>JANKKI010000001.1:0-1200000 GCA_025175665.1 Cinchona pubescens | reverse complement strand
TATGAATTCCAAAATGTCTTGTCACACATCTTTCAAATTATTCATAAAAAAAATTTGAGACCGTGACAAAAACACATCATCCATATTTGACCCACAGGATAAATACAAAAATCTTTGAACCCGTAATGCTTCAATCATATGATAATACAATCCGAACGGAGATATTTAACACAATTTTTTTTCGTAAAATTCCGGAATTCCCTAATTTCAAGTTAAATGTTTATGCACTATTCAATTCATTGCAAAATACTACTGCTATCGAGCAAATTACAAATAAAATTATTAAACTTTTTGAAAGTTTAATTTGAGATTATTAAAATATTAATTTTATAAATTTAATCATCAAACTTTAAAAATAACTAAATCTTGGTCATGTCAACTTCCACGGGGAGGACTTGCATTATGTTAATTTTTCAAGAGTAAAGTTGTTAAAACATCCTAAAAAATTAAATTTTTTTCATGTCCACTCACAAGCATCACCAGAATCACAATCAAATTTTTTTTTATATGTTACTCCAAATCTACCACTATTATATGAAATCTTCTCACCACAAATCTCATCAAATTTGTCATCAATTTCAACAAATCTATAACCAATATTATCCCTAATACACCAGATCAGTTCCCAAAAACCTTACCATTGAAGGAGGGGAGAAAGAAGGGACGCGGGAGGAGGGGGAAGAGCAACGTGGATTTGGGTAGGGGTGAGTATAAGTTAGTTAATCGGTCAAATAATTCAATTAAAATTTAGAAATGAGTCATAAAATTATTAACCAATTTGACAACGAAGTGCAATTTAAGTGAAGCACACTTTCCGTATGACTTATTGGTCATGGGATAGGGAGAAAGTTTTTTATTTTATTTTAATATTATCGGTTTCAATTTTGAATTGAATTTGAAATAAAATTCGATTAACCAAATTCGAATTTGATAATTGGTCTCAAATTTGATTAGCCACATTCGCTAATTGAGCCCATTGACGTTGGACTGAAATACTTTATACAAAAACTTAAAAACCTATTTAAAACGAAACCCAACAAGCAATATATCCATGAACTCAATATCATTAAAATTATACTTGAATGTGTATATATAACATCATTTATGTGACTATATATGCTTTATAAGTAGAATTATAGTATTAGTTTGTATGACATATTATATAAAAAAAGTATATACACTTAAAAGTAAGAAGTACGTTGTAAGTTTTCAACCTGTTCTTGTAACAAGTACTAATGATTTTTTCTCGAAATGTTTGAATTCAAAACTCTATATGTATATATTTGTTAAATATCGAATCGAATTTTGAAATTGTTTAATTATGAATTTTAAAGTCAATTCCGATTATTCAATCTATTTTTGATTTTGAAATTCGATCAGATTGATTAATTGATCAAATTCTGATTAATCAATTTTATATATTTCAACTTAAAATTGAAAATAATTACAAAGATTAACTGGGGACAAGTCTGGTATAGTGGAGTAGAGAAGGTGGCGGAGATGGTGAGAGATTTGACCGGTACGGGGTTCGTGGGACAACAGAAGCATGTCAAAATTGATGAAGTATTATTATCTAAATTTCTCTCTCCCCCTTTTTATTTTATTTTGACACATGTATATTCTTTTTTAAGGTGTTTAGCATGCATGACTTTTCGTCGACTGGATTTTACGAAATGACTGAGATTCATTTAGTTTTTGGGTTTAATAATCCATTTTATAAAATTAATAGTTGCTTGACATCAACCCAAACTTTTAAAAAGTTTAATAACTTTATTTGCAGCCTATTCCTTCAAATACATTTATATGACAAAGCAAAGTATTATAGTTTTAAAATTGATAATTTTGATAAAAATGCAAACTTGTGATAGATTAATAGTGTATATTACAATTAATTCTTAAAATAAAATTAACTCGCCGATAATTGTAGTTGCGGGCTTATATAAAAGTACCATAATTTTATAAAAAAATTGTAATATATTTAAAAAATTTATAACTAATAAACATTTAAAATCAAAAAAATTATCCTAAGAAAGGCAGGTAAAATCCCCCAACTTTACGTTTTGTCCTCAGCTTTCATATCCTACAACAACAGCGGCAATCATTCATATTCATTATTCAACTCACACTGTTACAACCTGTTATCTGAAACACATCTTCTCACCAAAAGACACACCAAAAACACACAGTGATGTCGGAAACACAAACAAAGCATCAACACCACAAAATCGACCCCAAAAATGGTTTCTGCATTTGGAAACCAAGATTTTCCACAGCCTTAGACCGCCGGTGCAACTTCCACCGCTCTCTCAGCCAATTTCGGTTGTAGAATACACACTCTCTCTCCTCCATGAAACCACCACCTCTTCCACCTCCACCACCACTCCATCCACCCCATTCCTCATTGACTCAGCCACCGGCCATCAAATCTCCTACTCCGACTTCCTCAACCAAGTCCACTCCCTCTCCTTCTCTCTCCTATCCCGATTCCCTTCCCTCTCCCAAAACGACGTCGCCTTCATCCTCTCTCCTCCTTCCTTCCACGTCCCCATTCTCTACTTCTCGGACTGCTAACAGATAANAGAAAATAAAAGTATTAGGAATTCCTCTCCATGCTTTCGAACAGCACCGCCACCAGCGAGTATAATAACCTCAGCCGCAGTCGGCGGCGAGTCATCAACCAGAATGACTCGGCTGCGATTCTTTTCTCCTCGGGAACTACCGGGCGAGTCAAGGGAGTTGAGTTGAGTCACCGGAACTTAATAGCCGTGATAGCCGGCTTGTATTATAATAAATTCGATAGCGGTGAGAATATCGCCGACGAAGCTCCTCCTCACTCGGTGTCGCTGTTTCCGTTGCCGTTGTTTCACGTATTCGGGTTCTTTATGCTGATAAGGGCGGCGGCGTTGGGGGAGACTCTGGTTTAATTACAGATTCCCGTGTTCGAGTTCGAGAAGATGCTGGAGGCGGTGGAGAAGTATAAGGTGACGTACATGCCGGTGTCGCCGCCGCTGGTCTTGGCGTTGGCGAAGTCGGATTTGGTGAGCAAGTATCCAGGTTAGCTCACTCCGGCTGCTTCATAGGTGGTGTCCGCTAAGAGACCCAGGGAGCTCTTCACAGTAATCATGTTATTAACACGTGGAGATTACTCAGGCATGCACCTTTTTCTTTTTTTTTTTTAATTTTTGTTTATTTGTTTTTGGTGGGTTGATTTTTTCGGGTTCGGTGGGGAGTAGTGGCCGCCGGCGACGGTCAAAGTAGTACTTCTTCTTGGACTAAAGTGGTGGGCCATGGGGATCATTCAATTCAATGGTTAGACTATTCTAAAGGTTATAATCGTCTAAATCAATTAGTAGTAGAAGTGTTTCTAGGAACGTGCAAAATATTGTGTTTTGGCCTTCTTTGGGGTAAACAAGTTTACCAACACAGTACTAATAATATAGTATAAGCCATGTGCAATTTTAATTATGCGTGTTTAACAGGGCAGACATCTCCTATCCTATTCCCATCCCAATCTCTATAAGTCGACATTCACTTACTAAAATTCATAATTATATTTAAAATAGATGAAAAGTGTATAAAACATGTTTAGTGATTTAATATCTTGGAGAATCTTCTCAATCTTCTATTCTAATATTTGAATTATGATACACGGCTTACATAATTAATGGCTGTAAGTTAAAATACATGACAAATGGCTTACATAATTAATGGCTGTAAGTTAAAATACATGACAAATGGCTAATGGTGAGTGAAATAGAAAATTCAGAGCGGTTAATATTGTTAGAATGTTAGTATACTTATATCAAGGGCAAATATTTGTTTGGACCACGACTGTTTCACCGTATTAGTGGATTCATATTGCGTTCACTTAGAATTCACATCTTCTATAAGACTGCGTTGCACAAGAATTATCTGTATGAAGTACCATTCTGACTCGTCTCTTACTCTTTAAATGGTTTTAAGAGTAAATTATCAAGTCAACCGTGCAATTTTTCTCCAATGATTTTAGATTGTGCTATAATGCATATTCTTTTTCTTGGACCTATCTAGATTCTTTGATGCCATTCGCACTTGGTCCAAACATATTTCCTTGGAACTTTTGTCCTCTTTTTTCATCTTCTAGTAAAACCATAGATCAGGACAAACATCTTAGAATCCTTAAATTTGCATATTTTTGGGTGATACTGACTAATGTTAATGGTTAGTTGATTGGCTTCATATCATGTCCTGCGCACCTGTTATTCATTATCACTTTTATTTTTAATTTCTTTCAGAGAGCTGCTTAAAAGTAAGCTTTTAAAGGTCAATATAAATAAACTTTCTATGCCATGCATGAATTACAATGGCTTGTTAATTCTTGTCAATGTACAGAATTTGCATCCTATGCAAGCATTTAATTCAGATGCACGGTATGCACTAGATTCCTTAGTTGTTTTTGCTTCTAGTATTTCAAGTATTTATTTCTGGACAGGATTGCTAAGAAATATGGACTTCTCCACTCAACCACTTTTGTCAGAATAAAATCTTTTTATCACGGCTACTTTCCCACTTCGATCAAGACTGCATCCATGTACACAATGTTCCATGATCTCCAAGATTCTTTTATAATCAGATGATTGCATTTATACCAGCCGTTAGCAGAAATACTCGAGTCTCAGTTTGTTATGCTTGTGTGAATGGAAGATATAAGCTGTGTCATATGATGATGCAAATATCTGAATGATATCTTATTTAGTTGATGTTAATACAGGGATATGGTATGACTGAGACTGGCGGAGCGGCTACACGGATGATAGGGTCGGAGGAGTCAAAGAAATTTGGGTCTGCTGGTCGCTTAGGTGAGAACACAGAAGCCAAGATAGTAGATCCTGATAGTAAACAGGCTTTACCTCCCTGTCAGCAAGGTGAACTATGGCTGCGAGGGCCTATGATAATGAAAGGTGAGCATGCATTGGAGAACTCAATATTATCTGTTAAGTTAGTGCTAATTATGCTCTTAGATAATATCTTCAAGCTGTACAAGCCCATCAAGGGAAAATTTTTATTTTGGTCTGAAGCTACTACTACTTGGCAATCTTAGTAGTTGCTCCTGGACAATGGTATCTCTTTCTTTAGGAAAGTGGAACTCCCACTCCATATGCAAGGCCTTATTGGGCCAGTAGCAAACTTGAAATGCATGAGTTAAACGGTAAAAGCTAACTTCTTTTGTAGTAGAAATTGCCTTATTTTGTTTGGTGTATTATCTTTTGCCATAAGTACGTTCCTATGAAGGATTGAAGTTGTTTATGGTGAAATTAGTTGGTACCTTCTTAATCAGAAGTAGAAGGGAGAAAAGAACTTCTCTTTGGAAAAAAAAAAATCTAAGGATCCTGGATTTTGTGGATCACATGGATCTTCATTAAGAGATTGCTTATGTTATTTATCCCTTTCTCTTGTGATCTTTATACACAAAATGGAGTAATCGTGGAATCATTTGCAGGTTACGTTGGAGATGATCAAGCGCTGCGAAACTTTGGATTCAGAGGGCTGGTTAAGGACTGGTGATCTCTGTTATTTTGACTCTGATGGTTTCCTTTACATTGTTGACAGGCTAAAGGAACTGATAAAATATAAAGCATATCAGGTGCATAGCTCACCCCTTAATTCACTGTCTTTTGCTCTTGAGATTTTTGTCGCAGGTTTCATTCACAGCTTGAAAATTTCATTATCTGGTTTGAATAAAATTGCAGGTTCCACCAGCTGAGTTGGAACATTTGCTTCAATCTATTCCTGAGATAGCTGATGCAGCAGTGATTCCGTATGTATCTCATAACTCAACTGCCTAAGTTGGGATGCTCTTTTGAAAATTATACCTACTTTATATGGAAAAAAAAAATCTAATTGCGGGTAGCTTTTTTGCTATCTTCACATTAGTGCTTTAGTTATGTAATCAAACATCTTTTAGCTTGAATTTTGTTTTGATAAAGTCTCTTATCACTGGTGAATATCAACTCTTGATTCTGACTCCTAATATATATCATTTAACTGCAGATATCCTGATGAAGAAGCAGGTCAGATTCCTATGGCCTACATTGTTAGAAAACCTGGAAGCCATATTACCGAGAAGCAAATTATGGATTTTGTTGCACAACAGGTACTTTTATATCACAAAATTTGGCAGAGTCAAATAATTCAACGACAGAAACTTGTGATTTTCTTCTAAGACTTGCTATGCTCTGACGTTATAAGTTATGCATCTACATATGTCATGCGAAGATATAGCATAGTACCTGTTAATGGTATTTATACGCAGAAAGTTACTATAACTTGAACAGTTCAAGGCAATGACAACGAAATACAACTCTCAGTACCCCGAGCTCCCTTCCTCTGTATTTCACCTTACTGTTCGGATATCACTTTAGACTTGTCAGGTGTATTACGGTTAAAGTTACCAGTAGAGGATTAAGCATTACTACTTGTAAGAGAAGTGCTCCGCAATGTCTCCAAGGATAATCAAAGTTGAATATTACTAATCTTTCTTTCCACTAATGCAAGCTCTGACTTGTTTTCATCATTTTCTCATTTTTCCCCCTCTCATCATAGGTTGCTCCATACAAAAAGATACGACGCGTTGCATTTATCAGCTCAATTCCAAAGTCTCCAGCTGGAAAAATCTTGAGAAGGGAACTGGTTAAGCATGCTGTTTCTGCTGCTTCAGCTAAATTATGATTATGGCAATTTGAATTTTTTGAAATCGTATCTATTAAAAGATTTCAGAGGAGACTTGATGAATGTTTTACTAATTGGAATGAGTTTATTATACTTCGGAATTTTGGAAACCATCCAAACGTTGTATCCTTGGAGTAAATTAAATATGTCATTACATGATAGAATTTTCATTTTCTCCAAATTTGTAATGCTAATTAATAATGAAAATTATTGTTGCAGCAAGTTAGATGTTATATTAGCTGATTTTTTATTTTTTTTATTTTTTTGAAAGAGACATATACAGGGGAAATATTTAGGTAGACCTGGTCTTTGGTCCTACTTGTAGAACTTATGGTGTAAATTAAATATTATTAAATGCTATGACATAGGATGCAAATGTAAGTAAGATTACGAGATTTAACAAGCTCTTGTAATTCAGGTGATGACCATAGAAAGTTTATGGTATGAATGTATATACTTGAACTAGATGTATTAGATTGTCAAACACCACAACGTTTCACATGAAAACTTTTAAGGAAAATCATCAAAATAGTCCCTTAACTTTTCTACTTTAGGCAAAATAGTCTCTCAACCTTTTTTTTAACCTTTTTCTTTTTTTTTGATAAATTTCACATACACCCCCTAAAGTTTACTTATTTTTTACATAACCCCTATGTAGTTTAAAATGGAAAAAATAAGAAAGAAATTAATTTGAATGGGTGAAAAAAAACTTCAAAACAATTTTTAAAAAAATGAAACTTTATTTTTTACCAAAAAAAAATCTTAAAATCCTAATTCTTCCCTCTCCTCCTTTTCCCAACCGATTTATCCAAACTATCACCCACCCAACTCTAGAACCACCCCTTCAGCCACTCAAGCGACTCCCCCCTAGAGGTACCAACTGCCACCCACTAATGCTACTAGCCAGATCCCCTTTATCAACCACTAGGCCTTTTTTTTTTTACACATCTAGGTGTGGCTAAGAGACAGAATTTAAAATTTTACATTAGTCAATGTGAAAAATAACTATTCCACAAGGGGTACACATCTAGATGTGTATAAGAGACAGACCTTATGCGGTGGCTCTACCACAAAGCCTATTTACTTGACTAAAAATTAAAAGTTGAAGGACCATTCTACCTACAAAAAAAGTTGAGGAACTATTTCGGTTAAAATAAAAAAATTGAAAGACTATTTCGGCGATTTTTCCAAACTTTTATAATTTGTTGGCATAAAACTTAAATCTTCTTTACACTGTCGAGTCAGTGTAAAAATTTCTTTACATAATCGGATGTGAGTGCATAATACATGTGAAAGTAATTTTTAAATTTAAATAATATACTTATAGTTTGTATTTCACGACCAATAATATAAAATTTTCTACACAAGAAAATTTACTCTAAAAACACTTGAGCACCGACCGAACCAATCAGAGTATAAGACCATTGTACATCGAGCATCTTAGTTTATCCGTCTTGTAGTCAATATAATTAAATGAAGGCGTCCGTTACTAATATTTAGTATAGACACCTGCTCATGTGATAGGTAATTAATGAAGGTAATTTGCATGTCAAACGAATGGAAGAACACTGAATAACACATGAAACTAGCATTTTGGACATACCAAAAATTATTCAATTTTGAACACTAAAATAACTTTCTTTCATCGTTATAAAAATTGCAGAAAAAAAAAATTGTAATTATCCCAAAGAGAGAGATGGGTTGCAAGGAGGCATTGGTGGTGTGTAGTGACAAGAATTTAGGTATAGGAATAACCATTTGGGACTTAGAAAATGGAGATCGTCTTCTTCACATACCAACTTGTGCTTCACCACCACATGGCCTCATTTGTTTGAGAAAAGTACCAATATCTTGTAGCTTCTCAGGTTCAAAGAACAGGTTCAGCTGGTGGTGGAGTCATCTTCAAATGGCCCTTAAACAAGGTTAATTATCTCAAATTCTTTATTTTTTATTTTCCCTTTATCAAGTTACATTAATTAATGAACCTAATTAAGATTTTGATTTGACTATTATTTTTACTAGTCATATCACCACAGACGTATAAAATTATAGTATTTAAAATTTACTCCGGAAATTAAAAAAATGTAAATGAAAGAAGTAAAAAATTACGGGTATTGATAGTTATTCAGAAATCATGTTCGTTTATTTATTTTCTTTAAGAATAAATTACACAAAAGAAATCAAAAAATCCTCATTGGTTATATAAAGTAGTAATGTCATATATGTCTTTTGAATCAGCATCAAGCCACATTAAGGAGCTATCTAATGGAAGCCACAGGACCCCTTTCGTGCACAAAGGGTGGAATATATCTTGCTTGTGGTGCTACTTCTGGAAATATTTACATTTGGGAGGTTAATTATTACCAGATTATATACAATTGTTTACTCTAATTATATATGCTGAAGAAATAGGTAATTCCCTAGAGTATTAATTCGTTTGATTATGGTAATTATGTAGGTTACAAGTGGGAGATTACTCAAGAGCTGGTCTGCAAATCATAAATCAATCAATTGTATGGTGTTTTCTAATGATGATTCCTTTCTTATATCTGGTTCAGAAGATGGAACTATTGCTGCTTGGTCCATGATTGGGTAACACTGTATACCATAATGTTAAATCCTATCTTTTAGTGTGATTAAGTTTAAATTTTTTTTAATCCTCATATATATGATTAATTGTTAGAATTTTTGTACATATTATAATTACATTGTCCCAAAATTTAGATTCTGGGAATTATTTTGACTACTTATCCAAGAAATTACAATGTTAATGACATTAAACAAATCCAAATTAATATGCCTTATTATTATTATTATTTTAAATCATTTCTGTAGTTTGCTAGACGACAGTCGCAACTCTGGATGCTTGCCCTTGATTGTGAGTTTGTCAACAGAGCACAGAAGCACTATAACCGGGCTACTCTCTTTATCTATCAACTCGAGTTCTAATTTTATCTCTAGCTCCCTCGATGGAACTTGCAAGGTACAAGCATTTACATGCATAAAACATGGTAGTACTTCTTTGTCTTTATGGATGCACATTTCATTGTGTGTGGTAGGTGAATGTACACGCATATGAATATTGAATATAATAAATTCTACAATCCCATCAAATAATTAAAAGTGTTTTTAAAATATATAACATTTTAGTATATAAATTTTTTAATTATAATGGAATGGTTTCTAAAGCCGGGAATATAAAGTAAAAAAATTCTACCGTTTCATAACGAAATTATTTCGTCGTGTATTAAAGGTTAGCTTATATAATATAACATTATATGTTTTAAAATTTTATATTATACAAAGCCAACATGATGATTCATTTAACAGGACTATAGAATTTTATTAGAAGAGCATATTTAATCAAGTATACTTTACATTTAAAATATCACTTATAGACATGTAATTACACCTTGAATTGATGAATATGCATCAAAACGACCTTGGATCACTAGTTTTTCTAGTAATATTTATCAAATGAATTGCAATAAAACATTTTCTTGCTAATTAAGTGGCATTTTACCTTGTGCCTTTTAGGTATGGGACATGGTGTCAGGGAAGCTTATAAAAACTCAAGAATTTCCACAACCAATAACTGCAATTGTTCTTGACCCCCTTGAAAACATTTTGTTCTCTGGAAGTGCAAATGGGACAATTTTCTTTAACAAGTTTGATGCTGGACTACCAAATGATCCTTTTCCTGATCCATATGGTAAACAAATTGTGCTAAATGGACACCGGTAAGTTTATAAAAAATGCATTAATTAAATTTTCGCTTTATAAAGGAAATAATATTTTCTAAGAATTGGGATGTATTAATGAAATTATTGTTAAGGTATAGAATGAAGTTGATAAAATTTGGGATGTATTTGTCACATTTGCAGAAAATCGATAACCGCGTTGGCATTTAGTAAATTGGGTCTACTTTCTGCTTCTGATGATTGTACAATTTGCCTTTGGGATGTAGTCAATTTTGCAATTATTCGAAGATTCAACCACTTTAAAGGTAATTGCTATTTTTCCAACTTTCATCTTTTGTTGCAAGACTAAACTCTATTTTTGCTAATTTTTTTTGATTTCCCATTTTGATTTGTATATATTCACTTGCTTAAAAGAAGGAAAAACGTAGTAAGGGTATAAAATATATGTATTACTTTATCAAGTTGCAAAATTTTTTTCTACAAATTATCAATAAGACTTATAAAATTTGGAATTTATGTTTCCTTGACTTATTTTGTTTTGCATGAAATAGCTAAAAATAATAATTAATTGCAACACAAGAATTTTCTTTTCTTCTCCTCCTTAATGTGGCCTTTTGTGATGTTTCAATTCCTTTAATATTAATTCTGTCTAATTATTATTTTTGTTAAAATATGTACTTACTGTTCAGGACCAATATCCAATTTGGTTGTAATATGCAAGTCATCTTTAATACCTGTTAAAAACAAGCAGAGGAACTCCTTTCAGTTCCGAGTTTCTTTGCTCGACAAGTATTCTCAACGTACCAACTTGGCCAAGGAAACAATTACTCTTCTGCCTTCATGCAAGGCCCAGGACGAAGACAACTATCTGAAATATATATAGACAGATTTAGTTGAAAAGCACATACTTGATTTATACTAATTCAAATTAAGAGACAGTCTCTTATGTGGCACGTAGCAACGATGTGCGTGTGTGAGTAAATAAAATTAAGGGTCGAAAAGGGCAATCGTCTTCAAGATTTAAAGAATTGTTAGATTTGAATATTATTATAAATTTTAGATTTTCTTGAAATTCCCTTCTCAATGAAAAAAAATTCCTTAAGAAGCATTAATATGTATTGAGATTCTTTTTCACAACATCAAGCGTTATCTTCAATTTGTAGTTTGGTCAAAACATGGGGAAGAATTTGCAAATTTTTTTGCATGCAAACCCTAATTAAAGAAGGTTGACGACAAAGTACAATTTAGTTGGTAAAATATTTTCTTTATAATTTGTTGGTCATGAGTTCGAATAATTTCCTTCTCAATAACAATATTCCTTTAGAAGCTAATATATGTTACAACATCAATGCTTATCTTCAATTTTGTAGTTTGGTCAAAACTAATGGAAGAACTTTTAATCTTTTTGCATGATAAACGTAATGAAGGTAAATAATAATGAGGACTTTTATCCTAGCAACGTACCTCTTGATGAAATGGATTTTTTTTTTTTGAGTCAAAATTGTGCAGGGAGAGAGGACACCTGAAGCTCTACAAATGAAAATAGAAACAAATATAGAGAACCAAATGTGGGCTATAAACATGACGAAAGACACAATGAAGATGAACAAATGTTTGCAATCTTCTTTCTTGGATTTCGTGCATGATCGATTATTACAGCCACTTGATTCAAAATTGAAGTTGAAAAAAATAAAGGATGATTGAAGTTGAAGACTTCTCTTGCGTATTTTTATTTTATTTTGTGTAATGCTATATTTAGACCTTAAATAGTTGAAAACTTGTGCTTTACAATGAAAACTATTGATATTATGTCGCTTTTGTGTGAGTTTGCACATAAATCTTGAGAATCCAATATCAAAAAAGGTGTTATAACGTCTTGCTATTATCTATTGAATTTTACCTCCCTTACAATTTGTTTCTTGAAAACTCTAACAAAATGGTATATTGACAAGAAAACAATAAACTTTAAAATCCAGATTTTATTTTCTTGAAAATTTGAATTCCAATTATTTTTATAGATTTCATGATTTCCAAATTCCAATTCTCAAAATGACATAAAACGAACACGCCAAGAATACAATATTTTCTTCGTTAAAAGGTCAAATTTAAATCCTAAATGTCGTTCTCAAATTTTCACCCTCACGTAACCACTTGGAAAATATTGTCTCTCATAATCTTCAGGCAACATAAATGTTTAAAATCCATTTCTTAAATAAGTAAAAGGCACAATGTAAAAGTGACACTTAATTAGCAAGACTTATGTGTCACTAAATCAAAAAATAATAATTTTGACAAATAATCATAAATTTATGAATTTATATATCATTTCTCTTAAAACTAAATAGGCTATCATAATAACCGAAATATTTGATAATTTGTAGAAAAAAATTTTGCAACTTGATCAACAACCACCTACATTCAAATACCTTGAATGTTAAGCGCCCCACATTTTTGAGTAAATGTTACCCTTCAGGTACCACTTGTGCAACCTAAACAAGGCAAGTAGAGACGTGGTCAAATTAATGCAACGGATAATTTCACAAACCTCCTTTGAGGTTTATGCTAATATCATTTTGTACTTTTAAATTTTTAAAAATATCACTTATTTCTTAAATTGTCAATAATGATATTTATGAACTGAAATTTCATAGTGAATATTATTTGAATCATTCTATTTTGTTTGGGGAATCATAGACTCGTAAATAAAAAAAATACTCTCAATAATTTTTTTGGCCAGTAAATTTAGGAAAATATTACACATATTAATGTATTTTTGGATATCAATTTGAATAAAAGTTTTGAATACATAAAACACATTATATGATATAATAAATAAATATAACTAGTACTATTTTGTATGTAAATCAAAACTTGAAATTGAAATTTGTGTTTTTCAAAAAATTTAATAAATTTAATAACAAAAAATGGTTATGTAATGTGCTAGTATGTGTTGATTCGAACAAAAATTTGAACGCGTAAAAAAATTACCATATATTATAAAAAACAAATATGATTCGAATTTGTTTGGGAATTCACAAACTCTTAAAAAATTAAATGAATTTTTTGATAAAGTTTTTAGCCAACTTATTTATTAATAATTAGGAATGTATTAATGTGCTTGTATGTGTTGTTTTAAACAAAAATTTAGAATAAATAAGTATACATAATATATAACAATATAGAAAATGTTATTGGTAATTTATTTTGGAAATCATTAACTTATAAAATAAAAAATAATTAAAATATATTTTTTGACATTAATTGGTAAAGGATATGAAAAGTTACAATCTATTGTTATTTGTTAATAATTATTTTATACCTTTTTTCCTTTTCTTCCAAATATTTTAATCAATGAAAACTTTGAACTAGGGGTAAAATTGGAAGGAAAATAGTCTCTCTTCACTTAAATTAATTTTTTTAAAAAGAATGGGCTAAAAATACTACAAAAAGTTTGACATAAGAGGGGTAAGTGATATTTTTTAAAATTCAAAGGTACTAAATAAAATTAGCTTAAATCCCAAGGAATTTCCTGAAATTATCCCTTAATGTAATTATACTATAAATAGATCTATCACTTATTTACATGTTTATTTCAATTTCTAAGTGTACAGCCCAAATGTATCTTAAGAGACATTTGAAATGCTCCTATTATCAATAGTCAGACAAATGGTTTCCATTCTTTTGGAAAATTTGATCTTGAGGTGCATGAATACCTTGCCCCATCAAGGGTTTAGTCAAAACGATAGGACAAATTGTAATTTAAGTAATAAGATGATTTTGTTATAATCTATTGATCATGGATTCGAGTCACAAGAGGTTAGGTGAAAGGGATAATTTTTTTGTAAAAAAAAAAAAATCAAAACGACCATATGTAATTACTTTTTTTTTTCCCTTTCAACTATGCATACTTTTTGCCAATGGTGATGGATCTTTTATTTTATTTTTATTTTTTCTACGAACCAATGGTAATTAATATTGTTCTTAGACTATAGTACATTGGTGATTAGTTAATACTTGGTCTAAATAGGAGAACTTGTTACACATTGAATGTACAAGTTCCTCTTTTTCAATAATATAAATAAATTAGGACAACTTATTGGTTCTAAGATCTTCATATCCACCAGTCCAATACCCGACATCGAACAACCAAATTTGTTCATAAACAGCTCCACACCAACTAATCAACAGTTAAAGTACATGTTTTTCTAGAGAAAATAATGCATATAGAGACATTTTTATCATACAATTACATATGTTTAAGATTCGATGAAATTCTCATTAAAAATTGATCATGATCATTCTTTAGAGGTGTCGTTAATAAAAATTAAAACTCTTAACCTTAGCATTTTATGTAATTAAAATTGAACTTCCAACAATACGCTAATGAAATTTAGGGTTAATTTCACTTTACTTCTTAACGTTTAAAATTACTATTAGAAACTAAAATGATTTTAAACATTAAGAAGTAAAGTGAAATTAATGCTAGATTTTATTGTTGCTGAACCAACAAAAGGAAAATTTTTTTTTCTTGAATTCTATTACATCAACCACTTTGGTCTAAAATTAATTGACTGTTAGCCGACCCTTTCTGGAATAGGGATAAATCAGAAATGAAAGGTTCCGTTATCCAATTGGAGGAATGGGACCGAAAAATAATACTATCACGTTGTCATTACATATATGGCAGTAGTATTTTGACTGTCCAACACGAAAACAGAAGTAGTGAGCAAATTGCATTCAACTTCATGAATATATTAGTATTAGGTAGTACCGTATAAGTTTAGAAACGCTTCGGATGTGTTTGGTTCGCATTCGTTAATCGAAATCAGGATAGTAATAATAAATTTTACTAATAGTATAGATTTTTACCTGCCATGTTATTTTTTATTAAAATATATAGAAGTAATCAAATTAATAAATTAATAAATTTTAAACTAAATGTCACTTTTCATAGATACACTGCTTTTTTAAGACTTTTATTTTCTTAGAATGATTCACATAATAATTAATGAAATTACATTTATAAATATCATTAATTTTGATTCTAATTACTTTCCCTTATACTCATAAACCGAACACCTCCTTAATCGAGCAGTTAACAAAGAAAATTCAATCACTAGTGGGAGATCTTACTTAAAATTCAAGTTTTTTTTATTTAATAATTGTTCCGCCCTCGTTTATTGCTAGGTATTATCAAGCATTGCTAATTCAGTATGCAATTGGTAGTACTTTGTTGAGAAAAGAGTGGATGAGCAGTTTCCGCTCGTGAGTCCTTATGAAACATTATTTTTAATTGGTCCATTTGTTCATTTGGTCGTACTTCTGGATTGTTTTGTGGGTTTTATTATGTAATAGGTGTATATGTTTACTTCATTGTTGCATAATTTAGGACTCCAAACTGTTCGGAATACGTGTGCAATGTGACAACATTTGAGTATGGAAATGCTCCAATGCTTTGCTCGAAACTCCAAGTACAATATGTTACTATGTTTTTCTCTATATATATTAATATAGGAAAATTATATATGACTATTTGGTATTCTTTTATAGTCCATTTAAGTGCATACAAATGAAACAAATGGTCTGTATTCTTTTTACTAATTCAGGATTGGTCATTTAATTTTATATTGGGATAATTAGTTATCAGACTTTTTTATTGGGTTAATTTGATCCCTATTAAGCAACGACACCACAATTATAACATCCAAGAAATCTCCACAATCGTCAAAAAGATAGATTTGATTGAGTATCGAGGAGTTAAAGAATTTAGACCAAAGTACCAAAATAAAGTAGATCGATTTTTTTCCATACCCCCAGTGGTTGCTCATATAAGAACAATTTGGTTATTTGAAATAAAATGTTTGTGGTAATTTTTTTAACATTAGGGGTAAGAAAAATATTTAGATAAATTTAATTTTCGACGATTTAATATTGCGAATTGAATCTTGTAAAACAGATAACATAATTACACAAAAGTGAATTTAATTCTGAACATAAAATTCAATGTAAGATTTATATATAATCATGTTGATTTAAATTCGAATAATTTCTCAGTCAGATTATGTTCGAGTTAAATATATAAATCTCGAGCTCATTTATTTTCTTTTTAATTTACTTTTCCCTTATTTCTTAATATTTTGATTTCATAATTAATAAATTATAAAAAATAAAACATTTTATTATCTAAACAACGTTTCATTATTGAACTCACTCTAGTAATATGAGATATTGGAGTTCAGGTTAAAACAAAATAAAAGAAAGAAGAAAGAAGAAAGAAGAAAGAAGAAAGGAGAAGGAAGTGGAAGCAACACAGGTTTGTGATGTCGAAAGGGGAGTTGTCTTGGCTACAAATAAAGTTATTAAACTTTTTAAAATTGATAATTTAAGATAAAAAATGCAAACTTGTGATAGATTAATAGTCTATATTACTGAATATCTTATCATTTCGCTGTAACCCTCCGATAATTGTAGTTGAGGGCATATACAAATACGTAATCATAATTTTATAAAAATTGTAATATATTTAAAAAATTTATAACTAATAAACATTTAAAATCAAAAAAATTATCCTAAGAAAGGCAGGTAAAATCCCCCAACTTTACGTTGTCCTCAGCTTTCATATCCTACAACAACAGCGGCAATCATTCATATTCATTATTCAACTCACACTGTTACAACCAATTATCTGAAACACTGTCTTCTCACCAAAAGCACACACCAAAAACACAAGCACAGTGATGTCGGAAACACAAACAAAGCATCAACACCACAAAATCGACCCCAAAAATGGTTTCTGCTCAGAAACCAAGATTTTCCACAGCCTTAGACCGCCGGTGCAACTTCCACCGCTCTCTCAGCCAATTTCGGTTGTAGAATACACACTCTCTCTCCTCCATGAAACCACCACCTCTTCCACCTCCACCACCATTATACACATCTAGATGTGTATAAGACTCAATTTCCATCAAATCTCCTACTCCGACTTCCTCAACCAAGTCCACTCCCTCTCCTTCTCTCTCCTATCCCGATTCCCTTCCCTCTCCCAAAACGACGTCGCCTTCATCCTCTCTCCTCCTTCCTTCCACGTCCCCATTCTCTACTTCTCCCTCCTCTCCCTCGGCATCACCGTTTCCCCCGCTAACCCTCTTTCCTCCACCTCCGAGTTGACTCACCTCCTCCAACTCATCAAACCCGCCTTAATCTTCACCACTTCCTCCATCTCCCCCAAGCAATCCCAAAGAAATCTTCACACAAAACCATTTTTCTCGACTCGCCGGAATTCCTCTCCATGCTTTCGAACAGCACCGCCACCAGCGAGTATAATAACCTCAGCCGCAGTCGGCGGCGAGTCATCAACCAGAATGACTCGGCTGCGATTCTTTTCTCCTCGGGAACTACCGGGCGAGTCAAGGGAGTTGAGTTGAGTCACCGGAACTTAATAGCCGTGATAGCCGGCTTGTATTATAATAAATTCGATAGCGGTGAGAATATCGCCGACGAAGCTCCTCCTCACTCGGTGTCGCTGTTTCCGTTGCCGTTGTTTCACGTATTCGGGTTCTTTATGCTGATAAGGGCGGCGGCGTTGGGGGAGACTCTGGTTTTATTAGGAAGGTTCGAGTTCGAGAAGATGCTGGAGGCGGTGGAGAAGTATAAGGTGACGTACATGCCGGTGTCGCCGCCGCTGGTGGTGGCGTTGGCGAAGTCGGATTTGGTGAGTAAGTATGATCTTAGCTGACACTCCGGCTGCTTGGATGCGGTGGTGCTCCTCTAGGAAAGGAGGTTTCTGAGCGGTTCAATGCCAGGTTTCCCCACGTGGAGATTACTCAGGCATGCACCTTTTTCTTTTTTTTTTAATTTTTGTTTATTTGTTTTTGGTGGGTTGATTTTTTCGGGGTCGGTGGGGAGTAGTGGCCGCCGGCGACGGTCAAAGTAGTACTTCTTCTTGGACTAAAGTGGTGGGCCATGGGGATCATTCAATTCAATGGTTAGACTATTCTAAAGGTTATAATCGTCTAAATCAATTAATAGTAGAAGTCTCCTGTGTTTCTAGGAACGTGCAAAATATTGTGTTTTTTGCTTTTTTTGGGGTAAACAAGTTTACCAACATAGTACTAATAATATAGTATAACCATGTGCAATTTTAATTATGTGTGTTTAACATGGCAAACATCTCCTATCCTATTCCCATCCCAATCTCGACGGTCACTTACTAAATTCATAATTATATTTAAAATAGAATTATCATGAAAAGTGTATAAAACATATTTAGTAATTTAATATCTTGGAGAATCTTGTCAATCTTCTATTCGTACTATTTGAATTATGATACACGGCTTACATAATTAATGGCTGTAAGTTAAAATACATGACAAATGGCTTACATAATTAATGGCTGTAAGTTAAAATACATGACAAATGGCTAATGGTGAGTGAAATAGAAAATTCAGAGCGGTTAATATTGTTAGAATGTTAGTATACTTATATCAAGGGCAAATATTTGTTTGGACCACGACGGTTTCACCGTATTAGTGGATTCATATTGCGTTCACTTAGAATTCACATCTTCTATAAGACTGCGTTGCACAAGAATTATCTGTATGAAGTACCATTCTGACTTGTCTCTTACTAAATGGTTTTAAGAGTAAATTATCAAGTCAACCGTGCAATTTTTCTCCAATGATTTTAGATTGTGCTATAATGCATATTCTTTTTCTTGGACCTATCTAGATTCTTTGATGCCATTCGCACTTGGTCCAAACATATTTCCTTGGAACTTTTGTCCTCTTTTTTCATCTTCTAGTAAAACCATAGATCAGGACAAACATCTTAGAATCCTTAAATTTGCATATTTTTGGGTGATACTGACTAATGTTAATGGTTAGTTGATTGGCTTCATATCATGTCCTGCGCACCTGTTATTCATTATCACTTTTATTTTTAATTTCTTTCAGAGAGCTGCTTAAAAGTAAGCTTTTAAAGGTCAATATAAATAAACTTTCTATGCCATGCATGAATTACAATGGCTTGTTAATTCTCGTCAATGTACAGAATTTGCATCCTATGCAAGCATTTAATTCAGATGCACGGTATGCACTAGATTCCTTAGTTGTTTTTGCTTCTAGTATTTCAGTATTTATTTCTGGACAGGATTGCTAAGAAATATGGACTTCTCCACTCAACCACTTTTGTCAGAATAAAATCTTTTTATCACGGCTACTTTCCCACTTCGATCAAGACTGCATCCATTTGTACACAATGTTCCATGATCTCCAAGATTCTTTTATAATCAGATGATTGCATTTATACCAGCCGTTAGCAGAAATACTCGAGTCTCAGTTTGTTATGCTTGTGTGAATGGAAGATATAAGCTGTGTCATATGATGATGCAAATATCTGAATGATATCTTATTTAGTTGATGTTAATGTAGGGATATGGTATGACTGAGACTGGCGGAGCGGCTACACGGATGATAGGGTCGGAGGAGTCAAAGAAATTTGGGTCTGCTGGTCGCTTAGGTGAGAACACAGAAGCCAAGATAGTAGATCCTGATAGTAAACAGGCTTTACCTCCCTGTCAGCAAGGTGAACTATGGCTGCGAGGGCCTATGATAATGAAAGGTGAGCATGCATGAACTCAATATTATCTGTTAAGTTAGTGCTAATTATGCTCTGAGATAATATCTTCAAGCTGTACAAGCCCATCAAGGGAAAATTTTTATTTTGGTCTGAAGCTACTACTACTTGGCAATCTTAGTAGTTGCTCCTGGACAATGGTATCTCTTTCTTTAGGAAAGTGGAACTCCCACTCCATATGCAAGGCCTTATTGGGCCAATAGCAAACTTGAAATGCATGAGTAACGGTAAAAGCTAACTTCTTTTGTAGTAGAAATTGCCTTATTTTGTTTGGTGTATTATCTTTTGCCATAAGTACGTTCCTATGAAGGAATGAAGTTGTTTATGGTGAAATTAGTTGGTATCTTCTTAATCAGAAGTAGAAGGGAGAAAAGAACTTCTCTTTGGAAAAAAAAAAAAAAATCTAAGGATCCTGGATTTTGTGGATCACATGGATCTTCATTAAGAAATTGCTTATGTTATTTATCCCTTTCTCTTGTGATCTTTATACACAAAATGGAGAATCGTGGAATCATTTGCAGGTTACGTTGGAGATGATCAAGCGACTGCCGAAACTTTGGATTCAGAGGGCTGGTTAAGGACTGGTGATCTCTGTTATTTTGACTCTGATGGTTTCCTCACTACATTGTTGACAGGCTAAAGGAACTGATAAAATATAAAGCATATCAGGTGCATAGAGACACCCCTTAATTCACTGTCTTTTGCTCTTGAGATTTTTGTCGCAGGTTTCATTCACAGCTTGAAAATTTCATTATCTGGTTTGAATAAAATTGCAGGTTCCACCAGCTGAGTTGGAACATTTGCTTCAATCTATTCCTGAGATAGCTGATGCAGCTATGATTCCGTATGTATCTCATAACTCAACTGCCTAAGTTGGGATGTTCTTTTGAAAATTATACCTACTTTATATGGAAAAAAAAAATCTAATTGCGGGTAGCTTTTTGCTATCTTCACATTAGTGCTTTAGTTATGTAATCAAACATCTTTTAGCTGGAATTTTGTTTTGAATCACTGGTGAATATCAACTCTTGATTCTGACTCCTAATATATATCATTTAACTGCAGATATCCTGATGAAGAAGCAGGTCAGATTCCTATGGCCTACATTGTTAGAAAACCTGGAAGAAGCCATATTACCGAGAAGCAAATTATGGATTTTGTTGCACAACAGGTACTTTTATATCACAAAATTTGGCAGAGTCAAATAATTCAACGACAGAAACTTGTGATTTTCTTCTAAGACTTGCTATGCTCTGACGTTATAAGTTATGCATCTACATATGTCATGCGAAGATATAGCATAGTACCTGTTAATGGTATTTATACGCAGAAAGTTACTATAACTTGAACAGTTCAAGGCAATGACAACGAAATACAACTCTCAGTACCCCGAGCTCCCTTCCTCTGTATTTCACCTTACTGTTCGGATATCACTTTATACTTGTCAGGTGTATTACGGTTAAAGTTACCAGTAGAGGATTAAGCATTACTACTTGTAAGAGGGAAGTGCTGCAATGTCTCCAAGGATGATCAAAGTTGAATATTACTAATCTTTCTTTCCACTAATGCAAGCTCTGACTTGTTTTCATCATTTTCTCATTTTTCCCCCTCTCATCATAGGTTGCTCCTAGATACAAAAAGATACGACGCGTTGCATTTATCAGCTCAATTCCAAAGTCTCCAGCTGGAAAAATCTTGAGAAGGGAACTGGTTAAGCATGCTGTTTCTGCTGCTTCAGCTAAATTATGATTGGCAATTTGAATTTTTTGAAATCGTATCTATTAAAAGATTTCAGAGGAGACTTGATGAATGTTTTAATAATTGGAATGAGTTTATTATACTTCGGAATTTTGGAAACCATCCAAACGTTATATCCTTGGAGTAAATTAAATATGTCATTGCATGATAGAATTTTCATTTTCTCCAAATTTGTAATGCTAATTAATAATGAAAATTATTGTTGCAGCAAGTTCCATGTTAATTTCAGAAATGATAAAAAGAATGCCTTTTCTTATGAAAAAAGCGTGCACAACCATGATCAAGTTCTTCCTGCATTAGATCTGCAACCATGCTTATTGTCAATGAGATGTTATATTAGCTGATTTTTTATTTTTTTTATTTTTTTGAAAGAGACATATATACAGGGGAAATATTTAGGTAGACCTGGTCTTTGGTCCTACTTGTAGAACTTATGGTGTAAATTAAATATTATGGAATCTATGACATAAACTGATGTAAGTAAGATTATAAGATTTAATCTTTATCGCAGGTGAGACCAAAGACCGGATTTATGGTATTATTGTCCTATGTACTGAACTAGATGTATTAGATTGTCAAACACCACAACGTTTCACATGAAAACTTTTAGGGAAAATCATCAAAATAGTCCCTTAACTTTTTTACTTTAACCAAAATAGTCTCTCAACCTTTTTTTTTAACCTTTTTCTTTTTTTTGATAAATTTCACATACACCCCCTAAAGTTTACTTATTTTCTACATAACCCCTATGTAGTTTAAAATGGAAAAAATAAGAAAGAAATTAATTTGAATGGGTGATAAATTCTAATAATCTTCAAAACACATTAGATTTAAAGAGACAGGGATGAAACTTTATTTTTTACCAAAAAAAAATCTTAAAATCCTAATTCTTCCCTCTTATCCTTTTCCCAACCGAAACTATCACCCACCCAACTCTAGAACCACCCCTTCAGCCACTCAAGCGACTCCCCCCGCCACGAGGTACCAACTGCCACCCACTAATGCTACTGCCAGATCCCCTCAATCAACCACTAGGCCTTTTTTTTTTTAAAAGGTTGGCTATTACGTTTTGTAAAATTTTAAATTAGTCCAATGTGAAAAATAACTATTCCACAAGGGGTATATGTATAATTTATCAAAAAAGAAAGAGATTTATGCGGTGGCTCTACCACAAAAGGACTATCTTGACTAAAAATTAAAAGTTGAAGGATTTCATTCTACCTACAAAAAAAGTTGAGGAACTATTTCGGTTAAAATAAAAAAATTGAAAGACTATTTCGGCGATTTTTCCAAACTTTTATAATTTGTTGGCATAAAACTTAAATCTTCTTTAGACTGTCGAGTCAGTGTAAAAATTTCTTTACATAATCGGATGTGAGTGCATAATACATGTGAAAGTAATTTTTAAATTTAAATAATATACTTATAGTTTGTAAGTATATTTACGACCAATAATATAAAATTTTCTACACAAGAAAATTTACTCTAAAAACACTTGAGCACCGACCGAACCAATCAGAGTATAAGACCATTGTACATCGAGCATCTTAGTTTATCCGTCTTATAGTCAATATAATTAATGTGTATAAGGACAGTCCATTACTAATATTTAGTATAGACACCTTTTCATGTGATAGGTAATTAATGAAGGTAATGTGCATGTCAAACGAATAAGAACACTGAATAACACATGAGACTAGCATTTTGGACATACCAAAAATTATCCAATTTTGAACGCTAAAATAACTTTCTTTCATCGTTATAAAAATTGCAGAAAAAAAAAATTGTAATTATCCCAAAGAGAGAGATGGGTTGCAAGGAGGCATTGGTGGTGTGTAGTGACAAGAATTTAGGTATAGGAATAACCATTTGGGATTAGAAACATTCACATGTCTTTGTCACATACACATCCAGATGTGTATAAGAGACAGGTCAAATGGCCTTCATTTTGTCCTTTTAAACACATCAGAAACCAATATCTTGTAGCTTCTCAGGTTCAAAGAACAGGTTCAGCTGGTGGTGGAGTCATCTTCAAATGGCCCTTAAACAAGGTTAATTATCTCAAATTCTTTATTTTTTATTTTCCCTTTATCAAGTTACATTAATTAATGAACCTAATTAAGATTTTGATTTGACTATTATTTTTACTAGTCATATCACCACAGACGTATAAAATTATAGTATTTAAAATTTACTCCGGAAATTAAAAAAATGTAAATGAAAGAAGTAAAAAATTACGGGTATTGATAGTTATTCAGAAATCATGTTCGTTTATTTATTTTCTTTAAGAATAAATTACACAAAAGAAATCAAAAAATCCTCATTGGTTATATAAAGTAGTAATGTCATATATGTCTTTTGAATCAGCATCAAGCCACATTAAGGAGCTATCTAATGGAAGCCACAGGACCCCTTTCGTGCACAAAGGGTGGAATATATCTTGCTTGTGGTGCTACTTCTGGAAATATTTACATATTTGGGAGGTTAATTATTACCAGATTATATACAGACAGCCTTTAGCTCTTACAAGTAGTAATGCTGAATCCTCTACTGGTTCAGAGTATTAATTCGTTTGATTATGGTAATTATGTAGGTTACAAGTGGGAGATTACTCAAGAGCTGGTCTGCAAATCATAAATCAATCAATTGTATGGTGTTTTCTAATGATGATTCCTTTCTTATATCTGGTTCAGAAGATGGAACTATTGCTGCTTGGTCCATGATTGGGTAACACTGTATACCATAATGTTAAATCCTATCTTTTAGTGTGATTAAGTTTAAATTTTTTTTAATCCTCATATATATGATTAATTGTTAGAATTTTTGTACATATTATAATTACATTGTCCCAAAATTTAGATTCTGGGAATTATTTTGACTACTTATCCAAGAAATTACAATGTTAATGACATTAAACAAATCCAAATTAATATGCCTTATTATTATTATTATTTTAAATCATTTCTGTAGTTTGCTAGACGAACTCAATCGCAACTCTGGATGCTTGCCCTTGATTGTGAGTTTGTCAACAGAGCACAGAAGCACTATAACCGGGCTACTATCTTTATCTATCAACTCGAGTTCTAATTTTATCTCTAGCTCCCTCGATGGAACTTGCAAGGTACAAGCATTTACATGCATAAAACATGGTAGTACTTCTTTGTCTTTATGGATGCACATTTCATTGTGTGTGGTAGGTGAATGTACACGCATATGAATATTGAATATAATAAATTCTACAATCCCATCAAATAATTAAAAGTGTTTTTAAAATATATAACATTTTAGTATATAAATTTTTTAATTATAATGGAATGGTTTCTAAAGCCGGGAATATAAAGTAAAAAAATTCTACCGTTTCATAACGAAATTATTTCGTCGTGTATTAAAGGTTAGCTTATATAATATAACATTATATGTTTTAAAATTTTATATTATACAAACTCTTAAAGCCAACATGATGATTCATTTAACAGGACTATAGAATTTCTTTCGTATTAGAAAGCATATTTAATCAAGTATACTTTACATTTAAAATATCACTTATAGACATGTAATTACACCTTGAATTGATGAATATGCATCAAAACGACCTTGGATCACTAGTTTTTCTAGTAATATTTATCAAATGAATTGCAATAAAACATTTTCTTGCTAATTAAGTGGCATTTTACCTTGTGCCTTTTAGGTATGGGACATGGTGTCAGCTAAGTTGACTGAGGAGATTTGACATTAGCGTTAGTGGGTGGCAGTTGCTATAGGGGCCCTTGCAAAACCATTTTGTTCTCTGGAAGTTGCACAAGGGACAATTTTCTTTAACAAGTTTGATGCTGGACTACCAATCTGATCCTTTTCCTGATCCATATGGTAAACAAATTGTGCTAAATGGACACCGGTAAGTTTATAAAAAATGCATTAATTAAATTTTCGCTTTATAAAGGAAATAATATTTTCTAAGAATTGGGATGTATTAATGAAATTATTGTTAAGGTATAGAATGACTAGTTGATTTTGGGATGTATTTGTCACATTTGCAGAAAATCGATAACCGCGTTGGCATTTAGTAAATTGGGTCTACTTTCTGCTTCTGATGATTGTACAATTTGCCTTTGGGATGTAGTCAATTTTGCAATTATTCGAAGATTCAACCACTTTAAAGGTAATTGCTATTTTTCCAACTTTCATCTATTGTTGCAAGACTAAACTCTATTTTTGCTAATTTTTTTTGATTTCCCATTTTGATTTGTATAAATTCACTTGCTTAAAAGAAGGAAAAACGTAGTAAATCTTAAAATATATGTATTACTTTAATGAGAAACCACAACCACAATGCATGTGAGAAAAAAAACAGTGATTTTTTTATTTGTTATTTAATGATATGAATATTTGTTCATTAAAATGAGAATAAGTATCTATTGAGATAGATGTAAGAATACGTAAGAAATTCGATTTGAGATGGAGGAATATATTTTATAATTACAAATACATGGTTAGAGAAAGAATATGATTTTGAACTTCAATAAGACTTATAAAATTTGGAATTTATGTTTCCTTGACTTATTTTGTTTTGCATGAAATAGCTAAAAATAATAATTAATTGCAACACAAGAATTTTCTTTTCTTCTCCCCTTAATTTGCACCTTTTGTGATGTTTCAATTCCTTTAATATTAATTCTGTCTAATTATTATTTTTGTTAAAATATGTACTTACTGTTCAGGACCAATATCCAATTTGGTTGTAATATGCAAGTCATCTTTAATACCTGTTAAAAACAAGCAGAGGAACTCCTTTCAGTTCCGAGTTTCTTTGCTCGACAAGTATTCTCAACGTACCAACTTGGCCAAGGAAACAATTACTCTTCTGCCTTCATGCAAGGCCCAGGACGAAGACAACACTATCTCTGGCTATAGGACTGTTGATTTAGTTGAAAAGCACATACTTGATTTACAGGTCTCTCTCTTTTCCCTCTCTCTGTGTGGCACGTTGCAACGATCTGCGTGTGTGAGTACACATCATCACAATTTAGTTGGTAAAATATTTTCTTTATAATTTGTTGGTCATGAGTTCGAATAATTTCCTTCTCAATAACAATATTCCTTTAGAAGCTAATATATGTTACAACATCAATGCTTATCTTCAATTTTGTAGTTTGGTCAAAACTTGGAGGAAGAACTTTTAATCTTTTTGCATGATAAACGTAATGAAGGTAAATAATAATGAGGACTTTTATCCTAGCAACGTACCTCTTGATGAAATGGATATCTTTTTTTTTTTTTGGTCAAAATTGTGCAGGGAGAGAGGACACCTGAAGCTCTACAAATGAAAATAGAAACAAATATAGAGAACCAAATGTGGGCTATAAACATGACGAAAGACACAATGAAGATGAACAAATGTTTGCAATCTTCTTTCTTGGATTTCGTGCATGATCGATTATTACAGCCACTTGATTCAAAATTGAAGTTGAAAAAAATAAAGGATGATTGAAGTTGAAGACTTCTCTTGCGTATTTTTATTTTATTTTGTGTAATGCTATATTTAGACCTTAAATAGTTGAAAACTTGTGCTTTACAATGAAAACTATTGATATTATGTCGCTTTTGTGTGAGTTTGCTCAACCTTTTCAAAGATTGCATTTTTAGGTTAGGTTCTCCAAGTTTTGAAAACTTTTGCAAGAATTATAAATTTAAAGAAATTCTCAAGATTTATGTGTTCTTTTGCGTAAGATTTTAAAATTCCTAAGATTTTATAACCCCTTAAAACAAAAGTGCAATCAAAAATTTATCAAAAAAGGTGTTATAACATCTTGCTATTATCTATTGAATTTTACCTCCCTTACAATTTGTTTCTTGAAAACTCTAACAAAATGGTATCTCTTATACAATGTCTAATATAAACTTTAAAATCCAGATTTTATTTTCTTGAAAATTTGAATTCCAATTATTTTTATAAATTTCATGATTCCAAATTCCAATTCTCAAAATGACATAAAACGAACACGCCAAGAATACAATATTTTCTTCGTCAAAAGGTCAAATTTAAATCCTAAATGTCGTTCTCAAAAATTTCACCCTCACGTAACCATTTGGAAAATATTGTTCTCATAATCTTGAGGCAAAGTAATTCTCACCTATTTCAATTTCTTAAAAAAGCAGTGTATCTATGAAAAGTGACAGGTAAAATTACTTATGTGTCACTAAATTGTCAAAAAAAATAATTTTGATAAATAATCATAAATTTATGAATTTATAAATCATTTCTCTTAAAACTAAATAGGCTATCATAATAACCGATATTTGATAATTTGTAGAAAAAAATTTTGCAACTTGATCAACAACCACCTACATTCAAATACCTTGAATGTTAAGCGCCCCACATTTTTGAGTAAATGTTACCCTTCAGGTACCACTTGTGCAACCTAAACAAGGCAAGTAGAGACGTGGTCAAATTAATGCAACGGATAATTTCACAAACCTCCTTTGAGGTTTATGCTAATATCATTTACACTTTTAAATTTTTAAAAATATCACTTATTTCTTTTTTCTTGTCAATAGGCCCCTTTATGATACTAAAATGTATGAAATGACATTTATACCCTGTATACTTTAACCATGTTACGAAAGGGTAGTTTAAAATACCACCTTCGAAGTTTTTGATAATTTTCACTTGACGCCATTTTAATTTCTAATAATTGTTCATCAACTTATTTGACAAAAAAATATATGTACATGTATTAATTTGATTACTTCTATATATTTTAATAAAAATCTTCACCAGACAGACGTAAAAATACATAATTAGTATTTTGTTTGGGGAATCATAGACTCGTAAATAAAAAAAATACTCTCAATAATTTTTTTGGCCAGTAAATTTAGGAAAATATTACACATATTAATGTATTTTTGGATATCAATTTGAATAAAAGTTTTGAATACATAAAACACATTATATGATATAATAAATAAATATAACTAGTACTATTTTGTATGTAAATCAAAACTTGAAATTGAAATTTGTGTTTTTCAAAAAAATTTAATAAATTTAATAACAAAAAAATGGTTATGTAATGTGCTAGTATGTGTTGATTCGAACAAAAATTTGAATGCGTAAAAAAATTACCATATATTATAAAAAACAAATATGATTCGAATTTGTTTGGGAATTCACAAACTCTTAAAAAATTAAATGAATTTTTTGATATCGTTTTTAGCCAACTTATTTATTAATAATTAGGAATGTATTAATGTGCTTGTATGTGTTGTTTTAAACAAAAATTTAGAATAAATAAGAAGTATACATAATATATAACAATAGAAAATGTTATTGGTAATTTATTTTGGAAATCATTAACTTATAAAATAAAAAATAATTAAAATATATTTTTTGACATTAATTGGTAAAGGATATGAAAAGTTACAATCTATTGTTATTTGTTAATAATTATTTTATACAGTTTTTCCTTTTCTTCCAAATATTTTAATCAATGAAAACTTTGAACTAGGGGTAAAATTGGAAGGAAAATAGTCTCTCTTCACTTAAATTAATTTTTTTAAAAAGAATGGGCTAAAAATACTACAAAAAGTTTGACATAAGAGGGGTAAGTGATATTTTTAAAATTCAAAGGTACTAAATAAAATTAGCTTAAATCCCAAGGAAGGTTCCTGAAATTATCCCTTAATGTAATTATACTATAAATAGATCTATCACTTATTTACATGTTTATTTCAATTTCTAAGTGTAGAGCCCAAATGATTTTTCGTGAAAGCTGAAATCATCCTATTATCAATAGTCAGTTGACAAATGGTTTCCATTCTTTTGGAAAATTTGATCTTGAGGTGCATGAATACCTTGCCCCATCAAGGGTTTAGTCAAAACGATAGGACAAATTGTAATTTAAGTAATAAGATGATTTTGTTCTACACTATAGAAATTGAAATAAACATGTAAATAAGTGATAGATTTCTTACTATTTATAGTATAATTACATTAAGGGCACATCGACCATATGTAATTACTTTTTTTTTTCCCTTTCAACTATGCATACTTTTTGCCAATGGTGATGGATCTTTTATTTTATTTTTATTTTTTCTACGAACCAATGGTAATTAATATTGTTCTTAGACTATAGTACATTGGTGATTAGTTAATACTTGGTCTAAATAGGAGAACTTGTTACACATTGAATGTACATGTTCCTCTTTTTCAATACATAAATAAATAAATAAATACAACTAGCTTATTGGTTCTAATTTCTTCATATCCACCAGTCCAATACTGACATCGAACAACCAAATTTGTTCATAAACAGGCTCCACACCAACTAATCAACACATGTTTTTCTAGAGAAAATAATGCATATAGAGACATTTTTATCATACAATTACATATGTTTAAATTCGAGTGAAATTCTCATTAAAAATTGATCATGATCATTCTTTAGAGGTGTCGTTAATAAAAATTAAAACTCTTAACCTTAATTAGATTTTATGTAATTAAAATTGAACTTCCAACAATAGGCAAATGAAATTTAGGGTTAATTTCACTTTACTTCTTAACGTTTAAAATTATTATTAGAAACTAAAATGATTTTAAACATTAAGAAGTAAAGTGAAATTAATGCTAGATTTTATTGTTGCTGAACCAACAAAAGGAAAATTTTTTTTTCTTGAATTCTATTACATCAACCACTTTGGTCTAAAATTAATTGACTGTTAGCCGACCCTTTCTGGAATAGGGATAAATCAGAAATGAAAGGTTCCGTTATCCAATTGGAGGAATGGGACCGAAAAATAATACTATCACGTTGTCATTACCATATATGGCAGTAGTATTTTGAAACACGAAAACAGAAGTAGTGAGCAAATTGCATTCAACTTCATGAATATATTAGTATTAGGTAGTACCGTATAAGTTTAGAAACGCTTAGGATGTGTTTGGTTCGCATTAATCGAAATCAGGATAATAATAATAAATTTTACTATTAGTATAGATTTATATAATTCTTTGTTATTTATTTAATTTAATTGAGAAATGTGTTTCATTATGTTGATAAATTAATAAATTTTAAACTCATGTTATAAGTGAGAAATGAAAATAGACATTTTCTAATACTTTTATTTTCTTAGAATGATTCACATAATAATTAATGAAATTACATTTATAAATATCATTAATTTTGATTCTAATTACTTTCCCTTATACTCATAAACCGAACACCTCCTTAATCGAGCAGTTAACCAAGAAAATTCAATCACTAGTGGGAGATCTTACTTAAAATTCAAGTTTTTATTTAATAATTGTTCCGCCCTCGTTTATTGATCTAGGTATTATCAAATTGCTAATTCAGTATGCAATTGGTAGTACTTTGTTGAGAAAAGAGTGGATGAGCAGTTTCCGCTCGTGAGTCCTTATGAAACATTATTTTTAATTGGTCCATTTGTTCATTTGGTCGTACTTCTGGATTGTTTTGTGGGTTTTATTATGTAATAGGTGTATATGTTTACTTCATTGTTGCATAATTTAGGACTCCAAACTGTTCGGAATACGTGTGCAATGTGACAACATTTGAGTATGGAAATGCTCCAATGCTTTGCTCGAAACTCCAAGTACAATATGTTACTATGTTTTTCTCTATATATATTAATATATGAAAATTATATATGACTATTTGGTATTCTTTTATAGTCCATTTAAGTGCATACAAATGAAACAAATGGTCTGTATTCTTTTTACTAATTCAGGATTGGTCATTTAATTTTATATTGGGATAATTAGTTATAGACTTTTTTATTGGGTTAATTTGATCCCTATTAAGCAACGATACCACAATTATAAAAATCTCCACAATCGTCAAAAAGAAAGATTTGATTGAGTATCGAGGAGTTAAGGAATTTAGACCAAAGTACCAAAATAAAGTAGATCGATTTTTTTCCATTCCCCCAGTGGTTGCTCGTATAAGAACAATTTGGTTATATGACATTTTTGAGAAGGCAATACAAATCTATCTTCAATTAAAATGGAAAAAAAAAAAAAGGGAAAAACATGGAGATTCAAAATTGGTATAAATTATTGCTGCATTTTTCTCTATCCCCTTTATTTGTACAATTTGATTTCTTCATTTTTCCCAAATTTTTTGTCCTTTTTAATCGAAAAGTGACTTGTGTTGATTTTTTAAAGATGTAAATGACTAAATTATACATTTGAGCAGCCATTCGGGTGAGCTTTTAATAACTGTGCGGGCGCTGCCGGACAAGGACCAACTTGGCTCAATAAGAAATAGGTTGAGTACCAAGTTGTCCTAATTTAAAATTAAGGGACCATTACAGGTATAGTAAAAAAGTATGAAGACTATTTGTGTCATTTGATCATTCAAGTACAGATAAATTTATGCATCTTCCTAACCCTTAAAAAAATATTTCTTCTACAAATACTGCTTGGGTTATTTTGCCTTATTTAAACATAATTTAGAAAGCTAGAAACAAATTTTCATCCAAATATGATAAATCTTAAAATCAATTATCCAAGAATAGTCATATTAACTCTTTTACCCTTTGATATAACTATTGAACATTATAACGTTTTTAGAAATAATTGTAGTTAATGCTAGCATTAAAAAGGGATAAAATCTAATAAGTTGGATAAATTTTACTAAATTGCTATATATAATATATAATTTTCAATCATTTGAAAAATATTTTTTCCAAACATTTAAAGCTTGATAAGACGTATACACATCTAGATATGTACAAAGTTGAACAGAGTATCAATAGAAAGATATGTAAGTGTCATTATTACCCTAATGGAAAAAAAAAGGATATATTATCCCTTTCTTCCATTTTTATTATCTTCAACGCATATAACATAATTATAAATTATATAAAAAAACCATAATTATAAATTATTTCTTCAAACTTTCACATATTTTAAAAAATCTCCCAAACTTTCAATTTTTGATAAATTACTCAAATTAATTCAAAATCAATAAAGAAGAAATTGTAAAGACAATTCCAACCTTATTAGAATTCCAAATTTTCACAAAATGCCCACATTTGGAATAAAAAAAAAAAAACCTCTTTGATCTCTCAATCTTTTCCTTTTTACCTTGCACTATCATACCTCTTACATAAGGAAAATCCCTTTTAGGAAACTATTCTCTTGTGTTTTAAAATTTTGTACAGTACAACACTATGTATTTTAAAATTTTGTATTGCACAAGTTCTCAAAATAAAATAAATGGTTCCCTCAACGGAAATATTGAATTACCTCTTACTTAAATTGCACTACCTAATATATTCCTCCTCAATTTCCTATTCCCTAATATTTGGGCAAGTAGTTCCAAAGTCTCTTTGTCACATATAATAGGTTGTTTGTGTATTGTTGTTGGAAATTTCACTTTTCTTTTATTGTAGGTATTCGGTGTGTTGTTTAAATTTTAATTTTGGTTGGTTTTCTGGTTAGACTTAGAGCGAGTGGCGGCGGACCTGGCGGTCATATTTTCTTGTTCAAAATTTGGGCGTAATATCAAATCCATGGGACTTAAAAAATGTGTCATAAATTCTTTTCACTTAAACACAACTCTTTACCAAATTCATGGGATAATAATTGATATGCCATAAATTAAAGGGTTAAATGCACTAATCCAGCTCTTTTTTGTAGGCACTTATTTTTGTTAGTCTTGCTAAGTAATTATTTTTCTTTTCCATTTTTTTTTTCCCACTATATCTTTCCCAATTTTTTTTTTCCTTTTATCTTTTAAGAAACTACTTTAAGTTTTTTTTTTTTATACTCATCCCTCGATTGCCATTAGCTACTTATTTCGTTCTGCTATAAGTATTTGTACACTTAGAATAAATTTTTTATTTTTCTTTAACTAATTATTTATTTTATTACACTTTGTCTAAATTTTTTTTAATTCTTATTATAACAAGATATACATTTTTTATATTGATAAAATATTTTTATCTAAACTAAATTATAAACATATATGTTAATATCTAAACATATATGAAAACATATATATACTAAATTATTTATAACTAGTCAACTATAATAAAAATAAATAAGCAAATTAATCAACTAGTAGTATTTTTATTTGTTATTTTGGTACACTGATAAATTATTAACCCTTATTTTGTTTTATCTATCTAATTGGATTTTTTAAATTAATATTTGATTTATTGAGACTCAAAATTTTGAATTATTGAAACTCTAATAGCTTTTTATGTATTTAAATAATTTAATTAACAATTTAAATATGCTTTGATTTAACTAACATATATTCTATTATAAAGAAAAATAAATGAATTTACAACAATAAAATTTAAGAAAGAAATGAGTTAACAAACAAGAGAATTAGTTAATTCAAATTTAAATTAAAAAAAAAATCATATGTCCTAATTATACAAATAATAATAGCATATGGAACAAACTACCTAGCGGCATGAGTAAAAGGAAGAAAAATAAAGAAAAGTGTTAAATTTTTGTCAGACCACTATGATTTATTATTTGTAACTTATTTACTTCTTAAAATTTATTGTTGTAAATTCATAACAATTTTCTTTGCACTAGAATATCTATTAGTTGACAACAAAGTACAGTTTAGGTAATAAGCATATACTTTCTCTATAACCTAGTATTCATGGGTTTGAATCACTAAAGGGTAGGAGGGAGAAGTGAGTTTTATTTTTTTTAAAAGAATATATATTAGTTATATCAAAGTGTATTACTATTGTTAATTAAACTATTTACATACATATAAAGGAATTAGAATTTCATTAATTCAAAATTTGAGTGTCAATAAATTAAATGTTGGTTTAAAAAATCCAAATAAATAGATCAAATAATAATAAGATCTAATAATTTATCAGAGTAAAAAACAAATAAAATTATTACTAGGTAATTAATTTGCTTACTTGTTTTTATTATAGTTGACCAATTATATTATAATTTTAGATAAAATAATACTTTATTAATATAACAATATATGTATATGTGTGTGTACATATCTTGTTATAATGAGAATTAAAAATATACAAAGTAGAAAAATTAAATAATTAGTTAAAGAGAATTAAAAAAATTTAACTAAGCAGCTACATATTTATAGCAAAACGAAGAAAGTAGATCTCAATAGTAGGCGTTAAGGGAGAAACAGGAAAAAAAATGAAAGAAGAAAAAGGAAGAACGAGAAAAGAAAAAGAAAAATAATTACTTAGTAAGGGTATTTTTATCCAATAATACAAAAAAGGGGTTAAATACTTATAAAAAAAGTTAAAAGGGGTAAAGATGACTCATGGTATAATTCAGAGGGGTTTAGTGCATTTACCCCTAAATTAAAAGTATATGGTAGTAAAGTTCTAGAATCAAAAAAGTATTAAGTGCTTCTTCACAATCGAGTGAAAGTTGAATGAGCAAATCACAAATAAAAGTATATCCAATGCATCCGCAATCATGACTTTTGTTTTGTCACATCAAATAACTGTTTATTTAGATATCTAAGAATTTGAGATCGTGAAGGCAGAACCAAACATTATAACTACAGTAGATGGGAGGCACAATTGTTTTTAAATTTTTGTCAATGATGTTGCTTGTACTTATCACTTTACTTTTTCATTTACATTATCAATCCATTTATTTCAGTAGTAAATTCTAACCCTAAACACTTGTGCAATATATTGATAAAAAGAGAAATTTTACTGTTCCAAACTATTTCATTACTTTTTAAAATCTAAAATTTATACAATATAGACGAAATGATTCCTTAAAAGAATTATAAAATTTTTAAAAAAATAAAAGAACTAAAAATACTACCTCTTTAAATATTCAACAAAAGGTAATACCAAAAAAAGAAAAAGAAAAAAAAGGAGAAAAATCAGTTTGGTTTATAAAAATGGGAGAGCAAACTTCAACTTTATTGAATAGTTCCTGGAAAATTTCCTATTGACTTGACCCAAAACTTGCACCACAGAAACTTTTGTTGCTTCTATTAATACAGTCCAAAATACAACAACTCAAGTAGAAAAGATCACAGAAGCAAAAACCAACTTCTTATTTTCTTCCCCAAAAAAAAAAAAAAAGAAAAAAAAAAGGCAATTTTTATGATTCTTTTTCATGCTTTTTTGATCTGAAGTATAGTGGAGAAAGACACCGCCAGTGATAAAAGTTCCAGAGAAACTGAGATCATTTTTGAACAACAGATGGCTAGTTTTTGTGGCATCAATGTGGGTTCAATCTTGTTCAGGCATTGGATATCTTTTTGGAAGCATATCTCCAGTGATAAAGAGCACCATGGGTTACAATCAAAGGCAAGTGGCTATGTTGGGTGTGGCTAAGGATTTAGGGGATGCTATTGGATTCATTGCAGGGAGTTTGTGTGAAGTTTTGCCAATCTGGACGGTTTTACTCATTGGGGTTGTTCAGAATTTTGTTGGGTATGGTCTGGTTGGGCTCATTATTGTTGGTGCTTTGCCTGCTATGCCTCTTTGGGTGGTAAGTTTTGGTTTTCCTTTCTTTTTTCCTGTTTTGTTAGTTTTAAAAAAGATTTCCCTTTTTTGGGTTTTGTATTTTAGTGCTTGTGATGTCATTTAAAAAAAAAAAAATTTTAGTGCTTGTTTGTCTTTGATCAGCGGTTGTTGACATTTTAATCTGTTTGGTAGTCTATTATGATCCCATATATGGAAAGTTTTATGGGATTTATCTTGTTTGTTTTCTGTTCTATTGCTATTTTTGCAAAATTTGAACTTGAGTTGATCCTTCAGATCCTTCTCAAGTTTTTTGAGTCAGTATTTTAGTGCTTGTTTGCATTTGATCAGCAGTTTATATTTTGGTCTATTGAGTAGTCTACTATGATCCCAGATATGGAAACCTTTATGGGGTTTATCACGATTGTTTTCTGTTCTATTGCTATTTGTGCAAAATTTGAACTTTGATTACGTCCTTCATATCCTTTGTAAGGGTTCTTTGCCCATAATAATTTACCAATACCGCAATGAATTAGTGTAGTGAAGGGAATTCTATACGTCCATATCACTCTGTGGCATCAAGTTTTAGTTTTGAATGTTGTTTTACACTCTAGGTTTTGATGCTGCAATGTGTAGCCAATTAATTACGTTTACATGTTTTTATAATATTCATCTACCAAAAGTAGTAATCATTTATGTTCACTTCCTGCCTTGTACCTTGACAAGTTTTTTAGGGGATAAGTTCAGAGCATCATTCTACTCTCGACTTTGGAAGAAATGTAAAGCAAATATTTACAGTAGGATGTACAATAAACAAAAGAATAGCAGAGTCACTGAGCAGTATAAGTATCTTTTCTCATTTCACAGATTCTCAGCATTTCCCTGTAATTGATTATCCTGTCTTAATTGGTCTGTCGACTGAATATGTGCATGATTTTAAGTAAAATATTGCCTTTTATGAGAATGTGCCTAGTCCAAGCAAGAAAAGGAAAAGCTAATGGACTTAGTTACTAGAATACATCCTCATCATAAAAGAAACAACCAAGACATTGATCTTTTCTTTTATACAGAAGCATAGAGTATACAATTCGCTTGTGTTTTCTGTGTTCAACATACAAGATGAATAGAGAGAATATTTGGTGTCACATATTACCAGAATACGCCAAGGGGGCAGCATAAGAAAATTGTTTTACGACAAACTAATCTCATGCAAATTTAATCTGATTATTGACAAAGCTAAGAGTTTACTGCTTGTATCATTTCATACTTGTGGAACTAAAAATTCCTGGCAGCCATTTCTTAGACATATTGGCATGGTGCATATAATAAAAATGGAGGAAATAAAGAGGAGATGAATTAGAAAAGAACTGTAATATACAGTCTTTTAAGCTAAGATAAGAATAGCTTACGAGACTGCATATGACGTAAGAAGAGAACTGTAATCTAAGTCAAGTGTGATATACAGTCTTGTAAAAGAACTGCAGATTTATCATTATGAGTTATCAACAAAATAACTACGAAATTTATGGAGCAACTGGAAATTTCTTGAAGGACAATGACTTTCATCTACATCCAACATTGATTGTCAACTGAACTTTGTTTCTTAATATAATTATTATGTGCATTTATTGATTTGACATGGTCTCTGGATTTGTATTCGTCTTGCTCATGCTAGTAATGACTAATTGTTGAGAGTGATGGTCTTATAATGCTTAAGACTTGGACACAAAAATCATTATGAGGGTGCTTGTGCTTTTTAGTGATTTGCTTTCTCTGTCCTTTCATTTGTTTGTGATACTTTTTATTCTTTCACTTATTCAAATGTCAATTTTAGGCTATATTTCCATTTACCTTTCTTTTAGTAGAGAAAAGGTAGGTTTGAGAAAGCGGTTGTGTAACGTTTTGACTTGGCTGTTTTATGGTAAATCTGACAGTGAGGGTATCTCAATAATTCTTTAGAAACTTTCCAAGGTATTTTGTTGTTTGTTTTGGTGTTTAGATGAGTTTTATAAGGCAAGTTAGATTTGGAGTTTTCTGCTTAGTTTATTGGAGCTGAAATTGAATTAAGTTTCTTTGCAAAAGTTTGCATCTTTAACAGTGAGTGCTTTAAGTGTCTCTAAGTGCGACTCTGAGTAGGCATGAAAGAGATTCTAAGGCTTTCTAGTGTTGCCTTTGGCTTCCTTTTTGTACCTTCATTTTTTTTTCTCTTTCTTTCCCACTTCTGCCTTCATTCTTGGTAGGTATGGAGTACCTTGAAAATCATATTTAAAGGCTTTCCTGCATCATCATTTCCATCTTTGTGCTCATCAAGATAGGTATTCACGCTCTTGAAGAGAAATTCCTTGTTCTACCAGTCATTTTGACCACGATGGTTAGCATCCCAGTTTTGGATTCACATGGTCGGATCAAAAGTTTAATCTGTATATTCAAATTTGTTCTGCTTCAAAATCCTGATTATAACCATGGTTGCTTGCTTAACAATGATCCATAGTTTGAATGGTCCCCTGTAACTATTAAGCCTTCATGTTCAAAGCTTTTTCAAAATATGTCATGCAAGTACATTGACATATAGCACCAAGCAACAATGCCAACTGCTTTAAAAGTATGGGTTATAGTATGCAGATGATTATTGGAAACGATTGACCATCAACATGGGTAAAAATAGACAATGAAGTTTAGCTCAGATGGTAAGACTATGTTTCCCCTATGGCCTAGGTCATTGATGGCTTCTTGGGTTCGAATCACCGCAGAGTAGGTGGAGGTCTACTGTGGATTCTTTTTAGATAAATAAATTAAAAAAAAAGAAATAAAAAAATGGGTAAAAGAAAATATAGGGTCAAGAATAAAGGGAGGGAATCTACAAGTGAAATTGGGAATTGACAAAGAAATAGAGTTCAATTAAAAAAGAAAACAAAAACAGGCAATGAGGAGAATCCAGTTAAGAGGTAATTCGTTGTTTTTAATAATGTCGATCCCCTATTTGATATACAGTTTAGTCTGTCTGAGAACACTGTATATTTCTTTAGTGTTAATTGATATCACAACTTTGTCGCCTAGGTTTCTCAAACCATTTCATGTCAAGTTCTATACATCATGAAAAATGAGAACGATTTAAAGCCACATGTTAGGTACATTAGGTTCTTATAAAATTGTTTATACATGCTCTTATGCTTCTAACTATACAGGAAGATATATGTTTTTTTATCTTGGTACTTAGTTTCATAATTAGAAAAACATAATATTATCTTGCTTATTGGTGGTAAGGCTACAACAGCGGGAAACGAAATGAAACGATTTTAATGCCATTCATTCTGTAATCCTTTCCTCTTAGTCACGTCTACATCCTGGTTGATGACTTTGGTCATGTCTGCTGATGTTTGCTTCAAGAATATGTTCATAATTCTGTTTTGTTGGCCAGAATTATCTTACTGCTTTTCAACCCTTCTACTGTTATTTTTCTATCTATCATAGTTGACTTCTATTTCCTGCTTGCAGCTATGCATTTTGATATTTATTGGAACAAATGGTGAGACATACTTCAATACAGGAGCTCTTGTTTCTTGTGTTCAGAACTTTCCAAAAAGCCGCGGTCCAATAGTTGGTATACTAAAGGGATTTGCTGGGTTGAGTGGTGCAATTCTGACTCAAATATATGCCATGATTAATTTTCCCAACCAAGCATCACTGATCTTTATGGTTGCTGTTGGTCCGACTGTTGTAATAAGTATTCTGATGTTCATTGTTCAATATCACGACCAGTTGGAGGTCACAAGCAAACTAGAAACTCTGATAATTCAAGCTTCTTATTTACTTACAGCATTTGCCTTGTTTTAGCTGCTTATCTCTTGGCTATATTGATACTTCAAGATTTAGTCAATCTGAGCCAGACGTTGATCACACTATTGACAGTATTCTTGATTGTTCTCATTTTACTTCCCATTACCATTCCTATAGTGTTGGTCTTCTTTTCACAACGAAGACCTACAACAGAAGAGAGCCTTCTTCTTGATCCTCAGAAACAAGAAGCTGGTAATGCTGGACAGGATGTCAATGAGATAATTTTTAGTGAGGTAGAGGATGAGAAGGCCTCAGATGTTGATTCACTTCCAGCATCAGAGAGGCAAAAAAGAATTGCGCATTTGCAAGCTAAACTGTTTCAAGCAGCTGCAGAAGGAGCTGTTAGGGTGAAGCGGAGAAAAGGTCCTCGCAGAGGAGAGGATTTTACTTTGCTACAGGCACTTGTGAAGGCAGATTAGTCTGGCTCATCTTTATCTCGTTGATACTAGCTTCTGGTTCTGGGTTGACAGTGATTGATAATCTTGGTCAGATGTGTCAGTCGCTTGGTTATACAAATACCCACGTCTTTGTTTCAATGATTAGCATCTGGAACTTCCTTGGTCGTGTTGCTGGTGGATATTTCTCTGAGAACATTATACGGTAGGAGATTTAAATTTCTAAAAATGCTTTGCATATCATTATATATCCTTGAGTGTTGCTGGTGGATATTTCTCCTAGAACATTATATGTGTAGGAGAGACAAATTTCTAAAAATGCTTTGCATTTCATTATATATCCTTGAGTGTGCTTCTAACTTATGGTACTTCCTTAGATACTATGCATACCCAAGACCAGTAGCAATGGCTGTGGTTCAGGTCATTATGGCAATTGGGCTTTTCTTCTATGCTATGGGATGGCCTGGGGCAATTTATGTAATTTCAGTGCTAATTGGACTTGGATACGGGGCACACTGGGCAATTCAAGTGCCAGCTGCAATTTCTGAACTGTTTGGGCTAAAAAGCTTCGGTGCCTTGTATAATTTCCTCACACTGGCAAGTCCAGCTGGCTCTCTAATATTTTCTGGTGTTATTGCTAGCGGAATATATGACTATGAGGCCAGGAAACAACAACAGATTTTGGTGCTCGACCCCAATGGACATATCGAGGAAGCTAAATCACTCACTTGTCATGGCACTGTATGCTACTCACTCACTTGTGGAATCATGTCAGGACTGTGTGTAATTTCTGTTATCCTGAGTCTAATTGTTGTTCATCGAACCAAGAGAGTCTATGCCCAACTTTACTCAAATCCTCAAACTTGATGTGCTACTTAAATCTAGCAGCTTATGGTTTTTGTGCCAGAACAAGTTTAGAAGTTTCGTCGTTCATTCATTGGAGAGTGGGAGTTAGTTCCAAGCAAATACTTCTCTGCAAGCATTTTCATCAGCAGAAAGTAAAGCACATGATGATACTCTTTTAGTTTCACACGCTTTTCTTTACAAGCTGAACCCTTGGGGGGGTCTGAATTCCGAGGATTGAAGAGTTGTGCACATGCTGGTTGGGCAGTTTATGCACTTGTTAAAAAGAAAAAAGGTTGAAATTTTATGCTTAGTGGAAGAGTAAACATTATGGAGGCCTCCCAAACTGTTTTGTGATTCCTACGTAAAGCTTGTGTTTATGTGTTCATTGTTTACAAGGAGAAGAATAAATTCTTGCGAAAATGTCTAGTCTCCTTGGTCCTATTTGCTTGTAATTTGGAATTTTATAGAGGTTGAGTTAGATTGTTACTTGTTAAGGTGATGTACTTGCAAAATAATGCTTTACCATTATGACTATTTGAAATGTGCTATTGCATATCATCTTTAGCTATCTGTGTTTTGAGATTGTTGATTGTTCTGACTAATGTACATGTTGTTCTATACATTATTCTGCAACATGCTAACAAATTGACTTGCTTATTTTATAGACATTCCAATCCTGGATTGCAATAAAAGTGTAGAATGTGGCAACAAATGCACAAAACAGTGAGGCCGGCTCTAAAACAGAGTGCTGGTGTTCATAAAAACAAGCCTGTCCATTTTGAACTAAAACATTAGGGTACGAATAGCAGTTCAAGAATATCATACACTAATATATAAAAACAGACTAATTTCGATTCGTTTTATATTACATAAACTTGGACATGCGACCCATAAATTGTTATACTATAGTAAAGATACACTTGCCCTCTCTCAACTAACGTGGCAGAAGGACAGGCCAAATCGACAAGTGTTCTGTTGCATTGGCTTTGCTTTCACACCTTGTGCATAAAGGGCTTGCCGTTTTGCTCTTTCCTTCTATAGCATTTTGTGCTTTTAGCCAAGATCAATCTCCCTTTGAGGTTGTGTTAAATGCCACCTAAATCCAGGTGTCAAATGAAATGAATCGAAAACGGCCAAAGTTCACCTCATGGATGATCTCATCTCATCCTCACACACACAAAAAAACTGGAAAAAAAAACATACCAATTTTTACAATGTTCACAATGATAAATCGCTGCCTAAATATCTGTTAAACAAGCTTTTAAAATACATAATTTTCAAATTAATTACATGGATTAAACCTATTAGAAGTTTGTCTTTAAACAACGAATTTTTGAATTTCCATAATTTTTTTTTCTTATTCAGTGAACTCTATTGAATCCTTTTTGGAAAATTGTAAACCATAAAATCCGAAAAGGAAATTAAACATACAATTCAAGAAATTTTTAAAAAAAAAAAGATCCATAAACATAGCGAATTGAATTTCATTTATTGCAAAATCTAGAATAATCTACACTAAATTACATATACAAAATACTTAAATAAATCTGGTATTAAATTTTATAGTCAGAATTAAATCTTATCAAATTTTATATTTTCAAATCTTGTCTATATTAAATGATATTATTTATTTCATAAGATTCAATCCACAAAGACAAAAATTTACAAATAAAACAAAACACTGAATCTATTATCCATAAATATTTCCATCACGTATTACTGTAATTTAGCTAACTTCCCGAACTAACCATAGTTAAAAACTAACCATGGTTGGGGTTTTAACCTCAAATAACTCCACAAAGAACCCAAAGAACAGGCAGCCTTATAAGCATGGGCAACAAAATACTTTAGATACAAGAAAAATTCATCCTTTTTTTGCATATTAAAATTCATCAACATTTTCCAAAATTTTTTCTTCCAATCAATGATTCTTCATTTTACAGTAAAATTCATAAAAAATATGAATTTTTCTCATCTGGGCAATTTTCAATTCGCACAAAAGCAATGAACTTTGGAGCCATATCACTCTAGCGTCTAGCCAATTCACATTGCAAAAAGTGGTAATTTTTCGTTCATTTTTTTTCTGTTCTTATATATCTACAATTGATTATATATATTTTTTTGGGGACAAATGTTATGTTAATTACTTGCCTTCTACTTGATGTTTATGGTGAATTTTTTCCCCTTTTTTGTGATTTTTTAGTGGGTTGTACTTTTGATGGAGGATTTTAGGGTTTTAGTTGAAATTATTAAACTTGGTTTTGCATGTGGGTTTTGAATTTGTATTTATGTTTGATCAATGGGCTTTGTTTAATTTTATTCAATTTTTAGTCAATAGCAATTCAGGTAGTTTGAGTTTTGTATGTGTGTGTGTGTTTTTCCGTAAAATTTTTTAATTTTTATTGTTAATTGTTTCTTATCAATTAACTACATCAATAAATTTTTAATTTTTATTGTTATTGAGTTTTGTGTGTGTTTGTGTGAGTTTTGTTGATTGTTTATTTGTTGTGTTACTTGGAACCATGCTTTTACCTGGATCCTGTCCAAGTATCTGATGGCTGAATTTTCGCTAATGTAGGAAAATTGTGAACTTTAATGTTATCTTGTTCAGTTAAGGAAGTTACTTTGATTACTTTATGGTGTCTGATTAGAATGAAGGTTGTTTTAACATGATTACTTTCAGCACTTTTAGCAATGTGAAAAACATATGGTCAAGTTTTGATATTCTTCAAATTTCTAGATATATCTTTTTGTAGATTTCTTGAAATATCTACATCAATAAATACATGGATGATAGATCTTTTTGTAGATTACTTGAAATACCTACATCAATAAGTACAGATGACAATGTAAGCATGTTTTCTGTGGCAATGGCCCTGTAAATATGGTTTTTGTGCCATTTCAGCCTGGGGGTTTTTAAAAGTCCATTAATCAAATGTGTTATTCTTTTGTATGTATATTTCTCATTATCATGAATTAGTGGCAGCAATCGAAAGAATTGGAATTCACAAAAGGAAAGTCACATTCTTTTGTATATCCATATTTATTATATTCTTATAGTTGGTTTTAAGGATGCGTAGATATAAAGAAAGATGCATGGATTTGTATGGATGGTGGAATGAAAGATGCATTGATTTTTGCGGCTTCATGCCAAAGCTTTGCTGATCTAGTTTTTTCGGTTTGTAAACTTTCTCCTTTTCTTGGAGGATATTTGTCGCAGTTTTGAAAATGCATGAAGTTCTTTGACTTATTGGTTAAAAGATGTATTTTGTGTTGATCATTCTTTGTTATGGTAATTTTTGTCCACTCATTTTTAGATTCTATGTAACTACTTGCTTGTTGTTATTGGTCCTGATTTTGACGAAGTGATTTCCCTACGTCTCTTTTTTGAAGCTAGGTCTTGCAATGCTGAAAACAGTTTTTTTCTGATGCTGGAAGATAGTTGCGAGTGAAAATCGATACGTGTGACTGATCAATTCATCTGTGAAAAGGATTAATCTTGTGTCAAGAACAAGATAGCACTCGTGGCAGAGTGAACAAAAATCCTTCTGGAAATGGAATGTAACAAAGATGAGGCGGTTAGGGCCAAAGAAATTGCAGAGAAGAAGTTCACAGAGAAGGATATTCCAGGAGCTAAAAAATTTGCTTGCAAGGCTCAAAATCTGTTTCCTGGGCTTGAGGGTCTTTCTCAATTTCTAGAGGTACTTGATGTCTATGCTGCTTCAATCGCTGAGAGAAAAGTGAATGGAGAAGTAGACTGTTATGAGGTCCTTGGTGTGCATCCCCTGTCTGATGATGAGACAGTAAGGAAACAGTATAGGAAGTTGGCTCTTGCTCTCCACCCCGATAAGAACAAGGCCGTTGGGGCAGATGGCGCTTTCAAAATTATCTCTGAAGCATGGAGTTTGTTGTCTGATAAGGTTAAGAGAGCTGCTTATGACGAGAAGCGGAACATAAGGGCTTCATATCAAAAGGTTACAGGTGGGATTCCACCAGTGAATGTTGAGAAGAGTGGTAATACAAATAATAATGTTACCAGTAATAGATCATCAAGTGTGAGGAAACCCTCTGCTCCAGCTAATCCCCCGACTGAATCTACTGCTCATAATCCACCATCAAGTGTGAGGAAACCCTCTGCTCCAGCTAATCCCCCGACTGAATCTACTGCTCATAATCCACCATCAAGTGTGAGGAAAGCTTCTGCTCCGCCTAATCCCCGGACTGAATCTACTACTGATAAACCAAAGGCAAATACTTTCTGGACTGCATGCAAAAGATGCGGGATGCAATATGAGTACATGGCTATTTACCGAAACCATAACCTTCTCTGTCCTAACTGTCGCCAGCCCTTTCTGGCAATAGAGATGCCTCCACCAGTAAGGCGCCAACCCACATCTGCCCCATGGTCCCAGTACCGAGAGCAGCAAGGTGGCCATCCTGCTAATAATGCCTCTGCTGTTTCGGGAAGAAAATTCATTCCAACTCCAAATATGGGAATGCCTGGGTTTTCAGGTTATGGCTCTATGAGTAGGGCAAACGTTCCACAGGGGAACGCATCAGTGCCATTTAAGAATCCTGCTCAACCTGCATATGGTTTTCAGCCGACGGGTGAGAACTTAAAGAGAGGACGGGAAGAAGCAGTTAGTGGAACAGTGAATGAAGAGCCTTTCCTGAAGAAAATTAATGTCTCTAAGAAGACTGGTTCTAGTTTACCGTCTTATGATGGTTCCAGCCTGTCTGGTAAAGGAGAAAAGCCAGCAAAGAAGAGGCGCACAGATGAACACAAGGCGGGCCTTGGAGGAAAGGGCATGGTGAACCAAATGCCACCAGGCACTGGAGGTAGTGGACGACCAAGTATTTCTGGAAGTCGAATGGGTAGGTTCGGAATGGAGAAGGTCACTGTTTCCGCAAGTAACATGCCTGGTAGTTTAAGGGAATTGTCACTGTCTGAAACTCGAAATATGTTGATGGAAAAGGCTAGGACAGAAATTCGCAAGAAGTTACGTGAGTGGAATATGGCTGCTGCATTGAAGTCTTCCGGTAAAGCAGGTAAACAAGTGGAGAAGAAGGAGAGGACAACTTCTTAGTGCTTCGCAAGAATCTCTTGTACGTGGCATGAAGAAGGCCAGAAACATGAAAGCTTCTATAGAAGATGGCAATTTTCCGGTCCAGCCCAGGAAGTCTTCACTTCCTTCTGTTAATACTTCCTCAGACACAGTGGCTGCTGGAATTATGTCTGTTCAGTGTCCGTAACCCAGTAGGACCAAAAGTGCGCCCTCATTCTTCTTCAAGTACTGGCTCAAACACCAAGGCCCCTGAAATTATGACAATGAGTGTACCTGATCCGGAGTTTTATGATTTTGATGAGGACAGAATAGAAGAATCATTTGGTGAAAACCAGGTCTGGGCTGCGTATGATGATGAGGATGGCATGCCCCGTTATTATGCTATAATTCATGAGGTTTTGTCTAGAAAGCCCTTTAAAGTTCGGATTAGCTGGTTGAACTCCAAAAGCACCAGTGAATTTGGTCCACTACATTGGGTTGATTGTGGTTTTACTAAAACTTGCGGAGATTTCAGAATAGGCAAATATGAAGTCCGTAAGAACCTTAATTCATTTTCGCACAGGGTTAACTGGACCAAAGGTGCCAGAGGGGTTATTCAGATTGTTCCAAAAGAGGGGGATGTCTGGGCTTTGTATAGGAACTGGTCTTCTGATTGGAATGAGCTCACCTCTGATGACACCTGTGATACGGCAATATGATATGGTGGAAGTGCTTCAAGACTATAATGAGGAGAAAGGTGTTTTTGTTGCTCCATTAGTCAAAGTTGCAGGATTCAAGTCTGTGTTTCAGCAGCATTTGTGCACCAAAAAAAGGTATACAATCCCAAGAGAAGAGATGTTTCGATTTTCTCATCAGGTTCCTTCATTCCTAATTACTGGTCAAGTTGCAACTGCTCGAAAGGGATGTCGAGAGCTGGATACAGCAGCCATGCCTTTGGAACTTCTCCAACTCATAAAAGAAGATGAGGAAGAGGGTGGAAGAAAAGCTGAGGAAGTGTCTGCAACAGGAGATGCCGGTGCAACAACGAATAGTGGTGATGACAAGCATGTTGTAACAGAACGGATTGTGATGTACTCTAGGAAATCCAAGGGAAAGAAGGTTGTAGGAGACACCATCAACGACAAGGAAGAAACTAGGTCTGCTGGTGCTAACTAATCACCTGTCCAGTTTTCCATATATTTACGCAAGTTGTATTGCCAACAATATAGTTGATAGATTAAGAAAAATTTGAGGACATCCCTAGTGGATATGTGAATCAAATTTTCCGTTCATGTTTTCTCAAACAAATAGAACAGGAAAGTATGCAACTATAGGAAGGAACTCATATAGAATTTCATGTTCAATATCAGATGCTTTAGGACTAAAGAGTTTTTCCCTATCTGATTTCAGTTATTTAATTTCCCTTATTTTGCTATAGGCCAACTTTTGCCTATTTGAAAGAGCTATGCAGTTGAACTTGCATTGCTTAAAGTATTTCCAGATCTAACAGATTCCATTTTGCAGGCTAAACCCAGAATTTGCAGGTATATCTCATGACTACTTTAATACGTATAGTTTCATGAGTTTGGACTTCTATTAGCTCTTTTAATTTGTGCAGAAGTTTTCAGCTTTCAGGCTTCTTGCGCTCCTGCTTTCACATGCTTGTGATATGGTTTATACTGATCTCGATCGTCTTGTATTGAATGTGTTCCAAAGATGCATTATATGTCCTTATTCTTTGTTGGGTACATGGAATTCATATGTTTGAATTGATAGTAAAGATGATTATGGAGAAAAAAAGAAAGAACATATTATGCTAATCTTTCTCTATAACATTGCATTCTTTGATATGCATGCTGAGCCTGGGACGTTGCATTTGCAGCTTGCCCAGTTATGGAAAATAATATGTTTCTATGGTAGACACCCAACCTCCACAATCCCTCCCCCCCCCCAAAAAAAATGCATGTTGTTACACACACCAAAGAGTGCAAATATTTTTTTGTTTTTTGAAATTTTTAAAACTTGTTCCAAAGAAATTAGATATCAAGCCTTTGAATCAATGTTATTAAAATTTCTTTATTCCACTTACTTATGAAAACGATGCCGCATTTCAAACACTTCTTATACTTGTGAATTACATGACTGTTCCCCTTGCTATTTGTTACAATTACATTAGACCTCTATTATAATTTTTCTAACTTTTGTAATTTTACATTTTCTTTTTCAGTTTCTATATCCTTTTTTTTAAAAAATAAAAATGAAACTATCCTTCAAATCTATGCAATCCTGAGGAAGTAACCTCAGGAGAGAGTTTTATTGAATTTTCCCTCTATATTTCAAGTAGTATTATTTTATGAACCAATCTTGAAATTTAGATTTCATTTTCTAATACTTTATTTTCCATGCACACCATATATGAATATGTTTTTCATGTCAATAACATTTTTCCCTTATTTGGTATATATAGTAATACCTCTTAATTTGGAATTATTACATAGCTTTATTATTATTATAAACAGAAGTTCTTGTATGATAGGATCGTTGCATGTGAAATAAAAGTCCGAGTCAAACTCTCATGGCTTTTGGGAGTTACTACCATGTCCTCGTAGAAATGTGAAAACACAAGCTGCAGCATGGTACGAGTCTTACTCTATTTCCCTTATGGAAATGGTCCTTGTTGGCTGCGAAGAAACTTTAGGAAAGCATGAGAAGTGGTCAGGTAGGGTTCCCTACAATCCGACAAAGAAGCTTTAGGAAACTATAATCCAACCTACCTTATACTCGTCTCCTAAACAGAATCATAGTTTTGATGGGAAGTGATCAAAACTAGGGTTCCCAATCCGATAAAGAACCTTCAGGAAAGTTTATTCGTACTTATTTCATATTCATCTCCTAAATAGAATGGTAGTTTTGATTTGCCTATTTCTAGAAATATAGAAATATAGCCGATAACGAGCTTATAATCCCAGTATGGTGCCACCTTTCTCACCCTGGCACATTCCTACAGTAGAAATCGTGAAATATTTTTATATACGTTCATTATTTCAGTACATGCAAAAAAATTCGACATGTCAAATTTAAGGATTTGTCATAGCAACAGGGCTAGCTGAAGATGCTCAAAGGTTAGGGTCCTGCTGCCTTGTACGGATTAGGATAATCTCCAATTCTATGGAGAAATAACCCTCATTTTTACGTCGGTCAAGTGACATGCAGCAAATGCAGGAGAGAATGAGATGCATTGGACAGCACAACACAGTAAATTTTTGAACTATAAGGAGGGTTACTTTCCACTCTTTATTCCGTTTTTGAGGTTTCTTTCGGTTTCGTATGGTAAGAATGAGGTACGATATTCTACCTAAATAGTAAATACAAGTAATTTCACGAGTTGAGTATCACAAAAAAAGAAATTAATCCGTTGGATGGTAGGAATTCAATTTTGAGGAACGTATATGTTGTGTTGGTGACATATTTACGTCCTCATTGTTGTAGTTACTTTATAAGTGAAAATAAACTTCGGTCTTAATATACATGCATGGCATCTAAAAAACTAAAATTAGTAGTGTAACGTGAGTGCAATATTATTTGTGTGGAGAGGCAACAAAGAAGCGATACATTTGAGTTAGTCGCCTCTTCTGATAAAAAGAAACTTTTCAAAGGCATAGATCGGTCTTGCCGTCATTAATTAATTACAAAAAAAAATCTAAAAAATGGTCATGATTTATTATTCCATACGACTAAATAGGGAAAGATTCAGATGTTAGGTATATATAGCTTGTAGGTTGCTGACAATCATGTAAATTCAATTTTTGAGACAACTTAAATGGAATGCTGTGAGTGACAGTTCTGAGTGATGCTTCAGAAGACTGATCCTATCCAAAAATGTTTAATTTGTGCTGAATCGTAGACATGGATAGTGGGTGTTTGGTATGCCGAAGAGCTAAAGTTAAAGATTTGAAATCAATGATATGCAGCTCTATTGTCTTGTTGTTGATGAATTTGTTTGATTTTTGTTCTCATGCATTTGCCATTTCTAGCTACATCTAGGTTCTCAATACGATTCAACACAATTGAATTTTGACTAGGTACATGTACATTTTCCTTCAAGAAACTAATTAAGTTTCTATTAATACAAACATTACATTTATACAAGACTACAAATGCAAAAATACTAGCTTAACAAAATCAGACGTCTAACTAAGCTTTGTAAAAAAAAAAAGAAACGAAATTTGACCAATTATTAAAAATTTGGATAAAATTATGTTGGTGATTTAATAGAATTTTGGCACGTGAAATATATATTAAATTGTGGTGTTGTAAACAAATTTTTTTTTCTAATACAAAATTTTCTAAGAAAAAAGGGTTTAGTTTTTCCAAACTCATAATCTTTTCCCTTCTTAGACTAATTGAGGTCTTAATTAGCATCATTCACTAGAACTACTATAGTGCATAGACTAGAATAGCGGCTCCAAACTCGAAATGTACGTGTAATTAGTGTTCATGACTTGAAGAAGGTCGATAAATTAGGAAACGCAAGAAGAAAGTTGAATTGGTCTTCTCCTGATCAGTTCTTAGAATTGCATACTTCAAAAGGAAACTTAATTAGTCAAAAGAAAAAAAAATAAGGTGAAAATGTGAAGAACAAGGAAAATTTTGATCTTGCTAGCGAACTGTTTGGTCACGCAATTGAAATTCAGATTTGCAGCCCAATCATTACCTGCAATAATTTCCTAGGCTAAAAAATATTTAGAGAAGAGTTTTCAATGTTGCTCGAAAAACTGTAAAGTCGACAGTAATAAGTAGTAATACATGAAATGAAGTCCCAAAAAGAAGTATATATTCTCGAGGAAGAATTTGGTTTTGTTTGTATGGAAAGAGAAAAAATAAATTTAGTTCCTTATTTTTGAAACGTGGACTAAATTAGTCTTTTAATTTATCATAACAGATTAATTTGATCTTTGATTTTTTTAAAAAATTAACCAATTTAAAACTTGTGACGAAAATCATAACATACTAAGGGAGCAAACTATGATAATCACGTAGCCGTTAACTTGTTACAGATGTGTTGTTAATGGCTACGTTAGTTTGTCTATAATTTTCGTCGTATGTCTTAAATTGGTTAATTTTTTTTTTTTTAAGATGAGTGACTAAATTAGTTTTTATAATAGATTAGAGATCAAATTAATCGACACCATAAAAATAAAGAATTAAATTGGTCTTTTTCCCTATTTAAAATATCAGTTCTAAGTAGGCAATTTACTGTACATTCACCTATCCAAAAGCAATCAAAATTGAAAAAAAAAAAAAAAAAAAATAAAAAAAAGAGATTAATTTAATTTGTTCCACGGATTAAGGGTTTCAATCATTGGGAGCAATTGCATTACTAGAAAGTGAGAATGCGTGCACATTCTCAAATGACTTTTTTAATAAATAGCTTTTTGTTATGCTCTTTGAGAAAAGGAAAAAAAGGCAATCATTTCAAGAAAATGTACATACATTTGGAACATTTCAAAGGTTGCGATAATATTACTCAAAAAAAGAAGAAAAACATTTATGATGATAAAATTAATGGGCCAAATCTTGATCATCAACTTTTCGGGTTAGAATTTTCCAAAAGAACCTGATTATTGATTAATTATTTAGCCGCTGTATTCAATTCTCATAATTGTCTCTGTTAAGTTAGAAAGAATTAAAAAAAAAAAAGTTAATGAAATTTCCCTTTGGTTGACAGGAGTCCTATTTCTTAATGAAATTTCCCTTGGTTATCAAAAAAAAAAAAAAAAAAAAACAGTTAGAAAAAATTAAGGCTGCCAATATCTAAGAAAGTAACAAGTAGAAATTAAGGTAAAATAGATAGGATCCTGAATTTAATTAGAATCAATTAATTGACTTCTTCAAGTAAAAAAAATCCTCTTAATTTGATTAGATGTGGTGCCAATATATTTTTATATATATATATATATATCTATATTTATTTATTTTATTCTCTCTAAGCAAATTCTCCTTGATTATAGTCTAATTTCCTTTCATAATTAAAATTTGTTAACCCTTTGATCGAGTTCTTCTTTTCTTCTTTTCTCTTTTAAGTATACTTTTGTCGTGAAACATTGCTTTGAATCGCTAAGTATATAAAGCCCGTCAGATTAGATTTAATAGTCATCTGAAAGTTAAAAACCTTTTCAATACTTGGACCAGGGCCGGCCTTTGCAGCGACTTTAGTGCGGTGATATCTTTTGTGTCTTATGGGTACATGAATCTTTTTATTCACTTTTAATTTTGTCGTTAAGTGACAGTCACCATAAATACACACCTCGATTACCACAACTACATTTCTAGTTTTTTTTTTTTTGAAAGAAAGCAAATTAGAGATATAAAAATAGGAGGAATTTTACAGTCTTATTGAAAAATTAATATTTCTAAAAATTTATACTGTGCAAGTTTTTAAAAACACGTATACTGTACAAATTTTAAAGTATAACGAAATGATTTTGTTACGAAATCATAGAATTTTCATATAAATAGCACCGTATGCTGCTATGAAAAAATCACAGCAGTGCCCCAACTCCCATTTACTTCAAAATTTAAATTTTTGTTAAAAAAAAAACTTAAATGTATGTGTATTCAAAAATTGTATCACATGCATCAACTATTTGTATTAGTATGTATCTAAACGTAAGAGATAAAGTGAAATAAACCCTTCTTCAAATACATCTAACCTTAGCATTCATGTATTCTTTTTGGTACACATACATATATTTCCTTAAGAAGTATATATGGACCACTACAAAGATTGAGATAGAGGTTACAAAAACATGGACAAGCTGATAAGCTAGATTCATTCATGGTATGTTCCCATTTGATGATCAATATTGGAATAATTAACTAAATGGACTTTTCAATTTATTGTATTATCCCTCAATCTAATTTTTTATTGAATTAAACAAAATCATAATTAAGTTCCATAAACTTAGGATTTGGGTTACAAATAATATATATCACCAAACTTAATCTCCATTCCATCACCTCTTTTAATACGAACATTTTTTCTTTATTGCAAGATTTGGGATGATGAAATAGTGATTAATAAATCAACAATATACCTCACAACTCATTAACAATAGTTAGAAGAAAAAAAGAAAGATAGTAAATCAAATAATATTCTTTTAGGAAAAAAAAAAAAGCTTATATTAATTAAGGTTGAAATTTTTGCCGGCAAGATTGGCAAGTGATTTCCATGCACGTAGAATCCATCTTTCGAGTTGCTCTCTCCTTCAATTTCTCAGCCTTGTCAACCTCTTCTCTAGCCCTCTCCCACATATTCCTAGCACGCAGCAAATTCAGTCTGTGCAAGCTCCATTTCTCGCCTGCTCATCTCTCTCACACGCTCGGCATAGGCCTTTTCCATTGCAGCCAGCCGAATTTGCTCGGCCGCCTGCCATTTCAATGCCTCAACACAGGCAGCATCTGATTTCATATCATTGTACTCTTTTCCCTTACCAGCCCTTATTGTTCTGAAGCTAATGGATAGCTGAAGGTCTAGTGATGGTCCCTCGAAAGGGTCGGTCGTTGATCGGAGATTTATCGTCGAATCAGAGGGCCAAGATGAAGGATTTGATGATGATGAAGGTGTAGTATGTGGAGATGGAAGAAGTTGTAATTCTTTTTGATGTTCTTCCATGAAGAAAAATGATGCAATGTGGAGACTATGAGGAGTGACACAGTACTTTATGATGGAGGGGAGTATCTGTGTATATTGGCAATAACTGTGGGCTCTATATAAGCATTCCTTGGTTGGCTTTATACCTAAAATACCCATGCTTTTGGAATTTGGATCCTAAATGGATAGTATGCATATTGTTGTACATACACATTTGCTTTTATTTGTAGGAAAATATTTAGATAGATTTGATTTTGGATATCAATTGTAAATTTTATCAGAATTATTTTACTTACATCAATTGATGTCATTTATTACACATAATTTAGTCTACACTACACAGAATATACAATTGGTATTAAAAACCGACTCTACCTAAATAATCCCCTTATTTGTAACCATGTTGACGTAGTTTACTTATTTTTAGTTTTGGATTGAAAACATTAATTTGTATTATTACGTCAAGATTTTGAGTTATAAGATGCTTCAAATGATTAGAAGTTTCATGAATGTTGGCCATGGTCATTATGATTGAAATCTCAACTATTAAGAGTAGTATTAATTTATTATACGTACATTAACTAGGTACATATTGTTTTTATTAAGAGATAATTTCAAAAACCTCCCTTGAGGTTTAAGCTAATTTTATTTAGTACTCCTAAACTTTTATTGAAAAAATATCATTTACCTTCCTTATTTCAAACTTTTTGTAACATTTTCAGCCCGAACTTTTAAAAAATTAATTTAAGTGGAGAGAGACTATTTTCCTCCGAATTTTACCCCTAGCTCAAAACTTTCATTGATTAAAATGGTTAGAAGAAAAGAAAAAAGGTATAAAATAATTATTAACAAATAACAATAGGTTGTAACTTTTCATATCCTTCACCAATCAATGTCAAAAAATATATTTTAATTATTTTTTATTTTACAAGTTAATGATTTCCAAAATAAAATACCAATAATATTTTTTTATTGTTATATATTATGTATAAGTATTCTAAATTTTTGTTCAAAATGACACATACAAACACATTAATATGTTCCTAGTTATTAGTAAATAAGTTGGCTAAAACTTTATACAAAAATTCATTTAATTTTTTAAGAGTTTGTGATTTTTCAAATAAATTCGAATTATATTTGTTTTTAATAGTATATGGTAATTTTTTTTACACATTCAAATTTTTGTTTGAATCAACACACATTAGCACATTACATAACCATATTTTTTTGTAGATAAATTTTAAATTTTTTTTTTTGAAAAATACAAATTTCAATTTCGAGTTTTGATTTTCAAACAAAACAGTACTAGTTATATTTATTATATCATATAATGTGTTTTATGTATTCAAAACTTTTATTCAAATCGAAATCCAAAACTATATTAACATGCGCAATATTTTCATAAATTTACTGGCCAAAAAATTTATCAAGAGAATATCATTTTTATTTACGAGATTGTGATTCCCCAAACAAAATACAATTATATGTTTTTACATGGTGAAGATTTTTATTAAAACATATAGAAGTAATCAAATTAATGCATACACAATTTTTTTTTTTTAATAAGTAGATAAAAAATTATTAGAAACTAAAAGAGTGTCAAGTGAAAATTGTCAAAAACCTCAAGAGTAATTTTTGAAACTATCCTTTTGTAATATGGCTAAGGTATATGGGTGTAAATGTCATTTCATGTATTTTAGTACCATACATGGATCCATTGGCAAGAGAGGGGTGGTTAGTAATATTTTTAAAAATTTGGGTGATATTAACATAAGTTTCAGGGGAGGTTTATGGAATTATCCCTTTTATTAATTTGTACTCTTGTTGATGTAGTTCTTCTTCTTATTATTTTTAAAGGTTTAGATTGGAAAAATGTGTAACATGACAAAACATGAGCTATTCGCCAAAGAAATGAAAAATGTGAAGGACAAATAACCTGGTTAGCTAGTATCATACTGAAAGTACGAAATTTACCTATTGACTGTATCAGAGTAAAAAAGGTCTGTGAACACTGAAAAAGCTAAGTGCATGCTATATATTACAAAGATTTGAGAAGTCAATGTTTGATTCCCCCTAGTTGTAAATAAAACTATGTCTGCAAAACATACATCTCTTACACCAACGAGAGATGTCATGATACAATCTCTTTATTAAAGTGTAGTAGTAGTATTATAGACCGGTCATACCAAAAATATTAAAAAAAAATTGTAATTCTAATTAATTTTGTTGGATGAGTTTTAAGTTTATCGTAAATATTTAAAAAATAAAGAAAAATTTAAATGATGGTAGTTATTAAATAGAAATATATGTAAGATTAGAGTACGTTATATTCCTATTTTTCACGTATTAATCTTCACCAGTCACAAGCTAAATAAGAATGTAACTAGCTTGGTGGGGCATAAGGATGAATCCAGTTAGAGATAAAGCAAAATCTCAAGTATGTCAAGAATCATGATTCCAAAAAGTTAATTTTACAGTGTGTACTACAAAAAAGACTTGTAGAACTCCATGTGAACGATTGCTTTTAACTTGCTTTATCCAAAATTATATGTCACAGTAGAGGGCTTAATATAACCTTCAGCAGCACATTAGTTATTCCTAACAAAAGAGGAAGAGAGGATCTTTGAGAGTGAGTGAGTGTGTGTGTGTATTTTTTTAATCTCCTTTCTACACATAAAGCATCCACAATCATGCATGCCAATGAAAATTATACGAGCTACCTAAATGGCATAGTGATTTTCGTTGCCAAAAATGTATTTTAAGGAAGTAAAGTAATTGTTTAATTAGGTTGAACAAGCTAAATATAATGGCATTTCATGTGGTAAAGATTAAGGTTTAAACAAATATTAATTAAGCCAATTAATTCATGTTCGAAATTAGTTGAGAAATTCTTATATGGATCGGATCCATGACACTATATCATAAACCCCTCACTCCATATCATGATTATCATCTCACCTCTCAACACATTATTAAAATAGGTGATTTGAAATAGTATAAATTAAACAGTTTATGATATTATATCATAAATATGACATATGTAAGAATTCCCTAGATTAGACTATCTCAATATAATAAGTTTTGAATAAGTCATAACAATGAGACATGTTTTTAACTTTTGCAACTGTGTAGCCATTTTTGAACATGCAATAAGTTAGTACCACCATGAATTAGTGTCTCTATTAATTCACCTTGTACAATACTCTCTGATGTTTTTTGTTCTGAAGAAAATTAAAATATACACACATATCGTTCGAGGAAGTTGCATTTATGTCCACGATGGATATAGTACTAACTTTAAAGTGGAATAGTTTTTTTTTTTTCCTTCAACATATATGGTAAAGTTATAATAAAGTATTTGAGGGATGGTTAGGTGATAATATTATTGATTTCCACATGAAATTTTAGGCATCCCCATCAAACTTTTAAAATCTCCAACCGAACAAGAGCATTGCACATGCCAAACCTGCCTAAAATCATTAAATTTAAACAAATAACAAAGAAAATAGTGATAAATATTCCTAAATGCAAAAAAATAATACTTACATTTTTTGAATCCGATATTTAATGTTGGCTTGATAGTATTTCAAACTAATGTGGTTAACAAGTAGGGTTTTGCCTCTAAAGGCAAAGTATTAATGAAAGCAAAACTCGGATTAAAAATCTCAAGATATTAACTTTTGGTACATTATATATGCATAATAAACAACATAAACGTCACATAAAGAATTTTGATTACATAGTGACTAGTTCAAATTCAATTCTTTTCGAGAACTACTATAAATAGTGTCCTATATATATTATTTGCACACACCGATTTTTCTAGTCGAACTAAAAATAGAAAAAATGAGAAAACACAAAATTATTACATTCGCAAGTCACGTGCGAAGAGAGGGCAAGGCATTTGGGGATTTGGGGCCTTTTTAATGAAACTAGTTACTTTATGGTAGGCCTAGGATTGTCGGCCCTCTATTACAAAAAGTCATCAACTTTTTCTCTATATAAAGCCCACGCTCCAAGCAACTCGGCACGTGGGAGTGGGGGGCACAGTACGTAGTAGGGGGAGCCTAACCCATGATCTTGATTTCTTTTACAGAGACTTTGGATCGTTCAATAGTGGACCCCTTAGGTAACTTTGCAGATCTGCATTCATATGGGTGTAGAGGATATGTGGGCAGAAAATCTTCTTAACACGTGCCACTTGCTGGGCTAAATTACTCCCATGCAAGTATCTCCACTTCAAACTATCATGTAAGTATCTCTCATTCTCTCATTAAAAAAATAATTGTTATAAAGAATTTCGTAAAGATGTGTAGTATAAATATGAAGGAAAAATATTATGGTACTAAAGTTCTAATAGAACCATAAAATGTCATGAATTTATATAGCCTTGCTATGTCATTAGTATATTTCACGAAGTATCATGCTAAAGGAGGAAAGAAATTGGACCCAATTTTTAGAGGCTTTTTTAGAAGTGAGCCCAATAGTAGTAACCATCAAACAATGAAGATCACAACTCACAATCACATAAAGACGAGGCTCTGAAAGTCCTGAATTTAACGTGAAAATTTTGTATTTTGGTAGGACCAATAGTTGCTCTTAAACCATCTAAATTATATTTTTAGTGTGAATGATTGACTTTTTTGAAATAATAGTCTCTCTATTTATTAAAAAAGTGAGTTCTCTACTTCAAATGTAAGCTTTCGATTGATCCAGAAAATAATTAATAGACATTGTGCTCTAAAGCAATATAAATCACTGGTTCAATGTGACATTATATGTTATAGACTATAGTAATTAAATTCAGTTTAAGAAGGAATGCAATGAGATAATTGGTTTAACCGACAAGTCATTAAATATATCATCTTATTAATATACAATACTTTGAAAATTTTAGATACAATAATTATTAATTTTACTTGGCCCTTGCGGTCACTGATTTTTTTCAAATATCTAAATCTGGTTTTTGAAATTTTATTTCATCTCAAATTAGTATCAACTATTATAGGCATCATATTTTTCTAATTCTATCCAATTTCTCCATTAACTCTGTAATTAAGTACTAAATGTTATCCCTTACAAAGGACGAAGTAGTATGAATTCATTCAATAAAGATGTCACGTGATATATTTGCATATATATTAATACTATTCAAGAAATCTGTGGTATTTAAAATTTTCAAACCCAAATTTAGAATTTTTTTTTTTTGTATATAAAAGGAATTTAATGTGATAAAATTTCATAAATACTCCATTGCATAAGAAAAAATGAAAGTAAAATCAAAGGAATTAAATCTATCAATTTTTCCATGGTCTTTTAAATTAAAAACCGCTTCTCATTTGGAAACGTGAACCTTTTTAATCGGTTTCCTACTGGAAAAAAGAGAACTGTCAATCTATATATTGAGAGCAAGTTGTCAACATATATTTTAAGAGTTAAATTTGAGTGTGATTTCTTTCTTCTTATATTAGAGTGAAATTTTGAGTTTCAAGATCATAGTTCAAAAGCAACCATATATATATATATATTAGCACTGTTGACCTTGTTAAAGAAGTTGAAATTTTTTATTTTTGTACTAAAAATTCGATTTTTTCTGACAAGTTCTTTTCATGTACTTTACCATCTTTATTTCCGTCAATGTTCTTGAAAGATTTTGTAAGATCAAATTTGTGTCATCTAGCCATTGGTAATGTGTTCATTCAACAAAAATAAATAAGCAGCAATAGAACTTTAAATCGGGAACAGCCAATCAAACCCTATTCCAAAATGTGGTAAGTTGATCTTCTAATATTTTTGCAAATCAAGAACTTCATATATATCTTCATAAAGCTTATCAAGCCTTTAAAAGGATTACATGACACAACCGTAGGCACCGCTAGTGCGTACAGAATATTAATCCGTGAGAAAGTTTTAACTACTCATTTCTTGATTCGGAGAGGATTGAAAAGTAAAGAAATTTTATTAATTTTCAATTATCTAACGTTTGCGTAATATTCACTCCGCATTACGGAATGTTTGTGTAACACTCACTCCACATTACGGAATGAGTTAAATAATTTTTTCTCCCGGACTAATCCCGGTATTTGATACGTAATTTTAGTTAAATGACAAACGGAAGGTTGTGGCACTTAAAAATTGGAATTGAATTAGGATTGGAATTATATGCTAATTATTTAATTAATTATAAATTTTTGTAGCATGTATAATCCATTCCAATTCAGATTTGGACATGTAACCAACGGAAACTGCTTAAAAGTGGGTTTTCTTTTTGAGTTATTATGGCAAGAATGCTTTATTTATATGCCAGATATTGTTTTAGGTGAAATTCAATTTACTAGCATAGAATATTAGCTACTTCTATTATTAATTCGTGTGAGACTTTTTCTTGGATTCAGGTGCCAAAGATGGTGAACATAGATCTAATAAGTACCGTCGTCGTCGGAATAATTGGTTAGTTCAAATATTTCATATATTTATTTGATGTAATTAATTTTTATTTTTTAGGCAATGTTTATTTGATATTGTTGCCTATATATAAGTGTGTATGTTAATTTTTTTTTTAATGAATCCACATTTTATTATGGAACTTCGTCGATTCTAACTATAGTTTTGTGACCTAAATTGATATGCAGGGAATGTTAGATCATTCGATTAATTGTCCCTTTAACATTCTGCTTCACATCCAAGTTAAAATTTATAGCAATAAAAATATATAGTAGACAAAAAGAATAGATGAATTATATGAGTAATTTAGAAAAATTCCTAACATTTTTTTGGGCATTTTTTTTTTATAAATCCCTAATTAATATTTTTGTATATGGATGATGATGTTTTACATGCAGGCCAACAATCTATAAAATATGGAAAGCAAAGTTCGTTCAACAATTCACACCAGATTCTTACGTTGTAACATCATTGAATCAGCAATGTGGTTTTTTTCTGGCCTCCCATTCATCAAATCTGATAGCATTTTGGTTTCTACCATCAATGGAATAGGATTCTTTACTCCGATCGGTCGAAAAGAGTGTGTATAACTTTCTTTTACACTTTTAGCTCATTTGATTCTCAATTAATTATCTAACTATTATAATTGAAAAAATTCTTTGCTACTTACTCCACAGTGTAGAAGATTGAAAAATTATTAGATTTACTTACTTTTCAGTCATCTGATACATTATGAAGTGAATAGTTAAGATTTAACTCCATAATTGATGCATACACAAATTGTTGTCTTTGTAGTAAGCTAATACAATATATTTTCTTGTGATATCAGAAAAATATCTTCTATTGATCTCGCTTATGAAACAGTACTCCTTGTCACTTTGGTCGCCGCTGCCTTGCTCGGCGAAAAGAGATCTATGCGTGTTGGAATATTTTGTCTCATCAACGACATTAGTATGTATTTTTCGCCATTGATCGTCATGGTATGTATACTAATGCCTTTGTTTTTTTTGGCCCCCTAAATTCAAAGCTAAATATAATATTAATTATCAAATTTATTAGTGGACATGGTTTCTTATTATCTCCAAATGTGAACTTTTTTTATTTTATGCAGTCCCAAGTGATCAAGACTAAGAGCTTGAAAGACATGCCATTTTATCTATCCCTTGCTAGTTTTGCCAATGGTTGCTTGTGGTCTATCTATGCTTTGCTCAAATTCTATCCCTTCGTTTTGGTAAATTAAATTAAAATTTTATTTTCGACTTTTTATTTTTAAAAAAATTCCTTAGAAATATAAATAATCGTAATTAATGTGCATGTTTTTATGCACAGATCCCCAACGTTCTTGGAGCACATTTTTGGACTAATTCAACTTACACTCTATACTTATTAGTGCCAGACAAATTGGGATGGCTATGAAAGGCTACCGGAGTTTGAACTTTCTAATAATTCTGCTCGAGTTGTGAAAAATAAAGAGAGAGAAGATTTAAGGTTTGTTATTGTTATTTCTCAAGAGACGAACAAGATGATGATTTGAGGGGAAATATATTTTTGTTTATCCTTGTCATATCAAATCTATTCTAGTATATCATTTTGCTTTCTTTTAGTTGCCTATCCTTTTCATATTGCTCCCATTTCCTTTGTTTAGTCTCAGAACTTAGCCAGAAGATTAATTGTTTCTTGCTATTATTACATAGACTTGCAATATTTTTGCTTATCAGCTAAATTTTTTTAAAGATTAATTGTTTCTTGCTATTATTACATAGACTTGCAATATTTTTGCTTATCAGCTATTTTAAAAAAAAAAAATTATAATTCAGTCAATATTTGATATACAGTGGTAATTATTGAAAATAGAAAAAATTCAATTATTCTAAGAAATTCAGACACTAGGAGTAAGAAATAAAATATTTTTCAAACTTTAAGGATTAAAAGTGTTTGTACTTTTTTTTCTTTAACGGCTTTAGCTTCGTGGCCAAGTTGTTTCTTCACATTATCTAGCCCAGTATCAAACTATAGTAATGTAAATAATCATAAGATTGGAATTTGTTTTTGCCAACTCTTTTCCATTAGTGCAAGTCTCCTTTAAACTTCCGGGACTGCATAAACTTGTGAAAAAATTATTTATTACACACTTTATATTTTAAAATAAGTATTATAAACCGTTGAATGATTGATACTAATAAAATTTCTGTTCTTCAATCATATCAACAGTTGTTATATCTACTCTGCATTATAGAGTTAAAAGCAAAGACTAACTCAACTTGTGATGCTCATATGGTCTGTCCGATCTTATGCAGGAAAGTAGTAATAATTGGAAGGAAGTTAATTAAATTCATTAGTTTCGAAAAGTTAAAAAATGTATTGGTAAAAAATTGTTGATAAAAATCTTAAGGCCTGAGAACGAAACAGTGAATGGACAGAAAATATGAACGAAACAAAACAAGGACGCTTTATATAAGTTTACAACACTTGAAAAAGAAATAGCTTTGCAATTGCGATTCGGGCTGTTTATTTTGATCTGTCGACTAAAAAAATTTACTGACTTGATCTATTTTGAACCATACCCAAACTGGTTGTTGTCATAGAGTCGGCTAGCGGATTGAATATAAATATTAGCGGGTTAAATAGTGGGTTGCAAATTTATAATTTGGTGGGTCACTGCAAGAAAATAAGGTTTTAATAATAAAAGTGCATTAACGACAACAAATCTCGGCACTAAAGGGTATTATTAGTGACGACTTTTGACTTGAACACTACAAATAGGAAGAATTTTCCTTTTAGTGACGAAATATAAAAAGTCCACACTAAATCGTTACTACACCATCACTAAAGATTATGTGGGAAAATTGCATGAAAATATCAAGATATTAGTTACGATATTTTGTCGTTACTGATATTTTCAGTGCTAGTGACGAATGTATTTTAGGATTTAGTGACGTTGTTTTGTCCTTACTAATATTTTCGGTATTTGTGGCAAAAGTATTTAGGATTTAGTGACGATTATCCTTTGTCACTGATATTTTTATTATTAGTTACTAGTTTTGGACGTCAATATTTACTTTATATATAAAAACTAAATGTTTGAAGACTTTTCTATGCAAGTTTAAAGTTGGAATGTGTTGAAAAAGTTAGTTTGTGTAATTAATTTTCTAGATATTAATGTTGGATTATATGAAAGAATTTAGATGTGTTATTTTAAATGAAAATAATAAAATAAATACAGAGTTAAAGAAAATTAAAAAATTTATATTGTTTATCATATATTTTTTAAGTTATATAGTTTTAAATATTTATAAACATTATTAATGTAAATTCTAATCCAACATTTGTACCGAAGGAAAAAAAAAAATCCTTTCCCCTAATTTGATGGCCCATATTAAATAAATTAAAGATTGAATTAGTTAATTAATATTTTATAAAAATCATTATGATGGCCAAAATGAAGTGGAAAAAAGTTAATGGGGCTACCTTATTAGATGCTTACTTAACAAAGAAATTAATTTTAAGTTGAAAGCCCAACTATATATAAAACAAGGCCCAGACAATTTGTTACAACATAACAGCTCAATGTAGCACTCCATGCATATATGAGACAAATAGCCCGTTTAGATGGCTTATGTTTATTTGTTGTAGCCCAAGTGGGTAGATGTGGAGCAATTTTGTAGATTCGAAAAGATGTAGTGTAATTTGGTAAATTTAAAAATTATAACGAGAACATTAAATTTTGTTAATTCTATGATGACACTCTAATGTTTATGATCTTTTCCCATATCTTAAAGAAAATTAATCCCAAGTCCCTTTTTGACATAAAATGCGCTAGAGAAGTTAATAAAAAATTAAAATGATTTTTTTTAATTTCTCAAAAATTTGTTTGCTTGATAATTAAATTATAATTATATCATCTATAGTTAACTGACATAAAATCATTGGTCTAATATACTTTAGATTTGAGTGAGGAAACTTAATTTCAGAGTTCAAGTATTCGAAATTTGTATGAACATATCAATATGTTAAATTAATATAGTATTACCATATTTTAGTGATAGTCACCTTTGTCTAATTGTTTAGTGGAGAGAAAACATAAAATGAAAAAATTACATTCCTTTATCCAAAATAACAATTGGGCCAATATGTGTTCCTTCTTTAGTAATTTTTCTTAGTTGGGCTATTATATATTGACTCATTAGATAACAAATTAAGATACATAATATAAATAATTTGGCTAGGTACTTGATAGAAATCTATTGATATTATTGTCTTTAACTGGTTTCCATATAAGCCCAATTTGGTACATCATAAATTTATAATGTGATACTTAAATTTAATTAATTTTCTTTGACACTCTAGTATTCTAATTTTACCCTAAAAAATTAATTAATGTAACTTGATATTTGTTTGTCATGAAGTGCATTATAAATTATACCAATGTTAGAATGGTTTCATAATTCTTTTTAGTTTATTAATATGTAAGTAAATCATTATTGAATAATGTATTATCATTTGAGTCATAACTATTAATCTAAAATAATTACAAGTTCGTAGTTTAATATAAAATAATGTGTTCTTTTTGGTTTATTAATTTGATACTTTTGAAGAAAGATAACAATAAATATCTTATTCCTTAGTTTCACATAAATCTTTTGAAGAAAGATAACAATAAATATCTTATTCCTTAGTTTCACATAAACAAGCTTCTACACATACAATGATTTACCAATAAAGTTTTAGTGCTTTATTAATAATACTAGCATTATTATAATATTTTATTTTATTAACTCACAAACACAATTTTTTATTAAACAATAAGTATTCAATTTACGTACAACTACTTATTTACTATTTTTGCCAGTATTCAGAACAATCAACTTAATATTTTTGTTTTATTTAAATCACAAACCGAATAATGCACGCAAGCATCTTTTAAGTAGCGTAAGTAGATTGTTGTAACTGCAACTAAGACTACCACCGTTATAGTTGCAAAATTGCTAAGAGCATCTATGTTGCCTTCAGTATATCGCCACTACAGAGGGAGGTCCCAAAAGGTGTCTCCCGGGCAGTGGTCCTTCTTCTTTTCAAGAATTTGGAATTTCATGAATTATGGCATTTTGTTGATGTGTAAGATTTTTGAGATGTTTACTCCTTTTCACTTCCTTTATTTTGTTCTTATGCATTACACTTCCTTTGCTTCCCTCACGTTTCTCCTCATCCCCATCTTAATCTTTTTCCTTTATTCAATGTGAGGCCTCGATTTCTCTTCATCTCCATCTTCTTCTGCCGAAAAAGATCTTTCACTTGCCACAACATTACACAAGAGAGGAAGAATGTCATATTAAAAAAGAGGAGTAGAGAAAGGGTATCTTTGGCCGCCAAAAAAAAAGTTTCTCTCTCTCTATTTCTTCGATAATTCTTCAATCTTCCTCCTTTATGGTTGATAACATCGACTTCGATTCTCGCCTTAGCTAGATGTCCAATTTTTTTTCCTTTCATTAATTTCAATCTCATTTATTTATTTTTAATATAAAATTATTGTTATTAATTATGCATTGCTAATCTGTATCTTTATGTTAAACATCAAAACCCTAGATTGAAGACCTTCGGGTATGTTTTATAGCTATATAAGAAAGCTGTATATAGTAAGGTTTAAGGTTTTTGATTTGTGAAATGAAAGCTTCTCCTTTTTCTGATAGAGCATCAACGGGAGGAAAATGCTAATTTTTTTGTTATTTTTTCACTATATCGTTTTGTATCTTGGATTTTAGAAGGAAGTCTTGATGAAATTTTAGCTGTTTTTGTTTGATTCTAGATTTTTTGAGATTATTTTGGGATAAAAGGCATTTTTTTTTGTTTTCTTTTCATTTTTTTGGTTGTTTTTTTGATTTCTTGTGAAATTTGTAATGTTTGGTGATAATACCGAAAAGGAATAATATGAAGTAAAGAACATCAAAATAAGTGGAGGATTGGAAAGAATGGATCTCTATATACATACTTTTTTCCTATGAAGTAATCTTGTTTTTTTCACTCTTATTTTATGCCTAAAATGCTCATTTTTCACTTCTTTGTCATGTTTTTACCTTGGATTTTCTGATTTCATGGCTAAAAGCATAAATCAATTAAAAATAATTTGACAAAAAATAAATTGGTCACATTTTCTGCAAAGAAAGAGTAAAAGGAATGGAATATCTCAATAGGGTTGTTGGTTATACATGGCTACTATTAATGTGTAGATTTTGCTTGGCTGTGATTTTTTTCTTTTTGCTTTATGGTTGTATTACAGAAATCTCAGTTTATGGTTCAATTGTATTGTTACTTAAGAAATTCTTGAATTCTTTGGGTAATTGTGATAGATAAAGTAACAAAGTGGAGATCACAAAATGAAATTAGTTGTGGTTGAATTTTTATAAATATAAAAGTTTAGAAGAATTCGTCTTGCATATATGCATTATTTTATATAAACTTTAAGACTAAATGGATAGAAAAGCTTAGTGTTTAATTATTTACATAATTTTCTCACACTATGATTTTATCAAGTGAATTGAGTTTAATACTTTTATTCAGATAATGTTTTACCTTATAAATTTCTCCTTTTATATTTCTTGTAATGTTTGTTGTTATCATATTTTGGAATTTTTTGCATCGATTTATGGTTTGTACTGGTAAAATTACTAATTACAAATAGCTAGACCACTATTGGAGGAACTCTTCGTGAATGCTGGAGCTCTTAAATCTGTGATAAGTGGTTTCTACGTAAAATAATATTGTAAGTGCTATTAGTACCTTTCTAGTTATACAAAGTTTTTAACAAGTAAATGATTATTTTACTAAGAAACAAGGGATTGATGACGGGAATTTAGTTAAGGTTTTTTTTGTTTTTTTTTTTTGTGTTATATTACTAAAGATATCCATGGAAAGATGCAAACATGTTTTATTGATGGAATTTTTCATCAATAGGTGAATGTGCCATTTTGTTTCTTTATTAGTTATTGAATATTTGACTTTTGTGAAGTATCAGTGCCAAAAGTGCAACTTCTTGCCTTTAAACAGTATCACACTAAAGTTGAAAAAGAGAGATAGAGCAAATGAAGCAGAAGAATAGGGTATAGCTTTGGTCCAATAAGTCAATGCTCAACAAGAATTGATCAAAGAGCTCAAAGACCAACAAATGGCTACCAACACGAAGATGGATTCACTTCTTAAGAAAGTTAGTCTATTGGTTAGGATGTAGTCCAAAAAAAATGTAAATTATCATCCATTTATCTTCTATATTTTTTGGATTGTGAATGCATTGTTGTCATCAATCATGTATGGTCTTTCACTAAAATGAGAAACTATAATTACTACACATAATTGAGCATATTTTGAGAATATATGGTGCTAAACTATCATTAATTGATGGAGATAAGTTGTTGTGAAAGTTGTCTGCATTACTAATATATAACTAACAATTGTTTATTGAATTTGGTGTTTGTTTAATGAATTCAGTTGTCATACTTTAATTGACTTAATAAATTTACTAATTAATGTGTTTTCTTTTTCCTTTGTGATTCATCTTGTAGTGACTTGCATTGAAATTCACCGACAACAAGTTTATTTGGGAAGAAGTGTAACTTTTTTTCTTGCCCATACTTTTAACATTGCAGGGCTTGTTTGCCTCTTATGTATATTGAATTTATGCTAGTTATAGTTGAAGACATGGTGATTGTAATCTAGTAGGTATTGAAACTTATAAATACTTAATTGGTATAGTTATTTGGTAGTCTTTCGTGTCATTATGTTATTGGAACATGATTATAGAAATGAAATCTTATTTTGCAGGTTGTAAGTTTTACAACTGGATTTTAGTAGAATGTTTATGTGTATTTTTTTTTTTTTTAAGCATTGTTAGTAATCAAATTCCAAGAAAAATTGTCGTCACTGCTTATAGGTCACTACATCTGAAAACTTTGTTCTGACCAACTCAACTTGACACAAAAAAGCATCGAAGGTCGTCACTAAATACATTGACCAAACACATATTTAGTGACTACTCATCCATGATCATGTAATGTCGCCACTAAATACATTGACCGAATACATATTTAGTCACTTCTCTCCTATCGTCACAAAATGTCATCACTAACTGCATTAATTGAGTGCATATTTAGTGACTTATCCACTGTCGTCATAAGTTGTCACAAAATATCATCACTAAAAACGTTGATTGAGTACACACTTAGTAATGTCTTTTCATCGTCACAAAATATCGGCACAAAATATAATATTTTAATGACGACGTGCTAAATTTAGTGACCTTTTTTTAGGCCCTTTTATGACCACTAGTATTCATCATTATTCTTGTGATGAAGCATAGTCATCACTAAAAAACACCCATTTAGTGACGACTTTGATTTGTCATTACCGTGAGACTTTACCAACGAGCATTTAGCCACACAGTGACTAGCGGAGTTGTCGTCAAGCTAAAGTGTTTTAGTGACGACTTCTTGACTTTTTGTAATGACTTGGCCCAGTGATTAAAGCCGTATTTTCTTGTAGTGTACGTACTTGACATAATCCATAAACAAGGTTAACTATATAATTTTACATGGCAATATCTTATATTAATGGGTTTTTCTTATAATCACCTCATTATAGGGGTATTTATGTAATTAATAGATCATTTTTTATTTTTTAAAATTTTAAAGCTAAAAAGATGTAGTAAAAAATAGATCAAGTCGGGTACTCGGACTTGGGTCATCCAACCTTCTAAAAGCAGGTCCCTTGTATATGGACTAGCTATCAAGACATTTTTCTTGACTCGGTATGTTTGGGTCGGATCGGCCACTTATTAAATGAATAGGATACCTGATCTTTGAATACCTCTGTTATAGGTTGAAACCAATTTGAGATGAAAAACACTTAACCCAATTAAAATATTTAAGACAGATCAGTGACCACTAACACTGGCGGACCATTAATGGGGTGGCTAGGGGATGTCGAGAAGGGGATTTTTTTTCCGTTGTATCATGTATTATAGATGTAATACGTATTTGATAATTATTGAGTAGTATAAAATTGATTATTTTCCTCCAAACTTAAAAAAAAAATAAAAAATGGATCACTACCTCTAAGGTTTTTTTTTTTGAGATTTGGGTTGTCTACCAATGGTGTCGGGAGAAACAGGGGCAGAGGGGATAGAGTTATTACTCAATCTAATTCATTATTAATTGTGAACAGTTTGAAAAATGATCTACCAGTGGATCATGCAAGGATAAACTTGGAAGAAGACTGTAAGATGCTATTAGAGGAATTTCAGCAACTGTAAATTGTGTTTGGCGAGTTAGAAAAAAACAATGCTAATATTTGGCAAAGTTTACTGTACCCACTTTCTATTTCGCCAGGTGAGGAAGGACTTTTTTTATGTGGACACTTAATGTAAATATGGTGTGCTAATGATAATTTCCTTATGAGTTTGAAAATAATAATAATAATGGGCAATAATAACAATAATAACAATAATAATAATAATTTATTATTATTATTATTATTATCTAGTCAATAGGTTTTAATTTGCCAATTACATGTATGACTGCCTATTTATGGAAATTGTGTAATATTTCAAAACGCATTGACATACACTAAAAATAAATCTCAATAATAAAAAGTCTAAATGTAAATGGAAGCCCATGCACTGAATTTTGTAGGGAAGGACAAATTACTAACCTTTTCTACCAATCAAAGTAAAGTGATGGAAACATAAATTTCAATTACGATAAAATATTGAAATTATTAAATATTAAGTAATCTAAAAAATTTCTCATGAACAATAATGCAAACACTTGGTAAACATTATGAATCTCATGTTTAAAGCAAAAGATTTGTGATGCTTTAACCAAGTAAGAGTACTTGTCTATTGTTTTGAAGTTCTTATGATAATAAATACAATGTTTAATTTATATGCCCAAAGTTAATGTTTCATCGGGGAGAGAGAGAGAAGGGGGAAATGAGAGCAAGAAATGATAAAAGAAAAACAAATACCTAATTGTTAGTCAAGACCCATGAAGCTCCACTAACTGTCTTCTTAGGGTCTGTTTGGTTCACGGATACAATGAGATAAGATGTTTCATTTTCGGATAATTAATCCTGAGATAAGTCATTTCTGAATTGTTAGTCTAATTATCCAGTATTTGGTTAATATTGAGTTGCATGGGATATCTTAAAAAAATAACCATCTTGTATTTGGTTGGAGATCAAATGAGATCGTATTACTATTTTACTGACCAATATACGCTAAACAAATAATATTCAAATAATAGTAATATAATTATAATATGCTAAAAATAAATTGTTATTACATAGAATGTTTAGCGGTGTTCATCTCGACTCATTAATCTTGATCCATTTTGAACCATAAAAATTGGGTATCTGAGTCGGTTAACGTTACTAGTTTGGTTATTAAGATTAGATGATTAATAATTTGTGGCTCAGTGTAATTTGACGCAATGCATATATTGAGTCAATTATATATTATAACCTAATAATAAAGAATTTTTATTTCATTTACAGGTGTATATGTATAATGAACTATTTTTTTAAAAAAATTAATTTTTTAATTTTACATATTAAAGCCTAGTATCAAATGATTTTTCTCTTATTCTATTCACTTATAGGGGTATTTATGTAATTAGGTAGTCAAATTTTTTTATATTTTTTATATTTCAAAAACACAATTGTCATAAATTGGATCAAGTGCCCATATATTTGGTCCTTATAAATGGACCAAATGTCAAGTAATTTTCTTTTGACCCATTGAAATTAGGTTGGATAGCCTATTGCGCATATGGACTTAATACTGATCCATGAATACCCCTATATATAATCTAATATGACACAATATGATGTAGGGTTATAAAGTTTATTTAGGCTGAATTAGTCAAATCTTTGTTATCCTATCTAGGAGTTATCCTAGGATAACTAATACTACCTCCCCCATAGTATTTATCCCTTTCTACAAGAGATTAAGTTGGTTAGTTGTCACTGATAACAATCCAATGTCAAAAAACCAACTAAACATAGAATGACATGGGATTAGTTATCCAATCCTACATTATACCATGAACCAAACAGACCCTTAATGTCTCTAAATTCCCTTAAGTATTGATAATTGACCATTTTTCTTTTTTCTTTTAGAAGATGGTTGTGGAATTTTTGTGTATTTTTAAGTAAGTGATAGACATGAGTATTTATTGTGAACTATCTATTGTGAACTATCTGAGTGATTTAGAGAAATAGAAAACATGTTTTCATTGTCAGCTTTTTGGTGGATATAGATTGTATGAGATTATGGATTGGAGAAGTTGTGAATGTTGAGTGTAGTGAAATGAAATAGTTGGTAAAATAATTAATATTATACCCAAAAAATAGTAATTACACCAAAAAAAGCTGAAACATTATTAAAACTAATTATTAATGCACACTCGATTTGTGTGCATAACTCTGAAATATTTATAAATATGAAAACCATCACAAATTTAATACAAAAAAGTCCAAGTCATGACCTTTATGTTTATTCATTGTGTTTTGGCTGATGTGCATATAATTCATGCAAAACTGAGGTAGAACATTAAGATGAAACTATGGTGTATAATAATTTGTAAGACATTTATATAAAGAACATACATACGAAAAAATAGATTCTCCTCAGAATGACTGCTACTTTTTGTAATTGGAAGAACAAAGGCCAAACCTTTTCCAGCTTCATTCCCAATTCTCTTTACTTCCAATCTAATAAACTGAAATATATTGAGAATTTGTTTATAGGAAAGACAAATACTATTACGCTAGCTAATTCATAGATGTAGAACATTCTTGGAAGTTTGAGGGTTGCCCTACATATAGGGGAGATGGGTTATGAATGTGGGAAGTGGAGGTAGGAAGTTGCAAATATGAAAATCTAAATGGATGGATAAATATAAATCTAAAATTAATAATTACACAAAAATTACTCTTGCATTATATAAAGTAGTAATAATAGTGATAGTAACTAGACCTATTCCCACATTTGATGCGTGTGCATAATTGTATCAAAATTTTCTAAAAATGGACAAAAACAAAAATACAGTTAAATTAAGAGTTTGTGTATAATTTTATGTTGGGTTGGCAAAAGTTATTTGATTGTGGGAGTGGGAATTTACAAATCTAAAGATACGAGTGGTAAATAATACACCAAAAATATTAAACTATTATATAAAGTAGTAATGATAATAAATACTAGGGCTATATACACACTCTACGTGTGTGCATTCGTAAAAAAAAAAAAAAATGAGTCAAAAGAAAATAAAAGTTAAAGAATTTATTTTAAGCCATAGGTAGTTATTTTCTAGGAGATAGAGAGGATAATGATAAAAGGGTAGTTATTTGGATATAGATTCTTAGGGTGAGATACGGAAGTTTTTTGGGGTATGAGAGTGTAGTAGGTAGTGGAGATGAAGTGGTTGAGAGTGGGAGAGAGTTGAAGACAGATGTGAGTAGTTTTTAAATAATACTTGCACACAAAAAAAAATCTTATAGCAAAAGTACTCAAACATTATTAAAGTAGTAATTTTTGTGTAATATTTTTATATATAAAGGGAGAGCCCCAATTGGTTTGGTGATGTCTCCCTTTACGGACTTTTTTTAAATATTTTAAATAATTTTTTTTTTCAAAAAAAAAAAAAAATACAACTCTCACAACAGTTTTTTTTTTTCCCTTAAATACAAAAACTATCACAAGCAATTACTTTACTTATCCTTTTATTGCAGTCTCGCTCATCTTTTCATATTAATAATACTCATGAATTCACATTTCTGTCAAGAATTTCATATAAAATAATTATATATGCATTCTTTTTTTTTTTACAACAATACTAATACTCCTAAGGAATCTAATCGTTACAAGGCAAGTTATCCCTATTATAATTTCATCTCATTTATTTATTTTTTATCTCTATCATTGAGTTTGTTTGTTTATAGTAATCTTGAAAATTATTGATTTTGGATGAGATCTCATCCTTCTATTGTAGCCTCTTCGATATTAATGTCAATACTCATCAACTCACGTCTCTACCAAGAATTTCATACAAAATAATTATTTATGCATTCTGCTTTCTTCCAAAGCAATACCAATACTTTAGGGAATCCAACTATCACAAGACAAGTTATCCCTGTTATAATTTCATCTCATTTATTTATTTATTTTATCTCTATCATTGAGTTTGTTTATTTATAATGGTTTTGAAAATTATTGATTTTGGATGAGATACACACAAATCAAGTGTGCGTGAATAACTAATTATAAATAAACCAACTAGGTAATTACATATGTTTCACTTCAACCCACGTTTATTACTCTTCCCCCAATATTCGTCCTTGTGTTTCTCTTTCTCACACTAACTCAAAAAATTCACAACCAATTTTGTCTTTCTCCCACTCCCTTCAAACATTTCACAACCAATTAACAAACCAACAACGCATAAAAACAAGACTTCGCTATCTCACTTTTTACCACCCATTAATTACACTCTCTCCTCCTCTCGTTAACTTCTTCTAATGCACACGTTCATCATTCATACCCTCCCCCCCACACACACACACACACATTCATCCGAGACCCAAAAGATAAAGATATATAATAATTAATGTGTGAAAAAAATATGGGACTATATGCATGTACAATCTAATACATAAATTCATTACTCTCTCCCATAATAATCACGTTCTCGTATACTCAAAAGACCCAAAAGATAAAGATAGATACAAGACTATGTATGCACATAGAGGTTGTCTCTATTACTTAGTTACCAATAACTAACAATATAAGTACACGTAATGCTAGATCATGTGATTTAAAGGTAAAAAATCAATCACTACAATATGACAACAACATATGGTGTTATGTGTTGAAATATAACAATGGTATGAAATTACGTTTAAGAACTACAACCGATATTAATATTAAAAAAGCAACTTTTATTTTTTTATTAATAAAATATACTTTATTCGAAACGACTTAATTTGTCTACTACTAATACTTTTAATTTTAAAGTTCTTTGAACGTGTTTGAATTTTGAACTAATAAATGTACATTCAAGTTAGTAACAAATTAGAGGTATAATTTTGCTTACTTATATTTTGTTACATTTATAAATATAATATATAAACATATTATTATGGAGAATGATTTACAAAGTTATAAATTCAGAACTACTTACTAAAGTCACTCAATATGACAAAATCATAATGATTTACAAAGTTATCAATTCAGAACTACTTGCTAAAGTCACTCTATATGACAAAATCATAATGAATCGCCCACTCCTGATTTTAAATATCTAGTGATACATTCCCGCCTTTATCAATTTGTCACCTTTGTATACGTACACTGTGATATTATATATAGGAATGATTTTTCATTACTTTCCCAGGGTTTTGTATAATTACATCTACCTCTTTCCTAATTTCAAAAATTACACGTGCCTCCCATATTTTAAAGTTTTAATTAACAAATTCAACCATCTTGGAATTTAGACATAAAAATGTGTTAGAACAATGACAAATATACACAGATGGTTGATACAGAACGGTGTATATTTATAAAATTGTGTTCAAATATACAAGTACAATCATCCTATATTTATAGGCATACAAATACAATGAATATATACAATATCCAATAAGGTAATCAAATAATCTAAACAAAGGAAAGTATACTTAATTGATTTACATAATTGATTAAGGTAGCACTAATTAATTGACATTAATACCCCTCCTCAAGTTCAAGGAGGTTGTGAAAAAATTAACTTGAGGTTGCAAATAAAATTTCTTAAAATGGTTTTGAAGATGAGTGTAAGGAAGACTGGCTCTTATAGAGGAATTACCGTAAAAAGGACCATATGTTATGATAGGGACATCACCTGTGAAATATAACACAAATAAAAAGAAAAATCCATTAAAATTGCACCTCTCTTAGATTGTGTCTAGTTTTTATAATGGACTAACAAGGCACACTTCATGCGTATGAATAATTCTGTCAAAAAACTTTTAGTAGAACTGTGTGCTGTTTGTAGGGGTTAAATATCTTATATAGTGTAACACTCAGGTATACTATTAATACTTATATAATGTAATAGTTAGTTACCTCAAGTCCTCCAAACTAATTCAATATTGTTTACTTCATTATAACTTTGAGAAATTTTATAATCTCTTTTAGAGAATTATTCTTTTGACTTTAAAATCTTGTACAGTACAAGCTTTTAAATCACATGGTATTGGACTGTACAAATATTTAAAGCACAAGAGAATGGTTATCTAAAAGGGACTGTAGAATTTTCAATTAACTTTTATGCTTTTCATATTTGCCTACTACAGGTGGAAGAACAATGTTATGATACAAATGATAGAAAGTAAACAACTTAAAATGCATATTCAAAAATATTAATAAATTCTTTTTTAATATACGTTGAGCCATAATATAATTTATTATTTGGAAAACACAAAATCGCACAAATTAAACAAAATTTCCACTTTGCACACGCATCAGGTGTGCTCCGAGAACTTGTAACTCTAATGCATGAGGTTATAATTGTACCCCTCTGCAAAAGTATCAATAAAATAGGGGTGGTTATTGGGAAAGACTTGATGGATAAAAATTATTGAATAAATAATGACATAACAGTCCATGATATTATTATACTAGTTGCCACAAAACGAGCTAATACACATGTATGCGTGATCATATCTCCCTCTTTCTTTGTTGCAAATTTTTTTTTTTGTGTGACTTTAATCTTTTTTTCACCTTCAAAAATTACATAAGCAATTTTAATTATAAGGAAGATATTTTTCTTTTTTGGTGCAATTTTAAAATTTTCTCTTACATTTGTTGGCATAATCTTAGAATTTTCCTTACATTTGCTAAGAACTGAAGTAATAATTACATTGGCTTTTCTGAGATAGGTTTGCCCATTGAACATTTTAATCTTCCGTAAATGCAAATGGATACCATTATTTTCATTGGGGAGTTTTTATGAATTATCAATCATCACAATATAAAGTGGTTGTTTGAGATATTATATATAAAACAGACCGACGCACTATACTACTGTTTTTGGGAAGTGAAAATAAGCAAAAAAAAAAATTTTACTACTCATTCCGCATTATAAAGTGACTATTACATATCATTAGATGATTGAAAAGTAATGACACTCCTTACTTTTCCATTATCTCAACGGCTGTTATACTTACTTATTTTGCAGGCAAGACATCTCAATGGCTGTTATACTTATTCCACAGGCAAGACTTACTCGAAAATATAGGGAATTCTATATTCGACAAACATTCCGTTAGATTTAAGAGTTTGTACCGTATAAATTTTTAAAAGATATGATGTTGTATTGTAAATTTTTCCAATAACTATAGACAAATCATTTCTATAAAAAATTTTGTTTCAACTTCGTTAGATTTCTTTCAAGTGTAAGTGTAACCCAAACAGTGGAATTTATGAAATTTATAAAATTATCAGATAACAACAAAAAGATTTATTTCTTAGAATTTTCTTCCAATAAGTAACAGAAAGACAGAAAGAGTTGGACCAAAAAATAAATAAAAGAGAGAGGATTGCACCAAAAAAAAAAAAAAGAAGGAAAAAAATATAGAAATTGGATCATATATATTTTATGATAAGGTTTATCCTACCGATTTTGCATTAAAATTGGGATGTGATAAATCATTCCTCCGTCGTGCTAACAGGAGTTAGTTGATAACTAAAGCTAGGAAATTTAGTTAATTTTTTTTTTTTTAGGAATTTTTCTTTTATAGTTAAGATGAAGCAAAATACGACCTCGATAACTAGTAATATAAGTAACATATATCTAGAAGTGTATTAAGGGAAAATGGAGATAATGCATATCTTGAAATAGCGTAACTTTAGATAATAATTAAATATTTGTTTCTCTTCCCTAACACTTAAGTTTTTTGGGAAAAGGGGAAGAGGTATCTTCTTTTAAAAAAAAAAAAAACTAAGTATTTTGGTTCCCACTTGAAATTTTCTTGCAATATATATTTTGTTCATTATTATTGTTGTGTTTGAAAAAAAAAAAAATAAGTATTCCTAGATTCATTTGTGTGGTAATTAGGAGCTAGGAATACACAGGTTGGACATAACATCCTAATTACTATTATAGATATAGATTTGAGGATCCTAACAAACAATCTATTCCCATCTTAGTTGTGACACCGCCAAAACCCGCACAGATTAAGTGATCGACCTTTCGTTTCAGATAGGTTATTAACTAATAGATAGTTATTTAGTTACAGATATCTACTATATATTAGTGTTCCCCCGGGGAATTTAAACACTTTTAATAGAAGTTATTAGCCGGTTTCTACCAAATTAATTCTCTGTCATTTCAGGAGTTCAAGTGTCAGCGATGGTGCACAAAGGACACATTAGGACGGTCATCGGAATAATTGGTAAATTCTAGTTATAATTAACTTAATTATGTTACATGTTTATTTGATGTAATTACATGTTTACAATTAAATGGAAAGAATAAATTCTTATTGTGTTTTGTACTTTTTATTGCATTTTGTATAAAGCTTACTAAATCTCATATAAATATTTAAAACTTGTTCTAATGTATCACCCGATCTTTAAATATATTTCGTATTAATTATATATATATAATATAAATCTCATATAAATTTAAACAATCTAATGTATCACCCGATCTTTATGTATATAAGAGATTAATTATATATATAATATAAATCTCATATAAATACTTGTTCTAATGTATCACCCGATCTTTAAATATATTTCGTATTAATTATATATATAATATATATATATATATATATATATATACATACAGACATATATATATATATATATATATATATATACACACACACACATATATATATGCCCCATATAGTTTCTCAGTATTGTTTGTCCCAAAATATATGCCATATTTAAATAGGCAAAAGAATAATCATTAATTTTTAACTTTTATCCTTCTCACTATTTGGATTTTATGTATCGTATGCCATTTGGAAAAGGTAAAATTGGAAAGATTTGAACAACTATCACTATCAAAACATTATTTTTAAAGTTGAATTCCCAAAAAAAGAATAAAAATTTTGGGACAAAGGGAATATTATTCATAAGTATATTTTGTTTTTTGTAATTCACAAAAATCTTTTAAATTGATTATTTCTTATACATATTATTTCTCACCTCAAAATAGATTTGAACAATTTAAAATGTTGATTAGGATTATTCAAGGTGGTTAAAACATAATAATAGTCATTCTAATATTGATTAGGATTAAAATGTTTTAAATACATAATTTGATGTAAATATTAGAGAAATTGATTATAAAATTTAATTAGCAATTTTGTGTTTCAAAAAGCTATAATATTATTTATATTAATTTTAGTAAGATGATTACAAAATTTAATTAGCAATTTTGTGTTTAAGAAAGCTATAATATTATTTAATAGCGATTAGATATAGGAATATTTTAGGGGAATTATACAATCCTATTTAGTTTTAAAAGTTTTTAAAATTCATATTGTTGTATTGTACAAGTTTTTAAAACAATAATATTGTACTGTACAAGTTTTGAAGACAAACAAAAAAAATTTCCGTAGCATTTTCTGATATCTTCATCCATCTTAATCCATATTTTAGTGTAGAATTTCTACTAAATATAAATTTATGTATATTTATGCAGGAAATATTATATCATTTGGCCTGTTCCTTTCGCCTGTGTACGTAATTTCTCTCTCCATCTTACCTACACATACAAGACATTATAAATTTCACTCACTTTTTGTACATTTATGATGTTTAAAATGCAGCCCAACATTTATTAACATATGGAAAGCAAAGTCGGTACAAGCATTCAAGCCAGATCCTTATGTAGTAACATTATTAAATTGTGCAATGTGGGTATTTTATGGCCTTCCTTTCGTCAAACCTGATAGCATTTTGCTTTCCACCATTAACGGGATTGGATTCGTTATAGAGATTTTTTATGTGTTGATTTTCATTCTCTACTCCAATTGGGCGAAACGAGTATGTATAACTTATTAATATTATCACTTTTGGTTAATTCTTTGATTCTCAATTATAATTGATGCACATGTAAGCTAACACATTATATCTTCTTGTGATATCAGAAAAAAATCTTTTTGCTTCTCATTCTTGAAGCAATAGTTTTTATCGCTTTGGTCCTCGGTAGTTTACTTGGTTTACATGGCAAGAAGAGGTCTACCCCCGTTGGAATAATGTGTCTCATCTTTAACATTGCCATGTATTTTTCGCCACTGACCGTTATGGTATGCATTCTAATGGTTTTTTTTTTTTTTTTTTTTTTATAACTTGATATCGAATTATCACTAAATTTTCATTTGTTTTTTGGTGCAGTCCCGTGTGATAAGGACTAAAAGCGTCAAATACATGCCATTTTATCTATCCCTTACTAATTTTGCCAATGGTTTAGTTTGGTTTGTCTATGCTTTCCTCCATTTTGATGCCTTTGTTGTGGTAAGTAATGTTATTTCGCTTATTACTCAATAATTATGTTTGTGTAGTATTAAAATCTTTTCTTAAATCAAGATGACGACTCCTGTTTGTGTTTCTTTATGCACAGATCGGTCCGAATGGTCTTGGAGCATTATCTGGTTTAATTCAACTTGTACTTTATGGTTATTATTACCGCACAACAAATTGGGACGAGGATGATGATGAGAAGAAGCCTGAGGTTCAATTGTCTGACAACATTGCTCGAACCTAGATGGAATAAACAAAGAGGATATTTATTTTTATTGGTGTTTGAATAAACAAAGAGGATTTTAATTGTTTATTATTTTTTGATAGAGAAATGTAGAAGGATTTAAGGGCAAATGAATTTTCTTTGTCCTTTTTTCTTGTTATCTTTTGCATTCTTTCCTGTTGCTATTTTTTTTGTATTGCTCCCATTTTCTTTCTTGTTATGTTTTACTTTTTTTCATGTTGATACATACCATACTTTTGCATATCTCCTAAAAGAAAATTAAGTTTATAATTATGTTTTCAAACTTTGAAATTGAAAAGGTTTACAAGACCCATAATCAGTTAGTTTCCTTACTTGTAATTATCAAGCTTATATAAAGTGCTTCTAAGGTAGGGGAAGTTGCAATGCGAATTATACACACAAGTTCACAATTTTTCTCATTCGAAAGCTATTCATGATCTCAAAAAAATTCCAAGATCCTGGATAGATTAATTTGAACAACTTCCCCTACCTTAGAAGTAGTCGAAAAATTCAAAATATTGTAAAATATTCTAAGACGGACTAAAGTAACATATCCAATCTTGAATGAAAATGGGGTTAATTACACTAAGCAATATTGTTACTTTAATAAAGGATGCTAAACAGCATCTATAAATTCAACCTCAAAAATCCTCCTGAAGTTCTTGTTTCAACCAGAAACCATGAATTACATCTCGTGATGCAGACCAAACAACTTGGGCAGGCTTCCGGTGGTGGGCAAGGGTGTTTTGCAAGCAAGGAAACTCAAAATTGGAACCCTGGTGCAGAAGAAAATATTAGAAAGAAAAATAATAAAAAAAGGAGAGAAAAGAAAAATAAGGAAGGAATGGGTATTTACGTCTAAAAATTTCAAATGTAGTCATTTGTTTTTAAAAAAGGTTATAACTCTAGTAAGTATTAAAAAAATAACGCTACGGGAGTTAGTGAAACAAAAAGAGCAGGGGTGTTATTGTAATTAATTCATATTGAAAATGAAATTTTCGTGTCAATTATTGAAAAAAGAAAATTTACTTATTCTTGCATGAAGTTCTTTTTTGTTTATGTTTTTTCATTACATCGCATTATCTAATCCAGGATCAATTTAAAGAGTCGTAATGTAGTTTGTTTTCCTGGCTTTGACGCATAAATGCAAATCTACTTTAAACTTGTAGACATATTGTTCGATCTTATGCAGAATATGGGACCTCAAAGGCATTTTAGATTGCTAAAGTTGTTTTTTCCCAATTTTTTAGCATAAGTGGTAAGGAACTATAAATCACAAATTCAAAGTTACCATCAAATTCAATTTATATGATAAAATCATATTCACCTAATTTTATATATTTGATTAGATTTTGTTCTTTTTTTAAATGAATTTAATAACACATTAGTAATTTTATCATTTTATATATATATACTGAAGTCGTAAAATGAGAGTCTCAGGAAAACAAAATTTTTTTTGAAAGAATTTTATAATCCCACGGTTTGTTAGTTACACAAAAAGTTAATTAATCCAGAACAACTATCAAATGTTGACCAAATAGTGCGATCAAACTTTTAAGCCAATTTGGTTTGGATGTAACCAAATTTTGTAAATCATATTGCACTAAACATTAATTAATACAGTAACTCGATTTACTTTTTGCGACTTTAGTAGACCTCTCAATTGGGCCTAATAAACCAAGTTTTGACAAGTTCAAGATTGGTCCAAATAAAAAGCATAAATTTTGATTTGTCACGGAATATGAATAATTTAAACTCTATAAATTTTAAATTCGAACTTGATTACTCATTCATAAATTTATTCAACTATTCAAATGTAACGAAAAAGTCCATGTAGATTTGACGAGAACTTGTTAGACGAGTTCCGCCAAAGGGCAGCGATAGCGGTGTGGATTCGTGACTCAATCGCCAGATTGAGATCTCTTGCTCTTCTTATTCGCCGAGTTCTAAACGCCCTTGTGGATGTCAGCTTCGCAAATCCATTTTAACGTCATGCAAATGGTGTTCTAATATAGGTGATATAATTTTGAAAGATTATGCATTTAGATAAAGGGGTTAATAATACTTTATTCTCTGAACTAAGTGGTAATTACACTTTATTTCTTTGAACTAAGTGAGTAATTATATTTTTTTCCTTTAAACTAAAAATATATATACTCTGCTCCCTATTTACATTATTCATTTTTTAAAAATTTTAAAATATCAAGAAAATCTAGTTAAATGACTAAAAGATCCTTAATATTATATTTTATTTTTTTCATGTATTTAATTTTGATGTTTGATAGTTATAAAAAAATTAGGAAAAAATAAAATATAATAAAAAATTGATATATTTTACTTTAGCCTTTAGGGAGTGAAAATGTAAGAAAATAATGAATTATATTATATCCGACATTGTAATTATGCACAGGCTAAGCAACATATTAAACGTGCAAAATATTAAAAGACATAAAAGAAATCACAAAGTTATATAAAAAAAAAGATATTGTCACACAATACCTTTAAAGAAAAAATTTTCAATATAAAATAAGCCCATTTGAGAATTATTCTTTCAATATAGTTAAATATTTAAATTTGAAATAATATAAAATGTAATCCAAAATTTTTTAAAATTTGACCAATAAATATATTAATATGAATTATATTAAAATATTAAATAGTTTATTTTTTCTTATTTTAGAATAATTATCATATCAATATCAAATTTTAAATATATAAAAAATCAAAATATAGTACCATGGTATTTTAATTATTTAAATAGATTATCTTGATGATTTAAAATTTGTTAATAGATGAATAGTGTCAATAAGGGATAAAATATATATATATTAGGTTAAGAGGCAAAATGTAATTACCCATATAGTTTAGGGGATAAAATGTTATTAACCCTGGATAAAACTATTGTTTCCACAATACATAGTTGTTTCACTCATTGATACATAAAATCTATTTACTACTATAACATTAGCTGGTTTAGGCTTAATTCGGGCTTAGGCTGGTTTGGTCAAATCCGGCCTATATTTTAATCAAGCTCAAAAATTTAGTCGAAACCCAGCCCATCTCATACTTATGTAAAACTCGACCATTTATTCGGCCTTAATTTGGTAATTTTTTTACATCAACTCCATACAATTCAAAAATCTACAAACACCCTCTTTACTTTCAGTTTAAATGTCTTGTGAATGGAAAAGACTTTTGGCGATAGAAGTTTGAATACCACGTGCGAGAAATACCATTGGTATTTAAATTTTTGTTATTTTTACAAAATTTCTTCCCTAATAAATTCTAATTGAGTTGTATTAAATTATTTTGTAGAAACTAACATATGCTTGTGGAAGACAACAATCCCTTGATTTTGATTGGTGTGTAAGACTTCAATTGGTCTTTTTAACCAAATTTTTATATAAATCAAGATGACTATATCATATATATATAAGACACAAAATTTATAAATCTCATATAAATTTTTCACGATTGGTTCTATATTGGAGCCCACAAACTTTGCGTGTTACGGGTGATCAATACAAGAATTTATCCCGTTTTATGCTTTGTAATACTTCACTTTATTTCAATAAAGCAGCCAGATTTATTCGACAAAGCCAGAATAATACATTTATTTAATTAGACTATCCGAATGAAAATAAGGATAATTAAAATATTGTTAGACAACTATAGATAATCCAGAACGAATATCAAAGTGTTCTTCAAAGAATGCCAGCAACAAAAAATTTGAAGCCAAAACAGCGTTGTCATACGTATTGCGTTAGCCAAACACAAAACTCGAAAGAAATTAGAGGAAATACTTTTCCCCATAGACTTTGATTCTCTAAAGAACACATAGAAAATTGATCTAGATTATGGGGTTTAATCTAAATTGTCACACTTTGGTAGTTGATCCAGTTGAATTTGTGCACCAGAGTTTTGTAGGCCCTACATCAGATTATTTCATCTATCGTTAAGCATTTTTTTTTTTTTCAATTTTTTCAGACAATAAAATTTGTCCACGTATACATTGTAGCAATCAAGGCTATCAGCTTAGTATCACCATCATATGACACGGATATTGGACTAGTCACCTTGTAATGTACAATACCTTGTACTCTAAATATTTGTATTGTATAATTTAAAAAATATAACGAGATAATTTCTTGACGAGGCCATCATTAAGTAATTCGGATAATCTTGATACTCTTTTATCCGAAAGTTATGAGCAATTAACGTTCAACTAACGGTTGTTCTTTTTTGGTAAGTTAATTTACAGTTTTTGCTTTGCACTTAGGATTATATTTTGTTATTCAAGATTTGTTTACTATTTGGAATAGGAATGATTAATAATGGTTTTTGTTGGTCCCAAAGAGCAACCTAAAAGGGGGGTGAATTAGGTTGTACCTAAAACAAAACCTTTTTATGTGCTTAATAGAAATTCAAACTTTAATGCACTAAATAAAAACTTAAGCACAAATAAATACAATAGATATTCAACTATTTAAGTTTAAAGAACAAATAAGAATATTGAGATTAAGATAATCAAACCAAACTCCCAAACTTTTCAAACTTGGAGCTTACAACTGCAAAGAGTTTCTTACAAGGCAACTACCAAGTTCGCAACTTAAAGTTTAGCCACTAAAAGTCTCTTCAAAGTAGGTGAGACAATAACCTCTTGTACACAAATGAGGATCACTCTTGCTCACACTAATTTCCTTTAGTTGAGCCAAGAGTTTTACACTCACAACCTCCCTTTGTTACAATTGTTATCTCTCCACTATTACATTTCAAGAACTCTTACACTTCTAAACTCTTTTCACAAAACTACCTACACTTTTACAACACTTGTACCCACTATTTCTCCCAAATAGCTCAAGTATTATTTGTAATCAATGTAGAAGTCTCTCTGTAATTAATTCAGGTTTAGGGGTATTTATAGTTGCCAAATATCTGCAGACTTGTTCCAACAACTTCCCAACGGCTATTTTCTGTTTACTGGAAAGACAGGTTTGGAAGTTCCAGAGTTTCGATATTCTTATTGTCGTCGAGCGAACTAGCCGTTGGACCGTTGGACGGCCGCTAAACCCCTGCGTCCGACACTGCGTCCGTTCTCTGAGGGTATTCGTTCGGACGTCCGAGGATGCGTCCGAACATGCGTCCGATCGAACGAAGTCTTCTGAAAATATGATCGGACGCTGTTCTTCGTCCGAGACTTGCTTCAAATTCTTTGTGTCGGACGATTACCATCGTTCTAAACTCTGTCTTTCGGACAATCATTTGCGTCCGTGGAGTCTTCTGGTTGTTTTATTTTTCTGCACACTTTTCAAACCATTAGTGGGATTTGGTCATCATCAAAACATGATTATCATAACTGGGTTCAACAATCTCCCCCTTTTTTTTGATGACAAATCAATTGGACAATTCAAAAAATAACCATAAAATATGAAGTACAACACGTGAGAATTTGTCCATTATTTCTCCCCCTTTTGGCATTATCAAAACATAAGATAAATAATGCAATTTAAGCTCCCCCTAAGTTTATTCTCTCCCTTGAAAGATGAATATAATGAGTACATGGAGAATGAGTCAAGTTATACAAAACAATTCTTCCGTTCAAGAATATGTGTTCCAAAAGAAATGAGAGAATTCATGCAAAAAAAAGGACCAAAACTATTTTTGCTCATTCCTTACCAAAAGCATCATAAAACAATGAAGCATGTGTGATGCAATTTTTGCAAAATAATCCAAAAAAAAAAAATTGAATGCTCTCATTTTCTTTTACAAGTTGTGACTTATTATAAACAAAAATTGGGGATACATATTTCCTAGCATTATAAATAAATTCAAATACAACATAGTTCAACTTGATAAATGAAAGCACACAAAATTTTAGATGTTATCCATTTCAATATCATCTTAGCTCATATGCCTTGAACACCCTCCATGATAATCTATCTTGAATTCCTTGGTGTTTCTTCCAAGCATACCTACATACAAAGTTAAGCAACAACTTTTGGTACCCAAACTTTCTTGGGTCCAATTGGGTTAGTAACATGTTTAATCACTTAACACACATTTACTCCTAATATTTCATTCCTTGTAACATAACAATTTTTCTTTATATGGCCATGTTGATGACAATAATTACAAATAATATTCTTATTGTCATAAAAAGAAGATTTAGATTTTACAAAGCATAAATCATCATTTTTAAAGGTGATAAAATTTTTGTTCAAAAATATATTTCTAGTTTTCTTCTTTTCAAAAACATTTTCTTTCTTCTTTTTCAAAGTATCATCAAGATCATCTAATCTCTTCTTCAATGAAACTTGTTCTTCCATGATCATTGGTTTTTTCAACAAATTTTTCTTTCAAAACATCATTTTCTTTTGTCAAGGAATTATTTTCATGCACAAGTTTTGAGTTGGCACTCAATAAAGTATTAACTTTAATTTTTAACTCGTTGTTCTTAGCAATCATATGATTCTTTCAAACATTCATACATTTTAAAAATAAATGATTCAACATCATCATCATCATTATCACACGAATCATCACAAGAATCACAACTGGAGGATACCTCATTATTGCCAATGCCATAAAAGTATTTGAGCCTCCTCATATTCTTTTTCAACCTCTCCATCCGAATTACAATCATCCCAAGTGATTCGAAAGTTGTTGAAATGAGGCTTCCTTGAGTCTTTTCTCCTTTTTGATGAAGCTTTAAATGCTATGCTTCTTTTTTTCTTTGCCTCCTCATCTTGTAGCTTATATTTCAACTTCAATTCAAAAGAGGTTAGACAATTGATCAATGAATCAATAGGTATAGAATTTAAATTTTTAGACTCTTCTATGGCAGATGGATTTGCATTCCCATTCCTATAGGTTATGAATGATGCTTGTCAATGTTCTCATGAGATTCCATTTTGAAGGATTCATATTTAGCCACAAGAAGTGACTTCTTTTGCTCTCTAATATCTTCACTTCCTTCATGGATTTCTTTCAATTTGTCCCATATATCCTTGGTCGATATGCAACATTTTACTTTAGAAAACTCATCTGCATCCAAAATATTATACAAAATATTAATGGCTTTAGCATGTAAAGATAAATTTATTTTATCTTGTGCATTTAACTCATATCTAGTCTTAGCCCTTAATCTATGAGTATTTTTATCAAGAATATTTACCTCAAAAGGACCTTCATAAATAATATACCACAATTCAATATTAATAGATTGAACAAAAATTTTCATTCTATCCCACTAATAAATAAAATTAATTCCATTAAATATGGGAGGTCTAGAAATAGAATGCCCCTCTAAAAATAAAATATTATTGGTTGCCATGATCTTTACTCTAATGCAATTTAAGCAAAATAAAGAGACCAATGCTCTGTATAAGAGAACTTTGAAGAATTGTTGGCCCCAAAGAGCAACCTAAGGGGGGAATTAGGTTGCCCTGTAAGAAAACCTTTGCAGTGGCTTAACTTTAAGTTGCGAACTTTATGCACCAAATAAAAACTTAAGCACAAATAAATACAATAGATATTCAACTATTTAAGTTTAAAGAACAAATAAGAATATTGAGATTAAGATAATCAAACCAAACTCCCAAACTTTTCAAACTTGGAGCTTACAACTGCAAAGAGTTTCTTACAAGGCAACTACCAAGTTCGCAACTTAAAGTTTAGCCACTAAAAGTCTCTTCAAAGTAGGTGAGACAATAACCTCTTGTACACAAATGAGGATCACTCTTGCTCACACTAATTTCCTTTAGTTGAGCCAAGAGTTTTACACTCACAACCTCCCTTTGTTACAATTGTTATCTCTCCACTATTACATTTCAAGAACTCTTACACTTCTAAACTCTTTTCACAAAACTACCTACACTTTTACAACACTTGTACCCACTATTTCTCCCAAATAGCTCAAGTATTATTTGTAATCAATGTAGAAGTCTTGCTGTAGATTAAAGATCAGGTTTAATAGTATTTATAGTTGCCAAATATTCTGCTTCCAACAACTCCCATATTTAATGGAATTAATGTTTACTTTAAAAGTGGCCGATAGAATTCCAGAAAATTTTTGCAGCAAGTCTGCGTAATATTGAATTAGCCGTTGGACCGTTGGACGGCATTGCTAAACCCTGCGTCCGACAGCGAATTTAAATAACGGCCAAAAGGCAAAGAATAATGGATGCGTCCGAACATGCTGTCTCTTATACACATCTAGATGTGTATAAGAGATCAGACGTGTGTTCATATTTTAGACAAGCTGTCGGACGCAGGGTGTCGGTCTCGATTACCATCGTTCTAAACTCTGTCGATCGGACAAGCATCCGACATATTTTCAGAAGACTTCGTTCGGTCTGCACACTTTTCAAACCATTAGTGGGATTTGGTCATCATCAGAACATGATTATCATAACTGGGGTTACACAACAATCTCACCCTTTTTTATGATGACAAATCAATTGGACAATTCAAAAAATAACCATAAAATATGAAGTACAATACGTGAGAATTTGTCCATAATTTCTCCCCCTTTTGGCATTATCAAAACATAAGATAAATAATGCAATTTAAGCTCCTCCTAAGTTTATTCTCTCCCTTGAAAGATGAATATAATGAGTACATGGAGAATGAGTCAAGTTATACAAAACAATTCTTCCGTTCAAGAATATGTGTTTCAAAAGAAATGAGAGAATTCATGCAAAAAAAAGGACCAAAACTATTTTTGCTCATTCCTTACCAAAAGCATCATAAAACAATGAAGCATGTGTGATGCAATTTTTGCAAAATAATCCAAAAAAAAAAAATTGAATGCTCTCATTTTCTTTTACAAGTTGTGACTTATTATAAACAAAGATTGGGGATACATATTTCCTAGCATTATAAATAAATTCAAATACAACATAGTTCAACTTGATAAATGAAAGCACACAACTGAGAATTTTAGATGTTATCCATTTCAATATCATCTTAGCTCATATGCCTTGAACACCCTCCATGATAATCTATCTTGAATTCCTTGGTGTTCTTCCAAGCATACCTACATACAAAGTTAAGCAACAACTTTTGGTACCCAAACTTTCTTGGGTCCAATTGGGTTAGTAACATGTTTAATCACCCAAACAGAATTTACTCCTAATATTTCATTCCTTGTAACATAACAATTTTTCTTTATATGGCCATGTTGATGACAATAATTACAAATAATATTCTTATTGTCATAAAAAGAAGATTTAGATTTTACAAAGCATAAATCATCATTTTTAAAGGTGATAAAATTTTTGTTCAAAAATATATTTCTAGTTTTCTTCTTTTCAAAAACATTTTCTTTCTTCTTTTTCAAAGTATCATCAAGATCATCTAATCTCTTCTTCAATGAAACTTGTTCTTCCATGATCTTGGTTTTTTCAACAAATTTTTCTTTCAAAACATCATTTTCTTTTGTCAAGGAATTATTTTCATGCACAAGTTTTGAGTTGGCACTCAATAAAGTATTAACTTTAATTTTTAACTCGTTGTTCTTAGCATATGATTCTTTCAAACATTCATACATTTTAAAAATAAATGATTCAACATCATCATCATCATTATCACACGAATCATCACAAGAATCACAACTGGAGGATACCTCATTATTGCCAAGTGAGGTAAAAGCCATATGAGCCTCCTCATATTCTTTTTCAACCTCTCCATCCGAATTACAATCATCCCAAGTGATTCGAAAGTTGTTGAAATGAGGAAAGATATCCTTGAGTCTTTTCTCCTTTTTGATGAAGCTTTAAATGCTATGCTTCTTTTTTTCTTTGCCTAATATCTTGTAGCTTATATTTCAACTTCAATTCAAAAGAGGTTATAATTGATCAATGAATCAATAGGTATAGAATTTAAATTTTTAGACTCTTCTATGGCAATGGATTTAGGTTCCCATTCCTTAGGTAAAACAGGATTCAAAAAATTTCTATTCTTTTTACTCAAGGAATATTCTTTACCCAAACCTTCCAAATCCTTTACCATATCATTGAACCTACAATACATCTTGTCAATGTTCTCATGAGATTCCATTTTGAAGGATTCATATTTAGCCACAAGAAGTGACTTCTTTTGCTCTCTAATATCTTCACTTCCTTCATGGATTTCTTTCAATTTGTCCCATATCTCCTTGGTCGATATGCAACATTTTACTTTAGAAAACTCATCTGCATCCAAAATATTATACAAAATATTAATGGCTTTAGCATGTAAAGATAAATTTATTTTATCTTGTGCATTTAACTCATATCTAGTCTTAACCCTTAATCTATGAGTATTTTTATCAAGAATATTTACCTCAAAAGGACCTTCATAAATAATATACCACAATTCAATATTAATAGATTGAACAAAAATTTTCATTCTATCCCACTAATAAATAAAATTAATTCCATTAAATATGGGAGGTCTAGAAATTCTTTAGAATGCCCCTCTAAAAATAAAATATTATTGGTTGCCATGATCTTTACTCTAATGCAATTTAAGCAAAATAAAGAGACCAATGCTCTGATACCAATTGTTGGCCCCAAAGAGCAACCTAAGGGGGGGGTGAATTAGGTTGTACCTAAAACAAAACCTTTTTATGTGCTTAATAGAAATTCAAACTTTATGCACCAAATAAAAACTTAAGCACAAATAAATACAATAGATATTCAACTATTTAAGCTTAAAGAACAAATAAGAATATTGAGATTAAGATAATCAAATCAAACTCCCAAACTTTTCAAACTTGGAGCTTACAACTGCAAAGAGTTTCTTACAAGGCAACTGCCAAATTCACAACTTAAAGTTTAGCCACTAAAAGTCTCTTCAAAGTAGGTGAGACAATAACCTCTTGTACACAAATGAGGATCACTCTTGCTCACACTAATTTCCTTTAGTTGAGCCAAGAGTTTTACACTCACAACCTCCCTTTGTTACAATTGTTTTTATCTCTCCACTATTACATTTGAAGAACTCTTACACTTCTAAACTCTTTTCACAAAACTACCTACACTTTTACAACACTTGTACCCACTATTTCTCCCAAATAGCTCAAGTATTATTTGTAATCAATGTAAAAGTCTCTCTTTAAGAGTAATTCAGGTTTAGAAACATTTATAGTTGCCAAATATCTGCTTCCAACAACTTGGACAACTGTCTCTTATACTGTTTCTAGGAAAACTAGCCGTTGGACCTTTCGAACGGCCGCTGCTAAACCTTGCATCCGACGCTGCGTCCGTTCTCTGAGAGTATTCTTTCGGACGTCCGAGGATGCGTCCGAACATGCGTCCGATCGAAGCAAAGTCTTCTGAAAATATGATCGGACGCTGTTCTTCGTCCGAGACTTGCTTCAAATTCTTTGTGTCGGACGATTACCATCGTCCGAAACTCTGTCTTTCGGACAGTCATTTGCGTCCGTGGAGTCTTTTCAAACCATTAGCGCAATTTGGTCATCATCAACCAACATGATTATCATAATTGGGGTTCAACAATTTTCTCTTTGGAAAAGGACCATTTAATCATTTCCAAGTTAGAAATAGGAGAAACCACCACCATCAGTATATATAGAGCATAGGTTGCCAACACTTTTCCATTTCTCTATGTAAGAGTTAAAATTTACGGAAATTCCAGTCTCTCAAATTACCTTTTAGAGTTTTAGTTTCAACTTTCAAGTTTAGTTGCGTTCATACGTTTTTTTTTGGAGGCCATACCCTAGGATTGTTATTAGGATCGAATTTGAAGATTTCGAAAAGCAACGGTAAATATAATCTTATTTTTTTAAATTAATAAATTACGTATTTTTATATATCAAATTTGTTGATTTTGTAGAAAGAGTTGAATTATATATAGATATATATATTCCATTACATGTCTTCGGATATTCTAATTTTAGTTTAGATGGTAACGTTAACCCTACAACCAATTTAATATTTTTAGTAATCTTTCCCGATAATATTTATTTTTTGTTGGTTTCCACTGGAAATTTTGGCTTGTAGTAATTCTCTAATTTTTTCATGTCAATTTTTCATTAATCCAATTATGTTCATAAGAAGAAAAAGAAACATATCCTAATTTTATCCTGATTAGGAGGTGGTGGTGTTAAGAATTTTTTGGATGCATCTGATTCTTGACTTCTTGGTCCAATTTAGAATTGGATTAGGATATGCATTAAATCCTAATTATTCTAAATTTTTTTAGATCCTAATTACAATCCATTCCAATTCCAATTTTTAATTGGAACCAAAACCAGCACAGCTTAATTAGGTGGCTTTTCTTTTCAAGTTAGGATTGAAAGAATGTTCTATTTATAAATTATATATTGCGTTAATGTTCTTTTGATAGACATTATTAGCAATTTCTACTACTAATTTTCTTACGACGTACGTTCCATTAAATTCAGGCATCAAAGATGGTGAACAAAGAGCTAATAAGGACTGTTGTCGGAATAATTGGTTAGTTCCTAATTTAATTTCATTATCGCTCATATGTTTATTTGAAGTTGTAGCCAATATCTAGTTTTTTGTTTTTCTGTTTTTTTTCAACACATGAATTGCATGACCTTTATTTCCGTGATTAATCATGTCTCCTTATGAAAAATTATTTGCGAAATGACTAATAGTAACTATTGGATCATTCATAAAATATAAAATTCTCTATTTAAGAATTCTGGTTTTTCAATTACTTTGATTTATAGTAATACTTAATAAGACATTGAAACATTTTTTAAAAATTTCTATTTTCTGTTTCGTATTATTACTAAATTTAGATATGCATATGTTATACAATTTCTTCTAACTATAATTTGTTGGTTTATGCAGGAAATGTTACATCTTTCGGACTATTTCTCTCGCCTGTGTAAGTTATCTCCCTTTTCACATTTGCTACAAATACAAGTTACAACACAAACATAACGATCCACATTTGACATGCCCCCGTTATTCTATAAAATTATATTTATCGAAAATTCTATAATCTTCACGGTAGAATATATATTATATCATTACGTTTCAAAAGTTATACAGTACATATTTGGGACGGATACAGGAATTATATCTTAGGGGGCAAAATTTAATAGCCAAATATTTATTAAGGTTAATTTATATTTCTATCAAAACTTTAGAGGGCGAAATATAAATTTTACACTGATACAAATTAAATTTTTAAAATTTTAAAGGTAAATTTTACAATTTTTAAAATTTTAAGGGCGGTCCTTATTCCGCCCCTAGTACATACTATATATTTTAAATACCTGTACGATATAAATTTTAAAATATAAATGTGTGATACTTTAACAGAACCATAAGATTTCCTATATATTGTATTTGTTATATATTACTAAAGTTGTATATGAATGATGTTTTGACATACAGCCCAACGTTCTATAAGATATGGAACGCTGTTGGATTCGCCATAGAGTTTTTTTTATGTCTTGGAGTTCATTATCTACTCTGATTCGCAGAAACGGGTATGTTATATGTACTAACTTTCTTCATAGTATTATTTTTAGCTTCTCTTGTTTCTTATATATAATAGACATTTTTGTTGACAACGAAGTGATTATTTTGGTAGGAATGAGTTTTTTTGTTTTTAATTTTCTTTTAAAATACGTTTTTGTTTAATTGAGAAAAATTAAAAATTACACAAATACTCATTTTTTGGTCTGGAATTTCTTTATAATATCATTATTTGCAGTTTTCAGCACTTAGCTAACATCATATATATTTTCTTGTGTTACAGAAAAAATCGTCTTTCTTCTCTTGGTTGAAGGACTACTATTTACCCTCTTGGTCTTAGTTGACTTACTGGTTTTCCATGGAAAGAAAAGGTCTTTACTCTGGGATAGCGTGTCTCATCGTAAATATTTGCATGTATTTTTCACCATGACTGCCATGGTATGTTTGTTTTTTTTTTTTTTTTTCACACATCCGTATTTAAAGTTAAATACAAATTTTTCGGATTAATTAATTGGCATATTTTTTAATTATCTCCTAACTTTTCATTTTTTTTTTCTTTTTCAGTCTCGTGTGATCAAGACTAAGAGTGTGGAATACATGCCATTTTGTCTATCACTTGCTAATTTTGCTAATGGTTCCGTTTGGTTTGTCTACGCTTTTCTCAAATTTGATCCCTATGTTTTGGTAAGTAATGCTATTCTCTATTGTTAGTTGATAATGATGCTTGTCTATGCAAAAGCAATTTCTTGAATAAATGTAATAGAGAATAGTTATTGAATATTATAAAACCTTGGAGGGCTATTTTCCTTAAATAAAGCTTTCATTTTAGAATTTATTTTTTCCTTCAGAAATATCTATAATCATAACTAAACATGTATTTTTGTATGCACAGATTCCCAATGGTCTTGGAGCAATTCAACTTGCACTCTATGCTTTTTATTATCGTAGAACAACTCGGTACGACGTTGAAAAGCTGCCCGAATTCCAACTCCCTGATAATGCTGCTCGAGTTTAAAAAGAATATAAATATTGAGCATAGATTTTTTTATTGTTATTTTTTCATTAGATTAAAAACATTAGGATTTAAATGGATTTTCATTGACCTTATGATATTATTAATTAAGTCTTTTCTTTATCTATATTAAGTCTTTTCTTGTTCTGTTTTTTGCTTTCTTATCTGTTGGTTTTTTTTTTTTTAAATTAAAAAAACATACTATATATTTTTTTTGTATCAACTAAAGAAAAACATTTATTTCCTTGAGAAAAAAAAAAAAAAAAAACTTTTATAATGGAGTCGGGTAGATATCCAAAATTAAATTTCTATATCGAAAACGGAAAATTTGAATTGTTCATTGAGTTTAGGCCACTAGGAAGCCTTGTCAAACTAAAAATATATGGTAACTATTCTTGTGAAGAGAATTAGTCATTAGCAATTCATAAAAGATTATGCTTGAAAATCTTATTCTTAAATAAAACAAGAATTAAATCCGATGCATGTCGTTGTTGTCTTCAGTATTCTTTAGCGATTGTTGCTCTCGGATTTTTTTTTTATGTATTTGGGGGGGGTTGGATTTTAACTTTTACTTTTAAAGAGTACGAATGTAGATCTCGCCTTTTTTTTTATTGACTCTAATTCAAGAATATTTACAATAAATTTCACCTACATTTGGTAATTCAAACCTATGAAAATATCACACTTAAAAGTTAACTTTTATTTGGAGATTTCAATCGAAGATAGAACTGAAAGTGTTCAAAGTAGAGGTAATCTAACATTAAAAAAAGGTAATCCAACATTTTTTAAAAAAAAAAAAAAAGGGCCCAAAAGGATGAATATAATTCATTCAGAGGATCACGATATCAGATTGTCAAATTTTCATCATATTCAAGCAACTAGAGTAATGAGAACACTTGAAATTGAGACGAAAGAAAATTATAACTTTGTTTGATGAAATAGAGAATGTATTGCTTAACATGTAATCTCTAAAATTGTATTGGCCTACAAAGTAATCCTTAACATGTAATCTCTAAAATTGTACAAGAATGTATTGCTGCATTCGGTTCTGTCTTGCCCCCTAGATATTATGAAACAGTTGTAATGTAGAGTTTTTTTTTTAATCGGCAACATTCTAACTTAATCTATTTTATAAGGGAAGACTCAACTGAACACTACTAAGGGGCTAGAGGGAGAGACCCTCTAAATCAGGCAAAAATACTTTTACACTTATCTATATTTGTGCAATATTTGGGATTTGAATCCAAATTTCACAATAGATAATAGCTTATAGCATATGTTCTGGCCAACTCTACTAAGTAGAGAGTGGATTTGATTAGTTGTAATGTACTAACGTGGAACAATATCCTGTCACTACATTAAAACAACTTGTATTTTGTTATATACAATTTGACTCATTTTCGAAGAAATTTTTTTATTTTTCTCAAAAGTGCACACAAGAAAGAGACGATTTTCATCCTTTTCAGGTTGTTGGACTAAAAAAGGTTTTGCAACGACAATATTTTTTTTCCATCCCACCACTTATAATAACGGAAAATAGGAATATTAAATACCATAATCTTCCAAGAGGTAAATTACAAACTCTTTTTAATACTTATTTCCCTAATTTTTAATCACTCATCTGTCAAAATAAACATTCTCCCGTAAAAATTACACTGAATTAAATATTAGACTTTTTTAGGATAAGAGTAACTTCAAGATTTGATATACATTAACATAATATAATTGAAGTATTCATGATTTTTGTTTGTATATACCAATGCACCAAATTTTGTAAATCGTCCACACCGATTGCAGTAAACATTTTACTTTTAGTGTACCAACCCAACTCAATTTTCTTGGACTTTTAATGACAATTAGTAGGCTTATCAATTGGGCCTAGTGAGTGAAGTTTAGACAAACTGAAGTTCGGCCCAAATAAAAGCATGTCCAAGGTCGGCCTATTAAAACTCACAAATGCTAGACCCGAACTCAGCATATTTGTTTTTTCGGCAAAGATCACGCTAGCATTAATATATTTTTTTATTGTATTTTTTTTATACTTATATAAGCAAAATAGAATACAATATTTTAATACAAGTGATATATTTTGAAAATTTGCATTAAGATAAAATTATTGTTATCCATATTATAATCGTTTCATTTATTTATATATAAAATAAATACTAGCCTTTACTAAAGCTTTATATGGGTTGAGCCTTGTATGGGGATTAGCCTAATTTGGTCCAAACTAGACCCACGTTTTAATTAGGCTCGAAAATTTATCCCAATCTTACCTCATTTCATATTGACATGAAGGTTCCCTAAACTATTAGTTCAAGAGCTAGTCTTAGGGTTATAAACAAGTCGAGTCAAGCGTGAATAGTCGACTCGAGTTGAGCGTGAATAATGCTAAGTCGAGTCGAGATTAAATCTGAATTTGAATGAGTTATTTTATCGAGTTCGAATTCAAAATTTTTTATGAGAGTCGAGATCAAATCTGAATTTGAATGAGTTTTAAAAATAGAGTTCGAGTTTGAATTCTAAAAATTTGATAGAATTTGAATTCGATTCGAATTCTTTCAAAATTCAGTAAAAACAAGTTTGTATTCGACTAAACTTTGAATTTTTCAGAGTCAAATATATAATTTTTTTAAGATTATAAACATTTAAATAATTTTATATATAATAAAAAAATTTATATATATATTCAAAAACAGTTCGACTAGTACTCAATATATTTGTCAATTGATTCGAAATTGAATAAACACGGCTCAAGTTCGATCAACAGAGTAAAATTTTTAACTAAATTATTCGCGAACAACTTCATTAGAATTTTTAACTAAATTACTCCCGAACAACTTCATTAATTTACACCCTAAGAGCTACATGTTACTATAATTTCTTTTTTCCCCTCTTTTGCATTTTCTTAATAGGAGGACTTGTATGTTAATGCTCAAAAACTTGAAGGGGTCTAAATCTAATCAGTCACGTCCCCCACCAGTAGCCTAGAAACTCAGAAATGGCAGCACTAGCTCGACTGTCAAGAAGAGCCCTAGCCACCACCTTCTCCTCCGCCACCTACCACCGTCGCCTCCCCCTCCTCCTCTCCCGCACCTTCTCCTCCGAAACAGCAGCTGCATCCTCCTCCTCTCCCTCTACAAAGGCAATCCCAATAACAGAATCTATGGATCGGGTGAAATGGGACTACAGAGGACAGAGAAAGATCATTCCTTTAGGGCAATGGCTTCCCAAGATAGCCGTCGACGCTTACGTGGCTCCCAATGTCGTCCTCGCCGGTCAGGTCACTGTCTGCGACGGTGCTTCTGTCTGGAACAGCGCCGTTCTCCGCGGCGATCTTAATAAGATAACTGTTGGGTTTTGCTCTAATGTCCAAGAGAGGTGTGTGATTCATGCTGCTTGGAATTCCCCTACAGGTTTGTCAATTTTTGGTTTTTAGGGTTTCATTTCAATTTTCCTAATTATTTGATTTTTTTCTTCTTTTTTTGGCAATCTATGTTTAGTAGGTTTTTATATTACTAAAATGTGGAAATGAAATGATGTAATTTACAATTTTGGCTGGTTTAATTATGATAAAAATGTACATGCACAAGTTTCAATGCCTGAGGTATAATGCATAGGTGTAGTACAATCTGCAGGGGAAGTTGTACAAATGTGTTAATTGACTATAATGTCTTGTGGTAGAGTTGTTGGGTTGCATTCTATCATTGTGCTGCCATGATGACTGGATTTATTGGGCTCGATGGATTATTCGTGCAGTAGCAATTTTATGTTCTTTTTTGCTGGAAAAGGAGTGAAAGGGAAAAGCATTTCAATGGTTTTGATGAATACATGTCCTAATTGACGAATGCCTTTAGTAGAGCTTTGATGGACATATGTGATACTAATGCTCTTGGCTTTCTGAGTAGTTGTACATGTTTTACACTGTATGATTCAATTTACACTGTTTAGAAAAACTTAATCTTTTGTCAACAAGAATGTTCTGTATTTTGTGTGTTACCTTTTGGGGCTAAAAGATTCTCTTTTTTTGTTTTTAATCTGGCATTCAGTGTTCGATAATCTTTTAGAAAAGTTTACAGTCATGATGTTGTATGCTTTTGGTGCTTTTATTAGTCCACTGCCTTTTTCTTTTGGTGCTATTCTAGGTTCAACATGTCTTCCCGTAGCAAGAATACCTTCGCATCCTCACTAACTACTTTCTTGTAATGCTAGATGAGGTTTGACAAAATTTGATGCTTGTAAGCTGTTTTGATTCAAATTATCTTGCTGCTTGTTAATGGACCGTTCCTAGTAGCTAGTATAGCTTGATATTGAAACTCCAAATTCCTTTCATCCAAAGTCCTAGTTTGTGGGTTTCCACATAATCTGGAATTCCTCATCATGTTGGGACTTTTTAGTTTGAGTGGATTGACATGAAGCTAGAGGGAAGATCTAAGAGGATCTTCCAACTCCTCCTCTTTCACACTAATTAACTCATTCCGAAGCGTACAGTAACATTTGGGAGTTCCAGAACACAGGAAATTGGGTACTGTTGTAGAGTTCCCCCCGTCTTTCTTTACTAACACATTCTCTTCTACTTGTTTATCTTCTTATCCTTATTCGTTGTTGTTCTTTTCCCTTTTATCTTTTCCTATTGTAACTAGATTTCCTTGTCTTAACCCCAAATGGACAAGTTTTGGTTTTGTTTGATTTTTTTTTTTTTTTTTACTTTCCTTGGGTGAAATAGCTTGCACTCAGTAGAGTTGCTACGTGATATTACTTTCACCACCTTTCTCCAAGTTCCCTATTTATTATCATAGACTCCCTCATCTTTCTTTTGGTTGCCTATGATTCTTCATTTTGCCTTTTCTTCTGCACCTCCTTTTGTTGTCTACATAATTGTTCTGAAGATCAAATAAACTACCTTGACTGTAGATAACCTCAATCTTGTATTTGGTCTGATATCGTCAAATTGACTAAAATATTCTTGGTTCCTAAAATTCTAGTAAATTTGCATGTGAGAGGAACAGTTAGCAATACTAAATTGTGAATCTTCCTAATGTTTCCACATGTCAGATAAAGAATCACTTCATAAATTTGTATGATTTCTTTAATACAGAGCAACTATATGTTTTATGAAGTTATATAGGTAAGATATTACCAAGACCTAGTGGTACAGAATTCTAATTTTATTGGATATACATGCTCTCGATGAAGCTGCATTATAAACAAGTTTCACTTGCATCTTGATCACCATTCAACCGCTTAACTGAGACGTTGAGGTTGTCTTTCACATTCTTTGATTTGCTTAAAGCTTCATTTTTTTTTCTTCTCTCCACTTCTTTGTATTATGTTGTATTATCTCCATCTACTTTACTTTAGTAGTAATTGACACATAGTGGTTTCCTGTGTCAATTCAGTTGTATTGATTTTGTGCTTGTCATATTCATGAAGCAGAAGGAGTAATCTAATTCTCTGTCATTTGCTATTTCATCTGATGTCCATCTTATACTTTGCTACAATAATAACATCTTGTAGTCAATGAGTGTGATACTACAGAATTTCTTATGTTCTCTTCAAGATCCTAAATAATGGCTTGCTGATTTTCCCCTCTGATTCAGAGGTTACAAAACGTATGGTTGATAATTTATGTGAGAATTGTAGAAAATCAGAATTTTAAGTATCATGTTTAAATGATATTTAGTGTGCAAAAGATGTATTAATACTCTGACATCTGAAACTGATTTCTGGATAACCATTTTCTTTTTTCTGATTTGGTGTTGAGGAACTGATAACTAAGTGGTGACTTCAATCTGCAAATGGTCTCAAACAGTATACATGGTCATATAAAAAGCATTCATTGTGTATTCGGATCTGAGTTTTTGGCTCAACATATTCGATTCTGGGATTATAATCCATGTAAGAAGTTGAAGCTGATTCCTTGGTTTTTTAACATAACCACAAATTGCCTTTCTCATCTTTATTTTTTTAAATATTTCTCCTGAATTACCTCCCATTTCTCAAGAAGCAGATGCATTCATTCATTGATTTATTGAATCTCCATCTTCTGAATGGGTTCTTTCAAAAGTGAAAAGAATGGGAACTGAAAATCTACCGGAAAAACGTTGATTTATTAAAGCAATATCAATGCCTTACCCTCCATTTCTTGGCTTGAAAAATAAACAGATAACTGAAACCATAGTGAAATGTAGTGCTTTATTTTGGTTTTCATATCTTCAGTAGATCTTCATTCAAGTTAGAGGTGCAAAATAATTTATAAATTCAGTTGCAAGTAGTGAAACATGACTGTGTTGTGTTGTGTTGTGTTGTGCTGTCTGCAGGACTGCCAGCAGAGACGTCAATTGAAAGGTTTGTGACTATTGGTGCATACAGTCTATTGCGGTCTTGTACAATTGAACCTGAATGCATTATCGGGCAGCATTCCATCCTTATGGAAGGTTCTTTGCTGGAGACCCACTCTATTCTTGAAGCCGGATCTGTTGTTCCTCCAGGAAGGAGGATACCGACCGGTGAGCTCTGGGCTGGGAATCCAGCAAGGTTTGTCAGGACTTTGACACATGAGGAGACACTGGAGATCCCTAAACTTGCTGTGGCGATAAATGATCTAAGCATATTCTAAAAGCCATTTCTCGGAGTTCCTACCTTATTCAACGGTGTATTTGGAAGTTGAGAAGCTAAAGAAGTCATTGGGCATTTCAATTTGAAGTCTTTCATTCTACATGTACTAGTAACTGTTCACTTGCAAGTTTATACTTGAGAAATAAGCAACTTTAAGACAACCGTAAGGCAATCTTAAGAAACATGCAAGCCTTTGAGTTCCCCATTTTTTTGTTGTGATTTTGAATTTGTGTGATTAGAAATGGTTGAAATTATCTGGGATTTTTTTCCCCCCTCGCGTCGAGGTTTTCATGCGTTTCGGTTTACATGATTTCCATGTTTTGGTTATTCGGCAATGAACTATTTAACTTGATCTTGGTCGTGACTTGCATAGTAGTCATAGTTCCATCAAATCTCGGTCCCTACTTTTAGGGGCTTAATGGTTTATGATCTGGGATTTGTGGTTTAGGTTATTTCTTGCTTTTTCCCTCAGCTTGTAAGCCCTTTTGGACTTCAAAAAGAAATATTTTGTATTAAATAATGCATAGGTTATTACAGAACTCAAACTGCCTTCGCATCATTTCTGTGAGACTCTAATAAACGAAAGCGAAGCAGCAAAGAAAAAACAAAAACAGAGAAGAAAGAACTAAAAGTATTGAGAAGAAATTAAGATAATTAGTAAACTAAACTAGTACAACAACATAATTTGATTATCATTAATATGGTACACATCTTTTCTTCCTTAAATACAAATTCAAGAGGCAATTAAAAGTTCTCTTTGCATTCAGAGAGCTTCCTAGACGGAATTTATTGATATTACCTCTTTTTATGATACCTTAATTGGCAATATATCAACCCAAGCAAATACAGTACTTCCCTTTAGGCCCAATTGCACAAGTAGCACTCTGGAATTTTTCCTGCAAGATTTTCTTGCATGCAGCAACACATTCAGGGAGAGTGCATGGGTTAAGTTCAATCCCAAATGCACATTCAACCCTTTTTGGGGCTAAAACTAAGAATCCCATCACCATTATTGCCATGAAGAACATCAAGCCTATGTTACTGCCCCCACCTATTGGCTACCATGGATCCCATTGCAAAAAAGTAGTATGTAGTTTTGAGGAGAAAATATAAGTGGTATGAAAATATACAAATCTTAGCGCACACACATATATATAGTAAGAATGCATTAGTCTTAAATCTTGATGATTTCCCAACGTTAGAATAGTGTTATTTGTGGCCTACATGACATGACCACATCAATGTTCTAAACAAGCAATTAAATAATTTTCCACATTGCGTACTAATGTTAGAATATTATATTAGTTTAGGAAATGCTTTGATTGGGAAAATGTTTCCTTTTCAACAAAATTCGGAAACGTAATGAACCTGAACACAAGAAAGAACCAAGGAACCTCAACTTGAATTTTCCAATTAAGATTGATTCGTAAAAAAGAAGAAATTAGAGACTGTTTAGATATTTGAAGAACGGAAACGGGCAAGGAAAAAAAAGAGAGAAGAGAGCTGTCAAATAAGGTAAGTGAAGGTTTCAAGCAATTAAGTGAATATGCACTAATCTTTTTTACACTTTCGGTGTAATAATTTTTTTACATCATCGAGTGAAAATGCATGCACATAATCATTAATTAAATTTTATTTGTCATTTTTATACATATGCATGACGACGGTGTAGAAAATTCTTTACATCCACAATGTAAAAAAATTACCTTGTAAAAAAATAAGACCACGCAATTTTTTTTTAATTTCAAATATTATTTTTTCAGATATGGTATGCATTAACACTTCATAATAGAAAAAATTTTCTACACTACATGCGATATATATTAACACCTAATAATAGAAAAAACCAATGCTAACCCACATTGGTTTTTTCCTCATCAAGAAATCTTTGTACGACATCATGGATTGATTAGAAAAATAAGTCGCTTCCCTATTCTGGCCTCCGTAGCTTTCTTTCTCTAGTTCTTTCTCTCCTCGGGTTTACGAATTGGGTTTCCATTTCTCGGGCATCGTATTTTTATTTGAGAAAATTTTTGCAGCTCGAGATTTGAAGTCATATTTGTTATCGCAGGTACATTTTCGTTTGCCCTTGTAAAAGTGGTTTTTGGTTAATGAAATGTTCTTGAGTTTCATAATTTCTAAACTAGGGTTTTATTTCTTTTATTTCTATTCGTCCGTTTGCATGGAATCTTTTTACATGGAATCTTTTTACTTTTAAAATTACAGTATGTAATGCTATTAACCTACTACCTCAGCTAAAGAGTGTATTATAAAATATTGAATGATAGAATAAAAAAGTGAGATAGACAGAAGAATAGATGATTTTTATACTGTCGTTCATAGGTGGAATTAGAGTTCAAGCACAATTATAATCAGCTCTATGTTGAGTTACAGAAAAGTTTCCCTAACACTAATAAGATCTTGGTTTAATTAATTAAGTATGACCATAATAAATTGGTTAATAAGAAAATGTTAGTTGCATTATGCTAGGAAGATACTTAAATAGGAGTTAAGCTTTGTAAAAGTACTATTATTTTTACATTGACAGTACATAAAAAGATTTCCATTTACACGAATTTATATGTTGTGTCACGTATGAAAAAGAGATTTCATATCTCAATAAAGGATATGTATCAATTAATATAGGTCGCAGGAGTAGAAATTTTTTTTATAATTTCAGTGTAAAATTTAAGATTAATTATTGGTAAAGGCAAGAAGAGAAAAACAATGAGTTACTTCACACCTTCTAAAATGAAGGTTGGACAATTTTTTATCTAGGAGAGCTTTACCCTATTTCTGTTTGGGCCGAAATTTTATGAGGTGTTTGGTTTGTGGTAACGAAGAAATGGAATAAAAATCAAAGTTAATAATATCCGTAGATACTGTTTAATTAATGATTATGGAAGTCATTCTATGGGAATGATAAAGTTAAGAAATATTTACTTTCATCCTCCACTTATGATTTGGGTTTTAAATTAATCAACTTATCAATATAATGAAATTCATTCATTGTTCAAACTAAATAAATTAAAAAAAAATGACATAAATTCATACCGATAATTAGAATTTATATAGGTAATTGTAATTCTGATTTCGATTCCCTAATCAAACTACTGTTATTTATTCATAAATGTGTAAATATATCCCGAACCCAAGTTGCGGTACCTGAGACTAGTCCACTTACCAATTTTTAAAAAATTATTGAACATTTGAGTTTGAGCAAAATATTTTGTGGGCATCACATTTATAATTAGAAATTGAGGTGCAGAATGCCATAAATGTAATTGAATAAAAAAGGTGTAAAGTGTAATAATTCCTATAAAAGAAATTCTACCGTTTTATTGAAAGAATCATTTTTTTAATTTTAAAGTGTTATATAGTACAAATTTTTAAAGTACACGATATTATATTATACAAATTTTTAAAATAAAACGTCAAGGAATATTCCTTTACGGGTTTACTAACATTAAACGTGTTTTTTGTTACCGAATGAAATGGCAAATGTGAGTTTTTATTGTTTTTTTAACAACATACTTTTAGGCCTGCATTTTTAATTGCTGATTTGCAATTGTATGTATTCCACCAAACATCGCATTAGAAGCATTTTGGTTGTCCCTATGATTCTAATCAATATGAATCCAAAATTTGGGTGATTTTACACAACTTTTTCCACGTGTAGATGAATGATTTTTTGGCTTAACAATCAGTTTTCAGCTCTGGTAATGTATTGGACACTTCGTTCAATTATTGTCGCCGTATCTTCATAAACTAATGCAATCAAGTAGTAAAAGGCATATCTAGTTCTTTTACGAAAGGGCAAGGCAAACATATCTAGTAATAGTAGCTATTTTACTCTCCCTTTTTCATGTAATTGGCACAATTCTTCAAAATGATTTGTAGATGCAAATTAAAAATCAAATAAAAGGATTTCCTAGTTAAGCTTATTAAACACATAGTGATGGACTATTGAAAGAGATTTTGCTTACCTCAATTTGCACATTGGATAAATTTTAGAGCTTCAACATATGGATGGAGGGTTCTATTGACACGTCTTAGTTTCGTTATAATCACCTATTATTAGTTTCTAGACTTAATTTTTGCAATTACAAGGATCTCTTTTACGTATCAACTTTTCTATTGTCTAGTTATGTTTTAAGAAATTAGCGAGATTAGTATAACTTATCACAGGACATTTTAACTGTTCAAATTTTAAAAGAGAGTATTTAGAATTTCGTTACAATGACCTATTATTAGTTGCTCTTATTTTTTGCAATTACACCAATTTCTTTTTGGGTGTAGGACTGTTAATTGGGATTTGTGAGCTACATTTTGTAAAGTTCAAATTCAACTCACAAATATACAATTCATATATTCGGCTCACAAAATTATGTCGAGTTTCGGAGTCTTAATCGAGTTGGTCCAAATTCACAGTACATACATTACTGAAAGTTAAGAAATTAAGAGACAAAATATAAAAAGAATATCTCAAAACTCGACACGAACAACTAAATCATGAAAAACAATACTTTCTCAAGAATTAATAATATTTGCACATACAAAAGTTGAAAAATATTTCAAATAAATTATTATGAATATCGGTGAGATTTATTTATTAATAGATTAATTAGTATAGTGCGTTTATATATATTTATATATATTCATTTATTTATTAGGGTTGAGTTTTATTCGAATTGAAACTTATAAAATCCAATCTCGACTCACATTTAAATTAAGTCTAATATTTAAATCCAATCTCAGTTCGACTCACTTTAACACAAGGTTCGGTCCTTTATTTGTCGGACCGGACGGACGAAGCTAGAGCCGACCCAACCCATCGGCAAATAAATCACCAAGCACAATCTAGAATTTCAGTGACTTGTATCATAAATCACTTTTAACTATTAGAGCTTTGAAAGGATGCTTATTCACTACTTAATGACAAAATTTTTTTATGGTGCTGTCCTCATTGGTACATAATCCACTAATATACGAAATCAATTCGAAAAGTTCACCAAAATGAGAGTATAGTGGTGGCCGGGGCGGAAACATTAGGGGGCGGGCGAGGGCCAAAGCTTAAAGATTTTAAAAATTATAAATTTTACCCTTTACCAAAATTTTGAAAACTTAATTTATATCCTTATAAAATTTATATTTCACTCTCCTAAATTTTTGAAAAAAATATAAATTAACCGTAATAAATATGTAATTATTAAATTTTACCCCCTCAAAACACAATTCATGCGTGGGTGGTTGCAAACTAAAAATAGATCACACTATTATGATTATGTTCTAGTTTGTTAGGCAACTAAAAGAATCCCCACTCTGTTTCGTTTAACCAAACATCAAATGTGGAATCTTGGGCCAGTTGTTCCTGCACAAAATTAAAATCTTTGATACAACATAAATCAATATATATACATTGGCAAACACATTCTTCATATACTTCTACTGCAGTATTGATTTCTAACATCCTCATAAGAAAAATCTAGGGGGGAACAGAGTTGAATTACATAAACCATGATTAAGTTGCCAGTAAGCGCTAGATTTTTCAACTTTCATGAATTCATCTGCTCAGTCTGTTTTAATCTCAGGAGATAGGACTGATGGCGTATATAAGTATATTCTTCAGGCCAGACAAATTCAGGAGTATCTTACTAGGTGCTTGTGTAGCTGGCCTCCCAGACGGAGGAAGCAAAAGCCAGCGGTTAAGCAACTCTAATACCTCGGGGGAAAATACCTTATAGAAAAATATTGCCCTCATCCATGAGGGCTCTGCTAAGTACCTGTCCCCGCGGCTCGCCCCATTGACAATCGCCTTGGCACATTTTTCTACTGATCGTATTGGGATGATACTTCCTTCAACCTGCCAAAATTACCCAAGTCATACTACTATGTTGATAAAACAATGTTTTGTTGCGAGTTGAAGATGATTGAATAAAAACCTGGAAACAGATTACAATAAATTGTTAGTATTTGGTAAGTTGCATATTCCGGAAGCCTTGAGCTTACATCTCTCATTTCTTGGTCGACTTTGGTCTCACCATCCGGCATCAAGAATTTGCCTTTTGTCATCTCTGATTCAATCAACCCTGGCATCACAATTGTAATCCCTACCACTGATCTGAGTTCAACTCGCAGTTTCTCAAAGAAACTAACAACAGCAGCTTTGTTTGCCTGATTTGCAAGATTAAATCAATTTGATATTTATTAGATCATATACCATGCAACCTTTTTTTTTTTTCCAAGGAAGAAATAGTAAACACAAACCAGACTAGTTTTATGATGTTTGATCAGAAAGTTGCACAGGCAATACATAAAAGATCAATTCTAAAAGTACTCGAGTACATTGTAGAAGCTCAATCTTGGAACTTGCAACCAGCTATTAGATGAGGCAATTTGAATGATCTTCCCCTTACTTCTCTTCAAATGTGGAAGTGCATAATAAGTTGTATAAACTGAATCCCAAAAGTTTGTGTCCTAGAAATAAATAAGGAAGATCACATTAATCAAATTAAATTGCTAACTTAACTGAAAAATGAGAAAGGTACTAATCCAAACTGACTCCAGAATCAAATAGAAACTGCAAAGCTTCTCAATATTTTTTCACTACAGATGCAAAAGTATGCATCATTAAATTTGCACGTCAAATTCAATACCAGAGTTGATGTGCTGGTTAATTACCATTGATGGTGCAAAGTTGTCGACATCATTCAATTCTTCAAACAACCCGAGTGGAGTGATGCCAGCACAATTGACTAGATGATCCACTGAATTAACAAGTTTCTAAAAAAATTAGTGATAAACGGATCGATACACTACTTAGCAGACATATAGCATGACATTACAAATTTATTTCCACAATTAATTGCATTTTACAACTTTGAAAATGGAGCCTTAATTCTTTGTTCCTCAATTGGATTTAAAACAAATTAATTATTTAACTCCACAAACAAGAGGGGTATGAATAGTAAAGGTAAAATGTCAATCCATCGCGGTCATTACAATTTACCCCTATGGCTTGATTTCTTTCCTATTCATCACATAACACAGAAAAATATACTTACATTGCCCAAAATGTTCAACTGTAATTTCAATTAATCGTTTGCAGTCTTCAACTTTAGAAATATCAGCACCAACTGGTATAACATATGGAGATCCAAGAAAGCTGGCTATTTCAGCAACTTCTCGGAGACTATTCACTCTTCTTGCTGCAAGAACTAAACATGACCCTCTCCGTGCATATTCGTATGCCACGTGCTTCATGACATGCACAAATATTTTCAATCATGATTCCAACCAATAAATTTCCATATAATTTACTTATGAACAATGCTAGATTTACCAACGAAAAAAATAGTACCATATCCAATAATGCTAGATGCACGGGAGATTCTTGAATAGATAGATCCATGCTACTATATCGTAGATCTTTAGTCGTTACTATATTATGTAACCTTAGTTCTCAATCAATTACATCACTATACTTAATTAATCATATCATTTAATTAACTGATGCGAATTAAGGTACATTTTTAGAATTTCCATAGATGTACCAACATAAGTGTACAAAAATTGGAAGATATCCAACATACATATATAAGACTGAATAGGTTTTCAAAAATAACCAATTAATTCTTTTCTTGATATATACCTACCTTAAGTTATGATTTTTTTTTCAAGGGGAAAAAGATTAATTCGTTAATACTACTATAACCGAAAAAATTAATGTAGATTTGTCTGGTTAATTAATAACGAACCTCGCCGATGCCTGAAGACGCCCCAGTGATGAGAACAACTTTTCCGGTCAAGTTTTCGCTGAAAATCGATCTTCTTATATAGTCAACGAACTTGAAAGCTAAATAAGGTGGCAAGAAGGAAATAAGTGCACTTATACTTATTCGAGGTACTAAATAGTTCAAGAAATTGTGAACTAAACCATTGGGATCAAAACCTGAAGTCCACAAATTCCGCATTAAATTAAAGGTTCCGAAACTAGAATTCAAGAAACCCATGTTAGAATTGGTTTATTGTGATGGAGATTTGGATGAATTTGAGAAGAAAAAGGACATAATTTTTGTTGCTTCGTTTATTGGGGTCGGTTGGATGGCATGATGAGTTGGCAATTCAAAGAACACTGTTGCATGGAGTCCCCTTGCCACGTGGACTATTGGTTGTGCTGAGGCCAATGTGATTAAAGTAAGGACAACCAAAAAAAAAAAAAATTCTTTTTTTTTTAGCTTACTACTTGCTACCTCCATTTGTTGTTTTTTAAGGTAATTTATGTATAATTTCATTAGATTTTGATTTAAAATTTAATTTGACCATCATTCGTACTCTTTTCATCATAATTATTTTGTTGTAGTTGACTTTTTTTTTTGTCAATATATTGAATTTTCAACTCGCAAATATGTTTGATTTCTTAACTAAGTTTATACTTTTAAATTTCTATATAATTAATAATATTTGAAACAAGTTCCATAACGTAAATAAATAAATTAAAACAAAAAATATGTTTATAATATAAATTTTGAAGTTAACATAACGAATAATATATATTCATTATTTAATGGATTTCGATCTTCTCTATTTATTTGTTAATTTATCTATAATTAAATAACTAAAACATAAGAAAATAATTTACGCATACTAATAATTTATCTGTTCACCGTTCACCGAGTAGATTATTTTAGCCAAAAATTAATTCATTTTGGAAAAATTTCATTATTGAAATTATATATCATATTTGAATGGTACATGAATTTTGAAAAATTTTGATAAAATATAAACTGCTTAATCAAACGGCAAAACATTATTCATTTGATTTTTTTGTATTTTTATAAAACATGAGATATGAATAGTTTTGATTTTTGAAAATATTTTTCAAATTGATGGAGGAGGCTCCATTTATCCTAAATGAAAATGATCCTCGTCCATTATTTAACTTTATAAAGTGGCCTAACTGATAAATATCTATAATGAAATATCTACAAATTTTAGAACTAAATTGGTATAAATTTTAATCATTTACAATAAAAATCTGAACATTATGCAATAAAATTTAGAACATCAACAACGCCAACGTAAATAAAAGAATAATCTAAAAAGCTAAAATAAAATATACGTTTATAGTATATCTTTGATAGTAAACTAAATGAATGAATATTTATTGTTTAACTTTGTAAAGTTGCCTGATTGATAAACTAATACTAATGACAATACTACCAACTTTCTTAATCTTTCTTTCTTTTTCTTTTTTTTAAAAAAAAAAAAGGGGACACTTTTCGTGTGACGTTTCCCTGTGTAACTCACCCATCACTCATTGATCTATACAATATCTTTGGAGTAAGAAAAAATAATGAATATTCTTTATTTAACTTTAATAATCATTAAAAAAAGTAATAAAAAATGCTAAAAAACAGTAAGAAAAAATAATCATTAAAAAGTTAGTTTGTAACCATTAAATGCTAAAAAAAAAAGTAACTAAGGAGTTTTTCACTTTTTATAAAATTTCGTTAAGCGGAGTGACTAATCAAAGCTCACTCCATGAATTGCATATCTATCAAGTTTAGACTCTGTATATACAGCTATATAGGAAATACTCTTAACCCTTTTTTTTTTGTTTTCAAAGAGGCAATATTTTAATAGCGTTCTGATATACTGCTTCATGCAACTCTATTCAATTTACTGAATTGAGAGAAAGCAAGGATACTCAACTGGGTATTTTTAAGGGGTTGGAGGTAAAGAGAACCCTCCAAACCAGACAAGGGGAGCCAACTGGGTAGGGGTATTCATGAATTGGGTATTTGGTCTATGAGCATTTGGAGTTATCCGAACCAATCTTATCAGTTCGCTATTTTTTTGAACCGTACCTGGTCCATATATTTCGGGTAACCAGTAAGCGGGTCGGGTTCATGGATACCTGGCCTTGTGACCTCAAAAAAAAAAAAAAAAACCTTTCTTTTAGTTCATTCCAGCAACAGCAACACACCCTACTTTCAATTCTATTTCAGAAGCAGCAACATAATTCCCATTCACTAACTCAACAACTACAAACTATCAATAACAAAGAGTACCTATGCAATTTACCAACTCAACAACCACAAACTATTAGGATTAAAGTTTAAAACACAAGTCCAGTAGTCCACAAGAATACAAGTCCATTGCATGCAATTCACAAGAAGAAATCTACAAGATTAACATGCAAATACAAGTCCATTGCAAGTCCATTACAGTTCACTGTCCCTTACTTGCAAACTAAAAAAAAGGAAAAACACAACCCAAATTTAAAGTTTTCAAATACATATTGTCATATTCCAACAACAAACCATACAAGAACATAAAATTACAAGTAGAGAGTAGATTCTTGTGTTCTTTAGTCTTCAATGTTGACCACAGAATGCTCATCAGTTAAGCTTGATAGTTCTGCAAGTTTTTCGAAAATATAATTAAGCATTAATAGTATCAATTAAAAATAAATCACACATCAAACATAAAATATATAATAAGAATGGGAGTATCAAATTCTATTTCTTCAAGTTCTTGTAAGAGTTCTTCCAAATAAAGAGGTTCATGGCTTGTTCGAAGCCAATCTTGAAACACAAATAAAAGCTTCCACCGTCCTAGGAATCAAAGAGTGGCGAAAGGGATCAAGAACACGACCTCCTGCACTAAAATTATGCTGATTCCGAAACCACTGTAAAAACTGGAATGGCAAGTACATCTCGTGCCATCAAAGAAAGCACAGGGTACCTCGGAGCATTTATTTTCCAGAAATTTAAAATGTCGAATGTTGAATCATTACATTCCTTACGCCTTTCCAACAAATAAACATCCAATTCTGTTTCATTCTCTAAACCATCACATTCATATTCTCCATCAAAATGCATAGAATTCATGTAATCTACTGCCCCAACCAAGTTGCCAATTTCATTATTACTATTTCAGTAACTTGAGTAAGATTTACATCCTTTGGAGGTGATTTTGCATTGTAAATGTCAAACATGTTTTTCAAGACCGTATTCACTTTTTCTTTCAAAAACGAGCACTTTCAGCATTATATGTCTTCTCAATCACCCAATGAACATATCGCAATTTAAAGCGTGAGTCAAGAACAACAGCAATCAACAACAACACATTGATTTTGCCAACATTAGCCCAATATTTATCATGTTTCTTTTTCATTAAACTAGAGGGCATGACTGCTAAATTCTCATCACTGCCTTCCATTAATCTAGTAAGAAAAAACCCAATAGCATAAATTTCCACCATGTATTGATTTCCAATAACATAAAGTGAACATGGTAATCTCACTACAGTGTCATAGAAAACCTTCAGAAAAGGCAACAAATTGCGAGCATAATCCCAATCAAATTCATTAGGCAATCCCCTAATTCTAGAATCCCTTTTATCTGTCATACTTTCAATCATTTCTGCCTCCCAATTTCTAACAGCCCTGACATTAGGAGTTAACTCTTCTACATACTTGCTGTCTACTGTCTCTAGTAATTCAAATACTTTTTGAAATTTGACAGCTGATTCCAACATCAAGTAAGTGGAGTTCTACCTAGTTTCAACATCAAGACAAACACACTTTTACTATCAATTCTTTCTTTCTCAATACAAGATTTAAACCTTTGAAGAGAGCTGGTGAAGATCTCACATATTTTACAGCAGACCTGATTCTAACAATAGAATCATTGAAAAATCTTTTAATCCTTCCCTCACAGTTAAACTTAGAATGTGTGCAGCACATCTCATATGTAAGAATTCACCATTTTGATAGTTCCTTTCCAACTATTAAGCCTTCTTTTTAAATACTTACAGCCTCAAATCATTAGAACTAGAATTATGAACAGTTACAGTGAGTATTTTATACAATACCCCATTCTAGCAATTACCTCACCTGCATGACTAGTAATAGGGCAAAAATTTATTATCTTTTTGTGCAAAGTCCAATTATCATCAATAAAATGAGCAGTGAGACACATATAATTCAGATTTTGAATTGAAGTTCATGTAACTGTAGTGAGACAAACACGAGATGATAATTTTTTAAAGAAAATCTTCAGATTTTTCTTCTCATCCAAAAATAAAGCATAACAATCTCTAGTGAGAGTTGGACGTGAAGGAAGTTTAAACTTTGGCTGTAATTCTTGACAAAACTGCTTAAATCCCTCTCTATCCACAAATTTAAAAAGCAACTCATCAAGATATTATCATCCTAGCAAGTGCTTTCCTACATTTTTCCGGATCAAAGATGTGTGTGGTGATACCTTTTCCATCTCCACTCTCTCGATCTTTGAACTCTAAGCTTTTTTTGCTTTTTATCTATTTGATTGAATGGAACCTTCTTACACCTACTATAATGATTACTTAAAGCACTAGTACCACTTTTACTTGGACAACTAATAATAGCACCACAATAACATGTAGCCTTTTGATTATTTTTGTCTTCACAAGGAATTTTTTCAAAATGCTCCCATACCCAAGATCTAACTTTACCACCACTAGTAGTAGTAGTTACCTTAGAGTCTTTAGGAGGTAAAGAAGGAATGGCTGCTTTGCCCTTATCGACTTTACTTGATTAAGATGGTCCAGATGGATTAGATGAACTTCAAAGATCCGGACATGAACTATCTGCTGTGGTGTTTGTGTTGTCTCCTATATTTAACATCTGAGTACAGATATGCATGAACATCAAACAATTGAAGAGTAAAGTTACGTTATTATTAACATCTAACTATACCATCAGTAAAGACAAGGTGGAAATCTTACTTATGAACATTAAAAAAAAAAGAAAAAGAGAAAGAAAGAAACTGGAATAGGAAATGTCGTGTTTAACATGAATAAGTGCAAGCATACATTTTTCTATATTTTAATTAAACAAACGTAAATTAATTGCAACTATATATTATTACAATAGAAAATAATTTAAAGACTCTTTAGACAAAAAATTATAAATCAGTCATACATACGAAATTACGTACATATAAAATTAAAAAAAAAATCGACATATGAACATAAAAAAAAAAAATTACATATGACTTTCATTTTTCTATATTTTAATTACACAAACGTAAATTAGTTGCAACTATATTATTACAAGAGAACACATATATATATAAACTCAGTTACAAATAAATCAATAATATATTGATTTAATTCAGCCAAAAAAAAATTTACTTTGATTTGAAGCATACAGAAGCAATCACGCAGAGCAGATCTCAGATCTGAAGCAAGCGTGAGAATGAGCCAAGTGAAATCTGATGAGTGAGATCTGATGACTGAGTCTGAGAGTGAGAGTGAGAGTGAGAGTGAGAGTGAGAGTGCGAAAGATGGAAGAAAAGAAAAGGAAAGAGTCGACAGCCGAGTGAAAGAAAGAAAAGGAAAGAAAAGAATCAGTTGCTCCTTAGTTATTAGTTTTAGGGTTGCATATTTAATGAAATTACATAAATATCCCTAATCGTGGACCGGTTCGGGTACCTGCTGGTTCACAAAAACATGAACCGGTACCCAAACCTGTTATATCTTGACCGGGTCATTACCCGAACCATTTTATTAAATCCGGATCGAATAGCCATCTTTATTGGTTTGGAATGGATTGGTTCCATCGGTTTTTCTGATTGACGGATTTTTTTGAACACCTCTACAACTGGGTACTATTAAGAGATTTGAGGTAAAGAGAACCATCTAGACCACATCAAGGGTGCTTTTGCACCTGTCTGAATTTCTCTGTAAGGTTTGAGGTTTGAACCCCCGACCTCACACCGGAGAATGTCTTGTGAGCCATCTCCTAACCAACTACATTAATTGGAGTTGGTTGGAAAATATTCTTAACCAATATATACAATATATACTCACACATATGGCTGCATATATTGTTTGCCCTTGTTAAGTAAAATATCAATCACATTTATAACAGTAAAAAAGTTATAAATACTATATCAATTTTTTCCTAATGAGAATGGATGTTGAATTGATTTCTTTTAATATATTTCAATCCTTGAGTTTAAAGTCCTCTACATCAATTATAACAATCCTTGCCTTAGCATTTGAATTAATACTGTAAGAAAGTAAATAATCAATAACGTAGCGAAATTTAAAATTTTCACTTTCCTATTATAGGTCACTTTGATTAATTTATGCGTAGTACAAGAAAAGTATAGAGATTATACGTTAGAATCGCAATAAAATCTCCAATATGTTTGGGACGTCAATCTACAAGTCGCAAAAGTACGATTTCTAATGGTATCCACACAGATAGTTAAATCAAAAAATTTTACAAAATTGATAGATCTAAACCACGGAGTGCTAACTCTTAAATTATTTTTCTCCCTTTTCAAACATGACTTTCATGTTTTTTAATGAAAACTTTTGTTTACACGCTTTTTTAAAACAAATTGCCGTACTAGGACTACCTATTTATACATCTATATATAAATATTTAGTACAAGTAATACCTATTATATATATATAATAGTTTAGAATCTCAATCAAATTGGGTTTAAGGAATTCTAATAATTCTAATTAGTTTGGATTAAGAGCATATGAATAAACATAAAACCATTAGAACTTTTAATATGTATTACACATTAGTTTCTAACATTTATAACTCAATTACAATTGAGTCCCAAAGTTAATTTATTTCATAATTTAACCCATAAGTATCTCATACTTATCAAAATCATTTTAATCCTGAATTAATTATCCTTAAGTGTGCGACCCTTTACGTTCCCAATCACAAAGTTGGCAATAAGTATAAATTATAATCCTAAATTAATTAGGATTAGATACATTAAATACTTTTAATTTATCATTAATTCTCTAATTGATTAATTTACACTTATAGATCAAGATTGACTGTCTAAGCGAAGCATCATGACCACCCAAGTATTGAGATACATCAAGCGGTTTGACATCACCTATCCATGATTTAGTTTCCATGTAATTATTATCATTTCACCAATTTATATCCTGATTAATTGAAGAGTACAGATATAATCCAACTCTTATTGAATTAATCAATTTCTTTTTTTCTAAAATACAACTCACTTGAAATATAATTTAAAATACTTTTAATTCTATTTTCACTTTGTGCAAAGATTTCTAAATCGTATTTCAAGAAGTGGCCATATTGGGATATACTCTTCTATTATAAGGAATGATGAATTCTCTATTGGTCATATCTTATCTTGTCATGATTCATTTTATACCTGAACTCTGCATATGTGTGACTCATTAAGAGTAACGACTAATAGAGTCAAAATATAATAATCCATAATCAAGACAAACTCATGACCTCAATTCAAAAGACCATTACACAATTATCACAAAGAGATTAATCCACTGGCACTTAAATAATAATCCATTTGGAATACTCCTGGCGGATCAATCCGATATACTTATTTTCAATAAACATCCATATATAATTGTGTACTAATCTACCTGTGTCAAACACAACGATTAGGGATATTCATAAATAAAATATAATTACATCATAAATATTTATGATTTCATTTATATATATATATATATATTATTCAAAAAATGCCATATTACAAAACATACATAAATATTAAAGTATAATTCATCCCCAAAATAAATTAATTTTAGGGCATACACTAATAAACCCTCACTTGCACTAAAGAAAATCTTTCATGTGCTTAAAATCAAATGAATTAACATGACTCTCATATTTATGTTGGGGTAAGTTTTAGTGAACGGATCAACAATATTATTATCCGTAGGGATCTTACTTCTATTTTTACTTCATTTCTATCAATAATCTTTCTAATCAAATAATAGTGCCGCAACACATGTTTAGATCATTGATGAGACCTTGGTTTCCTTGCTTATGTAATAGCTCTATTGTTGTCACGGTACAAAAGTATAGGATCACAAATGAAAAGATCCACTCCAAGTTCAACTACAAACTTTTTGATCCAAACTGTCTCTTTTGTTATTTCTAAAACTACAATGTATTCAGTTTCTGTTATAGAATCAGTTGTGGTATCCTGCTTGAAATTTTTTGAACTAATCGAACCACCATTAAAAGTGAATACATATTTAGATTGCTACTTGCTATCATTTTTGTCAGATTGAAATCTAACATCTGTGTATCCACAAACTGTCAATTCTTTCCCACTATAAAATATTTAAGAATATTCTTGACTGTTATCCAATGACCACTTCATGGGTTAGATTGAAATCTAATTGTTACACTTAGAGTATAGGAGACATCAGATCTAGTATATAGCATAGCATACATTATAAAATCTATAGCCGAAACATATAAGATCCTGTTCATGCTATCTCTTTACATTCTATCTTAGGACACATATTTTTAGAAAGATACACACCATGAATATTGGTAAGTAACCATTCTTTGATTGAACCATACTAAACCTCTTTAGCATCTTGTCTATGTACGTTGATTGAGTAAGACTAAGCAACCTCTTAGATCTATCTCTATAGATTTTCATTACAAAAATATAGGTTGCCTATCCCAAATCTTTTATAGAAATTTTTTTGGACAATCATACCTTTACATTTTGAAGCATAGGTATGTCATTTCCTATTAACAATATATAATTCACATAAAGTATCAAGAAAATAATGGCATTCCCACTAATTTTTTTGTATACATAAGATTCATCCTCATTTTTGATAAAATCAAATTCTTTGATTGTTTCATCAAAATGGATGTTCCAACTCCTAGAAACTTACTTTAGTCCATAAATAGACTTTTGTAACTTGCATACTTTTGTTAGAATTTGTGGATATAAATCCTTTAGGTTGTATCATATACACCTCTTCCAGCAAATTCTCATTAAGGAATGCTGTTTTTACATCTATTTGCCAAATCTCATAATCATAACATGCAGCTATTGCAAATAAAATCCGAATAGATTTCAACATTGCAACTGGTGATAAAGTTTTATTAAAATCAACTCCTTGTCTTTGTGTATAACTTTTTACCACCAATTGCACTTTATAGTTAATTACATTACCATCCAATTTGGTCTGTCTCTTAAACACCCACTTGCACCCTATAGGTATAATCCCTTCAGGTGGATTGACTAAGCTCCAAACTTTGTTGTCATATATGGAAGCCATCCTCTTCCTAAGATGTAGATTCATCATTTGTAATGACTAATATATCATTGTATCCACTTACAAGAAACTCATATCTTTTTAGAGCACGATGTATCCTAATAGTCCTACGAAAGGCTTATGTTTCATTAACTTCATCCTCTATCACATATAGTCATCATGTGATTGAAACTCTTGTTCCACTTGTTGATAAATATCATATTGTGTTTCTTGAACTTTTTTAAGATCTATTTTGCTCCCACTTCTCCTTCTAGGAATAAACTCCTTTTCTAGACAGACGGCATATTTTGAGATAAACATCTTTTGTTCAATGAGATTATAGAAACAATATCCAAAAGTCTCCTTTGGATACAATACAAATAGGTATTTATTTTACTTAGTATCAATTTTGTCAAATTCTACCCTCTTCATATAAGTAGAGCAGCCCCAAACCTTCAAGTGGGAAAGTTTAGGTTCTTTTCAAGCCATATCTCATACGAAGTGGAATCAACAACTTTTGATGAAGCACGGTTTAGTAAATGGAAGGAAATATTAAGAGCATAGCCCCAAAACATTTTTGGAAGGTCTCCAAGACTCATTATTGATCGAACCATATCCAATAATGTTCGATTACATCTTTCAAATATACCATTTAGTTGTGGTGTATAAGGAGGAGTCACATTGAGGTAGAAATTCCATTATCTTTAAGATAATTTTGAAACTCTTGATTTAAATATTTCTCACCTCGATCAGATGAAGTATTTAATACTTTTACCAAATTATTTTTCAACTTCATTCTTGAATTTTTTTGAATTTTTCAAAGGTTTCGGACTTATGTGTCATCAAGTATACATAACTATATTTAGAATGATCATCCGTGAAGGTTCTAAAGTATGAAAATCCTTCTCTAGCATTAATTAACAAAAGACCACAAAGATCAGTATGTATTAGTCCCAACAATTCACTAGATCTATCACCTTCTCCAATAAAAGATGATTTGGTCATTTTATTAAGTAAATAAGACTCACATATATTATATTATTCATAATCAAATGATCCCAAATAACTATTGTTGTGTAATTTAGAAATACGTCTCTTATTTATATGACTAAGTCTACAATACCAAAGGAAAGATTGTTTCAAATTATTAATTTTAGACCATTTTGGATTTATGTTGAGAAGATTAGATTTTTCATGTGTAGAATATAAAGACCATTATTTAAAGCAACAATTCCAAACACAATGCCATCACATAAAAAAGAACAACATTTATTCTTTTGCATAATCACAAAACCATCAGTGTCTAAATATGGAATAGAAATAATATTTCTAATAAGAGATGAAACATAATAACAGTTTTTAACTTTTAAATAGGCAAAGAAAGATAATAAGTCCCTAAGGCTAATGCAACAACATTTGCTCAATTTTCCACGCACATGTCCACCTTTTTCTTAGCCAACATTCTACTTCTCTTTAGTTTCTACATATTTCTACAAATATGAGATGCTAATCCGATATCTAATATCCTAGAATCTGATTTAGAAGTAGAAATATTAATCTTAATCATAAACATACCTAAAGTAGAAGTTTCATTAAACCTCTTCTGTTTCAAGATATCGATATAAGCCCGACAGTTCTTTTTTCGGTGCCCTTCATTTCCACAATGGTAACAAGTACTCTTGGCCGTAGTGTCCTTCTTGATCATAGGTGTTGGTTTCAACCCAGACTTGACTTTCACAAAACCAACTTTAGATTTCTTTTTCTTCTTATTAGAAGAATCAATAACCATCAGTTGTTTCCTTCTTTCTTGATAGTTGTCTCAGCAGTTTTTAATATATTCAGCAGTTAAATAAAAGTTGTGGATAACTTATTCATATTGTAGTTCATCACAAACTGTGAAAAACTATCAGGTAGAGATTGCAAAATTAAGTCAACATTTAACTCATGATTTTGTTTAAATCTCAATCGTTCTAATTTTTTAATTAGTCCAATCATCTTCAGAACATGAACCGCTACTGAAATACTCTTTACCATTTTACAACGGAACGACTCTTTTGAGGTCTCATACCTTCATTCATTAACTCTTCATCAAACAACTCCTTCAAATGAAGAATCATGGAATGAGCATCCATGTTATCATGCTATTTCTACAATTTAAAAATCATAGCGGCCAATATGATACAAGAGGCAGTATTATGTTTTATCCTCTATGTGCTTAATATAAGCATTCTGAATTGCTTCATCAGCATCATCTGTTGGGACATTAGGAATAGGTTGATCAAGAACATAGCCAATTTGTTCGTGTTTAAGAACAATTCTCAAATTATGATGCCAGTCCAAAAAATTTGGCCAATTGAGTTTGTTATCATATAAAATGGGACGTAAATTGACGTTATTACTCATATTCTACAACATATAAATAAAGATAGTATAAGAATTTGTTATTTATGCATAAACAAAATGAAAATATAATATGGACTTAATTTAATTTGGTTTTGCTTCTACTATTTTAATTCAAATCAATAACACTCACATATTGATTCGGGAGCTATAACATAACCCCTAATGGGTTAAGATCCCATCTAATTATTTTGATCTTGGGTATACCTATCAAACCAAAATAATTTTGAAAAGTAGATAACTCTTACCAATTACAACACTTTGTAATTCCTAGATAGTTAGGTATCAACTCTTCGGTAGCAATCCGTCTTATGTGACTTCTAACCTTTGCCTCAAAGACATATAACCTTGACTATGCCCAACAAATTATATGCCTCTGTTAAGTCATACTCATTATTCATAAATCTCATCTCATTGCTTAAACATGTTCAACGTAGAATAACCTTAAATTAGCCCAAGTTAAATTTAAGAAAAACTCTCATTTGTTGCTATAATAATGGAAGGCAACTTATTTATTATCTTAATATTAATTTGAGGGATTTTCCTTTTAATTATTTAGTAGGTCTCATCAAATTGCATGCAATATTATCATATCCACATATAATAAATAAAACATGCAGAAAACCATGATGATTATGGATTTTTACTAAACTAGTTTTCCTTAAGTTACAAAGAAAATTAGGTGATCAAATTTTAAGGGTAATCTTCAACTCTTAAAAATTTCCTTCATGGTTGCACATTTTCGCTGTCTCCATCATCTTATACATTACAAATATAATTCTATCTAAACATTTTAAATATTCAATGTCCTATCCCTAACCTACCTCTATGTACATTATATGATTGGTTAAAAAAATTTGAGTTATATTCGAGGAGATTGAGATGAGAAAAGAATTATATTAAAAATAATAGCGAAAGGCAAGACACACAGGCCTTATTTAAAAATTTACAACCATTGAATTTGAACCAATAAATCAAATACAATCACATTGGTCTTAAGTCCATAATCATCTATCATGCTATTATATAATTCAATAATTAAATAAAAGTATAAACCCTTATTTAGTATCTAATCATGAATCACTATACATCATAATTTTAATCTTATTGAAATTATCAATTTTTGAATTATTTATGAAAATATTTTATGGAGAATAATTATTATTTTTCAATCTCATTAGAAAATAATTCTTTAAATAATAGAATTTCAAAAATTATATTAGAAACAATTTCTAAAATTTTTTGAACATTTATTAAATTTCAATCTCATTGAAAAATAATAAATTTCAAAAATTTAAACAATTTATCTAATTTACTAATCTTATTAGAATTAAATAAATATTTTCAAAAATTTTATACTTTGTAAATTTTAATCAAGTTAAAATAAAGAAACTTTCTAATATTAACAATTAATTTTTAAACAACAATTCTAAAAAATTAATTGATGGTTTCATAAACCAAATTTAGAAAAAAAATTTATATGAAAATATTAAATTAAGTGTCACTAAAAATTATATAACTAATTAAATACTTTTAGTGACAAACATTAATAATGTCATTAAAAGTGACACTATTACTTAAGTCACCACGGCTTGTCCATTTCTAATATGGACAAGCCATATTGCCGTGAATCAAATTCACGGCAATATGACGTTTTCCCTTTTTTTTTTTATTATTTTCATAAATAAAATTAAAAAATTCATATAATTCAATTTAATATTCATGACAACTACATACATCAACATCTTAAATTAATCAAGGGTGGCTGTGATACCACTATAAGAAAGTAAATAACTAATAATGAGGCAAAATTTAAAATTTTCACTTGCACATCCTATCACAGATTACCTTGATTAATTTATGCGTAGTACAAGAAAAGTATAGAGATTATACATTAGAATTGCAGTAAAATCTCCAATATGTTTGGAACGTCGATCCACAAATCGCACAAGTGCCCGGCTCTAATGGTATTCACACAGATAATTAAATTAGAAATCTTCACAAGATTGATAGACCCAAACTACGGAGTGCTAGCTCCTAAATTAATTTTTTCTCTTTTCAAACGTGACTTTCGTGTTTTTAATGAAAACTTTTGTTTACGGCCTTTTTAAAACAAATTACGGTACTAATACTACCTATTTATATATCTGTAAATAAATCTTTAGTACTAGTCATACCAATTATATATATATAATAGTTTAGAATCCCAATCAAATTGGGTTTAATAGTTTAGAATCCCAATCAAATTGGGTTTAAACAATTACAATAATCCTAATCAATTTGGGCAAGGGTATATGAATAAGTATAAAACCATTAGGTGAGTTTTAATATATATTACACATTAATTCCTAAGATTTATAACTTAATTAAAATTGAGCCCCAAAGTTAATGTATTTCATAAATTAACCTATAATTATCTCATACTTATCAAAATCATTTTAATCTTGAATTAATTATCCTTAAGTGTGTGATCGTTTAGGTTCCCTATCACGTTGGTAATAAGTATAAATTATAATCCTAAATTAATTAAGATTAGATAAATTAAATACTTTTACTTTATTATTAATTATCCAATTAATTAATTTACACTTATAGATTAAGATTGGCTTCTAGCAAAACATCATAACCACCCAAGTGTTGAAATATGTCAAGGGGTTCGATATCACCCATCCGTGATTTAGTTCCCGTGTAATTATTATCCTTTCACCAGCTTATATCGCGATTAATTCAAGAGTACAAATATAATGTCAACTCTTATTGAATTACTTTATTTATTTCTTTCTAAAATACAACTCACATGAAATAGAAATTAAGACACTTAACGTCTTACTTCTATTTCCATTTTATGCAAAGATTTTTGAATTGTATTTAAGGAAGTGGCCATACTGGGATATCGATAGACTCTCCTATTATAAGGAGTGATGAATACTCTATTGGTCATATTTTATCTTATCATGATTTATATTATACTCGAACTCTGTAGTATGTGCGACTCATTAAGAGTAATGACTAATGGAGTCAAAATATAATAATCCATAGTCAAGATAAATTCATGATTTCAAGTCAAATAACCATTACGCAACAATCACAAAGAGATTAATCCACTGATATTTAAATAATAATTCATGTGGAATGCTCTTAGTGGGTCAATTCGATGCACTTATTCTCAATAAGCATCCACATACAATTATGTGCTAATCTACTTGTGTCAAATACAACGATTAGAGATATTCACAAATAAAATATAATTATATGATAACTATTTATGATTTCATATATATATATATATATATATATATATATATATATATATATTATTGAAAAAATACCATATTACAAAATATATATAAATATAAAAATGTAATTCATCCATAAAACAAATTAACTTTAAAGTATACACTAATAAATACATCTCCATTTATACAATTTGTTAATTTATTTGACCGGTTAAAGATTAAGCCAATGAGAAACAATTGGTAGGACTGCTAAGGTGGATGGATAGGGTGGCTGTCTAGGTGAGGCGGTCCATTCTTGAATTTAACACAATATTTAACAACCAAGTTAAGAATGTAGAAAAATTTTACAGTTTTTTAGATAATTATTTTTTTATACTTTAAATGAGTCTATAATACAATACTATATGTTTTAAATGTTTGTACTGTACATGTTTTTAAAGTCAAGGGAATGGTTCCCTAAAATAGGACTGCAGAAATCCCATGAATTAATCAACACATTCTATAAATTGCATCACAACCCACAATCCGAAAACCATCCAATTCTCCAAATCCTTTTTTCCCCTTATTCTCCTTTTATAATTCTAAGCATTAAATTTGGGGCTTCTAAAAGGAGCAAAAAGGGATGGCAAAACAAGTGAAATCAGTGTCACCAGTACCATTGAATGATGAATTGGATATTGTGATCCCAACAATCAGGAGCTTGGTATTTTTGGAAGTTTGGAGGCCATTTTTTGAGAAATACCATTTGATAATAGTTCAAGATGGAGATCCAAACAAGGTCATCAAAGTTCCTGATGGCTTCGACTATGAACTCTTCAATCGAAATGATATCAATAGAATTCTTGGTCCAAAAGCCAGTTGCATATCTTTTAAGGATGGAGGGTGCCGATGCTTTGGTTTCTTGGTCTCCAAGAAGAAGTACATTTACACCATTGATGATGATTGCTTTGTAAGTAGTATTCATTTTCCTCTTATAACATTTTTTTTTTCCTTTTCGTTCATGATCTTGCCAATGTGTGTTACATTATATTCTTTCACATGGTAATTACACATTATAAAAGTGAACCGCTAATTTATAATCTAATGCACAGAAAATTTCAGCCAGATAAATCAAAATTTCAAGTAGAAAACAAAATACTGAGCCCAATATATCAATTACTTTTTATTTCATTAAACATTACCTATTTATCACATATATTCCATCCTTCAATTAGACTCCTGTATAAGTTAAACATAATATTTTTGCAATTCAAGAAATGCAATGAGAAATTATGCAATTGAATTAATTGTAGGTGGCCAAGGATCCAAGTGGGAAAGACATAAACACAGCGGAACAACACCTACTGAATCTGAAAACACCTTCAACGCCCTTCTTCTTCAACACTCTCTACGACCCTTACCGGGAAGGTGCTGATTTTGTCCGTGGCTATCCATTTTCCTTGAGAGAAGGTGTGCCCACCGCTGTCTCTCATGGGCTTTGGCTAAATATACCAGACTATGATGCCCCAACACAACTTGTCAAGCCCCTTGAGCGAAACAGCAGGTTGGTTCGAATTCATCATTCTCTTTATCTTGAATTTTCAATTATACGTGCTAACGCGACTAAAAATTGTCTTTATATTATTCTATCATATCAGTGTGTCATCCTTTCTGTGTAAAATTTCATTTAAACGTGCATAACGCACTTGAAATTTATGTTGCTCTATTATATGGTTCAGTATCCTCTTTGTATAATATTTTAATTATAAGTGCGTAACGTGTCTAAAATTAATGTTATTTTATCATATTAGTTCCTCATCTCTTTATGTGAAATTTCATTTAAATGTACGCAATATGCATGAAATTTATATTATTATATCATAGGTCGTAACATAATGGTACATTCGCTGATTCTATGTCAAAATTATGTTTTCTGGCATTTATAGTAAATCAATTTAACAATATTCATGCCTTTCCACAAAATATTGCATAATAAATATAAACTTTCTGGGAATATTGTTCTAAATGAGGATTATAAATTAATTATCGTGAAAAGTCACTCACATTCAATCCTTTCCACAAGTATTGGCTCGACCAGGTATGTCGATGCCGTTATGACCATCCCAAAAGGGTCCTTTTATTAAAAGGCCCCATGTGCGCAATGAACCTAGCTTTCAATAGGGAACTCATTGGCCCTGCTATGTACTTCGGCCTCATGGGTGATGGACAGCCTATTAGCAGATATGATGATATGTTGGCTGGCTGGTGTTCCAAGGTCCTCCGTACTCACTCATCTTTGTTCTTCTTTCTATCTTATTACCTATATATTGTTTGTTGAAATCATTTGAAGGCAAGTCCATTTATAGGAGAATTTTACATTCTAACAAGTAATCATCTTGTTAGTTTTAAGTATTTTTATAATATAAATTTTTAAAACATATATTATTATATTATATAAGATAATTTTGGGGCATTAAAAATTATTGATGTTTATACTACCAATAATCTTGTTGTTTTTAATTTAGTTTCGAAGTAGCCAATTAATTATGTACATATGTTGCGAAACAACGCGGATAAGGCAACTACAGTAATTTTGTTTGGATAACTATTATTTCGAATATTATTTGAAATAATTATTATTTTTTTAAGATGGCGAGTTTTAAAAAAAAAGTACTTTATACAGTTATATTTTAAATTCACTTTCCAAAATCAGTTTTCTTGTCAAAAATCCTATTTAATGCCCAATCGCTTTATTTTAGATTTTTGGTCGGATTTTTTTTTTCGGATCTATTGACCCATCAATAACTTTTATTTATTACTTTATATAGGTATACTTAAAAATTATGTACACTATTAGTAAAAGATTTTGTTTTTTGCACGAGCCAACTCTTTTTTTAATAAAATTCATAATAAAATCTTTTAAAATCTAAATATGATCTTACACAAAAGATATATATTGCGTTTGTATTCATGCTGGCGATTTTAGTTGACATGAAACAGATCAAGGAAAAAAACATATTCAAGTTTTTTCCTATATTATATAAATAAGTCTATTGACTTCTTTTTGCCTTATAGACCAACTCGAATATTTTCAACCCATGCACATGCAACAAAAAAAAAAAAAAAGCCTTGTAAGTTCTTTCCATTCTCTTACTTTATCCAAATTCTACCATACCACCTCTTTTAATCCAATAATGTTAATTTCTTTGCATATTTGCAGTTAATCTGCGACCATCTGAATCTTGGAGTGAAGACAGGGCTACCCTACCTTTGGCACAGCAAAGCAAGCAATCCATTTGTCAATTTACAAAAGGAATACAAAGGTCTATTTTGGCAAGAAGAAATCATCCCATTTTTCCAATCTTTAACCCTCCCAAAAGAATGTGACGATGCAGCAAAATGCTATCTTGAACTCGCCAAACTTATTAAGGAGAAGCTGAGCCATATTGACCCTTATATTGTGAGGCTTGCTGATGCTATGGTCACTTGGATTGAAGCTTGGGAGCTGTTCAATCCACCAGAGCAGGCTGTTCCAGCTCTTGGCCAATAATGTTAAGAAGGATGCTCAGGCACCCCCAAAGAAATCTAAGTAGAAGTTGTGGTAATTTCGTATTTCTGTTTATTTAATTTCTTGTCATTGTCTTATTTTTCCAGTCCTTTGATATATATTATGGTTGTTGGACCATTAATTAGAATATTAATGGGAAATAAATTTCTGTTTTGTGGAATAAATTTAAGACATTGTGATAATTTCAAGAAAAAAATTCAAGAAACTATGACGATTTCTTGTTTTCCTAGAGTACTTGATTTTGATTATTAATTTAGCCAATTCTTGAGAAATCTTTAGTTTGATTAGTTTTTCTTTTGTGATTTTGTCATCTTGATTAGTGAAAGGAACCAATATATACAAATTAAAAGTAAACAGGCCTTCCTCTTTCTTGGATTAGTGAGACAAGGGTTGGAGGCTTGAATAAGGAGATTATTCATAACCACAAACAATTAAATAATTTTGGATTCATTTGTTTGCCACAAAATAAGGGTAGTTCATGTATATATAGAAAAATATGCTTGTGTCATTGAAGGTTTTCTAATAAAGGATAGTGGTGCGTAAAAAACTTTTAAAAATGTACAAATATCATTTATCTTAATTTTTTGATAAATATTAATTTACAACTCTCAATTTCTTTTCACTTTTGGAGAGAAAAACGTTTTCAATTAACATTCTCCCATTTAATATCAATAATCTTTACTTTTCCTGGATCCTCGAGGTTTTGTGGGCTCAGCCACCTAATCATTATGTCTCTTTCATTTTTGAGATGTTCTTGGAGCGCAAATACAAAAATTAAAAAAGAGAAAAAAAGGATTTTAATCTCATACACGATCGAAAAGGCAATTTAATTCAACAGGAAAAGGCATAAGGGGATTGAGATTCACAGATTACAAAGTTTAAATTTTCTTTCTGCCAAAGAAAAGTAGAATTTTATCAAAAATTAATTTAATCCCTTATTTTTAGAATATTGACTAATTTGATCCTTTATTTATCACAAAGACTAATTTAGTCCTTCATTCTTAAAAAATTAATCAATTTAAGGCTTACTATAGAAATTGTAAACAAACTAGCAGGACAATTAATAATGCATCTACCACATGTTAGTGCTCATATAATTATCATGTGGGTTGTCTTTCTAATGTGTTTAGTTTGTTCATAATTTACTTCAAATGCCTTAAATTGGTTAATTTTATAAAGATGGGGATAAAATTGGTTGACTATAATAGATAAGAAATCATATTAGTCGATATAAAAATAAGAAATTAAATTAATTTTTTACCTTTTATCATAAAGAAGTGACCCTCGAACGAAGGAAAGGAACTCTCGAGAAAAAAATGAGTTGCTTGCTCCAAGGAAAAGAAATTTCGTAAAAAGGAAATAATCATTATGAAAGTTAAAAGGGATACAATTTTTTTTGGATCGATGGTAAAAGCCACTTCAAGAATTTTTTATCTTTTACCAAAATTTGCGGGTTGGAAATAGCTATTGGAATTGCTGAGAATTTTGCTAATCTACAGCCTCATCAATTGACAAATTTTCTAGTTTTCTGTTCGATTCCAAATCCTTTTTGTCACAAGAAACGAAGCAAAGAGATTCGATATATTTATGAAAATTTTTTATTAGGAGCTATTATTGGACGATCAAGTTCCTACAGTAATTGATTCTTAATCAAAAGAGTCCTCTATTTATAATGAAAGATCATCATTTTTTTTGTTAATATAACGGCTCTTTATTTTTCAGAAATACAAACCCTTTAAATAAAGGCTTTCATTCATTGAGAAATAACTATTAAATATACTCAATAATTATTCTTAATCGAGATACAATTTTTCATTTTTTATTTTTATTAGCATGTTCATCTGAGGTAAAACAAGCACCCCTTATTTCATTTTGTTTATGTGAATCAACAATAAAAAAGAGTAAGAAATAAGTTGACTTGATTGAGAAGTGTAAAATAAACGAAACGTGACACTTTTGAAATTTAATTAGCAGTGGAGAATAGAGATGTCTCATCTCATGAGTCATGCCTATAATTGCCTGAAAAATTAGATGTTCGATCTGATTCCTCCCTAACAAAATCACATAAATATTGCATTCACCCCCCCCCCCCCCCAAAAAAAATGTTAAACGGCAATGAGTAAACAACTTCAGGATTCTTTTGGTGAGTTTTGATAGTGGATTCATCTCCTACATTTTGATTATTATCTTAAGAAAATATTGTCTTTATACTTATCTAGATTTGTTTTGTTGATTACCTTCTTGTTTCATTTTGTTGATATCCTTAATCTTATTCTAAATCACCAATGTTCATCCACTAATTATTAAATTACAAAAACCTTGTAAATGAACAAAAAAAGCTGCATGTCCAAGTAACCACTATCAATCAAATCAATGACAATACCAAACAATTAAAGAAATACACAATCACATATAGGAACTCATTGATAACCAAAACAAATTAATAACCAACATAAATTTTACAAATATGAAAATTAAATTTGAAGAAAATAGGAAACGATATAAAAACCAAAAAAAAAATTGAAATGAAATGAGATAGTCCATTCATGTTGGGATTAAAATCACCTTCTCCTCATGCAGATTTCCACCATTACAACTCATTGAAATTAGCCCGAGTGTAAGAACCATTATCACAATTGCAAACCAAGCCATTGTGATGCAAGCATCCATCTTCCTCCACCAAAATTCGAACCAACAACAACTCTTCTCCTTTCTTTCACATCAATCTTTCCATTATCTCCTCTCACAATTTCATCATCATCACAAAAACAAGAATTATTATTATTATTATTATTATTATTATCCGACTCAAAAATCCCTTGATTATTTTTGCCACCACAGCCCCCACAATCCTCAAACTTCTTCTCATCATCAGAAGAAGAACCATAAGAAGATCCCAAAGACCTCACTTCATGATGATGATGACGACGACGACTATTTTCTTGAAGAAAATCAAAGCAATTACTACATATTTCTTCATGATCTCTAATATTCTCCAACCCTTCAAAAAGCCTTCTCCCTTTAAGCTTTCCACTAACTAAAGCAGCCCTTCTTTCCCTTAATATTTCTTGTGCAGCTAGATCATTGGTCCTCACCTTCCAATATCCATCCTCCAATATTGGAGATTTTTTTTTGTTTTCTTGCAACGAAGACATCAAGACACTTCTTGGGGAAATTTCGGGGAGTTTTTTCTTGAGAGAAGTAATTATGGAATCAGAAAATATTCCTCCTGTGGAACATCTACGCAAATGGGGTCGAGGATTTATTTGTTTATAGGTGTCCCATTTCTCCTCCAGATCGTCTAATTCTTGGAAAAGTTGTTGGTTTTGGGAATTTTGAAGGTCGCCTTTTGGTTTTGTCATGGGGTTTTTTTGCTTTATTGGTCCAACAATTGATTGCTTGGAATGGCTTTTTTTTTTTTTTTTTTTAATTTTTTAAACGTGGTGGGGTTTGAGTTAATTTTCAGTTTTGATACGAAAGTGTGTAAACGTGGTGAGGTCGCTATCCACGTCCTGATCGTTTAAGTTTTTTTGAATTTGAGTGCGAAGAAGTTTAGATTAGAACGTCTTGTTATATTTTGATTTCAAAGATAAAGAGTATATAGTCTCTGAAATGTAGGTATACAAAATTTTTTATATTATCAAATTTATAAACATGTCATGTATATTAAAAATAATGTTTAAAATTTCGACAATACACATATAACATACAACTAAATCCAATAGTATAAAAATTTGTAATTTGTGAACTGATCACGATTTTTACTTTGCATTCTTAATTTCAGTTTTAGACAAATTATACCCGATACTACATATAATTTGTCTACTTCAGTTTAATTTTTAGAAAACAAAATCATTTACAAAGTCATAAATTTAGAATCACATTTCAAAACCACTCCATGTAGTAAGATTTTATTGAATTCCCAATATCTTGATTTTAGATACTCGATTGTAATTCTTTCTTTCTTTATCAAATTTAATGATACCTTAGTGATTTTGATACTTTGTATAGACGCACTCTTTTATAAAATGGGAAGATTAATCCTCTAATGAGTTACGGAGAAGCATTATGTCCCATTCCTGAATCTTACGTTGACCCTACCTCTAGTTTTTAGGAGAAACTTTATTATGAGAAAATTCTATCAAATGTCATGCTAGGGAGTGGTATCCTCAAATCAATAAGATTTCACTATTTAAAGTTGTAGGTCTAAAAATAAAATGAATTGGTGGGCACTACTTAAAAATGTTAGAATTTCATTAGTTTGGTATACCACTTGACATGACACTTGATAGGACTTTCCTATAATAAAGTTTTTCAGTTTTTAGATACTCATCCACTAAAATAAAAATTCTCCCTTAATAGTTAAGGTCATCCACTATATGTGTGTGCCATTTAAAAAAATTATAAATATAACTTTAATTAAATAGTTAAATATTGTTAAATTAGAAAGTTTTTAAAAATAAATTTAAGAGATAATTTTTTTGTAAACTTTAATTAAATAATTTAATATTGTTAAAATAGAAAGAATTTTTTTAAATAAATTTAAGAGATAATTTTTTGTAAGTAATTAAGGAATTGGGTAGTTTCTTACCTTTTTTTTTGGTTATTTGATGTTAGTTATTTTTGTTAATCTTTTTACTTGATTGTGGTTATTTTCTTAAATTTAAAACTTTTTTCTTATTAATAATTAATTAGGAAACTAAAGGGAGAGACCACCATACCAAATGAGACTCTCCCTAATATATATAGTAAGATAAGATAAGATACAAGTAATTTTAGCACATTCTATGTGTGTGGCATTTTAAAAAAATTATAAATATAACTTTAATTAAATAATTCAATATTGTTAAATTAGAAAGATTTACTTATATAAATGTAAGAGATAATATTTTGTAAACTTTAATTAAATAATTTAATATTGTTAGATTAGAAAGATTTTTTTTAAATAAAATTACGAGATAATTTTTTGTAAGTCATTAAAGAATTAGGTAGTTTTAAACCCTTTTTTTGGTTACTTGAAGTTTTGTTTGTTTGTTTGTTTTTTTTTTTTTACTTGATTGTAGTTATGTTTTTAATTAAAAACTTTTTTTTCTTAATAACTAATTGAGAAATCAAAAGGAGAGATCACCATACTAAATGGTGCTCTCCTTTTATATATAGCAAGATAAGATAGAAAAATAGCATCTGTAACCTATAAAATCATATTGTCTATAATCTTACTACTCTTATTTTTTTACACCATTATTAAAATTGATGGATGTTAAGCAATCAACTACATGCTTAGGAACGTATTACATTAGAAGAGATAGTTAAACTAATTTCACTATGCACCCGTAACTTAAGACTAATTCTCATTTTGTAACCCCCATTTTTATAGTTGGACATATTGCAGTTGTCCATAATCTAACATTTACCCATACTATGAATATACATGTCATTCCATCACGTAAAAATGTAATACCAAAATATGTAACAGAAGATTCAAATATATTTTTTTTTCGTGTGAAAAAAGACAAAAGATTTAAAAAATTAACTCGTGTCTATGGAAATATATACTATTTATCAAGTGTGAATATTTCTTGTTTTCAAGTCTGGTTTTGGATCTAAATATCATAGGCCCAAACCTTGGCCCGATCGTTGACCTTTAAATCGGTTCTGTCTCGGCCATTAATAGGAAACATTTTTGTTAGATTCTGATTTGGGCGGGTCAGTCATAACTTTGAAGTGAAGATTTTTTACTTTTCATTTGCTGAAAAGCATTAAAGAATAGTTTGCAAGACAAATAAATTGCCAGCTGTTAGAAAAAATAGAACAATGATGCCATTAATAGGAAACATTAAATTCATATTTGTGATTTGGGCTGGTCTAGTTATAGCAGGGTTGTGTGGGTATAGTTAATATAAGAACTTTGGGGTGAAACATTAAATAATAGTAGTTTGCAGGACAAATAAATTGCCAGCGGTTAGAAAAATAGAACAAATGATATTGTTATATGCGAGTAAAAAGTACCGCCGTCAATGTTCGAAAAGATTTAATCTTTATAATTGAATTACCTGCTAAATCAAGTGTATAATTACTTGGTTGAAAAATACATAATTTTTCATAGCCTAAATATTCTAATTAAAAATTTTTATGAGATCTTAGCAATTAATAAGAAAAACTTTTAATTTGTTTGACTGGTTTTCACATTTTTCTCATTTTTTCTTTTGATACTCAATAAAGTCTAGCTCTTTTTTTATACAGAATGGGAGATAATTACTTTTATCACCTAATATAATTTACTTCAAGGCAAAAGTTATGGTTGCATAAATTAATGTAACTTACATCAAATGCTTTTAAATTTATCAACTGACTTAGTATATATCAACATATAAAATAGTAATGCTCAATTCCATAACTTACATCAAACAGAGGATGTAAGATAGATACACTTAAACACTACAATGTAAACTTCATTATAATAAAAATGAAGTATTTAGTGAAATATAATAAAGTATTAAGGAGTCTATAACTAACAATAAAAGAAATGAAACACATGCAACCTTAATGTCTTCATGGCACTTTATGCTTTCACCAGCAATTATTCGGTCTAGTGAGAGATTGTAAGTACTAATATAAGTCACCAAAACCAATTTTGGAGAAAAAAAGGGGTAAACATAACTAGCTATATTCCTCCTAAATTTTATATAACCCAAAAGAAATTGCAGTACTTGCTCTAATTTAGGGTTCTGTTTATAAATTGGACTATGGGCCGGCCTGGTTTCGTTCTCTTTTAAGGTATATCAATAACTTTTGCTAATTTAAAAACAATGCTGTGGAATTTTTATAAACTATATTAGGATATATATATTTTTTTAGAGAGAATTATTAGGATCTTATTAAAGTATTTTTTTTTTTTTTTTACTTTTCCTTTGTGTTGATAGCTTGAGAGGATAACAAATGCAAAGCAGAAACACCCTTGGCAAGATGGACGATAAAGAGAGCAAATATTACGTGAATATGGCTTCCAATCAGAAAATTTTGTATACAAGAGCTATTGTCACCAACCCAATTTTTTGCAAAAACTAAGGAAACACCTAATGGATGGATCATTTCACCCCCAAGAAAATCTGAAGGACTAAAGGCAAAAAACCTTGTACCTTTCTACTTGCGAAATGAACCACTAACATGTACTAGAGAAATACTTAGATAAATTTAATTTATGATTTTATTTATAAATTTTATAGTATAGTAAATTAAATATTATAAAATTTATTATATTAATTAATATAAATAAAATAATTTAATTTTGATCATAAAATTTATAAATAAAATATAAAATTAAATTTATGATAATATTTTTTCCCGTGTACAAATCCTACCAAATATTTTCTATCAATATTACACGTAAAAACCACTCGTAGAAATGCCAAGTACAAGAAATTAATAGTAAAGATAAACACATACGTACTACAACACTGAATATAACAGTTTAACTGTACATCTGTTGTACGACGGCCCTTGGTGCTGCGTGGCTGGAAAATTTGCTTAATTAATCGCTGAATTTTTTTATGGATAGGATACATGTACTATTATACAATAATACAAAAGACGTGAATTTCACGTAAAACTTAATTATGGGATATTATCTAGGTGAATTTCACTAATATTATTAACGATCCACAAAAGAATTTGTCTATTTATCTGTTGAAAAAATGATGAGAATTGACTAGGAACTGCAACCGTACGTCAGCCTGATGTGGATCTTACTCACTAATTTGGTATGCTATAAACTTTAGTTTGTCATATTCAAGAGACTTCCACATAGCTGGTGTAATTCCCAAACCCCACCCCCTCCTCGAACAGTTATTTTCTATTTCAGAATTCAGACCCCAATAAAAATGAGACGAAATTGACTAAGAAAAATAGCAGTAGTATGTTCAAAAATAGCTATGGTGGTGTCTTTTCCAAATACGGAGTGGAGTGATAATAATTTTATTGCCGAGAATTATCTTCCTATCTATTGACGAAGACAAAAAAATAAGATGTCAATGTGATTGTTAAAGAATATAAAGTTTCATATCAAAATTAATTGATAACAAGTAAAATGGCTCAATAATTTATTATCAGGATCTTTTTTTTGATTAGTCGATATAGAATTTATATTTTAATATTTTTTTCTCACACGTGATTTGGATTGGATATGGGATCCTGTTACACGTAAGTTAGACATGAATTGGAACCCTATTACGCATGTGTCAAATTCCTAAGAAAGTCTGTTAGAAAAGGTTGAACAGAATCCTGTATATATGAGTCACATGTTATAGAATCCGTTAAAAGGAGTCTCTTAGAACCCAAGACATATGTAGATAGAAAGGAAAATATTTGAGGGTTAATTCTGACACTATGTTAATAAACCTAGGTTTCTATCTAAAATCAATTAATAAGAAGTAAAGTGACCTAAAAAATTATTAATTAATTCAAAATTTATTTATTTTTTAATTAACTGATTTGGTATTAATACTTTATCTCAACCTAACCAAAGGTTTATTAGTTACCGTCAACAATGTCTAATAAGTGAATATTTTTTAAAAAAAATTATCTCTCTCTTTATCGTTAGTGACTCGACTACATAATTAATAGTTTATAAAAAAATGTATTATCATCTAAACTGTGTTTAGTTATCAAGAAATTATTAATTGATTAGTTAATGACAAATAAATGGCAACATTACCAGATTTTTCTTTACGGAGAAACAATATACCCTATAAATTCTTAGGATATTAATGGTGAGCAGATTAGAAGTAGCGATATTGAAATAATTTTAAACAATATTTTGGTTTAAACTTAAGACCATGATCTTTGACCTACATTTTCCACTTTCAATAATCTATATATTCCTATCTAATTATAATATAAAAATATATATATATATATTGTTGATTATATAATCTCATAAAAATATTATATTAATATATTTTAAATAAATATATAATATAATATTATATATATTAAATATTTATATAATATAAATTTAAAATATAACAATATAATAAACTAACGTGAACATAGAATTCTCATGACATATGAAACTTCTTTTGTTAGGAGTGGTTGCCATGTTGTCAGCAATTACCAATAGTTTGTTGAACAAAATGCAAATAATAAAGAGAATAATTGCCGCATAAATTATACTTAGAATTGTTCAATGTGTAAAGAGCCAAGGGCGAGCAAAAAAAAAAATGAAGGGGTAAAAGACAAAGTACACAATTAGTGAACGTGTCTAGTTGATGTTTTAAAAGCTTTTTGTTTCAATTAAATACCTCTAATTTGTAATAAAATAGAAACACAACCTAGTATGATAGACCAACACAAACATGTATTATGTAAATAACAATGCTTACAAATGGTTCGGAACGTACGAAACTTTATTCATAAATTAAAATTAAGATAATTTTATTGTCCCATTAAGAGAATTATAAAGATTACGAAATATATAATACTATGTACAAAAAATGAATATTTACATTCAATTATTACAATAAAATAATATTAATAACATATAACATTTAGTAATTAAACTATATAAATACAACCAAAATTAACTAATAATATCTATAAATTTTATTAATTAGAAAATATAAATTAAAAATAATTAAAAATATATTTTAGTTTATGGAACAATTAGAAATATAATAAATGTTAAGTGACTATATAACTTAATTATTAGTTGAAATTAAATTAGATATGTATACTGTAGTAACTATGATTTCTATCACTTGGTTATATGATTGTGTTGATAACTTCCTTCTAATTTCTATTTGAAAATAAAAGATAAAACTCATTTTATGAATGTTAATGAATATATTTTTATTTATAATGGTCAAATAAACACAATTGATCTGTTTAGCATAAATTAACTTAATTTTGTTAATATAAATTAGAATTTGTGTTAGTTAATATAGTTATTTTATACATACCATGCAATCAAACATTTTGTTTATGTGTGCATTGACCAAGATTGTGTCTTGAAACATAGTCTCGATTTTCTAGAATAGTTCAATTTTCTACAATATATATATATATATATATATATATATATATATATATATATAAATTGATATTGTCATAGAAAAGTTGTTTCTGATTGGATTTAGAGAAAATAAAAGGGAAAAACATATCTGTAATATTACCTTTCTATTGGCCCTTACTCAAGTTTGAATTAGTGTTATTAATTGCTCTAAGTAAGAAAAAACAGAAAAATATATGCGTTAGATGTATTATTTGAAAATTATATACTTAAAGTGAAAAAAAATTAATTAAATAATTAAATAACTAAATTCAATCTCTAAATAGAGGAAATTATATCTTACAACAATGATTAAGTAGAGGTAAAAATTGCTTGATTGTACTTGAGAATATCGAGATGCACATGAACATATACACAAATATGTCCAAATGAAACAAATTGTGATATGTGCTTAGAGGTTAAACTTAAATTAACATTTTTTTTTGGTAAAAAGTTTGGTGATTGTATATAAAGATAGAGTAAGTGGTAGAGATAAGACAAAAACCTTTATAAAAAAAAAAAGGTTTGTCCGTGTATGAGAAGTGAAAAGTTACGTATCTCTATTTTAATTAGATAAAAACTAATTAAGCGAAGAAAAGTATGCAATAAGAACAAGGAGGATGGTTGACATAATATCTAATTAAGGATGACTGACATAATATGTTTGTTAGCTAGCAAACGAAATAGTAAAGAAAATGATTGTGATCCATCACAAGCTTTCATCTTTTTCTCAAGTTCTAAAAACTTTTTATAAAAAAATAGAATACTTGTATTTGAGAATTTTCAATATTATATCATATAACTATTAATCATTAATAATTTGGCTTTCAAATATTATAAACTACTATTATGAAAGTCACGCTAATTTTTATTATTCTTCCTTTTAATGTAGTAGTTATATCTCTAAGTTAACAGAAAAAAAAAAGTAATATAACCAAGTAATAGTGACAGAAACAAAAGACATACTATTAAAATTATTTTTTAACGTTTTACAATTACATGATCACTTAAGAATAATGTCTATTGACATTGAATAATTAATTGTAAATATAAAATTGCAAGAAGATGCAAAGAAGATCTTGATCTTACACTATAAAAGTTATACTAATTTTTATTTTTTTTTTCCTTCTAATCTATTAGATATATTGCTAAGTCAATATACAAAAAGTAATATAACCAATTATGGTGATGCCAACAATAAGACATACTGTTAAAATTATTTCTTAACTTATAATATGATTACATGATCACATAAGAATAACATGTATTGATATTGGATTATTAATTACCAATAAATATAAAGTAGTTGCCAAAAAGAAAGGTAAATGATATTTACATACCCTTTTTAGCCTTTTACACACTCCTATCCCTTTTTAACAAGCAAAATGACTAAAAATCTTTTATCCACATCACCCTATTTTTATATACCTAAAGTGCCATTGTTTCACTGTTTACTTACTAGAATAAATTTGAAAATATTTTATAAGTTTGAAATTTATATATAAAAACTTCAAATTTTTATAGAATTTCTTTTTTTTATGCATATATTTTATATTAGAACATAAACTGTATTGGCAATTTACATAAAATATTTGTGCACATCTAATAACTAATATACATAATTTTATTATATATTAAATACTTTAATCGGATCAAAATAATTAGATCCATATCCGATCTGTGTAATATAATAGTTAGACGGATTCAAATCAAATCTGGATAATCAGATTTACACATGTTTATATCCAAAACCCATAAACATATCCGGAACGGGTGAATCTCGATCAAGACCCCATCCACCTAGACCCGGATCACACTCGTTTTGGACCCATTTACCCAGTTTGGATCCATATGTAAATTCAATTATCCAGATACATAAACTGTTTATGGATCTGGTTGTTTCAATCCGATTAGAACTTGGATCTGATTAAAATATTTAAAATAATAAATTATATATATATATATATCAATTATTATATATGCATAAATATATTGAGTAAATTGCCAATATAGTTTATACTTATATGCATAAATATTAAAATAAACTAATTTTTTTTTTAAGTACAACAAAGAAATTTGTATAAAATTTTGAAGTTCTTATATTTAAAATTTCAAAGTATAAAATATTTTCAAACTTATTCTAATTGGTAAATATTAAAATAAGGACAATTTAGGTATGTAAAAATGAAGTAATGTGGAAGAAGGGTTTTTTTAGTCATTTTGCTTATTAAAAAAGAGATGCAAATATCATTTGCCAAAATTAGAAATTGATCTTGCAACCTTTTTATATTTTTTTATAAAATAAATTATTGTTCTTTTTGATAAATATTAAATGAATATAATTAGATTGCAAAAATGATATCATTTAGACATAATTAAGCTAAATATCTTCTAACTTTGTGAAATTTATTTTTTAAATATATATATCTAAAATTAATTTCTTAACTATTACATATAGATAAAAATTTGGCATAATTAATAAATACTTATTTTCTTAACCTATAGTTAATAATAATACTTATATGTTGATTTATAATACGATTTTAATTTTGTGACTCATTTTGAAAAAAAAAAAAATTGACTATAAGAGGTGTAATTAAATAAGGATTTAATAAAATTAGTTAAAAGTAAGATTTAGTCAATTAAGTAATTTAATTTTCACCTCTATTATTTGCTAAGTAAATTTTTTTTGTATGATATAATACCACATGTGAATTTTTTAAAAATTCTTTATTAAAAGGAATTTTGCTATAAAATATATATAAATATAAATATAGATAGTAGTGTAAAAGCTTTCAAAACATTGGTATGGTTATCTAATACTTGCAATTGTAAATTTCCCTAAATTTAATGCATAAAAGTGTCGTTTTTATGTGGGGTTGATGCAAGATCTCAGATACAAAATCTCGTAGGTTTAATTAAAATAATCATAAGAGAATGTACTATTTGTAAACTTAGATCCCTCCACTCTACCTACGGGCAGCCCTCCTGCCGTTAGTTCAGTTGGGACAAAGAACGCCACTTGAGTATAAAAAAAAGCAGCCACCAAGAACATAGATGTGACAGTCAAACAGGGAATATCCAGGTGAAAATTTTTTTACCTTTACAACCACAGTTTGCCAATTCTCACCTAATTTTTCCTATCCACATCTTCTGTTTGCACTTCAAATACTTTTTTTTGTAATTGATTGACTCAAATGTTAAATAAAATGATAAAGTCAAATGAAAGACATTAGATTGAATTTTTGTTGTTTTTATATTTTTTATTAGTGAGTTATGTGTAAGATATATTGGTGATCTGTTCTGATTTGAAAAAAAAAAAAAACATAAACTCCTTTCAAATTTTAATTTAAAACCACCCCCCTTTCCCAATTGTATAAAAAAGAAAATCCATTTTTCCTCGCTCCCTCCGAATCTTTGACCTTTTTCTAGATCATGAACTATGAAAACCTTGATGTTTCCCTTTCTATCAATTTCTCAACAACTCTGAATTAAAAAGCGTACTTGCAGGAAAACATAGAAAGAGAGTTCGGTTGGAGAATGGTAGAATATATCCAAGTCTAAGATAGTTTATTTTACAAGTATATTTCCATTCTTGAAAACATTTCAAAATTGTTATAACAAAAATTGAGAGATTCTATATTAGTTACGGACTTGTGGTTTGAATTACAATCACATTTTAAAGAATTTTTAAGTGATGTTAGTTGATAAAATAAATCATTGATATAGCAATTATTTCAATCACTAGGTTGAATATATTAAGAAAAAAATTTCTGAACTCTATATTCTTAGATCGAAATCATGCAAAAATCTCCTAAAAAATTAGGAGTCACACATCGTGCTTGTGTTCTAGACTTTGTAGTACTAACTTTTTATCCTAATTAATGTTGTGCGAGACAAAAAAATCTCATAAATTAGGGCCATCCATGATTCATGGTGTAATTTTCAAGGAATTAAAGCCTTGTCACCCACCACTGATGTAAGGGGTTGATGATTGCAATGAAAGGTGCAGCATCACAGTCACTTATTTACTCTATGGCCCATACCCCTTTACAGAATCCCCACTTGCTTACACAGTGCAATACAAGACAATACAGTTTCCATTCCTACCATCATCAAGAGCATCAAGAAAAAGAAAAACTCCAACACAAACACACAAAAATAGAACCCAAGGAGAGGCCCAAAATGCAAGTACGAGAATTTAAGCATAAAGTAGTACTAATGTATACTCCATAATTGATTATAACCACTATTTTTAAACTAGTACTAATTATTTAATTCAAGAAGCTGTAACACAGCACAGGTTATATATATAGTAGTAGTACTAGTAGTAGTAGTAGTAATAAAGAAAACAAGATGGTACAGAATAGAGATCCCTCACAAAACTCTACAGCTTCACTGCAGATTTTATAGTAAATGACCCGCGACAGGACCACATGTAGAGCATAACAAGGTGTCAAGGATGAAGGGGCCATGGGCATTTAACCCCTCCCCATGTGCACCATTCCTTCCAATTTTACCCCTTGTCTCTCACTGCATTTACATCACGGAACATGCATTAGGATTCTCATCACTGAAGATCTGTGGAGGATATGCTGGATATCCATATGATTCTTGAACATAACCTTGATGATAGAACTGATTATGGTTTTGTGGGTAATAATGGTAAAACTCATTTCTCTTCATTTCCAATTTGGGATCACCTTCTTCTTGTCCTAAGAGACTTGCTCTGGTGCTTGATGTTCACCTCCAGCACCACCACCCTGGGCTGGGGGCGCGACGCCGTCAATAGTCCTTTTTGGGCTTTTTGCCATCGTCCTCACCTTTCTTGGCATCCTTTTCGCCATCGCCGCCACCATCGGCCTTTTTATCTTCTTTCCCTTCTTTGGGTTTCTCTTCTTCCTTTTTCACAGGTTCCACCGTAACAATGACAGCATGTTTGCTTGTCCTCTTGTATATAAAATCAACAAGATTAGATGGCTCAAATACCCCTTTCACGGTCACTTCAGAGCTCTTTAGATCTGCCTCTGCACTTTCAACTCCTATAATTAAAGAAATTTAATGGGATCAAATTAATCAGTTCCATTCTTTTTTATTTAATTGGGACTTTCCTAGTTAATAGTGATGGAATCAAGAAAGCCTAAGATTCGAGTTCGAGTATGTTAAAAAGAGCATTGAACACTAATTAATGATTAACAAACGAAAAGAAGTTAGAGACTATGATTTGACCAAGGAATTCAACAAAATCAAGATCACAGAATATTTTATTCTACTTAAGAATGTATAACAGAGTTATTTCTTAAGAAAATAAAGGTACTAAGAATATTGAATCATAAAAAAATAATGCAAACTTTACTAATCTTAGAGATTCAAAAAGAAATGCAAACTATTCCCTACTTTGCAAATACAGCTGAAAAGAGTAAAAGAACATGATTAGATGACACTACTATATGAGCCTACTTTCTGAATAAAGCTGAAAAGTCAAGAAATAATGCATAATTGAAATGGCATTTTCATGAAGCAAAAAAAAAAAAAAAAAAACCCATAAATAATATTGCAAGTTAATCAGTTCATATATACCAAAACAGAAAATAAAAATAAAATAAAAATTTACCTTTCATTTTTTGTATGCGCCTCTTGATTTCTTGAGCACATGCCTCACAATGCATGTGAACTTTCAAAAGCACTATAATCACCTGAGGCTGACCAAAATAAAAACACCAATCTCATGAGTTTAACTACCCATAAATAAAAAAACATATTAAAAAGAAATTAAAAATTGGCTACAATTTTGTGGTAAAATATAAACTAAATAAATAACCTCTTCTTTTTTCTCTTCAGGTTTGGCAACTTCTTTCACTTCAACCTTCTTGAGCTCCTCCTCCGGCGGCGGAGGTTTTGGGATCGGAGAAATAAGCTCCACTTGGCGGTGGCTCTTCCTCTGAACTCTCTCTACAACCTTGAGTGGATCTGCCTTATCGCCTTTCACCACCACCTTACTCGCCTTGCAGTCCGTCTCAACCTCCTCCACTCCTAATTAATTCATATTCACATTAAAATAAATTAAATTAAATTAAATTCAACAAATAAAAAACATTAATTTAAAATAATTCCACCAAGAAATGCAAAGATCTTTTTACAACCTTCAAACCCTTTGAGGCATCTACGAACTTTTCTAGCACATCCTTCACAATGCATGTAAACTTTTAAGATGATTTCTTGCGGCGGCGGAGGCGGAGGCCGCAGCAGCACCATCAGCTGGTGGTGGGCTGTCTTTGGACTCCTCCGCGGCCACTCCCGCTGCCTTCTTCTCATTTCCTCCTCCTTTAGCTTCTCCTTTCTTCTCTTCCTCCACTTTCTTCGCCTCCTCCGACTTCTTCTCCTCCTGAAATCACCAAAAAAAAATAATAATAATAATTAATTCATCGAATAATTAAAGATTTAGATGTGTACGTATATAGCACGAGTTATCAACTAGTTATTCGGTTTTAATATATTTTTCGTGAAGAATACGGGTTATTAAGATTGGCGAAGAGGAGAGGTGGGAGGAGGATACCTCTCCCATTGGGTTTTCCGATGGAGAAATGGTGAATGGAATTCAGCTGATTATGATAAGCTTTGGATATGTGAGAGTCACAAGATACACAACTCCACGAATTCTATTCTCTTTCCTCTCTCTTTTTAATACTAGTATTTTTTTGGTTGGCAGTCACCAAAATAAATACTTAAAAATTAGAAGTCACGATTTTCTAAACGGGGAAAGGGTGGGGGAGGAATGACCGAGTGAGTAAAATATGGGTTATTCCGTGTATTGTAAATAAAGTTACAATACGAAATATGAATAAAACTTTGATATAAGATAATTATTTACGTTATTATAACCATCAATAATTATTTATTAACTCCCTTGTTTTCTTACTTATTTCAATTACTTATTTTTTAATATAAAATTTTATAAATTTCACATTATGGACTTGCCTTTTCACTAATTCTAAATAATGAATAAATTTTAATTAAATATTTTAAATGATAGAGATTAATTTTAATAAGTGATACTGAATTTATAATTTTATAAATTATTTTCGAGTTGTTAATAATTATTAAAAATAAATCTTAATAATTTGAATTAAATATTATCATAGTTAAAATAATTAAAAAATAAATTATTATTATTATTTTTTTAATTATGTAATATTTTAGATACTCCTCTCCGCCTCGAGAATTTTTCGGCCATTAGATCTGGGGAGAGCGCAGAGTCATTCATTATCGTCATCATCATAACTGACGTGGCGATTATATCATAGATGGCACGTGCACGTGGTACGTTTTGAATTGGGAAATAACTTACTGTACTCGGACTATTTGGGAGATATTCAGGTGTTACTTTATTTTTCTACTAGTACAATAACAATCCAACATCACAACTAATACGAACCCTTCATCACATTTATGTCATCCTTTTGGAGTTTTGCCAAATTAAGATGAGAAAACTCTAGAAAGTATTTAATTCATGATGCTTCGTTTTTAATTTGTAGTGGTGATAGTTTTGCATTTGAATTCTTGTTTTGTCTTTTTTTTATTTTTGAATTCTTATTTTGTCACTTTGCTCTTTACTTATTATTTAAAGGTAATAATAACTAATCCTATTAGTACATTTGATGTGTGTAATATTGTATCAAAATTTTCTACAAATTAACAAAACGAAAATACAAATAAATTAGGGGTTTGTGTGTGTAATTTTGTAGTAGGTTGATAGAAGATTTATTTGATAGTGGAGAGTGGAAAGTGGAATGTGGGAAGATGTACCAATCCAAAAAGAGTAAACCTTTCGTGTGCAGGTCAGTGTATAAAAATTTTTATTCCATCGGGTCTAGATGTATAACAAATGTGCATTATTTAAATTTCAAAAATTATTTTTGCACATGTAGTTTGCATCAAAACCCGATGATATAAAATTTTTTATACACTAATGGTGTATGAAAAGATTTATTCATCTAAAAATAAGGATGAATAGATAAATTATACCAAAAATCGATAATTACACCAAAATATTTCAAACATTATATAAAGTAGGAGTAATAGCGATGATGATGATGATGATAATAATAATAATAATAATAATAACAATAATAATGAACAGTTGTTTTACTGAATACACACATTTCATTTTAGGATTTTTCTAACAATAATTATTTGAGATATTATTAATAAAGTTCTATTTGCACACCCAATGTGTGTATACAAATTTTTTTTTTAAAAAAACCAAAAATTAAAATACAAATTGAATTAGAAATGTGTGTGTAATTTTAGGATGATGTGTTATTGAAAGAAGTTACTTAGGATGGGGTGGGAAGTTAAAAAATTACACCAAAATTACTCTTGCATTATTAAAGCAGTAACTAGTTTTATTGGCACACTCTATGTGTGTGTATAATTGCAGAAAAGGTATAAAAATAAATTTAAATTAATAGTAAATTATGAGAAGTTATTGAATTAGAGAAAAGTTATAAATACGAGTTATTGTTTTTTAAGAACATTGCACTAAAAATTATAATTACACTAAAAATCTCTTGTGCATTATACAAAGTAGTAATATTATTTGAATAAATATTATGATGACTTTTTAAGAAGTGACGAAGCATGTTGGAAAAAATGGTTGAAAATAGGTATACAAAATTATTATAAAAAATTAATTTTCAAAATATACAATCATGTTTGTTGTGTAACTAGTTCTCAAAAAATGACTAGTGTCACGCAAAAAATGCTCGAAGGGACCTCTATTCTGTTGTTCTTTGCACAAGTTTTACAATCACGTTTAAGGAATACGTTTCATTATTTTGTTAGTTATAAAAGTATATCAGTATAAACTTTTAAAATATATAATTTTATATTGTTTAAACTTTTACAATATAATAAAATATTTATTAAAAAGATTGTAAAATTTTGTAAGATATATATCTACATCATACTTCGTTAGTGATTAGAATTTGGTAAGAAATCGTATTAATTTAAGTGGAAACTAGAAAGTTTGAGGGCCAAATGATAACTGCAATTTAGAGGTAATTTCTTTCCATTCTTCCTCGTTTCTTCCAATTTTGGGAAAATTGTCAAAATAGTCCCACAATTTTTTTATTTTAGCCAAAATAGTCCTTAACTTTTTCTTTAGCCAAAATGGTCCTTCAACTTTTATTTTTTGGTAAAGATGGTCCTTTATGGTAGAGTCACCACAAAAATCTTATTATTTTTTTTTTTGATGAATTCCACATACATCTCCTGGGGTTTACTTATTTTTTACACGGCCCCCATATAGTTTAAAATGGGAAAAATACTAAGAAAGAAATTAATTTGAAGAGGTGAAAAAGGAAAAAAAAAAACTTCAAAACAATTTTCAAAAAAATGAAACATTTATTTTTTCCAAAAAAAAAATCTTAAAATCCTAACATTTCTGTCTTCCCTTCTTTCAGCCGAAACTGTTACCTATCCAACTCTAGAACCACTTCTTCAGACACCCAAGTGCCTCCCTTCACCCACCAGACACCAATTGCCACCATTAGTCTTACTACTAGATCCCCTTAGTCAACCACTAAGTTTTTTTTTTTTTAGAAGTTATCCATAAAGTTTTGTAAAATTTTAAATTAGGCTAATGTGGAAAATAACTAAACTATAGAGGTGTATGTGAAATTTATCAAAAAAGGAAGAGGTTTTGGTGGTAGTTCCAACACAAAAGGACTATCTTGTCTAAAAAATAAAAGTTGAAGGATTATCCTGACTAACAAGAAGTTGAGGGACTATTTCGGTTAAAATAAAAAAATTGAGGAACTATTTTGGCGATTTTTCCTCCAATTTTTGCCACCCTTAGATGTTAAGCAAAAAATAATTTCCTTGTTTCTGCCGGGATCCTGCAAGTTTGGAAGATTTTCATTCTAGTCCTCAATTTCAACATGAATCATTATAATTATAAAGTTTTTAAAAATTTTACAAGAAAATTTCTTGGACATAAGTTTACTTCAGTCATACAGGCTCCTCAACCTGAATATAAGAAGATTGTCTATGGATGTGTGTTTGCGTACATTCAAACATATAAACACAAGTTCTTTTTTCACCTTATCCATGAGTTCTTAGCAATTTTTGGTTTACTGAAATATGACTTTTAAAAAAAAGAATAATTTGGTTTCTCATTCTTAAACAAATTAATTAATTTAAAACTTGTGACAGAAATTATGAATAAACTAATGGAATCGTTAATAACATATCTACTATAGTTTAACGATCACATAATTATCATGTAGGTTGGTTTATTAATTTATCCATAATTTCTGTCATAAATATTAAATTAGTTAATTTTTTAAAAGATAAGAGATTAAATTAACTTTATTATGATAGATAAAAGATTATATTAGTCGATATCTCAAAAATAAGAAATTAAATTAGTATTCTTCCCTATGACTCTCTGGACATATTATTTTCTATCCTAGTTTGAGCACTGTGGTTCACAAGAAGAAGATGACAAATATTGCTTCGCTGGCCATTCCGAAATTAGGAGAGTCACAGAACTGCTAAATCCGATATTTTTTACCATCCACAAAATTTGTGCAATTAAAAAAACTCAGGAACCTATTAAAACGATTTTATTATTAAATTATTCATGTGTTCTATAATATTTATCAATATCACCCACAACCGTCCCATAAATCAGTTGCGTCAGTGCTTCATGCAATCTTCATCTCTACAACAATCCAAATGTTGTTTTTGGACTTCATAATTAAAAAAGTACATTTATAAAAAATTATAAATTTTAGACTATTTGAAAATACTATTACGTATCACTAAATTCACAAAAGAAAAAAAAGAAATCCAAGAAATTCGAGGTAATATTGCATTTATGATGATATAGAGCAACACATTTGAACTATACAATTTTGGGGTTTTTACATTAAAGATGTTTGATGAACATTTATGAGTTGCTCTTTGCTACCATTAGGGACCATTGAATTTGCATTGAATTAGAATAGAGATTTCGGTTGATCAAGGAAACATATTACTAAGAATGACATGGACGGCAACGTTGAAATCACTTCCTTGTTAATCTGTAGGCTGAATTTAATAATTTATGATGTAATTAAATATTTCAAATTGAATACTATTGTACGGTTTAAGTAAAAAGATAAGTAGGAATCACAAATTGTACCAAAATTCATTTATCGATGCAGAAGTAGCGTACGAAGATTATATCAGAAGTTATTGTGAAGATTACTAGATATAGAATCAGTGAAAGAATTAATAAACAAATTATGTGAAGATTTCCAAAATTTCTATCAATCTTTTTTTTTTTTTTTTTAATATTCAAACTCATAACTAATAGGTTATTTCCTGCGCTAGAGGATGGTTCTGTCTCCTAAGTTGCATTTTATTGTTTTTTAACATTCAAATATTTGTTTTTTGTCAATTTCTTATTCTTTTTAAACATTTATCTCCCTTTAAAATTTCAATTTTGAAATCACATTTACAAATACTAGATTAATCTTTCCTACAACTGTCAGTTGTTAAAATTTTTTCTTTACACTATCAGTATTGATATCTTACATTTGAAATTTAAATAATGATTACGTGGTATACATATATACAGATGATATAAGCCAACAGTATATAAAAGATTAATTCTAATATTTAACGAACTAATATTGAAATATACATATAGAAAGGAAGTCTATGTAATTGCCTTAGAACTATACTTAAACATTACCAGGCTTCAAAAAAAAAGTGGAGGATTTGAACCAATTTTTTTTTTTTTTTTTGGCTTATTAATGTGGTCATTTAGTTAGGAAGTTCTACATGTTATAGAAATTATTGCTACATATAATTTTGGGGTGGAAGAGTCCATGAGAAAAACATTATTGCAAGTATTTTGAGGTGGTCCTTCATGTACAAATTTATCCCCAAAAGGTTTGGCGCATTCAACTCAAATGGAGGATTTCAATCAGACGGACGGATACAGGACCGCCAGGTTGATATGCTACTGGACAAAGATTAATTAGTGGAACTTATCTACAGTTTCGTGTGATTTGTGGAAACTTAAATGTTTGCAGCATGTTGCGTGTAGATGTCGCTCGACGGACTAATTGCTCATAAGGACCTTAATGTAATTTTATTTAAGCAATATATTTATACGAGATTACAAATTTAAAATTATTAGATTAGATCACTAAAATGTCACTGAATCCGAAAAAAAAGAAATAAAATCCGCCGAATTATCTTAACATAGGAGATCGGTGATTTAAAACTATTTTATCACGTGAGTTGGTCTTGACCAGTAGTCTTGAATTTTGATATTGTAAATTAATTTTCCTTATTTTTCTTAAATGTGGTTAATCTTCAACTTACTTAATGCCCATAGCTATTTGTGTGTTCTAGGACATATATCCGAGGGGAAAATAGTTAAGGTAAACTTAATTTTTGGTTTCACTTATAAATCTTGTAGTTAGAATTAAATTTTAAAAAATATTACTTACATCAGTTGATGTCATAAATTTTTTAAAATTTAATCTATATCACAAGATCTACAAGTAAAATCAAAAACCTAATCTACCTAAATCTTTACCTATCCAAGGACCAGAAAGTGAATCAGGCAGAGGCATTAATTGGTAGCTGTTGGAGAGGATTCAATTATGTACCATTCACGATTTAATTAATGTCAAGTTGGGAATGGACTCCAAATTTCATGCTGAACTTCTTAATCCAAGAGGTATTTGTTATCTTGGAGGATTTGCTACACAATACAGTAAACAAAAACACTAATGCTTCAAGGCTACTAGTTCCACTTTGCCTAGGCATTTAAAAGGCTTAATTACATTAGACTTTATGGAAATTCGGCTTTAACATTGATCCTCTCCTTAAAATAAAAAAATAAAAAAAATCATTCATCTCCTTAAACATGCAATATTGTTATAAAACTACTATTAACTACTAGTAGTATTATATTATATCACTAATGACTAAACTAGAAAGCAGTGGTAGAAAGTAATATAATACAAAGTAGAGATAAAGAAATTCTCACTTTTTTTCTACTATTTCATTCACCTAAATCTCTATTTATAGGGTTAAAATTCTCCCATTCTCATAATATTATTTAGACATTACATATGTATATGTAGGTTACATGAGTTATATAAGGTAGTGGGAGTTACATGAAATAATATAAAAAAATATCATGGAGTAATACTGGGAGTTATAAGTATTAATGTATAGATCATGAGGTAGATCATGAAAAATATGAGTGGACATCCACTAAATAATTCATAACACTCCCCCTTGGATGTCCATCTTTAAGATAAATATCTCGTTAAAACCTTAATAGGAAAAATCCAGTGGGATAAAAATCTAGTGAATGAAGGAAAAAGAATATATTTTCTCAAATGTGATACTGCCTCGTTAAAAATCTCACCAGAAAAATCCAATGGGAAAAAATCTTGGTTAAGGAAAAAAGAGTATAGTGTTAATCATTCCCCCTCTTGAAAACATCATTTGATGTCTTTTAGTCAGCACATTGTCTCATGAACCAGTTTTTGAATGTTGAAGTAGGTAGTGACCTTGTCAATAAATCAACTAGATTGTCACTTGAATGAATTTGTTGAATACTAATCTCACCATTCTTCTGAAGATATGAGTGAAATTTTTTTTGGTGAAATGTGTTTCGTTCTATCGCATTCGATATAGCCTTCCTTTAGTTGAGCACTGCATGCAGCATTATCCTCGAACAAAGTGGTGGGAACTCTGTTGTCCAAATGCAAACCACATGTTCCTCGAACATGATGGATTACATATCTTAACCAAAAACACTCCCGACTTGCTTCATGAATTGCTACTATTTCAGTATGATTAGAAGACGTGGCAATTATGAGACATTTGTTTCATTGAACGCCAAGAAATAACAGTACCACCACATGTGAACACATAACCCGTTTGTGATCGGGTATTATGCGGATAAGATAAATATCCAACATCTGCATAACCTATAAGTTTATACTTGAGTGATTTATAATAGAAATCATATCTATCGTACCTTAGGTAACGAAAAACATGTTTAATACCATTCCAATACCTTCGCGTAGGTGAAGAACTATATCTTCCTAATAAATTCACGACAATTGATATGTCAAGGCGTGTATGGCTAGTAAAATACATTAATATTCCAATAACACTAAGACATGATACTTCTAGATTAAATAGTTCATCATTTTCATGAGGTCGAAAAGGATCTTTACGCACATCAAATAATCTTGCAACTATAGGTGTGTTCAATGGGTGTGTTTTATCTATATAAAATCGTTTAAACACTTTAGCAGTATAAACCGACTAGTGCAAAAAGATGTCATTATCAAAATGCTCAATTTGTAAACCATCATTAGACAAAATTTTGTCTTTCCAAAATCTTTCATTTCAAATTTTTACTTCAAATAATTAGCAGCTTTTTGGAAATCTTTAAGAATTCCTATAATATTCAAATCATAAATATGAACAACGATAATGACAAATTGTGAAGCAGATCTCTTAGTAAAAATGCATGGACATTCAAGATCATTTTGATAGCCTTCTTTTAACAAATATTCACTAAGGCGATTATACCACATATGTTGAGTTTGCTTTAAACCATAAAGAAATCTACATAACGTAATTAAATAAAGATCTCGAGAGTTATGAACATGACCTTCTGGCAATTTAAATCCTTCAGGGAGTTTCATATAAATATCATTATCGAGTAAGAGACATAAATAGGCCGTAAAAACATCCATGTGACATATTTCAAGTTTTTCACATGATGCTAAACTAAATAAATATCGAAAAGTTGTTGCATCCACCACAAGAGAATATATCTCATCATAATCAATACCAAGATTCTGGAAAAAATCAATGTTGTAGAACAAGACGTGCCTTATATCGTATAATTTTATTTATCTCAATTTTCTTGCATACAAAAACTCATTTATATCTCACGGGTTGCACATCTTCAGGTGTGCATATCACTGGTCCAAAAATTTTCTTTTTAGACAGTGAATTTAATTCAGCTTGAATTGTCTCTTTCCATTTTGGCTAATCATCTCTTAGTTTACATTCATTTATAGACCTAAATTTAAAATTCTCATTATTATCCATAATAGTATTTGCCAATGCATATGCAAAAATATCATCGATATTTATTTCATTTCGATGCCACCTCTTCCAATCATGACATAATTTATTGAAATCTCATTATTATCACTATTTTCAAGTACCTGAATTTCTTCTGAAAATTTATCATCAATCATGTTCGGGGACTTTTCAGGAGTCTTTAGTCTTTATTTTATACACATCTAGATGTGTGCTTCTTTTCTTATACGAGAAATTTTATCTTTGGAACTAATTGGTCTACCATATTTTAGACTTATGTTGTGTTTTAGACTCGTTAGCAGTGGTTGCCTGTTCTTCAGGGACATCAATTCTAATAGAAGCATTTACAGCCGGTAGATAAAATTTAGTAACTCTCTTTAAGTTAGTAAAAATGTCTGGCAATTGATTTGCTAAATTTTACAAATGAATTATCTTTTAAAATTTCACTTCACATTTTTTTTGTACGATCAAAATAAAATAATGATAATTCATTCCAACTAATTTTCTTATCTGGCTTTATTTTCTCTCCCCTTAATATTGGAAAAACTAATTCATCAAAATAATAATCAGCAAATCGAGCCATAAATAAATCTCCAGTCATTAGTTCAAGATATTTAATTAAAGATGAAAATTCATGCCCAACATATATACCCATTGTGGACCCATCTTAGTGTTGTACCCATCTTAGTGTTGTGGTGGAACAAGAGCAACATATACCGCATTTCCAAAAACTCTTCGATTGGAAATATTTGGTTCTTGTCCATGAACCAATTGTAATGGGGAGACTTCATAATAATTTGTTGGCCTTATGTGAATTAATGATGATGCATGCAAAATACCATGTCCCCAAGCAAAAATTGGGAGTTTTGTTCTCATAAGTAATGGCATAGCAATTAATTGCATGCATTTTATAAACAATTTTGTCAGACCATTTTGTATATGAACATAAATTACAGGATGTTAAACACTTATCCCAACAGACATACAATAATCATTAAAAGTTTGTGAAGTAAATTCACTAGTATTGTCAAAACAAATTGTCTTAATGGGATAATTTGAAAAATGAGCGCGCAACCGAATTAATTCTCCTAACAATCTCACAAATGCTGGGTTGAGAGTTGATAATGAGCATACATGTGACCATCTCAATGATGCATCAATCAAAATCATAAAATATCAAAATGGTCCATAAGATGGGTGTATAGGCCCACAAATATCCTTATATCTGCGTTCCAAAAATACAGGAGATTCAGTTTTAACTTTTAATGGCGACGGCCTAATGATCAATTTGTCTTTTGAGAATAAGCAGCACATGAGAATTCATTAGATTGTAATACATTTCGACCTCTTAATGAATGACCATATGAATTCTCAAAAAAATTTCGCATCATATAGAACTAGGATGGCCCAACCGGTTATACCAAATAACAAATTCATCATGATTCGTAAATTTTTGGTTTACAATTACATACGGTTCAACTGTGCTAATATGTATGTAGTATAATCCGGAGGAATAAGAAAGTAATTTTTTCAACACAACTTTTTTTCTAAAAATAATACTTGTAATATACAAGTATTCAATGTTGCTTCACATGTAATCTCAATATGATATCCATTTCGACAAATATTTTTAAAACTTAATAAGTTACTTTGAAACCTTGAAGAAAATGGTGCATCATGAATGCAAAATTTTGTTCTTCCAAGCAAAGTTATAGTTACTCTTTCAGAGCTTTCAATCAATTTGGTACTACCAGATATAATACTAACATAGATTTCTTTCATTACTAGATAAGAGAAATATTTCTTATCTTTACAGCATAGAGTATGTAGTTGCACTGTCTGTCAGATATAATTCTTTGTCATTGATCATTGAAATGTCCATTTTCTTCATCAAAAGTAAAAAAAAAAAAAAAAAATCCAACTGAGATGTTTTTTTCTTAAGTAAAATATTTATAAAATATAAGAAACATTGAGAAAAAAAAAACGAAATCAACAATAAATATTTTATTTAAAAAACATCAAATGAAATTTATTACATTAGAGCAATTAACTAAAATGATCTATACTTGGACATTTTCATCACTAAAGAAGTGACTAGTATCACCTCAGGGTGATTGACAAATTTAATCAACAAAATCCAATGAAGTAAAATTAGTAAAGTCATTGCCACCAAAACCATGGTCAACATCATTACTGATAAACTTAGTCTCTATCTTTTTCTCTTTATTTTTTAATGATTCTTGATAAAGATAAACAACATGTTTTGGCGTACTACAGGTACGAGACCAATGGTCTTTCAAGTCACATCGGTAGCGTTCATTATCTACTTTCTTTCTTATTTTGTTTTCCATCTTTCTCATTGCTATTCTTCCATTTCTGGTGGTGAGTTGTGTATTTAGCATGACTACTGCAATTATTAAAACGGTTGCGACCACGTTCATGGCCACAACTATGGCCTTGATTTTGTCTATTATTAGACTGTATGGCGGTCGCATTTACTTCAGGAAATAGAACAGCACCAGTTGGACGAATTTTATGATTTTTCAACAAAAGTTCATTATTTTGTTCAGTAACAAGGAGACAAGAAATCAGTTCAAAATATTTCTTAAAACCTTTTTCACAATATTGCTACTGCATGAGCACATTAGATAAAATTTTCTCCAATAAATCCTCATCAGTTACTTTTTTTCCACATAATTTCAATTGAGAACTGATTCGAAAAATTATTGAATTATACTCGCTTATAGTTTTGAATTATTGCAAACGCAAGAGCATCCAATCATAACGAGCTTTCGGAAGAATAACCTTCTTTTGGTGTTCATACCTCTCCTTCAAATTAGTACCACAAGATGAAGGGACCTTTACCATTATGTACTTATTTTTTAGCCCTTATTCAATTTGGTGATAAGTATAATTGCTGTCTTATCATTACTTTAGACTTTTCTCGATTTGTGGCTTTACTTCCTTCTTTGATGGTTTCTTCAAGACTATTTGCATTTAGATGAATTTCAACATTTAGCACCCATGATAAGTAATTCTTTCCTGTGATATCAAGAGTCACAAACTCAAGTTTTGCAAGATTAGACATAATGATAATTGAAAATAAAAAATAAATAAATAAAACTTACCCAACTTACCTAATGAAAGTGTTAAAAATTCTCAATAGAAGTGTTGAGAAATTGGTTTAGAGATTTGTGTTGATAACGTGTTATAAAATTACTATTAAGTACTAATAGATTATGTTATATCACTAATTACTAAACTAGAAAGTAGTGGTAGAAAGCAATATAATATATAGTAGAGATAAAGAAATTTTCACTTTTTTTCTTCTACCTTTTCATTCACCTAACCTTCTATTTATAAGTTTAAGATTCACCAATCCTCATAACATTATTTGGATATTTCATATGTATATGTAGGTTACATGAGTTACATAGGATAGTGTGAGTTATATAGAGTAATGTAAAAGATCATGGGGTGAATCATGAAAAAAATAGGAGTTATAAGTATTGATGTGTAGATCACGAGATAGATCATGGAGAATATGGGTAGATATCCACTAAATGATTCATAACAAATATTTTGATTTCCAATACAAATGGCAGGATTTCTTTACAAAACTGCTATTTTTTAATATATATAAAACACCATCCCTCCTTTACCTTTAATAACTCGAACTCATAAATAATATATTATAAGAGAAACATTTTACTATATAACCAGCACTTCGCTGTCAACTAATATAAAGCGACTATAAAAACAAAAAAAAAAAAACAAAACAAAAATTACACGGTTATAATATTTGAATTTCTTGCTAGGTTCAAAAATAGCAATCAAAAGATGTATTGGATGAATGTTCGTTTCTCTTTATTAGCAAATATCAATCAAAATTAAAATAGCTCACATATAACACTAGTCACCATGAAGATCTGATTTTATTATGCCCAGTCCAAATGGGGTAAAATTAGAGATCAGAACAACAAAATGAACAATTTAGTACTAATGAACGGATCATTTGGTAGTCTTGAAAACAAACAGATGAAATCAGGGGATCAAGATCTCTTTACCTAAACATTGAAAGCAACGAGTCGCACGTTGACGTGAAAACAGGAAAGTTATGAAGGCATTGGTTACAAAATGAGAAATAATTAACATTTTTTTTAAACAAAAAAAAATCCACCTCTCTCCCTTACCTTTTAGCGACTCTAACCCATAACTAATAGTATATCATAAGAGAAACGTCTTACTACAAAAGTTGCATTTCATTGTCGAGAAATAATTAACAAGAAATTAATGACGACCTCAATTTCAAATCTCAGTGCATTACTGCATATTATTTGAACCACATAAACTAATATTCGGTTCAGATTTGACCTTTTTTTTTTATTTTTTTTAAATTATCGGTCAGGTATTCTTTCCAGTTACCGGGTATTCTTATGTTTAAGATTTATGAGATAAGCAAAAAATTATTATACGAATTGGTATTACATTTAAAGATTAAGTTGATTTGCTATTATATATACATGAACTTATAGTGGACGGTTTTTACCCTCTTAGGAACAAAGTCGCAAATTTACTAAATTTTTTGCATCACACAACGTGGGATATTCCCCTGTTCGTGGCCAACTGAGCCATCCTAAGTTGATTTCACAATTTTACCTTCAACATAAATGTGAGGTAAAAGATTTTAAACAAATAGAGTTTCTTCCATGTTTTCATGACATTAATACTTGAATATCAACATATTAATTAGGCCAAGTTATACAATTCCGTTATACTTAATTTAATGTAGTGAATACTTAATTTAATGTTTATAAACTACAATGTTTTAAAATACAAGATATCGATACGGTCTAAATTTTTTAAATACGGAGAAGAATAGTTACCTAAAAAATTTTTTCATTAATTTATTCGATTTTGTTTCTAATAGTAGATTGCCCCAGTCTCAAATCCTACCGAGGCAAACATTGAGTCATTTCTTTGCAAATTGCAATTGCCATAGCTCATTGTGCCCCAACAGTTACTCGTAATTTGTGCTTTTGCCCCACAGATATGCAAAGATAATTGATTATTCCTAACTCTTAGATCAAGTTATAGGAAAATAGCTAATTTCTTCAGTCAATTGGAATCAAGAAAAATGTTCTTTTGCTCAATTTGCATTATTAAAAGTACATATTTTACAGGAAAAAAAGTGAAGTTACAATTTTTTATGTAACAATTATTAAATGATAATTCAAATAAAATTTTTGTCAGACTTATCTTAATTTACTTAAACTATAAATAGAAAACAAGTGCCTTGAGTTACAGGGAAATAGGTAATCAATCAAGTTATGGTCATGCACAGAACTCAGCAGACCTGCGGCAACAACAAATGCAAATATCTCCTGTTTTTTTGTAGCCGTTTTCTGCCTCCGTACTTGCAAAATAATTGTGCTTTAACTCCCATTATTTATTGTGGTCCTCCAATTTACGCCAAATTACGCCCACGCTACTCAACTTTGATTATTAGCCTTTAATTATTATGATATTAATAAACTAACTAAAGTAACTTATAAGATTATCCTTTACGGCAACACCATTAATTAGTCGCAAATCTGAAATTCTAGAGATTCAATGTGAGCGGTTCCCTCTGAAGTCTTTAATTATACATGTCACATCTTTTAAGAATTGATTTAATTATCTAAATATGTACGAAAGTATTAAGAAAGGTGACTTGTACAATCCCAATGTATTCTACGTCAAATATGGAAAAAAAAAAAGATCCTGTAACTAAGAAAACTAGGTATACATTATGGAGAATGTGTTGGTAACATAAGACTTGTACATTTAGACCACAATTTAATTATAAATTTATAGTTGTAGGGCTAGTGCACAATTGGCAACATCTACATAAATTTATAATGATTTTGCCAAATTTGTTATATTCTAATTCTGATATTCTTGTACTCATAATTATTGATTATATATAGCCACAATGGTGGATTGAATATATTTGAAGTACTATAACCAACATATGGTGTATAAATATTACTAGCATTTAGTTTTAATTAAATTTACATATAATGAGAGATTATAGTATCTACACTAATTACCTACTACATATTTATTTGGGAAAGATTTAGGTAGATCTGGTTTATAATCTCATTTACAAATCTTGTGGTGTAGATTAAATATTATAAAATCTGTAATATCAGCTGATGTAAGTAAAATTTTATAAGATTTAATTTTGACCGCAAAATCTACATATGAGATCCAAAATCAAATTTATGGTGGTATTTTCCTATCTGCTATTACTTGCTTGAATGCTTTGAGACTCCTTTGTTCATGATGTTGGCTAGTTTGATTGTAAGTGTCAGGATTTTATACCTGAATTTGCAGTTCTAGAAACGAGTTGTCTTCAGGTATTTTTAAGTTGATTTTGATGGCTAATAATTTGATGAACTGTTAGTTTCTCATACTCCTTAATTAATTACGTAAATTATGCATTTACTTACTAAGATATTTATATTTGGTTGTACTGCTAGCTCCTATTGCAAATATAGGATGAAGGAAAGAGAAGAATTGTGAAACTCAATGTTACTGCACAGTATTGTTTTCTTAATTATTGGTACTTTTCATTTCTTCTTCTGGCAAAAAATAATTTTTTTGCTCGTAACAAAATGAATAAATTTTAGTTATTCATTCTATAATATATAATGAATATAATAATCAATTAAATAATTAAAAAATAGATAAATTTTTTAATTACTTAATAATATATAATTTTTATTTTTCATTATAGAATGAATAATAAAAAAATTTCAAAACAAAACATCTTCTATATGTTACAATTAACGTCTTATCATCTACAATTTTACATTCTGCAGTCACCTCATAAATGCCTCATATTGAAAAGACAACTATAGTACTCAACAGAGAATTCAGTCAGTTGTGAGAAATTTAAGTAGATTAAATTTATAATTTTATTTATAAATCTTACAATGTAAATTAAATTTTATAAAATAAATAATATTAATTGATACGGATATAATTTTATAATATCTAATTGTAATTACAAAATATATAAATAAATATTAAAATCAAATCTGCTTAAATATTTTCCAATCTTCTTTATCAACTGGACAAAAGAAAACCTATGAGAAATTCATTTATGAAAGGTAAAGGTTTCAATACATAGTTGACTGCAAATCATCTTATAAGATTATGCATGTGGGGCTTAGGAGTCTTGTAGACGAGACATTGTTGGCTCCAGGTTGATGAAAGAAGATAAGACAGGATGTGTTTGTGTGAAATGACCCGCTAGATTATTTATCAAAAGTTTCTGATTTATGTGCTTAATTAGTCATTGTAGTAGACATTTCAGTGCATCCGAAAACCATATTAATATGAAAAATTCAACAAGTTAGCAGCGATGAACTTAGTTATATTAATACCACTAGATACATAATGTGATCGAATGATTAAGGGGTAAAAGACTAATTCGACATTTTTGAAGAAAGAAAAAGATTGGAAAACTTTTTAGAAGACGAAAATGTATAGTCATATCATGCATTTTATAGTTCTTATTTATTCACATAAATTTTTTTTTAATTTTAAATTAAACATTTTACCTGAATTATGTGGCTTATTCCTAACTATAAGGTGTAGTCACCTTGATTCACTAAAAAAATTTTCAAAAAGATTGGAATTATCCCGATAAACTTTCGATATCTTTTTCTTAGGGAAACTTTTAATCTCTTATCAAACTAGTGAAATAAAAAATAAAAAAAATTACGATAATGTAAAAAAAAAAAAAAAGATTTATCTATGCTATTTATGTAACATGTACTACTATTTAGATAACATGTCCATTTTGATAAGAAATATTGAGAATAAACAAAATCCCATCAAGAATTAAGATTGGAGGATGTGGAATCTAATTGTTTCTAAAGGAAAAGCAAACAATTATGTGAACACTGAACTAGACTTTTTTCTCTGGAGAACTATTAGATGCGATAAGGTTTCTTTATTATGTTTTTCGTCAGCAAGATTTAACAGGGCCCAAACTAATTTTGAATGTTGATCGTTCAACACGCCCCCCCACTCCCACCCCTATATAATTCCATATCTCGGTACATGTTTGATAAGAAATGCAAATTGTATTTGATCATGGAATTATTTACTTTTTGCAAGCTAAAGTTAAATTCATCAACAAATGAAAGTGATGTTTTAATAGTTAATATGAATGAATTTTAAATTTATTTAAATTTTATGTTAATTTAAATTTATCTATTTTAAATTTATTCGTTTAAAATTTTCTTATAATTCAAATTCACTCATCCGAACAAACTTATAGTATTTGTGAAGAGGCTGAAGGTTTGTGAAAAGACGATCTTTTGTAATCGATGAGATTTGAGAGAAAAGTCATTTAGCTAATAAAGAGTTCACAAGTTTTTGGCACTTAGAGCCTTGGACAGTTTTCGTCCATATTTTTACGTAAAGACTTCTGTTAATATACTACATAAGGCCACAATTTTCTGAAGACAACTAAGTTATTCAAGGATATGTGTGGTATAGCCTCAGGCTGGGGAAAAAAATGGTGAGAAAAAATTATGAGAAAGTCTACTAAAAGAAATTTAATATATAAATTTGAATTCAATCTTGACTTAAAAGTTTAAATCAGTAGGTTTTGAATCCAATCTACATACTAAGTGGTCTTTATTTTTTCTCTCGAACCAATATAAGATAACATAAACCTACCCATCAACCTAACAATCTCTCCCTTCATAGATATACTTCCACATTGAAATTGAGTTTCTCATCAAGCTTATCTTAATACTTCAGAAGTCCAAATTCTTCGTCAAAAAATATTAGACCGCTTGTAAAGCCCTAGTCCATGTTCCAATATCAAGGAGAGAACATTACGGTCCAACCCCAAAAAAAGAACAGTACAATTTAACAAGGGCGTAGCTAGAAATGTTCTTTAGTGCGGGGCAAATGTCATATAATTCAGATATTAATTTTGTCGAAGTAGTTTAAAAATTTTACATTTATATTTTTAAAATAGTAGTGTACATATTAATATAATAAAGTTTACAAAATTGTACTATAAAACTCATTATTTGAATCATGTCTTTCTTTGCTATAATTTTTGAGTTTACTTACTCTAATTATTTTAATCTTTTACATCTTAGGTATTAAATGACTCTTTATTTGTAATTTTCAATTATAATCAATTGCCGAAAATGTCTTTTCAAAACAAATAATTGTAACTTTTCAAAATTTTATAACAAGTAGCTAAACAAATTAGAAATTTATAAATGAAAAAAATACCTAAATACCTAAATAAACTTAAAATAAATATGTTGAATTGAAATTTCAATGAACTAATCAAAATACAAACTATAATTCACGTGTTATATTTCAATTAAGAATACATTCTCTTAGCTCGCGCAAATTAATTAAAACAAAATAAAAATAAAAAAATAGTTTTCAGCAATTTCATTTTATTAATTGAAAATTATACAAACTAAAACAACAAAATGAGTGCTCATTTTATTTTCTTCATTCATAACTTATAAATAAATGAAAATTAGATTACTTGAGTCTTGTATATTAGAATCAAAGGTAAAATCAAAGATAGGAAAGTACAGAATAATAGTAAATAGGTAAAAGAAAGATTAAAAATAACTCTTAAATCGTAATTCTTTTACACTTGTATTTGATATTATTGATAGTTGTATTTAATTACAAATCTCAACACTAAATTAAACATTAGAAATTAATTACATTTGGTAGTTACAAGGTACAAGTACTTAAAATTCAATGACCAAAACAAAACACTGCATGTTGTAATTTATTCAAATTAGTGGGGGCAAAATTTAAATTTTTTAAAATTTTAGTGTACTTTTGTAATTTTAGTTGAAGGTAGTGGGGGCAGCTCTGCCACTGCAGTCTAACACTGTTAAGACAGCGGTTGAAAGCTTTGATATACTATTGGGGAGAATTTTTGATTGATCCCACAAAAGAGACTTAATACATAAATTGAAATTCAACACTGATCTAAAAGTTTAAGTTAATAGATATTGAATCTAAAATATATATTAAGTACTCTTTAATTATATTTATTTCAAACTAATGTGAGATAATTTAAACCTACCTATCAATCTAACAAAAAAAAAATTATACATTAAAGGAATAAAGTTGCCAAGATCTGAACCTAGGACCATAACGCTAAGATATATTAGACCACAGTCACAGAACCAAATCCAAATCATATGTTAATTACGGTTACAGAGCAATATGAAATATCTCTTCTGGACTCTAATTTGCAAATTTGAGTTTTAGGCTTTTAGCAATAAGTGAGCAATGCTAAAGATTGTATGTTTCGTTAAAGTGAGTTTCATTCGAGTTAATTACACTTACGTGCCACTAATTGTGGCTTTAATTTATTTATGATCGAATGATTATATCAATTCCATCCTGCACGGACATCACGTATACATATATATATATATAGTGTATTCAATAATAAATTAAAAATTGCTATCGACCCTTGCAGCCTTACTGAATCAGAATAATATATATTTACAATTTCACGAACGTTCAACCATCTTTCCCTATCTATTATAGTGGAAGGATTGATATCCTCCATATTTCTCCATGTGGTTTGTCTAACCAATGCTTTCAAAAATGTAGACTTTTAGACTCCTACTTTTGCTATTGCTCCTTAATCATGATCAGCAGTCTCCATTACATTCTTCGAACTTCTGATTTTTTGCCAAACACAGAAAGCCAATTTTGCTTAATTGGCATCTTAAGATGCCGCATGGTTATATAACATGTCACGTTCTAATTTGGACGAAAGACATGTGGCAAAAAGCTTCAATTAATTGTACCACTTTCAGGTGCCATGTCCCATGCAATATATTGCGTGCAAGAATTTGACCAAACATTTGCATGATCTTACAAAACTTTTCTCAGAAACAAATTTCATACTTTCCGAACTAATAATGTATTTTATCACTAGAAAACACCACATGAAATCCATACACGCGGCTGAATGAGTATGGTTTTTTTTCAAAACTTATTCACCGACCAATTTATTTATGTGGCTTAATTTGTTTAGGTTATTCTTCACAAATGGAAGATTAGTTTGAAGAAATTGATGAGGTCCTATGAACTTTTGGAAGTATTTAATTAATGATCCCTCTAGATTTAGAACAAAAGTGGAAAAATGATAAGAAAAAATAAATGAAAGAGAATTATAATATATAAACTAGAAAAAAAAAATCACGTATTTAGTATATGTAACACTGTCGATTTGATGAAAATTTTTAATTTTTAAAAATAAATGAATAATCAGTAGATGATAACATATAATACAATGAATAAACATTTTATCCAGTGAGTATTTTTATGCAAAAATTATATATTTTAAAATATATATTTAATATCTTTGTTGTTTTCTTCATAGTTATTTTCGCCTTTTTTTTAATTTTTTACTATTGCTTTTTATTTGTTACAACATTATACATCAATTCCATTTCTTCTCAAATACAAACAAACTTTCTCTTTTATGAGAACAATATATGATATTTGTATCTTATTTCTATTTCTTTTCTAAACACTTAGATTATGATTTCCTATAACGACACCACCAATTAATTAATCAATTGAAGATAAAGATATTTTTCATAATATTGAACTTTTTAAATATATTTATATATTCTTTATCATTCTTAAAAGATAAAATTACAATCAAATACCAAACATCATTTTATAGATGAAGTATGGATTTTTTATTAGCAAAAGATATTTACAAGAAATCAAATGATATATGAATAATAATTACAAAATTAATTAATTATAATTTTAAAAAATAAGAAAAAATGAATATGATAAAAAGAACGAATACAAAAAAAAAAATCATTATAAATATTAAAATCTAATTAAACTAATATATTCTCCATACTATTGATACGTATCATATAGTATATTAAAATCATAATAAAAAATATAAAATAATAAATTAATCTTTTATGTTGCTTTAAAATGCATTGAATGTTAATGATAACAATCATTTATCTTACTATAAAATACATGCAGTGCTAATGAAAAAATATATAGTTCTAAATATATCCAAAATTACACATTATTTTGGATACTATTGATACGTATCGTATAGTATATTAAAATCATAATAAAAAATTAAAATAATAAATTAATCTTTTATGTTACTTTAAAATGCATTGAATGTTAATGATAACAATCATTTATCTTACTATAAAATACACGCAGTGCTAATGAAAAAATATATAGTTCTAAATATATCCAAAATTACACATTATTTTGAGTGGGTTCAATATAAATTTCTAGAACAATTAAATTTTGTTAACATATTGTGTAAATGTGTATAGATATAGAGAATATATTGGTATTTTTTATATTTTTAAAACTTTTTTTAAAGAGAATCTATAGCGGATCTACATCAACTCTGTTAGTGACTCAAACCCATGACCTAGATTATAGAAGTAAAGTGTAGTCTTACCAGCTGAGTTACACTTCACTGTCATAAACTTGTGATAACATTAGGTTCAGTATTCTATTGTAACTTTGAAATTTGAACTCTTCATTCATATTGATGGCACAAAATGTGGTTAATTACAATTTAAAATAGTTTCTATTTCTCTTTTAGATTCATAAGTTATAATTTATTATAACGACATCACTAATGATTGGATTATTTAAAACTAAATATTTTTTTCCATAATATTGAACTTTTTAGATGTATTTGTATATTCTTTATTAATACTTATAGATAAAATTACTATCAAATATCAAACATTTTTTTTATAGAATGAAACGTGTTAAAATTCTTTTATTAGGAAAAAGATAGTTACATGAGATCAATTAATATATGGTAATAAATACAAAATGATTAAGTAAAATTCAAAAAATAAGAAAAATGAACCTAAGTAAAATGTAAAGAATAAAAGCATCAAAGTAAACAGATTAAATAAATATATTCTCTATCTTAATATAGATAGGTAACATACAGTATATTAAAATCATTAATTTTTCTACTCTTAAAAATTTCTACCTTCTTATTAATAATTTAGGGAAAAAACAATTTCAAAATATATAATAGCTATAAAAACTACTTTTATTATATTTTTGCTCGAATATAAATTATTTTTATACAAATAAATTTTTTACCATCTTATTATGCATTTATGCCCAAATTTTCATATAAATCTAAAGAATTATATTGTGGCAATTTGAAATATATATAATTAATAATAATAGTATTATAAAAGATAGACAATTTTATTATATTAAATGGATATAGTATTTTAGAAGGTCAATTATACTCCATGAAGAGCATGTTAGACATAACTATTTAATTAAGGCTATATTAGGTAGGATAAAAGAGGAGAAAAATAATAGATTATCTTGAATAGGATTATAGTCAAAGTTATTAACACTAATGTCAATTATTCTTCATTAAGAATATGTTATGAATGAAACTATTTAATTACATAATGATGTCTAATGATATATCAGGCACATTCTGAAAATAGGTAGAATATATGATGAGTAATTTAATTATGTTTTCTTATTGGGAATTAGAAATTATATTTTATTAAGGGCGAGTATTTTAGACATCACAAAAAATTGGGAGAAACACTTAAATATATTATTTTGTTTTTTCAGGAATTATTTTTCATTAAGGATGGATATTTTAATCATCACAAAAAAGGGAGAAACACTCTAAGGAGAAAAATAAAAATTGAGAGAAATAACTCGCATATATATAATAGTATAGATATAGATAGATATATATAGATAGATAGATAGATAGATTTTGTGATATAATATTCTTTCTTTTCGGGAAACAATCAACAACTATTTGGTGGGCTCATGTTGCCCTTGCGGATATTAGACATCAGTTTTGGTTAGCCAAGACAATAGGAATAATCTTTATTTTAGAAGATTTTTCTTTTTAAAATCATGATAAATGCAAAATACTATATTTTTAAGGCATATGTGGTATGTATGATATAGAAAATTTTTTTACACCGACGGTGTATAAAAAAATTAATTCTTACTTTTCAACTTGATATATATATATGTGGTAATCATTAGATCTCGATGTCAAAATGCTAATCACTCTTGTTGTGTATCGTAAAACATGTTGACTAACCGTTGTGATAAATTATCAATACAATATCTCTGTCCTTCTAATATATAGAAGAATAATTTGCAATTCTTGCGTAAAACCAATTGGACATGTGGTACAAGATCAAAGTTAGGAAAATAGAATTTCATAAACAACATATTTGAAGTGTATAAAGAATAAGTGAAAATAATGTTGGATATGACTCATGGTAGAAATTTGTAATTAAAAGTGTCTCAAATACTCAATAATATTATGTATTTTTAGATTTTCTCTGCTAGGGTTCAAACATAAAAGTGTTTTACATCCTAATTATTTTTGGTGAAAGATTTACAAGTAGGGTCTACAATATAGTCAACTCTTGCACTAAATGCAAGGATTTTTATTAACAGTTCTTCTTTAATGGGCGTAAAAATGTGGGTTTTTAACTTTAGACCACTTTCTCCCAATACACACACATAAAAAAAAAAAAAAACTTTAAAATAAGATAGGTTGAAAATACTTGACAGAACAACAATCGAAATTAAAACAGAATTGTCGAAGTGTGAATGAGTGGATCGTAATTCACTGATGCAAACGAGTTTACTAGGTAATTAATTTCTAAGATTCAATGATAGTCTTGGTTGCATGTACTCGTGCAAGCAAGGCTTCAACCCTACTATGAGACTATTCAGTATTAAGGAAGAGAATGAAAGAGAAAGTTGAAGGAGAAAATCTTTTTCGATATTTTTGAATAAGACTTTATTGCCTCTATTTATAGTGATTAATCTGGTCAGAGTTAAGATGCAACAATACTGTATTGGGAGAAAAGATAGGACGATCAATGTGACTATAATTGTGAACGTCAATGTAAATGCCAATCAGATATGATTTCGTCAGTGACTAAACACTAAAATCGAATAAATTTTCACAAGTAGAGTTCCACACAGAATAAGCAAGCAAAACCCAATAAAATAAAAAAATATAAAAAGGAAAAACGTAAAAGAAATAAAACTATAATAATTCGTATGCATGTGCCACAGCACTAGAAGAAAATTCTCTAAATCATCAATCATATATAGTTTAGACTCCTAACTAGTATTATTTAAAGACAAAATACCAAACATATATATGTTATAAGAAATTCACCACTAATTTCTAGGGATAAAGATTTTTACAAGAAGAGAGTAAAAACAGAGAGAAACCAAAGTTATTTAAGTTGTAATTTTTGTAGGATCATTATTAAATACATACATAGAATAAATATATCTTATTTGTACTGAGCATTACATAGAAACCTTGCACATGTTCATTCTATATGGTCCAGGCACATCCCTTATGGTAGTTTTGCTGGTGATGTGTCGTCATCATTATTCACAGTGTACCCATAACATCTCAATTATAAAACCCAATTTTAGTACTTTTTTCAGTTCATATTTTCTATTTATATATTAGATATGGTTTCTTTCTCTTTTGTTTTGCGTATTAATCTGATGAGCAAATTAATAAGGGTGTGGCAGGTGATAAGTGGAGTGGTGTCCTCTGTATGGATCGATCAAAGTGTTTGTGCATTTTGTGGATCTAGATAGAGTTTCTGTTTTTCGCATTGGCCCCACATGGTTCCACAAATAATATCTCTATATTTATATAATGTATACAAATACTTTGATTCATACAACAAAAAAAAATTATAAGTCTATGATTAAAAATTCACCATATTTGATATACATATTCACTTGTTGTGGCCTTTTAAGTATTTACATCACACGCGGCAAAGTGGCACTGTGTAATATTAGCATACCATCTGAAAGATGGCACTCAGAGCCATGTCATATTAACATCATATATGTAATGCGAATATTTAAGCGGTCACAAGACCTACAAGTAGGTGTACATGATCGATTTTTATATAGACGGGTCTTCCCCTTCATGATACCTTGTAAGCTATAATGATGTTCTACCCTAAGCATGGGTGGATAGGGGTAACCCCTCCCAAGAATTTAGAAGTTGTGTTTTGTTCCCTTGAGATTTTATAAATTATGCATTACACTCTTTTAAAAATTAGATTTTGCCTTCTTAAATTTTCAAAATTACAAAAAAAATCTTTACAAATATATGTTTATGTAGTGTTGTCTCCAAAATATTAGGAATTATTCTTTGAGATTTTTTTAAAATTTTAATTGTACCCATATTTTACTCCTAATATTATACAAAAATTATAAAATAGTTCTAAAAAATATATCAATATATTCTTGCCTCCAAAGTCCAACTCTTGCGTCCGCGCATGACCCCAAATAGCCAGTTCACAAGTCCAATTAATGGCTTGATACGATTTAATTGAGTTAAAAAAATTAAACTGATACCAAATATTTATGGAAAATATTATCATAGATTCGATTTTGGGTCTTACGTGTATGTTGTAAACTTTATAATTAAAATTAAATTTTATAAAATCTTACTTACATCAATTGATATTGTAAATTTCATAACATTGTATCTGTCTTACATAAAGGCTTTTGTCTGTGTTCATACATTTTCTCATTTATAAATAAGATAAGATGAGGGACATGAGTACAGGAGGCGGATTGTGTATAAGAGACAGAGACTAGCGAATGTGATCCAGAAGTGGATATAATGCATATTTTGCACACGATAAACCATTTGATAATGGAGAGTCAAGCTTCATGAGCTTGAGCAGCTCCTAGAATATGAATTTGGATCAAACCGGCCATCTAATATCCACTAAAAGTGAGCCGAAATGACAGGAACCGACCCCAGTACTTTATGTCAATTTTTAGCCATCTTTCTTATTCCGTTGACTACTGATTGCATAAATACGTCTGTAATGACCGGGCACGGACTTGCTAATTTATGTCACTTTCTAGCATCAAAACTTAAGAAATAATTTCTCGTGACTACTTAAATTACATAAATACGTTCATACATAGGATGGTGGAGGAAAAAACAAAACCTGAATATTATGTCCTACTTCATAATATTACAGAAATGTCCAGGTATTTTGATTGAATTGTCAACTACCCGACTGTTAGTTCAACCTTAACTGACCGAAGAACATTAATCGGTTAGATATCCTATTTTTATAACCGAATTAGACGGATCATCGAGCATTTGGTTCGGCGGGTAACTTTGATCACCCCAAGTGAATTGTGTGTTAACTATAAGCTTAATAGCAACCTGAAAAATTGTATCGGTAGATTGTTAAAATAGCGTGTGCATAATAAAAGAGATTATTGAAAAATATGTTACAAAAATTTTACAACAAACTTTAAAAAAAAAAACATAACAAACCGACGTTATTGGAAGAGAATCTTTTTCAAGATAAGATTTGTTATGTCACAGATACCAAATTTCCTCTCAAATCAACCAAATCGACCAAAGTCCGAAATAAATAAAGAAATTACTGGGCTCAAATGAACTTTAAAACAAATTAAACATTAGGGAATTTTACAGCTTCTTTTAAGAAATTATTCCCTTAAATTTAAAATTTTGTACAATATAATCATTTAAAATATATGATATTGTACTGTACAAATATTTAAAATACAAAGAAATAATTTTCTAAAACGGGCTGTAAAATTTTCCTTAAAACATTTTGCATATAGTTCAATTGTGTTGTGTCTTAAACTTAACCAAAATTACTTTTGGACAGGTAATTTCTGTTGAACTTGTATTCAAGCAAGATGGATGGGTTCTCCACCGTGGATAACCAATAAACAAGAAAAAATGAAAAAAAAAAAGAAAAAGAAAAAAAAAAAAAAGAATTGAAGGGAAAAACGTCAATTTTTTTGTCCATGAAAAGCTAGACATATCATGGTAAAATTATTTGCTTGGACAAGCATGTGATGATGATATCCTAGTGGAGCCAATTGAGCAAAAATTGAAATAAGAGGGGTACTAATTCACCAAAAGGTCATGAAATTCTTCACGAGACTATTTCAGCCAATGGATGATGACAAAAATTTAACTAACTATTGCCTACCTTTACAATGTTTCGACTAGGGCGTTTTGCTACTAATGTGTAAAGTACTCGATCACAAAGAGGAATCGAGGGACGTGACACACATGCATGATATTTGGGTGTCCACAAAGCAACCAACAATTAGGTAAAATCTGGCATGGTTGGAAAAGCTTTGTGGGGACCTATGAATTATAAGCCTTCAATACACTAAAAGAATATTTAGTTAGATTTGATTTACAAATTTTTTTATTTTAAAAAATGACGTATATATTATGTGATATTGAATGATATAATTAATGTAAGTAGGTTGAAGTCATCATCTGATACTACATGATTCATTTAACTTCTTTAATATATACAAGGTTTAAAGAGTGAGCTTGTAGATGAATTCTATCTAAATATTTTCGTGCATGGGTTTATAGGTACATGAACTTGCTAGTACATAGTAGCTCATACTTTATATTAAATTTCACTTGGGGTCTTCATCTATATTTGTTGTTGTCTTCGCTGTTTGCGGAGTCTTAGTTAGACCAAGACTCCATAATCTGCGGTGCATCCAGGCATTGGCTGCTGTCAATGAAAATGTAGTACTGTACAAAAATATTGAATTTCAGTGTCACGATCCATGGAGCAACATTTCACTCCATAGTCCATTTGTCACGGGAATGCAAAAACTAGTCTTGCGGGCTCAAATGCGTGTATCAGTTATCTTTCACTTGAGATCTTCTCTCATGTGTCATTTCGTACAATTGAAAACTAGTTAAAACAAATTCATGTGAAAATAATACTTAAAATCCATACATATTTATGTAAAAATAAAAATAATACGTATTTCCACTTTATAATGCCCAACTTGTTAAAACTTCCATTTTTAAGAATTTTAAAACTTCGTGATTTTTTTATGTCTCTTAGTATTTTATAATTTTAATATTTGACTTAATCTATGCAAATTACGATGTCGAATATAATATAATTCAATAGATTCTCCCGTTACAAAATTCACTCTCTAAAGTTAAAGATATCAATGTGTTATAATATTTTATTTTTTCTTAATTCTTTTATAACTATCGAAAATCAATTAAATACATGAAAAATTAAAATACAATACTAATGGTATTTCGGTCATTTAACTAATTTTTATTGATATTTTAAAATTTTTAAAGGATAAATAATGTGAATAGAGGCAAAATGTATATTTTTATAGTTCATGGGGCAAAGTGTAATTATCCCCTAGTTCAAGAGGGCAAAATATTATTGACCCTAAATTCTAAATAACACAGACAGTACTATGTATATGGAGTATATTGGATCAAACCATGAGATATATTTCACACACAAAAAAAAAAAAAAAAGACTAACCCTCACTGCTAAAATAATATATATATATATATAGAGGGGTTAATTACCATATATTTTTGTATTATGAATATTTATATAATACAATATCATTTATTTTGAATACTTATTTAATATAATTCATAAAGCACAACTTGAAGATGATATAATTGCCCATAAATAAGTACACAGTACTACTTGTAAAGCCCAATTTGTTAAAACTACCGTTTCAAGAATTATAATACTTCACTAGGAAATGGTGTCATGAGCATTGGACCTATCCACTTCTGGATCACATTCGCTAGTCTTTCATGGGCTTTAGTGTTGTATATACATCAGAATCTTTTGTTCCTTATTTCCAGTTAGACATTCGAAAAACTTTTGGGGTGTTGGCATAGCACTTTGAAGTTCTGAAATTCAACTTGCCTCTTTGGTCATCATAATGCCCAAAGCAGAAAGTGATTAAAGAAACCTTTTATTTTGAAAAGTTTGTTAGGCAAGCATAATTTACATTGAAGTGTGATGATCAATTTTTATGATTTTTTATACGAATCCGTATATCTATTGAAAGAAAAGAATAAAATCAATGAAGAAAAAATAATATGTGCATATATTAATAAAATCATTGGCAAGCATTATGAAGAAGTACTTGTCTAATTGAAAGAGTCCACAGCATTTCTTGAATTTCGAAAAGAAGAGTAAACTTCAGCGATGGTTATGATCTAATTAAATCGTACTATTAAAATTATTATCTCCGTAACTCCGTCCCATTTAAATATACTACACATCTACAAAAGCAAATATGTTTTAAAAAATTAAAAAATTTCTATATGTTTTTATAAAAAAAAAAAAAATAGAGAAGAAAGCTTCACTATATATATTTTCAAGAACTTTAATTTATTTCCAAAAAGTGCAAATAATGCATCAAACAATTTAGATGTGTTCCATCACACTTACGAGCATTGTGTAAAATCCAATTCTTAGTAACGGAAAATATCAAAAAATAAAATAAATAATAAATAAAAAAGAAGAAGAAGAAGAATAAGAAGAACCTAAAAAAAAAAACCCCGAAAGACACCATGAAATGTAAATTATCAAAATCAAATAATTAAGCGGTCTTGTTTGTACTGCCATATTGATCTTGCTCGAACTATTTCTGCCTGATCTCTGCTTCCATACGAAGCAAATGCGTGCATTCCCAATCTTTTCTGCCCTTGTCTACCGCTCTTGTTGAGGAGCCTTCGTTGTCTATTTCGTTTGTTTTCATACTTGTTAAGGACTCTAGTACGTTGGACTGCCGGCATTCACGTCTATACTCCAATGTCATGCTTGTAAGATTGTAGTCTTCTAATATATCGATCGGCACACTCTGAAAAAAAACATTGTAGCTAAGAATAAATTATCCTAGTTGATAAATTTCGCATAAAATTATTAAAGTTTTCTCAATATTAATTTAGTACCACCAATAAAAATTACCACATGGATTTAAGATTATAATCACCCTTGTTTTTTGAAATCTTTAACAGTGTTATCCAACATTCAGTGGTTAAAATTATTGGTGGCACTAGCTGATACTGAATAGTTGGCATGGATCAAAAGTGTAATATCAAAACTTTTAAAATTTTGTGGGGCAAATTTCTAATTTTAAAAGTCTTTAAGGGTGAAAAGAATATATCGATATATTTTTTTGGATCCAAATTGTTAAAATACATGTTCAATGAGAGGCTAATCTTGACAATTGAAATGTATTAATTGAAACTAAAAATAAAATTCACATTAATTTCACAAGATAGCCTCAATTCATCATGCATGGAGGTGGAAATTTGTTATTAAGTACGTGACCATACCTCCAAAATCCATCCTATGTATTTGACATTGTTAACGTGCTGATTGGCATCCATATCATTCCATCGAGGCTAGATCACGACGAGGTAAAACATAAAAATAAAAAATTAATCAAAAGAGAGGAAATTAACAAACTGCATTTTGTAAGAAACAAGAAAATGAACTGAAAAATTTCCTAATTAGCTAAACACTTACAGCTAGACCTGATCGGATTCTTTCAGCAGTTTCATCAGTCAATTTTTCAATCTTTTCGCTATCGGTATCTTCTGTGGATATTGAAACTCTATTGAGGTAAAAGGGCTGTACTTCTTCTCTTACTTCATCTGGGATTTTGGAGTTAGTAATCTTCTTGTTTCTCTATTCATGATCACCCATGTACTGCATAGAAATTTTATGAGATAAAATTATATGATTTCGGTTCTATTACGTTGGTTTTCGGGATCAGAATAATGATTAACAGAGACAGTCAGAGGCATTGAAAATAAATTTGATCCACTTAATTTTTGAGTTGGAAATTTGTATGATTGATCATCACCTTGTTGCCCTTGTTATAATTTTTTGGGTGTTGTAGTCACGAATTATCCAGTCCCTACGCATTCCATTCTTACCAGCTGCAGCTACCCAAGTATCTATCTCAACAAGGTCGCCCCTGCAATAATATTTATTTAAAATTTTATAATGATGTTTGAAGAATATGTTAGCTGGCTAACAAGTTAGGAAAAGTTGGCGGAAATATTAACTTTTTTATTCGTGTTAATTAATTAATTTAAAATTTTATAATGATGTTTGAAGAATATGTTGGCAGGCCAACAAGTTAGGAAAAGTTGGCGGAAATATTAACTTGGTTTTATTCGTGTTAATTAATTAATTAAGAAAATCATATTAATATTCAAACCTTTCCCATCTGCATTTTCCAACCTCAACAACAATTAGGGTGTTGGGACATGTTGAATTATAGTCCATTCTTTTCACTTTTATTGTTAACTATGGCCAGTTGGAAAGTTTTATGGAGTTTAATATATTCACAAATATTTTATTTTTCTTTGAAAATTTCATCTTTCTATATAGTATTTCTTGATAGGAACTTTAATGTTATCCAAAGAGTTTATCCAAAATTAAGATTTTTAATAGCATAAACTTTTGTTCGAAAAAGAAATATTGACTAAAGATGACAATATAAATGGAATGGAGAGATTAATGTTATATGTTCAATTCAAGGAAAATATATATTGACAATGGTGTACATAATCCTTTTTCATGTTTGTCAAAAGAGAAAAAAAAGAGACAGATATAATTGGTCTAAAAACTCATAGATCTTATGACTATTCAAGAAATTATATTAGTCATCTACATGTTAGATATCAGTATACTCTATGTAAATAATATAACTGTTGCTTCTTGGGTAGACAGAAGTTATAGTATATGAGTGGGATTCTAAACTAAGCCTACTGTTAGAAATAATGTAACTATCTATGTTGCTTCTTGGGTAGACGCAAGTTACAGTATATGAGTGGACCCCTAAACCAAGATTACTGTTCGAATTTGAGATAGTTATTACCATCTATACTTTAATACCATGTCAAATTTTATAATTTGATTGATGTGTATTTACAACAATACATGAATAATCATAGTCTAGTTATAGATTTGGACGCAAACTAAATATGTATCGAAAATATGTATCATATATCATTCATATCTACCGATATACATAACATAGATAGTATTAACTATCTCAAATTCTAACACCTACCAAAATTTTTACTAAGTTATCTAATACTGTATAACATTAATTATTGCAAAATGAGATTTGAAAAGGTGTTTGATTAAACAAGAAATAGTAAGAAAATACATCTAAAATAAATGATGAAATTACTTTAAAGAAAAATCTAGTTTTGGTTGTTTTTCCGCACTTCTCATTGAAAAACTTACAATCAAATGGTTGTGTTCTCTCAATCAAAGTGGTGCCATGTACTTGGATGTTATCAACCAAATGTTAGTTCTTTTTTCGATTCGCGATTCAACTAGAAAATCATCTAGCTAGATGGTCTAATCATTTTTACATCCTAGTTTAGAAATTAGTAATTAAATGGATGATGAAAACGTACCAGGAGCTATATTTCTCAACCTGGATATGAATCCGAGTTACCACCCAAATGAGTTTCCTGAGGCCCATCTCACGGGTTGATCCAAATCCATTACCTGTCGCCAGAGCTTGCTACATGGTTGAGAGCCGTCTCCTGCAGTCAGTTTGAACATACCCATACAATTATTGAACATTTTAGGTTCTTCAAGACTTTGATTAAGCAGTAGTAGTTTGTGCACGCATAGAACTTGAAAAACGATAAGTAGTAGGATACAGAGTCGAACTTAAGAAAACTCTCACACGTTTTGGATGGGCAATCCGTATACATCAAAAAATAATAACTGCTGAACATAAGGCTCTTCATATTAATTTCTAATTTGAACACAAATTAATATTTTATTCATTTTTCACTCTTTCATCCACTTAACAAATAGAAAATGAGTGCAATACAAATTAGCTGCCGTGATTTGCTTTAATTTTTTTTGATCACCCTCCCTAAAATATGCAAGTTCTTTTATTTTTTATTTTTTATTTTTTTAAGAAACGTATAGTAATATGCAAGTTATTAAGACATACAAGAATAACCAAGTTTGAGTTATTCGGGAAGTTATACCAAACTATTTCATTGATTTTAAAAATTTATATAGTACAAAATTTTAAAATATATAATATTATATTATACTAGCATTTAAACTACAATGATATAATTCCGTGACTAGAATTTTGCTAAGTTATTATTTAGAATAATAAGCATAATTTATTTGGGCTACACGTGAAATGATTAATCATTGTTTTTTGCCCATAAAAATTTGTGAAGAAGATAATCATATTATTCACTCTATTGGAAATTATATATTGATAAAAAAGGAATGAAGAACCAACCTGAAGAAGATTCATGATTGTTTCCATGGTGGCAGTCTTGTCTGGTCCAATTTCATAAGACCTGATAACGAAGGATTGCCTGTAAACAAACCGGTCTTCAACAAATCTTCCAAGAAGATATTCATGGTTTGGCTCGTCACTGCTGTTTTCTTTCACCAATTGATGACTGTTCTCTTGTGCCAAATATGGTACCCCATCCACATATATCCCATTTACTTTGTTACCATTTATAGTACGAATGCTGTTAGGACGTCCAGTAGTTGCATTGACGCTCAAGCAATGCCTCGAATTACAACGACCGGACCAAGACCACCCGGCAAATTTTACAATTTGGATGCCCACATTTTGATTCTTGATCAGCTTTGGCTTAAGCAGAGTTTCTCCACAATTCAGGGATGCATTTTTTATTCGACGCCATAATTAGTATTGTGCTGACATAAATTCTCTCTTCTAGAGAAAGATTATCATAAGATGAACAAAATGTAAGTATGTTTAATGGATGCTAATGTAGCACAATTAAGGTTGTTAGGTCCATCTACTTTGTAGAAAGATGTTGAATAAGATTTGGATATGTCGAAGTTTAGAAGAAAATGCAAGCTTTCTTGAAACTTAAAAGGGATTGACTAAATTAGGATTAGTGGAGGAGTATTGGACTTGATTTTGTAGCTCAACCACTTTATTGGGTGGGGGAGAAAGCAAAGAATTGTTCATCATCAACTTACACGCAAAAATAGAGTGGGATTTGTGGTATTGCTAGTTTGCAATTTTTCATGGTCTAGTGTATTTGTAAAATACAGTTTAACAAACAAATGATGAATTTTAGATAAGTGGGCATTGGGAATTTGGCCATGTCATGTGTTACATCCTTCTCTGACTAGAATTAAGGAGAACCTTCGGACTGTTTTTTTTTGTCCATTTTTTTTTGGTTTAATGTCGATTTGGTAGAAAAGGAGTCCCAATTGAGTAAAAATTGTGTCTCAAAGGGAAGTTGATATGCCCTGGAGTTAAAGAAACCAAAAATAGTCGGTATTGACAGTTTAGAAATTCACAGCAAGGAATAACGATCATTAGATTGCTATTTTAGATATATAAGGCATTAAAAAATACACTTCCAATATGAAATGGGTTAGCTCATTTTCAACTTTGTTAAAATTATAAGGACCTTTTCATTAAATGATCTTATAAGAGATTTTTTTTTTCCTTTTTTTAGCGAAAAAATGAAGGAAAAAAGATTGATGTAGCCTCTTATCTTTGGGGTATCGATCAATCTAGTCTCTTATTTATTACAATAAATTAATTTGGTCTATTATTTTTAAAAAATTAATCAATCTAAGGTTTATGATAAAAATTATGAATAAATTAATGGATCAAAACACGTGATAATCATGTGGCCATTAACTTGCAATAAATGTGTTGTGGCCTATGAGTTCATTAATTTAACTACAATTTTCGTTACAAGCCTTATATTAGTTTTTTTTTTTTTTAAGTATGAGAGACCAAATTAGTCTTTTTATTATATAAGGGACCAAATTAGTCATTACTTTAACGATAAGGAACCAACTTAGTTTTTTTCCAAAAAAAAAAAAAAAAAAAAACGGGCTAAAATTGATTTAAAAGTGCTTTTACTCACTTTTTCTAAGGGGTAATTCTTCTATGAGCTTTGGCGTTCATGTATTAAGATACAGAAATTATGGACACCAAGTGGTGTCTATAGTAAGGCTCTCTATAAGAGACCAAATTAGTCATTACTCTAATTATAAGGAACCAAATTAGTCATTTTCTAAAAAATAAGGGGCTAAAATTGATTAAAAAGTGCTTTTACTCACCTTTTCTAAGGGTAATATATCTATGACTAATTTGGTTTCTTATATAACAAAAAGGCGTGTGCTGTCTATAGTAAGACTAACGTGAGACTCATAATTTTTGTATTTTAGTGTATAAATATTAAATTCTATACAAGAATTTACCTTTTATAGGGGTCGGTAAGAGTACAAGACTTAGTTTTCTAAATTACTAAGTGTAAATGATTAAGCTGATTATTATTAGAATTTGGTATCTATTAAGTCCAACGCAAGCCCGTATCAAGATGGATAATCATGAAGTCGGAGATGAGCAAAACAGATGAATTGGGTTGGGATGCCAGCTGAGGGCTGTATTTCATTCAGCATATTAGGGCTTGGGTATTTATTTTAAATGTCTAAAAGTCTAAAAATTATTTTGAAAAACACCTCAAGGGGCTGATGTATTCATAATCAAAATTTTAATTTAAAATAAGCTAAAAATAGAAGGTACATACACTTGAGTGTACAAATGTAAATTTTACAGAAAACTATTCTTGTTAATAACAAGACTTCAACATGGTTAAACAAGAATTTATTTTTGTCAATTTAGAACAACTACTAAACATCACACAATAATTATTCTTGAATCAATCGAAATCTCGAATTTATAGATAACTGAATTTTAATTTAAATCAAGACTTCTATTAGTTTAAAAGCATCGACATGAAATTACTCACTAAACGTGCCTTAGTGAAGTTATTTTCCACTTGTTGCCAGTCTATATGAAAATTACATTAAAATTATTGAACGTCAAATTCACATATAATTAAATTATATCTTTTACTCAGTACTTTTCTTAAACGTAATTATCTGATAGCTGATTTTCAACTAAACTGGGCCTGAAACATCTAAAAGAAGGAAGAGCCACATGTTAATGTTCTTTTAATTAGAAGGCTTATCCGAAGCAAGATGCATCACAAACAACTAAATAATCAGCCCACTGACAAAGATCCATTTACCCACCTGGGCTCTAAATATGTTGCCACGTGTCACCGACCTTTGTGCATCGAAATACATCATCACGTTACACGTGGCTTTTCTTCCTTGGGACAACAACAACGCACAATGCAATGTAATCATCAAGATGAGGAAAGAAATTATGACAGAATGAATATTTTTGGTTTTATTTTTTTTTTTGGGTGAAAAAATACATATTAAGATGTACTTGTATATAGATATATGATGTAGAAAGCCTAGATCCATTATTTTCAAAAAAATGAATGAATTTTTATCTAAAGGAAAAGAGTGGTCCTTGTTGTTCAAATTAAATATTCTAAAATCATATATATGAAATATTTCTTAAATAGAATTCTTGATCTTTTAATCAATTTTAATGCTTTTACATGTACTAAATTTGATAATTATTCTAGTTTGTTGTCGGCTATCACGTTAACTTTCTTTTTTATAAACTTTTTTTGCTCTTGCCTTTGTCATAGTGCTTCTTAAATTAGTTTTTATATGTAGGAGTATATATATCTTTATTCTCTTGATCCAAGATCAAAACTAAAATATTCAATTTAAAACAATTTTCATATGATATTTTAAACATTTAAAAGAGTAATAGTAGGCCTTATTTGCTCTTAATATTTTCGTTGACTATTGATTACATAAGGGGTCGGCACATTTTGTTATTTTCTCTTCAAATTTTATATGCTTTTAATTAGCTTCTATCTACTTGATCAAGCCCGTATGCATTCAACTAGGAAGGAAATGAATAGTGAAGACTACAACTAAGATTGTCGTTTAATTAAATCTGCAAATACCAAAAAAGGTTTTTCATGACAAAATATTAAAAATGAAATTAATTTAAAATTTAAACAATATAATCTTTTTTTTCCACATTTCATAGAGTAAAGCAATAACTAAAATACTCCATATCATATTCTTATACTATAAGAATTTTAAGTAAAATCAAAATTCTATTATAGTAAATAAAGTAGGGCTGCAAGATACTTCTAAAGTAAAGCCAATGTTGTCAAAGTCTCAAAGAAAAGGCCACACTCATTTTTTTTCGCATTTTTTAAAAAAAGAAAAAAAATAATAATAATAATAATAATATCCTTGATAATAATTACATATACTGATCTGGCCGGTGCTAAACTTAATTACACACGACTAAGGCAGAATCAGATGCCAATTTTCATCTAAAATCCCGCCACGTGTCTCCCAAATTTCACTATATAAAGCCCCACCGAAAGTCACATTATCAAATGAAATTAAATCCAACGTTGTTCTACTTCTTCCACCACAAACCATAACCGTTTTCTCATTTCAAAACCGCCTTTTTTTTTTTTTTAAAATTAGTTTTCTAATTTCAACAAATTAATTTCACCCCTCTTAAAGAAGATCAGTTAGTTGTAAGAAATGAATCGTTTCTGGACTTTCCTTACTTTTGTTCATTCTGCAGCCGGGTACGTATATTTTTTCTCTGCTTTTGAACTATATAATTCTGTTTTTCCTCTGTTTCTTGAATGATTTATTTATTTTTTTTCTTTTTAATACTGAATTTGCAGGCCAACAGTCACGTTGCTCTATCCTCTGTTAGTGACAGTACTGTTATTTTTCTTATTTCATTAGAAATCCTCTTTTTTCTTCTTTTTCTGTTAAATAAATTATTATTACTATTTTTTATTTCAGATATGCTTCAGTTATGGCAATAGAGAGCCCTTCAAAATTAGATGACGAACAGTGGCTTGCTTATTGGATTTTATATTCGTGTACCACCTTAGTTGAGATACTGATCGAACCCATTTTAGAATGGTACGTTTATGTTTAAAGTCAAATTTTACGATCTCGTTAAAGAATAATTTCTTTGAAATACAAAAAAATATTTCCTTAATTGTAAGAATTTGTACCTCTCAATAGTATAAAATTTTAAATTATTATTGTATTGTACGAAGTTGAATGGTTATATCGTAATAACAGATTGTAGAATTTTTTATCTGATATTTTACGAAATGGATTTATTTTTAGTCCATTACTTTTTTCAAGAAAACCAAAAAAAATGGATTTGATGTTTTAAACTTTTTCTTGATGGTGAAATTTGATGATAACAGGATACCAATTTGGTACACTTTGAAGCTTGCGTTCGTGGCATGGTTGGTTTTGCCGCAGTTCCGAGGGGCTGCCTTTATTTATGATAAGTTTGTTAGGGAGAAGATAATGAAAAAATCTGGGATAATCCGCCAGCATGTTCATAATAACAAGTCTCCAACAAATGGCAAAAACAAAGGCAAGAGCAAATTTGTTGATTTTATTACCAATAAAAAGGTGAGAGACCCTTTCTCTTTTTTCTTTATTAATTTGTTAATATATCATTAGATTTGATCTTTAAATTCGGATTTAGCAGCGAGTATTTTATTATAACATTTGTTTTTGTAGTTTTTTTTTTTTATTTAAATAAAAAAACCACCCCTTCTCTTGCTCACCTCATACACCACCTAAGCTGCTGCATTAGTTAGTATGTCTATTTTGGTAGTATTATTATACATGTGACTAGTGGATAATTTGGTCTAATATTGGTGATTAGAATTGTAATGGTACTACTAATGTTTGCTAATTGAACTCATTGGCTTGACAGGGTGAACATGAAGCTTATTGAGAGAGAGAATATTGAAGGCTTAATTCTGCTTTACTGCCGGCTTTTTATGCTTTTTCTTTGTTTGTAGCACATAAAACAGTCAGTTTGTTTGTTTGTCTTTTGCTGATGTAGTGGGCTCTTGTCCTTGATCTCGATCTTGATCTTCCCCTTTGTACAAATCTCTCTGGACTGTTGTAAATTTTACCTCACTTCTGGTAACTTCTGAAAAATTCTTGAATTCAAACTGTCTTTTTTTATTTTTAATGATCACTCGATCTTAGACACAGAAAAATTAAGAATTTAAACATCAAACCATAAGAAGCTAACGACGATCAAAACTATAATTTTACTTGCATTGCATTTTGGCCTTGGCCATAGCATTCAAAAGCTTGGAAGAAGTGATAAAAATATCATTTATGTTGAAGTATAAATGGTAACATGATCTTAAACTGATTAATAAAATTTATATATTTTAAATTAATTTATGTATAAATGAGTAACAGATCTTAAACTGATTAATAAAGTTTATGTATTTTAAATTAATTAATAAAATTTATGAATTATTTTGTTTATTTTTAATTGATTTTGGAGGAAATTTTAAATTATTTAATATAATATCAAAATTAGTTTTAAATTTTATCGCATTTACTTCAATTAGTTTTTGCCAACATAGTATATTACATTCAATTTACATGACAGGTTTTTAAGTTCATGAGCTCTTTTCAACATTACGTTCAAGTTATAGCTCTTTTCAACATTACGTTCAATTAACGTAATAGGTTTTTAATTAATTTAATTTATATGTGAGAGGAAATGTTAAAAGTAAAAATATTTTTTAAGTCACTTAACTCAATTTCTTATTAGATTTGGAGGTGGAAACGAATCCGCGTAGTTTAAAATGCAAATGGAGCATCAGCTATTTGATTAACTTGTGTTGAGGTAAAGTAGCTTGGGCATAATCCTAGAACAATGAAAAAGTCGCCGCCCAACCCAAAAAAATTTATGTTTATATATCATATTATAATAGAGTATATACCTTTAATTTTGTCCATTTTCAAATCCTTTTGTGCAAAGGATGTTTAGCAAATTTAGGTACCGATTCAAAATTTACATCTATAAACCTTTCCTTTTTTTTTTTTTTTTTTTTTAGTGTTGATGAAGCGAGATTTTTTTTATATTACATGCCAGTCGAGGTAGTCTGGTTCTTAATTTGAAACCTTTTGTGCAAACTGTAGATTCCATACTCTGATCAATAATATCTTTTTTCTTACTAAAGGTTAGAAATAAGAAAGTATGTATAATATGTATAAATCAAACCTTTTATAAGTTTATAAGAAAACATTCTAACTAATCTATACATGATAAATCTTGTTAATCAAGGTAATCAGTGTTACAAAGATAATTACTTAATTTAAGAAAGCAATTAAATAATTACATATTTATATACTATAGTTATTTACATATCTCACACCAAAAATATGGGTAAACTAAAATGAACCCTTTATGGTATAACTAATATGTCACGTTACCTCCCCATATTTTTGTCAATTTACACTCTGTCTCTTGTGAATTGGGGGTAAATTGAAACCATTAGATTTTTTGTTGACTTAACGGTCAAATGATACGAAATTTTAACTTAAATGATTATTTTTTGTAATTTAATGTCTAGAATTAGAGCTAGCAATGTAATTTAACACAAATCGAAACTATTCACACAAACCCTCGCTTCTCTTTCACCCTGCCATTCCCAATTCCTTTATCCTTCCATCCTTAGCGGTCAACCTACCTTCCCTTCTCCCTCCACCTCTTCCTCACAACCCCTTCCTCTTTCTTGAAATCCCCTCCTCCTCCTAACCCTACACCTTATCTTGAATCCCTCTCTCCCTCTTTCTCTTGTGACCCAAATCTCCTGTACCTTCCCAACCTCCAGCTCCTATGCTTCACCACTGTCCATTTAAACATCAGTTAGCCACTTCCCCCTCTTTCACCTTTACTGTCAACCCCCCTAACCTCCTATCCCTTTCTTTCCTTTCTCCCTCTTGTAACCCTTATTGTCATCCTTATCCCAACATCCCAATACTTCTCCTCCTATTATGACCAATGATTCCTCTCCTCCTATTATGACCAATGATTCCTCTCCCTTCCAAAACCTCTAACTCACTCTCTCCACCACTCTCCAACCCACCCTTGTCTAATTGTCTCTTTCCTCCCTCTTAGCGCTGGCCGCACTGCCTATTGCCTCTTTTGTCACTATGGTCCTTCTAGTATTATCCTAAGGAGATGAATAAGAATGATGAATATGCCAGATTGGAAAAAATAAATAAATTGGGCTGATTCATATGCAAATCGGAACGTAAAAATAGAGTTCTAGTAAGCTTCATGTCGTTTCATTATGTATATCAAGTGCTTGATGAAATAACCCAATGAAGACGTGAAGATACCATGAGATGGAGGGGAGGAAGATGGGCTGCTGGGTTTGGAAGGGGGCATTTTTAATTTTGGAAAAATGACAACAAGAGTCCCTTACATTATACATTTGTACTATTTTAGTCCATTACATTTAAAATGATACATTTTAGTCTCTTAAAAATTTAAAATGCACTATTTTGGCACTTGACTCAATTACAGTACTCATATGCGTATAAAATATAACATATCAAATGCAAAATTGACAACATATTATCTTAAGTAATAAATTATCCCAAAAAGAAGATGATTGGAGCTATTAGAGTAGAGTTGACGAAGGAAAAGTCGTGATGAAAGGGAATAGAGGTGGTCACTGTAGGTGAAAATTTTGAGGTGGTGGTGATAGAGATTTTAAGTAGTATCGTTTAATATTTAAATTTGTGTGTTGCCAACTTTGCCCAATGAAAAGTGTAACATTTTAATACACATATCAGAGTATTTCAAGTCAAAATATGCTAATAATTGTATGGAGGGACCAAAATGATATATTTTGAATTTTTGAGGAGTAAAATACATCATTTTAAATGTGAAGTATTAAAAAATGATAAATGTGAAATGTGAGGGACTAATAGGGTTGTTTTCCCTGTAACTTTTCATGCTGTTCCGTGACTCTTTTTTTTTAAATTTCCGTTCACTTTACAGAAAAAATTAAAGCATGGAGGGACGAGATGTAGGTTAGCAAAATGTAGGAAGATAACGTGAAAATTAGCTAAAACATAAGGGGTTCATTGTAATTTATCCTAAAAATATTAAAGTCTAACCTTTTTTTCTATACATATTTTTAAGTATTATTACGTTAATAATACTTTATTTATAGTAAATAAAGTACAAACCAAAAAAGTAGATAGAGGAAATCCGGGCGGAGGGTTCTAAATTCTGGTGGACTACGTTCGCTGTCCAAACTCTAATATCTGGCCCATTCTCATTTCTCTTTGTACGTATCATACTTCAACCTTCCCCACAAAAACTCATATCATTTATTGTATGATACACAATCCAAAGTGATAGCTTATGGCCCATACCACACAACATTCATGTACACATGCATGTATAGATTGTATGCATAACTAACTAACAAATTTTTTTTTTTTTTTTTTTTTGGATACGACTACAGTGATCGGCTGCTTTGGGTCACATGAATCATTCTACACAATTTGTGTGCTTACCTAATTAAGAGAATAAAAAGAGTTATCATAGTAGCAGTATGATATTTTGTGATTTTAAAATTTAAAGATAAAGTTTAATTATAAATTATTAAATAAATATGTCTGTAATTTGTCATAATATATCCTTATCTTTCAAAGAGAATTCACATATGTTCATAGTGATGATTGACCAATTAAGTTTTATGGCCATCATGAAGAAATGAGAGCAGCTTGCCATATTCTTTTGGATATCTCCGGATGAAAAAAAAAAAAAAAACTTGCGTAGAATTTGTTTAATAAATCACTAGACACGTAAAGGAAGACTTTTTATGTGGCTTTTACATGGATATATGGACGTGTTATGAGTTTAATTACAAAGTATGGGAGATTTTAATAAAATTTATATGATTTTAAACTTTCTAATTTTAACAAGTAATTTTTAATGTAAATTTTCTCAAGATTTATATTAATATAATCAGAGTCATTTACTATTCCTCTAAGGTGCAATCGTATAACATGATTGGTGATGTTGGTATAACAATATATATTCGGAATTAAGTAATAACGTCAAATTTGTAATATTTATCCAAAGTTAGAATAATTTAGTGCAAAGTCATACTAATATAAAGATATCTTGTATGAACATTAGAGTACAAGACTAATTATAAGATATACAAATAAAATTTTATATCGTATGAATCTAATTATAATAATAAGACATGAGAGTTAAATTTTATATCGAAAATATGATAAAAATAGACTTCAAATGTGAATCCTACGTAAATCAATGGACGCTACATCAGGTTCCTCGTAGAGTATAGTGTGAAATCATAATTTGTGTCCATTTGTCCGTTGTATCAATTCTACACAGGCATTTGCGCTAATATAGATATATAACAATGACAAAAGAAAACACACAAAATAAAAAATTTCTCCAAGGGATCAACTCAAAAGAGTCATGAAGACAGATGAGCAAATGTCACGACTCACCACCGCTTAGACGACAACACACGTGTCATATGCATTCCATGCAACTTTGCCACCAACATCAACACTACCGCTGCCAAATTTCCTTGCATATATATCCATCATTTTCATCACAAGAATTTTATCACTTTCGAAATTAATCCCATAAATAATTTCTTGATCAAGGTGGTGTTGTTACCATTATGGATCTAATTAACACGTTTCTGAACTTAGTAGCTCCTCCTTTCACCTTCTTCAGCTTGTTATTTTTCTTGCTACCTTTCCAAGCTTTCAAGTTCTTCCTTTCCACCATAAGCTCCCTCTTCAGTGAAGATGTTGCTGGCAAAGTTGTCATGAAGCAATTCATTACTGGTGCTTCCTCTGGCATTGGCGAGGTACCAATTCCTCAAGGGTTTAATTAGTATTCTTTTCGTCCCACTTATTTTGTGTTCGACTTTTATGATCAAACGGATCAATTTTATAATTAATAATTTATATAGATATATTTTGAATTTTAATAAAAATTTACAATAAAATGAAATTTATATTAAAATTATCACATAAAAATTTAAATCTTTTTACAAAGTTACATAGTCTAAAATATTGAGTGTTGAAAACTGGATTTGTTGAAAAAAAATTCAAATATAATAAATTATTTGGGATTGAGGCAGTATTATTTTTATTGTAATACCCTGCATGTTGTCACAATTGATTTTTGTAGCTAGGTTCAGTTAGTCAAATTTCCAACAAATATTTTTACCTTCTTTTTTTCTGGGGAAAAAAAAAAACTTTTAATGAGCTTCAAGACTTTAAAAAGTCCCATTTTGAACAAATTGTAATATGTTAATTTACTGAATGAATGCTTATGATCCATCTATTCATAATATCGATTTGGTTGATTTAATTAAAAAATGTCATGTGACACTAATATTTAATTCTTATATAAAAAGTTTAATTAAAAAAATTGTCGTATTTTACCTAATTCTTTTTCGTAGCTAGAAGATGCTTTGATGATTAATTATTTAATATTTATTTTCAATGTTTTTTTTTTTTTTTTTTTTTTGGGAAGCATCTTGTGTATGAGTATGCTAGAAAAGGGGCATGTTTAGTTCTTGCTGCTAGGAGGGAAAAGAGTCTACGTGAAGTTGCTGACATAGCTCGTGAGCTGGGATCACCTGATGTCCAAGTTATTCGTGCTGATGTATCCAACGTTGATGACTGCAGAAGGATTGTTGATCATACCATGAATCATTTTGGCCGACGTATGCCGCATGCATGAGATTCTTTTTCCTTTATTATTATTATTATTATTATTATTACTTTCTCCCTTTTTTTCAAATTTTGGATGATACTAAATAGGGTATTATTTTCTTTGTAAATGAAAATATGCAGTGGATCATCTGGTAAATAATGCTGGAATAAGCGCAGTCGCAATGTTTGAAGATGTGGAGAATATCACAGCTTTTAGATCTATTATGGTAAGTAATTCAGATAGGAAATGGGCAACATTTTCTAGCAATCATTCGTCTCCAAATGCTCTAAGCCCTCAAGAAAATTAAAAAGAAACATTTGATTTTACTTGCATTCTTTTTATTTTTTTATTTTTGGAAAGGAATTAAATAAAACACGTGAGATGACTGTTTATTTGTAGCATCCCACTTTTTTTTTTTTTTTGGTGGTGTATAATATTGTGTGGTAAGAGAAGTACGTAGTCACTTTAATTATGTATAAAACAAAAAGAAAAATAATTGTTTACAAGAAATGCAATTATTAATTTGTGGCTTACTATCACTGAAGTACACTAGATTAGTAGTATAGCATAGGAGTATTGTTTTGTATGTTGTATTGTATATTCTGACAATGAAATTCAGTTTAACTGCACAGTCTTCATTTAACTTAGGTAGTAAAACGGTAGAACACAAACGTTTCTTATATCTTATTCGTCCTCATGAGTTTGAGAGGATAGGTGAGGTAGGAACTAACTGACAACTTACGTGAAGGTAAATATATTCAATTTGTAGAAAATGTTATTAATTTGGACCATATGAGTATGTATACAATACACAGAAACCATTGTGATTTTTTCTACAAGTCTGACTTATTGAATTATAACGTTATGGCTTGTAATGGCAGGATATTAATTTTTGGGGATCAGTTTACATGACCAGATTTGCACTTCCATATCTTAGAAACAGCGAAGGCAGGGTCATCGTCCTGTCTTCAACTACTTCGTGGTTGCCTGCACCGAGGATGCATGTTTACAATGTAAGAATTAATCTTAATTATTGCTCCCATTTTTGGTTATCTCTAGTTGTCTCTAGTTTTTTTTTTTTAAAATAAAAAAGAAAGAATTGATTAAAATGGTTACTTTTTTAATCTAGGCAAGTGATGCAAAGCAGCACTTCTACAATTTTTTGACACTTTAAGGGTTGAATTTGGGCCTGATATTGGAATCACAATTGTAACTCCCGGGTTCATAGAGTCTGAATTAACTCAAGGCAAATTCATGGGAAAAGCAGGAAACATCGAAATCGACCCAGAAATGAGGGATGTAAGTAGTATTAAATACCTGCTTTGACTTATTCTTTAATTTGTCATGTGTTATTTTAAATGACCATGGAATGTACAATGTAAGTGTTGATTGTTCTGATTTTTTGGTGCACCAGACTCAAGTTAACATAATGCCCGTGGAACGGGCATATGCTTGTGCCAGAGCAATCGTAAAGGGTGCTTGTCGCGGGGATAGACATGTGACTGTGCCATCGTGGTTCAACTATACATACTTTTGGAAAGTATTGTGCCCTGAAGTTCTTGAATTTGGATACCGCATTCTGTTCATTGCAGGTTCAGACTCTTCGCCGGAGGATGCATTTGGCAAGAAACTGCTGGACTTACACTGGAGCAGACAAGATCCTTTACCCAGAGACAGTCAGAGTTCCTCAGCCTAAGACCGAGTAGTTAAAAACATGAATCTAGTTTCATGTTGTTCATAAATTTGTGGTCTGTCGTATGCATGGTTCTAGTGTTTGTCTTTCTTTCGTTAGATCTGTGATGCTTCATTTTTGGGTTACATTTATGTGTAGCAAATGTTGGGAGTAACTTCTGGATGCATGTGTGTGTTTATTTTGTAGCTAATAGTGTGTACTGTTTATTTTAGCTAAGTGTGTCTTATGTTACAAGTCTAATTTGTTAAAAGAGTTGTGTGGTTCAAGATTTAGTGTAAATTTTGGTTATCCATAAGTGTTACACCGTTAAATAGATTAAAAATAAAGACTTCATCTATTTTTCTTTTCATTTCATTGTGTTGTGATGGGTACTCAATAATACGAAGATTTTAGCAAAAAATTTTCTAGTTTTGGTAGCTAGTCGCAGCGGGTACTCGTCGCGCGTGGGCGGGCAGGCGGGTCTGTGACACGCGGCTCAAGTTTTGCTAGCTAGTCCTGCCGGGTACTTGTCGGTGAATGGGTCTGTGTTATGTGGGTGTCATGTAGGATAGCTCCAATATAGTTTTTATTTTTGAGCATCATCGGATGGTGGAAGAGCTTCCCATTGTTGAATCCCTAGTAGGAATTTGTCCTATATATCTTGAAAGATTGTATTATGGTATTAGATTTTTTAATAGTATTATACTTGTGTTACGGATGAAAATGATATTTATTTTTTATTTAACATTTTTTATATTAAAAAAATATATTATTTTATTATATAATATAATGCGAGTGTAATATAATAAAAAAATATAATAAAAATATTAAAAGCTTCTAATTCTTTTATAGTGTTAGTTTTTATTTTTTTTAATTCATGGGACTATGGTACTTGTTAGTCTCCTGGGCTCCTAGTACTCGTGGGGAGAGTGGAATCCTAGTGGGACTCGTTGAGGGATTCTGTGATAGTCACAGTTAAATGTTTTAGTCCACTGTTTGACAAGTTGGCAACTGGTTTAGTCAATGCCATGGATCGCTCAGCTTCCGCTTTTGACCTGTATTATTTAGAGCGCTCAACAGCGCTACGAAGGAGGCGGCTTAATTAAGTCAAGGAAAGACCCTATTATGAGTTATTATATTGGGAAAAGAAGCTATGTCCATTTATCCGAAAGTTACGAATCTCTTGGCAGGCTTTAAAATTTAAAAATAGATAAATAAAAGTAGAATAAATTGTTATCTTAATTAATTGTGACTGAAAAACAGAATGGAAAGAACATGCCCTATATGGGCTATGACTATTCATGTGATTAATAGTGGTGATAATAAAGAAAAAAATTAATTTCATATTAAAGACATGTGAACTATAAAGTTAGTTATTTATTTATTTATTTGGCAAGTCCAATTACTAATAAGGTGATTTGGTTGTGTCATGATCGATAATTTTTCAAGGGAGATAGATTTTGGTTCTAAATAAGAGAAAGAAATATTTAAATAGATTGGAATAAATGATCATTTGATATAAACAATTTTTGATGTAAATTTTACCGATAAAATCTAAAATTAGGTCTATCTAAATATTTTTTTAATAAAAAAAAAATCCCTTTTTTCCCAATAAATATTAAGTGCATGTTGTGGTTGTAGATTAGCTTTTCTGATTTGAGCTCTTCAATTGATTATCTTGTCTATGTAGGGAAATTTTGGTGCCTAAGCTCCTAGTGCATATCTGGCACATATTCCGCAATTACTGGCTTGGCAAACAACTTATTTATTTGTACATCATCAACCAACTCACTGTGAGATGTTTCACCAAATATAGCAGAAATTTATGTTATTCCACCAATTACATATAAATTGTTATATGAAGTTAATTAAAATGGTTTTAGAAAACACATTATTTACTTGAACTTAAACCAGTTTCCCGTAATGTGATAGGAATAAGTAGCAAGAAAAGTTAAAATTTTCAGCGAACATTAATGTTATCTTTATGATAATACTTGCCTAAACAAATTGTTCACCATTCAAGATTCATGAACAGACTTTTTTGCTCATGTACATGAACATCAATAATAGGTAGCTAATTAACTATTTATTGTAGAACACAAAATTTTGTGTTAATAAATTTAATACTTCAAATAGAAGAAGAGAGCATATATTTTACAAACATATAAAAAGATCAAAATCTACTATGTAATACAATATATATATATTTAATCACACAATACTTAACCTTTCTCGAAAGATCATACATAACAAAACCCCGAATATGAAATCTAGGAGACTTAGTTACCAATAAACCAAATTAGGATAAGAATTAAAAATGTGTTAGGATACTAACCAATAATATTTAATAATTTTTCATGGTCCAAGAATATTACTTTATTGATATTTTAATTACTCTTACATTGTGAGCATAGAAATTTTCCTACGTTTGTGCGTACGTATTATATATCACTTGCGTAAAATAGAGAATTTTTTCCTTCTTTTTTTTTTTTTTTAAACAAAATGGTGTCTATGTAGGTGAAATAATTATTATTTGAATATTAAATTTTACTTTCACACATAAAAATACAGTGGGTGGTGCTCATGTAAAAAACAAATTCCAACAAGGAAAAATTATTGATAGAGTTTTACTAGATATTATACTCTGTAAACAAAATCCCTACATATTATCCCACGCGATATAGATTTATGAGAATCCCACCAACAGTAAGACAAGGTCAACGATTCCCTAGTTTCTGTTTTATTTGCTCTTGTAAAAATAAATTTTAAAATATTCTTTTTAACACTTTTATAATCACCTTATTACACATGCATACCCTCCTTTTTTCATAAACTAATATTTTGAATTAATTGCATTCTCACTTTTAACTATCATTAATTTGAATTTTGCACTTTTTTTTTTTTTTTGGGTACAAAGAGGACCTACACCACAACCATACTCACAACTATATTATAACTAGGGATGGTAGTCAAACTCCCGACCTCACTATTTTATACTATCATTAAATATTATTGCATGTTAAAAATTATTAAATGTCAATAGTTATTTTTTTAATAAAAAAACCTTAATATTAAGAGACGAATAATAATAAATTAATAAATAAATATAAGTCCAACGTATTTAAGTATTTTAATTAAAAATAATTTTATTTTTTTTTAATTTTTAATTGCTAATATCTATGTCCAACGTATTTAAGTATTTTAATTAAAAATAATTTAATTTTTTTTAATTTTTAATTGCTAATATCTATGTGTTACATATTAATTGCTAGTATGTAAGGCAAACTGCTAATTCACGAGAAATGCTTCTTTTCAGCCTTAAAGTGCACTACAAATTAGTCTCTCCTTTTATTTTAATTATCGTTTTAAATTGGTATACAAAGATTAAAAATTATTAAAATTGTATTAATTTTACAAAATATAATTTAAAGTAAATAAATTAAACTTTATATAATATTTCTCTCTATATAATACTCTTTTCATTTATATGATATTAAAATTTAAAAAATAATTTATATATTTTTTCTTCATATTCTAAATTCACAAATAATTTGATATAAAGTAAAATTGTCTAGATCAATACATAAAACGAGAAGTAATAGTAATATATAAGTACTCTATACCCCAATCTCCCATAACATATCAAAGTGTTACAATTGAAGTTTAGTGGCCAGAGTAATAAGTTGGGTTCATATTGCAATTAACCCCTAATATTTTTCCATAATTTAATCAAACAGCGCAATCCTGCCGGAGTATTCATTATCCACCACAAACACACAGTTGTCTACACTTCACTTTTCAATCGTTGACCCAATATTTCTCTCCAAAAGGTATCCATCTTTGCTCTTTTTCGTCAGTATTTTTTTTTTTTTTGTTAATTCTTTATGATATCTGCTTTCTGGGCTTCCTTTTTTGCTCCATTTTACATATTTAATCTTGTTTTTTAGATATGATTTTGATGTGAATACTTATTGATAAAAGTATCTGCATCCCAATTGTTCGTTTGGTTTTTTGAGTGTGTAATTACCTTGTTTTTGATCTTTACAGATGGATTCTTGATTTGGGTGGTGTCCTTTTTTGGGTTGTAAATAGAGGAAAAATCGCAAATTTTATGGGATAAAAGGGAAAAAGAGAAAAAGAGAGATCTTTCAGAATTTTGGAGTGTGAATTCCTCAGTGGATTTGTGATTATTTACCCTTAATATTCAGTTTCTGAATTGATTGATCTTTTTGCGTTGAAGAAATTGCAGGCAGAAGGCTATTGGAAAGTTTGAAATTTTGGCACTCACCATGAAAACTATGTCACTGATTGTAGCCTCACTGGGTGTTTTATCCTTCATATTCGGAGTGGTTGCCGAAAACAAGAAGGTTAAATTTCTCAAAATCTGTTGTAAAAATCGAATGTTTTTAATCCCTTCATTGGATTCCTTGTTGGCTCATTGTGTTTTGAATAAGTATGTTGAAAATTTAATCCTATGGATGTTTCTTACTTTCGGTAAACAATTGTTTGTTTATATGCGAAAATTAAGATGGAGAGGGGGGTTGGGGTTGAAAGGGTGTTTGTTTGATGACTATAAGCCTGAATAGAGTGGTAATCAAATTTGCTATGACTTATGTTGATTGCTTGTTATAAGGCTTAAATTTTGTGCAATGAATGCATGAACTTCTAAAGAGTTTTTCCTTTTAACCTATATGGAAAAAGTAGCAGACTTGTAGTATTAGTAACCTCTGTTGTTTATGATTGGTCTGCTTGTGCTTTGTGATTGTGAATTGAACATTTGCACTAAGGATTGATGTGGGATGGAGTTTAAGGTGTACATGCATTCATGCTGTAGTCAGAGGATAAGTTGAATCTTTGGAAATAGTCCCACCAGGAGGTGTATGAGAGAGGAGGATGACTTTGTGCACAAGAAATAAAATTAAGAAGTTGAAACGTGGTAGACACATGAATATATCCTCTGATATGATGGGTGTAAAGTGTGAGGGATCAAAGAAAAAAAAAAAACAAAATAAAGAGAAAAGGATAATGAATTAAAAAGAGACTAGACATGTGAATTAGAGGCAAAAACATCGGATAAATATCCAGAGCTATTTCTGGAAATGGGATTTATTTATGTTGATAAACAGGTACACATGGAAACATAAGCTATCAAAGTCAGGATCAAGGTCTTAAGCAGTAATTTACATATATGAACAACAAATTAACTATGTTTTAGAGTTATTCACCTAATCAAGCATTATTTGTATGATTTGGAAGTTGACAACAAGTGACTAATGTTAACATACGCGTGAGACACACACTTTGTATTTTTTTATGTTCCAAATTTATGTCATGGAATCTATTAAATAGACATTAGCGTTCTCAATCTTAAACATCTGACCCCTTTTCTTTATTTGTTGTTGTTTGGCTTGTTTAAAATTTCAGCCTCCATCTGGTACTCCAGTAACAATGAAAGGTTTTGTCATATGCAAATATCCACACGATCCCACTGTAGCACTGGGGTATTTATCGGCTGTGTTTCTCCTTGCTTCTAGTGTGGCTGGATACTACTTATAAGTCTTTGTTTTACCCTTACAAAGGGAAATCTGTTCCACGGGGTGCTTTGTTCCGGAACACTGGATTTTCGGTGTTTTTCAATATTGCGCTGTAAGTTTCTCTTATCTGTTTCTCTTGTCTTTTAAATCCTGTTTCTGCATTTATGCTGAAAGATTTCTTAAGCCTGTTTTTTTCGGGTTTTGCTTCGACCACACTTTTTTCCCCTTCTAAACTAGTGGTGCCACATAAATTTACTCTACCTTTTAGCTATTGTATGCTCTGGAGACAGAGGCCCAGTTTGGGGTTGTGGTGGCTTATCACAAAGCACTTTACTTGTTAGAGCTTTGAAGAAAGTGCTTAATAAGTGCTTAATTTTTATTGTTTGGATGTAAACTTGCAAATGTACTTTTTTAATATTTGGTAATATATGATTTTGAATTTTAAAAATATTCTATTTTTATTCAATTATAAATTTATGGTAATATGGCTAAAATTTATTTTTAATGATTTTAAAAAGAAAAACTAATACCAAAAGCACCAATTTTTAGCTTGTGCTAAAAGTGCTTTTGAGACCAAAAGTTCTACAATATTTACCAAACACTCAAAAAAGTACTTTTGCAATCTAAAAGCACTTTTTAAGCAAAAGCAGCACAACCCCAAATGGGGCCAGAGTTTATGATGTCACTACTAATGCAATTTCAGTGTCTCACTAAGGAACTCATCTTATTCACGGTGATGTACTAATTGAAGATTAGATTTTTAAAGTTCATAAACAGTATGAACTCTGTGCACTGGTGTTGAAACAATGTCTCCCTGATGCTTATTGATCATTTTGTTGAAGGATTTATCAGAATAATTTCCCTTGAAAATTTATCAATGTTCTTGCAAGCAATTTATTTCTTGTAAACAAAAAGAATCCATATTTTTTGTGATACTAGATTCTAGAAAGATTCTTATCAAGGAAATAACAATATTAGGTTAGGTGTACTAGAAAAGCCATGACACACTAACACAGATTGTTGAATACATTAGTAATTGAGAAAATGAAGTAGGTTGAGAAATTATTAGGATTCATGCAGCCGTTCCACTTAGTGGGAATATTCTTGGTGTTGGTTGTTTCAAATAATAGAAAAAAGTAGTCAGGAATTGCAAATTCTAAGAGACCGCTGCAGATCAGGGGAGTATAGTAGTGTATTGATAAGCAACTGCCTTTGGTAAAATCTGGAATAGAACAACTTCATGGATTCAAAGTAGGTTGAACAAGAAAATTCTCCCCATTGATAATGAGTTTCAGCCTCTCAGGAATCAATGAACAACTGGGCATTTGGACAACAGCTACTTCAATAGTGGTGGAGATTTTAATTCCTATTTCTGATTGCTATACTAGTCTATAGTGCCTGAGAGATTGTCATGAACAAATCCTGAGCTCTACTTCTATTATCCATCCTTTTAATTGTATTATTATTATTTTTTTTCATCTTTTGTTGTCTTTTCAAGTGTCCTTTTTACTGACTTTTTGTATACTTAATCTTGTTTCGTGAACTGGCACCGCTGAATGAAGGGCCTTGACTGGATTAGCGTTAGCAATGCTGATATGGCCAACCATCACAGAACAACTGCACCTGAGTCATAAGATTCATCACAATTTGAAAACTGATTGTCCTACTGCCAAGACAGGTCTTCTTGGTGGAGGAGCCTTTCTGTCTCTTGATTCCGCTCTCTTCTGGTTGGTCTCATTGATGCTAGCTGACAATGCTCGACAGGACTATCTTGAAGAGGGAGATGTTAAGGGCAGTGATCTCTCCAATGATTATGATGGTGCAGCCCCCCTGAAGGGCACTGTTTGACACCCGTTATGTTTGGCAAGAAACACAATGTCTTTGGATTTGGTGTTCTATCTTTAGTAAATGTGGATATATGGAAGCATTATTCAATGATGAATAAAAATAAACTTAACTCTACATATTAGTCACTGTTGACATTTGTTATCTTTTCTTTAGTGGAGATGTGATTTGTTTTCTTGTGCTATTTTCTATCATCAGCTTTGTTCATAATCATCATATATCTATTGTCACCTTTTGTTTGCCAATGAATTTGTACGCGTTTAAAATGGAATCTAAGAATTTTGAATTTCAATCTTGTTAAAGATGGGATTTTCAACAAGATTTTTAAACACAGAAGGTTAGGTACTTGATTGATGAGGACAAGTGCTTCAAATTTTAAATAATTATATGAGAATTCAAAATTAGGTGAAGTGAACTTCATCCTCCAATGAGGGATGGTAATAGTGGGGGGTTTCATTCGCCTTTTTATTTAATAAGATTATATTCACTTTTTCCTTCGACTTTTTATTCAGTGCCACCATAGAAAATAATCTAAATGACACTATAGGACTCAAGCTTTTACAATTAATTTAAGGACAATTAATTTGTAAAATAGTAAGATAGATTTGATTTTTTATTTCTCCAGTAAATCTTGTGGTTAGGATTAAAATTTAAAAAATTTTGTTTACATCAACTAATTGTCATAAATTTTATAAATTTATAAACATTCATCAATCAGAGTTTTACTTCTATAAGTTTTAATTCACATCACAAAGTTTACAAGTGAAACTAAATATTAAAAATATCTAAATATTTGGCTTAATTCGATTCTAAATTTGAAGTTGATGAAAACAGATGTCACTTTTGTTTTTTTTTTTTGTTATGATTTCAGTTCACGGTCACGAGGCTAAAATAACTTTCATTAAGCAAAGTGCTCGATAAAATCATTATCAAATGAAAATCAAGAAAAGTCGAAGAAGAAAAATCAAGAAAGAAGCATTACGAATATTAAGGAGGCGTTTGATTTGGATTTGAGAATCGAAATTGGAATGGTAATTATAAATTTTACTGTAAGTCTGAATTTATATTATTTTTTTTACAGATATATTGATTTGAATAAGAAATATTATTTTATTATATCGATAAATTTATAAATTTGTAAAATTTATGTTACAAGTCGTAAATAAAAATAAATAAAATTTGATACTTTTATTATGTATAAAATGAATTTTTATAATAATTAATTAAACAACACTTATAAATATCATTAAAGTTATTTTCCGCCTCGTGACCGTGAACTGAAATCCTGTCTCTTATACAACTAATTCTTTAATCTTTTGAACTATTTTTATATCTTCTTGATTAAAAACTTGACCATTTTACCCGCTTGAATATAGAGGTCCTGCTATTTTACCTAGATCTTTAATAAAAGGTCTAGCCTAATTTAATACTCCTAAAAATTTTTGGATTTATTTTATGCATTCTCATTTATCAGGCATTTCTAACACTTTTTTAGAAATATGTTATTGTAGTCTAATTTTACCTTCTCCTATTCTTATTCCTCAAAAATTTATATATCCTTTCCATAATTCCATCTTTTCTTACTAATTATTATTCCATTTTCCAAATAGAATAAAAATTAGAATCCACCAATGTAATTAAATGTTCTTGTATCTTATAAATCTAGATGTGTATAAGATCATCTAGATGTGTATAACTAACAGGTGTAACAAATTAAAATATATCATCCAGAACTAGAAATGAAAAATAGATAATTCTATATTCCAAATGGCATAACCAATTAATAAAAATGACCTTCTGGACAAGTAAAAGCTGTCCATTTTATACTATCTGGGTGCATTTTAATTTGCCAAAAACCAGATTTACAATCAAATTTACTATAAATTCTTTTTCCTTGAATTCTATTTATTAATTCATTTTTATTAGGAATATTATATGCATCTGTTCTAGTATTATCATTTAACCTTTTATAGTTTATAACCATTCTTGATTTTCCTCTAACTATTTCATTATGATTTCTTACTATAAAAGTGATCTATGTTCTGAATTTGATTTTCTAATAACTCCTAATTTTAATAACTCTTTTATATGCATTTGAAAATCTTCTATATCTTGATTTGAAGCTTCTATATTTGTAGTTTTAATTATATATTCTAGATTTTTAATGTCTAAGTAAGCATAGATGTGTTATAAGAGACAGTTCAAAAAAATAAATAATAAATGTTGTGAAAAATGTATAGATAGATAATACTTGTTGTAAGAAAGATATTTCTTCTTTACAAGAAGAAATTTTTGAAATGGAGGAATACATAGACCCTTATTTAGTAAATTTTGATTTAGAACAAAATAATATTGAAACATATATGGAAGAATATATATATATAGAAAAAGAGCAAGAAATAGACTATGAGTTTATAAATTTAAACAAAGCTTATTTAAATATAGGATTAATTAAGAATCAAAAAGATATAGATGAAATTCTTTTAAAACTTGATAAATTAGAAATAATGGGTGATAATCCTTTAAAATATTGGGAAAATAATAAGATCTATGCTTACTTAGACATTAAAAATCTAGAATATATAATTAAAACGCAAATATAGAAGCTTCAAATCAAGATATCCATATATCCACATTTACTAAAATAGAACACCAAAATTAGGAGTTGTTAGAAAATCAGATTCAAAATGTGTATAATCAGCAGCTTTTATAGTAAGAAATGCATTTTTAGTTAGAGGAAAATCAAGAGATTTGAATATATATAAACTATAAAAATTTATATGATCTATACTAGAATAAGATGCATATAATCTTCCTAATAAAAATGAATTAATAAATACCATTCAAGGAACAATAATTTATAGTAAATTTGATTGTAAATCTGGTTTTTGGCAAATTAAAATGCACCCAGATAGTGTAAAATGGACAGCTTTTACTTGTCCAGAAGGTCATTTCGAATGGTTGGTTATGCCATTTGGAATAAAGAATGCTCCATCTATTTTTCAAAGAAAAATGGATGATATATTTTTAAAATATAAAGATTTTGTTATAGTCTATATAGATGATATTTTAGTTTTTAGTTTAACTATACAAGAACATCTTATACACATCTAAAGATTGTATAAGAGAATTCATAAAAAATGGAATAATAATTAGTAAGAAAAAGATGGAATTATGTAAAGGATATATAAATTTTTTAGGAATAAGAATAGGAGAAGGTAAAATTAGACTACAAGAACATATTTCTAAAAAAGTTTTAGAAATGCCCGATAAATTAGAAGGTATAAAAGAAATTCAAAATTTTTTAGGATTAGTAAATTATGCTAGACCTTTTATTAAAGATCTAGGTAAAATAGCAGACTTCTATATTCAAAACGGAAAAAATGGTCAGAAGTTTTTTAATCAAGAAGATATAAAAATAGTTCAAAAGATTAAAGAATTAGTTAAAAAACTACCAGATTTAAATTTACCATTAGATTCGGATTATATTATAATAGAAACAGATGGATGTGAAAAAGGTTGGGGAGCTGTTCTAAAAGCTAAACCCAATAAATATTTAGATAAAAAAGAAGAAGTAATTTGTGGTTATTCAAGTGGAAAATTTAGAGAAAAATAATCTTATAAATTAAGATGTGATGGTTAAACTTCTTATATTCATCTAGATGTTATAATATTAAGTTTGAGCATATTAAAGGAAAAGATAGAAGTTTAGCAGATCAATTGAGTAGATCAATATTAGAATCTAGTTCAAAAACTAATTTTTTAATTATGCAGAATGAGGCCACCAACAGATCTGAGAGCTCAAATGAGGCCTTTTGACCTCAAGGTTCTTCTAGTGAAGGTAATAATCCAAGTAGTTCAGGTAATAATTTGTTCTATTATAATGTATTACGTCCTCTTTAAGATACTAGTGTTACCAATCTTTATACAGATAAAGTTTGTGAAATAAGTTCTAAATTATTTCAAATACATTTGTCTATATCTTATACACATTTGTATGTCTGTTTTAAGAGGCTTAACTCATAGGCTTGGGCTTACAAAATAATTTGGCCCAATATTTTTTCTTGCAAAATCATAAGCTTCACTCAAATTATTAAAACCTTTAAGTGAAGCTTATGATTTTGCAAGAAAAATATTGGGCCAAATTATGGTTAATGGACTCTAAAACTTCAGCCCAATTGTGAAAAACACCTATAGTTAAAATTGTCCATGATTCAGACAAAATCCTTTTTTGTGATCATTGTCAAATTCTAGCCCAGACCATAAAAAAGACTAATGAGCATTGTAGTATAATTGAGGGAGAAAAAAGTGTTTTAATAGAAAAAATCTCTGAGTTAGAAAAAGAAATACAAAAATTAAGTATTGAAAGAGATTCTTATAAGAATGCTTATAATAACAGGCTTGTTCTAAGCAAGTAAAAATACACATCTCTATGAAATTAAGATTGCTTAAAGACAAATCAAGTCCGTTAAAGTGGGAGTTTGCCAAAAATTCCAATAGAACCAGCTTATTCCAGACTTTGATGAATATATTAGACTTTTAGATTTGATCGAAAAGGAAATTAAAGCAAGAAGAACAGTCTTTAATAGATTTAGATTCTCCAAGAGACTCAAAGAGAAAGGAAAGGAGTGTCTCTTAGACAAGAAAAAGAAAAAGAAAAATTTGAAAAAAGAATCAAAAATAGAAGAGACTGTTGAAAAAATTTTGAAAGAATACTTTGAAAAGAATAATATAAAAGAAGAAAGCAAAGAAAGTAGTAGTGAAGAAGGTCCAAATAACATAATTTCAAAATTCGAAGATCATCGAAAAAGAAAAAAACGAAAAGCAAACACAAGCAAAAAATGTCTCTCTTTCCTCTCTTTGAATAAACATCTTTTGTAAAATATTTTAAAGTTTCTTTTTTCCAAGAAGCCTTTGGGCATAGCACTTTAGACCTCTTCGGGGTTTATAAGAGACAGTTCAAACTCTATGTTCACATATGTAAGTATTTATAATTATGTAATCTCTTTAGTTCAATAATATATGTAAATTTCTAATACTTTATGGTTAATACTTATAAGTATTAACCATATGGTGGAAAATAACATATGCATTAAACTTAAGAGATTACATAGAATAACTGTCTTACATATATTGACAAGAAATGCTGTCTCTTATACACATCTAGATGTGTATATGACAAAACCGAAGGGAAAATACAAGAAAAGACTAACCCACAAACAAGGTGTAACAGTCTTTAATGTAAAAATATGTATTTAATTATTATTGAGTAATCTGAAGACCTGTCCTTCTATAAATAAAAATCATAGTTGATGTTTGATAAAATTATTATATGTTAATGAACTGAAAAGATTATCAAATTTATTTGAAATTTTTATATTAAATGAATAATTGTTTGTGGGTTAGTACCGAGTAAATTATTATTTTAAATTAAAGGTTTAACGTTTTTATTTTTATGAGTAATAATTATAATACTTTAGAAGAAATATTTTTATTATAAATTCCTGAAGATAAACCTTTAATTTAAATGTGTTGTACTCACAGAAATTAAGTATAATTAAGAGCAAATAGTTTTTGAAATATAAGAAATCTTCTTGATAAAAAACTTTAGACTTAGAACTATTACGAAGTTTATTATAGTAGAAAAGAAGAAGAAAACAAGATCCAATTTAGTAATTTAGTTTTACAATTTATAGATCATAAAATACAAAGAACAATTAAGAAGAAATCAAAATAGAAATAATACGATAGATTAGAATTAAGAATAAATTTAAACAATCCAAACTAAGAAGTAATCTAGTATATCGGCTGGAATACCCTCAAGTGCCAGTATTCTAGATCTAATCTAGTTGGCCCGAGGTGTTTTTAACAACGCCACGTACTAAGATTGTTTTTAACAAACGCCTTGATTATTTTTAGCAAACGCCACGTCTCGATCTATCTTGTATGAAGACTGTCTCTTATACTTTATCTAGATGTGAATAAGATTCAGACTTAAAATTTTCTTAATAAAAATACATAGAATTAATATTTATAAGTCATATTTATCTAAATAATAAGAATTGAGATAAGATCTAAATAATTAAAGAAATTAAAAATTTTAAAGAAAAAATTTTAATATATAGAGGAGATCCAGAAGACTTAGATTGTTATCTATACACTAAAACAGATTATTTTAGAGAATTAATATTAAGATTAAAATACGAAGAAGAACATATTAATTTTATAAAAAATAATATAAAATAGATAATAGTGAATTATCATTATTAGCAGTATAGATTATTCACGATTAGAATATTTAGATCTTAGAATAAATTTATATTCTAAGATAAGAACTTTTGAAAATAATCACATTAAGTGTAGAGATATAAGATCACTTAAATCGTGAATACAGTATACTCGGAAAGATTTGAGAATTCACTGGTTAATTTCCAATAGATTTATAAATAAATTTAGGAGAAAATTCTAATTTAAAGAAAAAGAGTTAAGAGAAGAACTAAGACAGAAAGATTTAGATTATTAAAAATATAATTAAAAACCAAAATAGAATTCTAGAAAATATAGATTGCATTAAAAATCAACATATAGAAAAAGTAAAACAAAAAGATATAATAAATATAAAACAATTACTAGAAGAAATAAAAAGAATTACTCTTTCATGACAGATAAGAATAACAATGATGAATATGATTTAAATTATTTAGAAGCTCTAAAATATTTAGAAAAATATCATTTAGATGCTAAAGGTTTTAGTAATATAAATCCATCTTCTCAAAGTGATCAGATGACAATTAGACAAAATTATTTTTATTAGACTATTATTAACATTACATTTTAAACATAGATAATGTTTCAAAAAAGGAAGAAAAATATACAAGTCCTGAGTTTCCTGATATTACTAATTTATATAGATAAATTACAAAAACTAGAAATATGTAAAGATAAAGGAAAATCTGTATCTTAAATTTTCTAATTGTGATAAAAGATTGTACCTTCAAATTTTTCTTTTAAATACTTTCTGTTTTCTCTCAGATATAACTGTAATCTAGAGACCAAGTATATCTGAAAACCAAGAAATTTATTAGATAGAATTTTAACGAGAAGAAATGATCAATTAGGAGAAAATTTTCAATTAGATGAAGTTATTGATATAGATAAAGATATAGAAATCTTTAGTAATAATCAGCTTAGTTTATTAATACCAGAAGACTTTATATGTTAAAGGAAATAGATTAGAAAAGCAAAATTATATAGACACTATAGAGAACAATGATAAGTTGTGTATAAGAGACAGGGTAAAAGTCGTACAATCCATCTGAGTCGCTTTTATAATAAAAAAGTGAAAATTAAGTCTAATGCATATGGGATTAATAGTTATAGGAGTTAAAGGATTAACAAGAAAGTTTTTAGGAACTAAAGTATTATTAGTAATATATGATGATAGATGGTCAGATACAAAGAAATCTATAATAGGAGTTACTGAAATAGATATGTCATTAAATGGAGGTATATTTTACTGTAGTCCAGATTTTATAAATCGTTAATACAGAAGAATTTGGAAAACATATAAAGATAGGAATTCAAAATAGTCAGATTTAGGAGATCATTTATATTTACAAAAACAAATAGAAGATTACTTGGATAAGTTTTAATTTATTGAATAATAGAAATATTATTGCAATATCAGAAGATTTAAGAGAGGAAAAATTAGTATAAAAAATTACCATATTATAAATTAATAGATATAAAAATAAAAAATAAAATTGAAGAAGAATTAGAAAGTAATATTTCTGATTTACTAGAAGAACAATCAGTTAAAGAATACATGGAAGCAGAAAGTTCAAATGCTAATCAAAATATAGGAAGTATAAACCCAAATAGAAGTCAAAGTCAGACTCCACCAATTAATCCAAGATATGAAGATAGTAAAAGAACTTATAGTCTATGGTAATTATCATAACTATAGACAACCTATACCTTTACAACAAATTTCAATTGAAAGAACAAATTAGACCAAGAGGAAAAAGATTATCAATAGAACAGAATATACAATTTCAAGCAGATAAAGGAATGATACTTAATATAGCAGCTTCTCATCCTCAAAATTGGAATACCTCCTAGGAAAGGACTTCAGCGTGTCTCAGAAAGGTGTGAGTCGCACTTGTGCTCCAATTTTCCACAAAAGCATTTTACAATGACTTGATTGAAGCATGTAAAGAATATGGCAACGTAACAAAGGGGAAATTCTTGTATGGTTGTTATGGAATCATTGGTTCATTAGTCTTCGTATAATTTTAGGAAAATTTTATAATTTTTTTAAAAATTATTTTCTTAAATTTAAAAATTTATAAAATATAAAATTTTAAAATATATAGTGTTATATTATATAATTATTTAAAATACAAGAAAATAATTTCCTAAAAGAAATTATAAAATTTTCTATAATTTTAGTATGATTTTTAAGTCTCCGTATCACTCCACTAGAATAAATAAAATAAAGTAATGTGAAATAAAGAAATATTTAGGTAGATTTGGTTTATAATTTTATTTATAAATTTTATAGTGTAAATTAAATATTATAAAATTTATTATATTAATTAATGTATAAATAAAATTTTATAAAATTTAATTTTGATTTCAAAATTTATAAGTGAGGTTCAAAAATTTCACAGAAATAATGTGAAAACTTACAGAGGAAGGATAGTCATTTAATAATTTCCTATAACAAACAAGAATCTCTCTATTCTCCCACTTTATGGAGAAAAAAAAAAAAAAAAAAATCAATCCATTGACTTAACGAAGACTTGGAAAGACCAATGAAGTCTCAAATCTTTCCTGCACTGGCTTTCCCCCTCCCTTCCTCCACTACTTTCTGTTTTCCTTAGCCTCTAAGTTTTTCATTCACTTTGATTTTGTGGTACTAGATTGGGAAAATCGCTGAAATAGTCCTTAAACTTTTTTCTTTTAGCCAATAGTGATTTTCCCTGCTTAGATTTTCTTTGGACTTCAAATATTTTTGCATAACTTGAAAAGTGACTTCATTCGCCCTTTTATTCAGTGTTACCATCGAAAATAATATAAATGATACTACAGGACCTAAATTTTTACAATTAATCCAATTCTCAACTCAAAGTTGATCGAAAACTAACAAAAACATGTCAAATTTTTTTTTATGATTCCAGTTTACAGACTTTCATTAAATCAAATCTAGTTAAATATTTATCAATCAAGAAAAGTCGGAGGAAGAAGCACGAAGAAGGTACATCAGCGTGTCTCACAAGATATGTGAGTCTCGCTTGTGCTCCATCATTTATCCACTTATCTGATGCATTTGTGTGGGCCAATTTTGGAACTCACGCCAAATTGGATTTATATAAAAATTTATCCAAATAAATTTTATAAAAAATTGATTCAAATCAAACATATAAAGAAGATAATAACAGTCTAACAAATAAAAAATTTTATACGAATTTTATAAATCTCTTGATTTATAAATTTCTACCGTCGTCTTAGTAGAATAGAGTGAATCCCTCTCAATAGCAAACAAAAATCTCAGCGTTCTCCGGCTTTAATGGAAAAAAATAATAATAATAAATAAATCCATTGACTCAACAAAGACTTGGAAAGACCAATGTAGTCGCAAAACTTTCCTCATGCACCGTCTTTCCCGCTTCCTTCCTTCACCACAGTCTCTTTTCCTTAACCTCCAAGTTTTTCTTTTCTACTCAGTGTCAATATATTGAGTTTCTGCTCTTCTTTTTTGTGCTGCTGTTTTTGTTCTCTTGATAAAACTTTCCTCCACTACATTCTCTTTTCTTTGACATCTAAGTTTTTCTTTTCTACTCAATAATATATTGGGTTTTCGCTCTTCTTTTTGTGCTGCTGTTTTTGCTGTGTTGATTGATCAAAATGATGGCTATGACGCCAAAGGATCATATAGAAGAGATATACTCGGAGGAAAAAGTTCTCCATTGGAGGAGATCCCAACCCACTCACTGAAGATCTTCATCAGGCTGTCAAGAATTTGTCTGCTGAACTTTATGCTAAAGATGTTCATTTTCTCATGGAACTCATTCAGGTTTTTGCTTTTTCATCTTCGTTTTTTTTTTTTTAAATTTTTCTTTAAGATAATTGATTGAAGGGATCTGATAATAACGTTACAGCTGGCAATTGGTATCTTATGGGTGGGAAAAGGCGCTTGGGTTGTTGAAGGAGTAATTTCATAGTTGGATGGGTGATAGTTTCAATTGAGAAAAAGAGGATGAAAGAATTAAAATTTTAAATTTTTTTTTTGATAAAGAATAAAGTTTTATTTTTTTTAAAATTGTTTTGAAGTGCTTTTTTTTTTACCCATTGAAATTAATTTTTTTTTTAATTTTTTTTCATTTTAAGGTATACAAGGGTTACATAGAAAATAAATAATTTTTAGGAGTATATGTGAAATTTATTAAAAAAAATTTATTTAGGTTGCATCGTAAAAGACTTTTTGATTAAAAATAAAAATTAAAGAATTCCTAAAATTATACGAAGACTAAGAGAACCATTTTTGACCCAAAACAAAAAAGTAGAGAAATTATTTTGACAATTTTTCCAAAAGATAAATAATTTTGTAAATTGTGTACTTATTCGTGCATTTTAATATATTTATCAAGTATCTTTAAATTTGAATCGAATTATTCAGCTCGATTTAAAGAACAGTAAAGACTGTCGGTCTGAGTAAGTACTCAATCCGAAAATTTAAAAATAACCTGTCAGAACCGATAAAACCTGACAAATTGATAAAAATTTATTAAAAATCCGATCCGATTTTGAATATTTTTCAATAATCTGGATGAAATTCACAAATTTTTCCAAAATTAGATCCGATTCCCCAGAAATCAACTGACAATCTCACCAAAGCTGAGACCATTGTCACCAATCAGATCAATGAACAAGAAAAAAATCCAATTGCCAAACAAAAAAAAAAAAAAAATTTCCCGTAGAAGAGGCGGAAGGGATGGACAACAAAAAGGGGTGGGGATGGTGGTCAAAAGGGCGGCAGGGGCAGAAGGGAGGGGGATGGTGAGGGAAAAGGATTGTAGCCAACGGGGGAGGGAGGCGGAGAGGGGTAAGTGGAAGTCTCTTATACAGGTAGGGAGGGGAGGTGACGGTGGTGAGGTGGGGAGGGAAGAATAGAATTTGTAAGGTCTTGTAGAAATTGAAATATCTGACATGATAGACTAGTTTGATTATTTGTTTAAATTATATCATTAAAATGTGATGATAGAGTTTTAAAAAATTAAATATAATTATATTTTTAGGTTACATATACTTATATTTATAACTACTTATACAAGTTAAACATACTTATATTTATACAAGTTAAACGTAATTATATTTATAACCTTGAGTCATTGTGACATTTTTATTATTATTTTGTTCTAGAATTCAATAATTGTCCCAAGAAAAATGAAAAAAAAAAAATCCAACAAATTATAATTTCGTCATCTCTTTTATTTTTTTGTAGGAGTTGGCCAATTAATAATTGTTAATTTCCTATCAAGCTAACTTATATTTTCTCTTTCTGTTTTATATTTCCTGAAGTTCATTCTTTATATTTAATATTTACTATTTTGATAATATTACAAGCATATGTAGAAAGTTGTAAAAAAGAATATAAAAAGAAAAATTTCAACAATTAATTGAAAGACAATACATAAAGATGCAACATAGGTAAAATATAAATAACAAATACGAGAATCAAAATCTCAACAATTAATTTTATAGTTACTTATCTTATACAATCAATTGACTAACTATTTAATTAAAAATGTAAAGAAAATGTTAAATTTTTAATCAGTTTCTAGATCATTAAGGAATGAGATGAACTACTTTTTTAGAATAATGAAAAACAAATATCAATAAATGAAACTACTGAATAGTTAGAGAATTGAAAAGACAAAGAAAAATAGTACAATCAAATGTCATACACTAAAAGGAATGAAATTCCAATACTATCCTATTCCAAGTACCAAAAAAGTTCAAACATCCAACTCCTCTTATCTATATAGTATGATGTATTTTAAAGGAAAATAATTTTTAAAAAAAAAGGACAAACCATGTGACTTGGGTGGTTTAATCGGTTCAAACCGGTGGTTAAAATACAAACCGGAAACTTTACCAAGTCAGGTTTGAGTTTTAAAACATTGTGCTTACCATATATATGGAATATATGTAGTGAAGTAATGTATTGTATGCGTGTATAAAGTAGTAGAGTATGTTATGTATTCGGTGAATATGAGGTACCTAATAGAGATTGAGTGCTCAAACGGTAAGTAGAGCGATCAAACTATTAAAAGGTTCAAATTTGTCTTTGGCCAGCCTCGAACCCGTTTGGTAAGATATATGTAAGTACAAGTGTAACTCTCAATTGACTTAAATTGTAAGTAGGGTAATCATTGAAACGTCCCAAATTTCGTCTTTCGCTCGTTCTCAGTTCCGATTTGGTAGAATACATGTACATATAATCCTGACCCTAAAGAAAGAGGATAACTTGCAATTAAAAACTAAATGGTACCTTATATATATATATATATATATATATATGAGCATATATCATCCATGGCCATCTTCAACTTCTTGATGATTTCCTTCTAAGAATCCCTTCATGGTTCCACACTTGTAAGTCCAATATTCCTGGCTATCTAGATACCCCTCAATGCAGCTATAAACTCAGAAGTAACTAGCTTGGATTCTATGTTATTGCACATTTATAACCAGAGATATTGCATCACTTTTGACTTGAAATTGAATATTTTATGCAAAAACAGGTTACATCTTTCAATTTAATACAGAATGTTTTAACTCAAAAGGCTTAAAAAAGTGAACAAAAGGATATTGTTCCTAGCTAGTCAAATTGGTGTTCTATGGTTTCGGGAAGAATCATTTTTTTTTTTTTTTTTTTGGAGGTGGGGGATGTTTTGCCTATTCAAATGTGTATGCGTGCATGTGTCATAGCAGAGGATAATGGAAATATAAAAAATTTGGAATAAATTGAATTGCAGAATGCAGAGGATAACGAGTATGAAGAAGGGGTAAAGCCGTCACTAGAGTTTGTGATAACTTCAAAGGACATAACAGCTAGTGGAGCTTATCAGCAACACTCTTGATCTTCAACAATGAGAAAGGTTTCTCCCCAAAGAACATAGATTCAATTTGCAGCGTTGGTCGCTCCACCAAGAAAGGGAACCGTAAACGTGGTTATATTGGCGAGAAAGGTAAAATTATCACTTATGAACTCAAGATTGATTGATTTTGAGATATTGTACAGATTTGTACAATGCATTCCATAATCCATACAATTATGTTTCTGTTATTTTCCATCTTTGAAGCATATTGTTAATTTGAATTGTTAATTTGAACATAATTTTACGCACAAATAATTTAGAATGAAAGAAATATGTTGCTTGTTGCCCAACTTTATGTTCAGGTATTATACTTCCTCAACTCTCATTTGAAACTTCATTCCAACTCAAGTTGGAAAAATTAACCTCAAACAAATGGGTGTTCATCCAAATTCTACTTGCCTTTCTTTATCCCTTTTTCATTTGTGTGACCTCTTTGATGGTTTAGATATCCACTTATGCAATATTGCTGTCATATCCGTATTACTCTTTATGGTTAAGTTTACATTTTCTTTTCGGAGGCTATTTTTCTAGCTAACTGAAACTAACCCGTTTGTATGATGAAATGTTAAATTGCTATATTCCTAAGGAAGATTTCATATATGTTTGGTTGTTTTGGTGTTTCAAATCATAGCGCAATCCCTGGTGTAGAGGTTATAGTTAAAAGTTCAATAATAGCAGTTACTGTTACATGGTCAACAAAATTAGAAATGCTCTTGAACGTGTCAAAGATAAACTTGATCATTCTAAAAAGATTGAATTTAAAATTATGAAAACAAATGTGAGCAATATACATAGTTGCAGAATACGGCAATGTACGAATATTTACCCCATATCCTCCATCCATTTGACTGAAATTTCCATTGGTTACTAGATAAACTTGATCTTCTGGATTGACTTTACCACCTATTTCGTGACTGCTCCTTCCATTACCTCACTATCAAGACATGTGATAAAATTGTTGAAATAGGATTATAAAGATAATAGCATTTGACTTACGCTTTCATCAAGTCACCATAGCTTGATACTTGATGCTTTATAAATATTAACATAATAACTCGTGCTATGCATGGGAGTACGAATGCGTATATTTAATTTCTACAGTAAAGTAATATTATAAAATAATGATGATAATATAAAATTTTATTAATTAAATCATATAAAGGGAATCAAACTTAAGTAACGAATTTTATGAATTAGTTCTTAATCTATGGCCTTTAACTGCAAGGTAGAAATAACTAATTGGTTTTATTTCGTAAAGAGTATTTGTCTCTGTTTATTATGTCCGTACATTAAATGCAGGTGAAGTTGTATTAAAAGTATAAATCTTGATTACTTATAAACTTACTGGGAATTTTACAGTCTCTTTTAAGTAACCATTTTCTTAGCTTTAAAAGATTGTATAGTATAAATTTTTAAAGCACATGATTTAAAACCCCTAAAAGGAACTGTAATATTTTCCTAAAACTTTATAATTGAAATTTTCTTAAGTAAATAGGGATGGTTTGTGTACCACTTGAGTGATGAACTACACATGGTTGACCTCTAAAGTGTGATTATCTAAAAAAATAAAATAGAATATAAAATTAAGAAATCAAAAGTCAAAAGAAAGAATTATAAAATTAAGTATTTAATTAAGTACAATAAACCTAATTTTACATATACTATTGTATAACTCAATCTCACATTCGGATGTACTTTGATCAAGATTACATTTTAAAATATAATGTCAGTCTTCTAGGATAGTAAAACTTTTTATAAATATATGTAAGTTGATGTTGTCACATAAAGTTGTATGTAATTTAATTGACAAACAATAAAAAAGAAAAAAACATACCAATAAAATCACCTTCCTGCAGTTATTTAAGTTTAGAGTATTGTTTTCTTTACCCTTATTTTTTATTAGTTTTTGTTTTTCTCTCAATTCTTGCAACTTTATAACCGAGTTTTCTTGGTAATCCTTTAGTGCATAGAACTCCATATTAGTAAAGTACTTGAATTACCTAAAAATAAATAAATAGATTAATGTGAATGGGGAAATATTTTCACCAAGTTATGCAAGATAATGCCACAATTAAAAGTGATAAAATTGTGTGTGCGTGCCCATATATATATATATGTGTGTATGTATCATGGCATAGTATGGCAATAACCATATGATAGTCAATGAATTTTTTTCACTATATGGTCAAAAAAACCGTTCACTTCTCTAAAGTAACCTGAAAATGAATAGCGATTGCTACTGATAATAAATTACAAAAACTCCAACCTATAATTCAAGGAAAGAAAAGTAACTTAAAGCAGCATATTTAACAAAAAATATAAAATTTCGGGCAAGATACAACATGAACAAAATTACGATAAGTATACGTACTTAAGAATAAACTTGAGAACAGGGGAGAAGAAAATAGCATGATTGCAGTTCCATTAATCTATAAGGCATTAAGCAGATAAATACATTTTAAAAAGTAATAACTTGATATAGTATTTAATAGATAGTTTGAATGATGTGATAATCTGATTAAATGATACGTACTTTTTTTTAAAAAGTAAGTTGATAAATATGGGGTAAGAAGTTGAAATGAGTCAAAAGTGTTTTAATTTAAGTTGGTTGAAGACTTTTTTTTTTTGTTTTGGCAGATAAAGATAGAGAAAGTGGTGTAAAAATAACACAAAAATCTTTTGACTTAAAAAAGCCAAAAATGTTTTAATTTAAGTTGGTTGAAGACTTATTTTTACGGTTTTTTTTTTTTTTGAAAAAAAAAAAAGTTAGTAGATAAAGATAAACAAAGAGGTGTAAAAATAAGACAAAATTTTTTTGACTTAAATTAGATGTAGAATCAATATGTACGTATTTATTTTAAGAGTAAGTAGATAAAGATAGAGATAGAGATAGAGATGAATATAAGGCAAAAGTTTTTTTTTTTTTTAAAAAAAAAAAAAGAAAGTAAAAAGCTTTATTTTTGCAATAGCATGCATTATTACCTATATATACATATCCGCTAAAGTGGTCTTCAATTCAAATTGGTAGTCTAGTCAAACTTGTGTTCTAAAGAGCTGAATAATGTAAATGGTAAAACAAAATCTCATAGACTAAAGAAGATTAGGAAATACAAAATTTCTCAATATTTGGATATTTATTGAATGACTAAGTATTTCTAATTATTTTGAATTCAAATCTCATTTCCCTCAATAAATAAAGAGTAATGATAATTACGCACCCATTTTAACTTTTTATACGCCCCTATTAATATTTATTGGTACAAAATATTTATTTGGAGGATGTGTATGGAGTTGGTAAGGGTGTGTAATAAGCAAATTGTACTAATAAATAGTCATAAAGTTGTGTAAGAGGTTAAAAAAGGAAGATAAATATCACCACCCTAAATAAAAAAAAAATAGTTAAATCTCATTCTTTGGATTTTTAAACTTTTCAACTTGGAAGTAGGTGATTTGAGCTATTGAAAGTTTATCATTCAACATAAGAGACAGATATCGGACAATCATCTATAGTCCTGAAAAAACTCAATTAGGATGTTTTAAACTTTCCTAAAATAAGATTATGTGGCAGATATTCATTAAAAAGGTCATATATATATATATATATATATATATATATTGTTGGATATTGGACCCAAAATTAAATTCTCAAATAGAAAAAATAATCAAATTGATAATACAAATTTCAACTTTAATACAAATGTATTAATATTAAAATAGTGACCTATAATAATAACACTCACAAATGATACAACACTAAAACTCTATTGGATACTAATACTTAAACACTTCGTTATAAACCCTAAAACTTATAACTTGAACTCTTAAAACTACTAATATAATTTGGATGTGGGATTTAGACTCTGAAACTTGAGTTTGTATGGTTGAAGTGAAGAAATGAATCCTTATTTATAGTAATGAGCTCCCCGACAATCAACATTCATTTTTCACTTCTCATTAAATGTTGGTTGAACTTCTTGGCAAAACCACGTTTCAAATGTATGAGAATGCATACGTTTGATATCTTTGCGCGTGAATTACAAGCTAGAAAAGATTTTGCTGCCAACTACTAGACTATAATATAGAAGTAAGCCACAAATTTTGACAATGAAAGATAGCCAATTTCATGGACCACGTTTGAAAATAAAGTATTAGAGACAGGGTTGTCTCATTCAATACTCCCCCTCAGCACTGGCTCTTCTTGTAGTCAGGCTAAGTAGTTCTCGAAACTTTAAGAATTTGGAGAGAGTCAAACTCTTGGTGAATATATCAACTTGATCATCTGTGTTGAAATATTTCAAATTAATTTCACCCTACAACACCTTTTCAAGAACAAAGTAATAATGTATCTTAATATCCTTTGTTCTTGCATGAAAAATTGGATTCTCCGTCGTGCGTATCGCTAAGTAGTTGTCACAGTATAGCTGAACCGAGTCATCAGTTGCTTGGTACAAATCCTTCATAAGTTGCATTAAACATGTGCTCTCTTGTGTTGCTGAAGCTGTTGCTCTAATACTCAGTTTCTATACTTGACAATGACACGGTTGTCTCTTACTACACCATTAAATCGCTGTCAATCCAAGGTTGAAAACATAACCTTGTGGTTGACCTTCATGTATCATAATCATCGACATAATCTGCATCACATTAGTCTACCACTTTGCATTCTTCTGCTTTCTTGTAAGACAGACCATAGTTAATAGTCCCTTTGACATATCTGAAGATTTGACGTACAATTTCCAAATGTTACTTCTTAGGATTCTGTATGAATCGTCTTGCACCCCAACTCCATGTGATATGTCAGGTTTAGTCAAAGTGAGATAGATTAAACTTTCTACCAACTACCGTTATATGGTAGCATGCTCTAGGTTTTTGCCCTCATCAGAGCAATATCTGGCATTGACCTCCATTGGAGTTGATATTGGCTTACAATTAAGCATGTCAAACTTCTCCAACAAATCTTTAGCATGCTCTTTTTGACACAAGAACAATCCTTCATTAATCCTATCAATTATTTCAAGACCAAGAAAATGCTTTAACTTTCCAAGTTCTTTCATCTAGAAATGTACAGACAAGTTTCCTCTGGTTTTGCGAATCTTATCTTCATTACCACCTATAATGATGAGATCATCAACATACACAAGAACAATATCTAATCTTTTTTCCGTAGCTTTCACGAACAAGCTAGAATCTATAGGTGCCACAACATATCCACTTTGAAGTAAGAACTCAGCTATCTTGCCATACCATGCTTTTGGTGCCTTATTTAACCCATATAAAGCCTTTTTTAGCTCTACAAACATAACCTGGTCGGACCATATCTTCAAACCCCTGTGGTTGCTCCAGATGTCAAGATTAAGCTCTCCATGTAGTTTGTATTCTTGACATCCATTTACTAGAGCTTCCATGACTTGTTAATTGCAAGTTATTACTGATGTTTTCTGGGGTAAGTAATATGGAAGAAGGCAAAATAAGATCAGAGAAAGAGATCAAATTCAAGAAGGGAAGTAGAATGACGTGGCAAAATAGAATCAAGACAAGAATAAGGTTGCGATCAAGATCCAACAAATTAAGGCAGCAATAAGAAAATATCAGTTAATTATTCTACAAAATATTATACAATCCTATTAGATTTTATATTTTAGTCAACCCCTATAATAAAGGGGTTAAAATCCCTATTATGTACTACCTAAATTAGTCAGCTTTGTCTTGTTATTTAAACAGTTGAACGTAATGAAAGAAGACAAGTAGAAAATTATTCAACTTGAGATAAAAATTATTCAACTTGACATAGGAATTCTCTCTCTTAAGCTCCAAGGTTGGTAGGCCCCTTTAGAGAGTTCTATTTTTTCCCAATCTTCGCACCATAGGTTCTTATAGAAAACCTAAACAGAATTGTCCCATGACTAGATCCCATTTCCAAGGCTTGCAACATCTTGGCATTAGAGTTAGGAGTCATGGAAGATTCAAGCAACCAGAAGCATCAAGTAATGGAGATGATGAAGCACATGCTGTAGAGGAACATAGGGCCGAGCATCAAGCAACACTTTCTGTCGTAACTGCCATAATTGACAATCTGTCCCAAAATAAGAAAGGGTGGATAGGCCATAGACGCGAGCCGAAAAACAGCAGCAGCAAGGCGCCAATAGCTGCACGATCAGAATCTGAATTAGGGGGATGTCCAGATAGTAATCTTGTTCCCCGACATGCAAAGATTGATTTCCCTTCATATTGTGGTAAGGAAGACCCGCTTAGATGGCTAAATAGATGTGATCAGTTTTTTCACGACCAGCAGCAGCTGCAGAGGATAAGGTTGGACTAGCTTCATTCCACATGATCAGAGATGCTCAACTTTGGTTTTTTAATTTATCCCAAGAAAACCAAGATTTATCATGGGAATGTTTCAAGGAATTGTGCCATCTCCATTTAGGACTGCCAACACGAAGCTCCCCTTGGAGAACTCATCACCCCCCTTGGAGAACTCATCACCCTTTGGCAAATAGGGACAGTAGAAGACTATAATGAGCATATTTCAGAGTCTTGCTTGCACGAGCCATCACTGTGCGCACTGGCCAACACATGGATATTTTCATGGAGGGGCTATCTAACTCCATCTGCTCTATGTGGAAATCCACCTTCGTACAAATTTGGTGTCCGCCATGAGCCTTGTTAGGGCATTTGAAAGGAAGCTTTAGCACAGTAAAGGGAAACGCCATAGTTACAGCGGGACAACATCAAGACAGACTCAGAATATCACAGGAGAGAGGAACAAGACAGAATAGCATTATAGAGTAAGGAGAACAAGCGCACCCACTAGCCTTTATCAAACACCTGAACCGAGCTAAAATAGTAGAAAGAAAGGCCAAGGGACTATGTTACAATTGTGACGAGGCATACACTAGCCGCCACAAATGTAAACGCCTTTTTTGGTTGGAAATAGCAAACACTAAATATGATGAAGATTCAGATTGCTTTATCACTGCCTTGGAGCCTAAGGTCTCTCTCTATGCAGTTACAAGATTTCGAAACTCGCAAACTATGCAGATTCAAGCATGGAACAAGGGTGTCAACTTCTGGTATAATTTTTGTGGATTCTAGAAGCATTCATAAGTTCATTAGTAAGGGAGTTGCGCAACTGCTCAACCTACCTTACCAGAAACAACCAGGCCTCCAAGTCTCCGTAGCAAATGGTGAAAAAATTCCAAGTCCTAGCTTGTGTGGAGTGTGCTTATAGGTTTTCTCTAACTCTTTCTATGTTGATTTGTATATCATACCATTGGACGGTTTTGATATGGTTTTGGTGTGAATTGGCTGCACACGTTGGGTACAGTTGTATGGGAGATCTCTTCCTTAACAATGTCCTTTTCACTTAACAAGAAGAAGGTGACATGGAAAGGTTAAAAGTAAGAAAGCCGCGCGTATGGTTATTTTAATCCAGAATTTAGCAAGTCCTCAAGTGGCGCTAGAAATGTTACTGGTAGAATATCAAGATTTATTTTGGGAGCCAGAAGGATTGCCACCACCTCGCACAAAAGATCACCGCATTCCTTTATTACTAGGAACGGGTCCTATGGTGGTCAGACCTTTCCGTTAACTTTGTTATCCATTTTGCAGAAAGAGGAAATAGAGAAGCAATATAAAGACATGATTATTAAAGGAATTATCCGCCCTAGTCAATCCCCTTTTTCCTCAACAGTTTTGTTGGTAAAGAAACACTATGGATCATGGCATTTTTGTATAAACTACAGGGAGTTTAATGCATAAACAGTGAAGGACAAGTTTCCCATTCTTGTGGCGGATGAGCTATTAGATGAATTACATGTCTCCAAATACTTCACCAAGCTCAACCTTTGCTCTGGGTATCATCAAATCCGTGTGGATCCCCTAGACATTGATAAGACTACTTTTCACATCCACCACAACCACTTCGAATTTCTAATGATGCCTTTCGGCTTGAGTAATGCACTTTCCACTTTCTAAGCTCTTATGAACGAAATATTTTAAGCATACCTCCATAAGTTTGTCAGATGACATTCTCATCTATAGTAAGACATGGGTGAAACATCTTTATCATATTCGGATTATTTTTTATCTCTTACACGTCAGTAGGAAATTGGCAAATTGGTACTCTAATTTCTAGTGATGCCTTTCTGCTTGAGTAATGCACCTTCCACTTCTTAAGCTCTTATGAACGAAATATTTTAAGCATACCTCCATAAGTTTGCCTTAATATTTTTAGATGACATTCTCATCTATAGTAAGACATGGGTGAAACATCTTCATCATATTCGGATTATTTTTTATCCCTTACACTCTTATCAACTGTTTCTTGAAGAAATCCAAATGCTTATTCGGTGAAACCAAGGTAGTGTAGCATTTGGGACACATTGTTAGTAGAACAGGTGTGTCGATGGATCTCACCAAAATTCAAGTAATAATAGAGTGGCCTCAACTGCAAACAACAAAGGCCCTACGTGGTTTCCTTGGGCTGGCAGGGTACTATAGGTGGTTCATCAAAAATTATGGCGAGATTACGGCACCCCTCACCGATCTTCTCAAGAAGCATAATTTCAATTGGACCCAGAAGCAATCGCTGCCTTCAAGGAATTGAAGACAGCACTTGTAGCCGCATGTGTCTTACAACTTCCCAATTTTGCTATAGAGTTCGTGGTGGAATGTGACACCTCCGGGTGTGGTACCGGGGCTGTCTTGTAACAAGAGAGCCATCCCATTACTTTTTTCAGTAGGAAATTGGCAAACTGATACTCTAAACTTCTTGCTTATGAATGCGAGCTGATTAGATTGGCTAAGGCGGTGCAGCACTGGTGACCCTACTTATGGGAGAAGCATTTCATTATAAAACCAACCACTACAGCGTCAAATTCTTGCTGGAACACCAAATGAAAAATTAACCACCTCTCCGCAACAATATTGGATCAGCAAGTTGTTAGGCTTTGATTTTCGGGTGGAATACAAGTCAGGAACAACCAATAAGGTTGCCGATGCACTATCTAGACGGGGGAACTCTGGTATGTTGATGGCAATGTCTTGCCTTCAGATTTTGCTCTTTGATCATATCCAAACAGAGGTGCAACACTCTGTAGAATTGCAACAGTTGAACAGGCAGATCGAGACCGGGTTAGTAGGCAATGATTGGAGCATCCAGGACAATCTAATTCTGTTTCGAAACAGAATGTATTTATCCCTACTTCTCCCTTAATTTTTGCAATAGTAGTAGGGGTTCACAGCTAGACTCATGAATGAGTTGAGAAAACTTGGCACCACATTAGAGCTGATTTTTACTTGAGAGGCATGAAGGTAGCAGTCAAGGATTTTATTGCAAGTCATATTTGTCAATGGAACAAGGTGGAGAATTTACAACTTGTGGGCCTTCTCCAACCCTTGCAACTTAATCTCACTCAGGGTTGGGCAGACATTTCGATGGATTTTATTGATGGGTTGCCCAAGTCCAAAGGAAAATCTGTTTTATTTGTAGTGGTCTACCATTTTTAAAACATGCACATTTCCTTCTTGTGACTCACCCCTATACTGGCTCACATTTTTGGAGCAGATTTTTTGTCTTCATGGTCTACCGGAGTCCATTGTTAGTGTCTGTGATCCCGTCTTCACTAGTAAGTTTTGGTCAGAATTGTTTCGGCTTGCTGGGTCCAAGCTCAAACTTTACCCTTAATTAGATGAACAAATATAAGTGGTCTATCGCACCATTGAAATGTACTTAAGATGCTTTGTAGGGGATCACCCAAATGAGTGGATTTGTTAGGTCCCATGGACTAAATACTACATGGATATAGCCTATCATACTACTTTGCACACACTCCATTTCGGGTGGTTTATGGGAGGGACCCTCGATGCCTTTTCTCTTACACTAAGGGCACAACGAAATTGGCGTTAGCAGTAAAGGATGCCTTACAGCAGCGTGACAAATTTTGGTTGAAGTTCTCAATCGCTTATAATAAGCCTAGGCTCGGATGAAAAGGCAACATGATGGGACTCACAGGGAAGTGTTCTTCAACTCTGGTGAGTGGGTTATGTTGCAGTTGTTCCCACACAAACAACTTTCCTTGGGTAGTAGTCACTATCACAAACTAGCTCAGCGTTTTTATGACCCCTATAAGATATTGCACCGCATTGGGCAGGTCGCCTATTAGCTAGAGCTTCCCTCTCACAACCACATACATGATGTCTTCCAAGTTTCCCTCCTCAAGAAGTTTATTGATGAACCACCTTCTACAATACCACTATTAGCAGTTTTAACGAATGGACACGTGAAACCAGCTCCTATCTATATTCTCCGCTCCCGTCTGAATCGTGGTGCCTTGAAAGTTTTGATGAAGATGGGATAGTTTGCCATCTGCATAAGCCACTAGATGGGAATCTCTGACATGATGTTATTGGTTGGGGTAAGCACCATCAAGTTCTAAATCTCAAGACAAGAATTAAATACGATCAAGATCCCACAAATAAGAGTGTAAGCAACTCTCTCTTATTATTTAAATAGTTGAATGTAATGCAAGAAGACAAGCAGAAAATTATTCAACTTGAGATAGGCAACTCTCTCTCTCGAGCTCCAAGGTTGGTAGCCCCCTTTGAAGAGCTCCATTTTTTCCCAATCTTCACACCATTGGTTCTCATAGAAAACTTATGCCCAATCATCCTGTGACTAGATCCCATTCCAAGGCTTGCAACATAAGTGCTGATAAAACTTGAACAGTAGTTAATTTTGCCACCAGGCTAAATGTTTCATCATAATCTAGCTCATACTTTTGCGAAAATCCACGAGCCACGAGACAAGCCTTACATCTCTCAACTGAACCATCTGGACGAGTCCTAACCTTGTAAACTTAAGTCTTATTTTGTCTGAGCGCTTGAATTTTCTCTTCCGTGGCCTTTTTCCTCTCAGTATTTTGAGTTATCTCTTGATTGACAAAAGTGGATGGTTCAATTACTCCATTATCTTTTGTCAAAGCAACATTAGCATACCTCAGATTTGGCTTTCTTTGTCTCGTTGATCTACGAAGTTGTTCGGGAAAATTCTCACAAACTTCTATCTCCTTGTATTGACTTGGTCTTTTATTTTCTAAAATCTGAGTATGCACCTCTGTTCACCAAGGACTTCTATTTTTTCTCAGGTGAATCAATGCTTACCACATCTTGAGTTGGTAAAAGCTCCACCTCTTTTTGTCTTGCTTCGTCTTCATCCTTTGTGATTGATTGATCATCTAATCTCTCTAGTAACTTTTCCTCCATCTCTTTTGAATTTGGATATAATGTTGCTTGTGGTGACCACCATGTTGATACCCTATCGAATACTATATTTCGTGAGACATAGCACTTTTCACTTGTAGGATTAATGAATCTCCAACCCTTTCATTGATTATCATAACCCACGAATATACATCTTATGGCATTCTTGTCAAACTTGCTTCGGAGGTGATGTGAGTTTGGAACAAACACATAACAAGCACACTCAAATACTCTGAAGTGAGTAACATTGGGTTTAACACTGTATAAGTTCTTGAACGGAGAAATAAATTCAATTTTGGGCTGAGATAGTCTATTGGTGACATGAACTGTCGTTTTCATGCACCTTGCCCAAAATTTAGAGGTACGTTTTCGGAATGTAACATATTCCTGCTAATTTCTGCAAGATGTCGATTATTCTATTCAGCTACTCCATTTTGTTTAGGCGTACTTGGGCAAGTCAATTGCCGCCTTATCTTACACTCTTGCAATAATTTGATGAATTCATTTGATGAGTATTCACCTCTATTGTCCATTCGTAGGCACCTTACCTTTCAGCCTACTTCTTTCTCTACCTTGAACTCTTTGAACCAGTCCAAGATTTCAAACTTTTCCTTCATGAAGTCAATCCAAACAAATCTAGAAAAATCATCAATAAACGTAATCATGTATCTCTCTTATTCATGGTTCCTTCACTCAAGACCAAACACATATGAGTGAACTAGCTCTAGAGGCACATTGGCTTTGAGTTTCAACTTGTATGGAAGTTGATGAACTTTTCCGTACTGGTAACCTACACAAACAATGTCATCTTGAACATTTACCTAAGGAAGTCCCTTCAGCATTGACTTCATCATTATGATCTTCAACTTGTGGTAACTCACATGCCTTAATTTGGCATGGCAAAGATCATCTGTCTCATTCTTTTTTGCCTTATCAACATAGGCTTCTTGTGTAGACATCATGTACACTGTTTCCTGCCGTTTCCCTTGCATTATTAGTGTACCTGTTATTATACACATCTAGATTTTGATACACCTTAACTTCATCTGGTATGAACAATACAAAAGTGCCGAAAATTGTTAGTTGAGAAACTGACAGCAAATTCTTCTTCATTCCAAGCACATGGTAGACATATTGCAACTCTACCTGGTGGGAGTTGTATTCAGGTAACATAGTCGCATTACCAATGTGAGTAATTGGTAACCTAGAATTGTTAGTTGTGACCAATACCACTCGATCTCTTTTGTACTCTGTCAAATTTTTTAGCTTTCTTTTGTCCCTGGTCATGTGATTAGAGTATCAATATTATAATTGATAGGATTGGTACTAACTATCGTAAGAGCTAACTTTTCTTTTTGATCAGTTGTGCAACAAAATGCACACTCTTCAATTGCAAAAGATGCCTGTATTTGTCAATCTTTATCAGGTTCATTAACCTTTTAGGAGAATGTGGCAGCATTACCTTCAACTGGTGGTGGCCTGCAAAATTCGGCATGATGTCCTTTCTTCCATATTTGTAGTAGCTGTCGTTGCGCCATTTTAGGTTGCCTTGTGACCTTTGATGCCTTCTATATTGGCCATCTGCACCTTCGCTTTGGCCAGCTCCCCTTTGATTGGTGCTCGTCACTACTTCTTTTTCTTGCCTCTTTTTCTTTTGGTGAAGATGTTGTTTCTTCATCATTAGTAGACACTTTAGGCGTAAAATTGTCTAAAACTTCCTCATTGGCAAGTAAACATTCCCCGTCAATAACTCTATTAGAGTTGGTTCTTTGGTCCATCCTCGGGTAGTAGTGATAAAACCTTTGTATTCTGACCTTCAACAATGAATAATAATTCTCCTGTCCTCGTTTCTAGCTATTGCATTTTGAGGATCCAATTTAGATATTTTATCACAAAGGGATTTAGCCTTAGGGAAATATTGACATATTGTCATATTTTGTTGTGAAGTAGATAGTAACTCATTCTCGAGTTTTTGGAGTTATGGAGATCATTGGTCTTTGCAAACAACGACGAAAGAGCGTCCTATGCCTCCTTCGGTGATTGGCATCTTTGATCTGCTGCAACAAATCATCTTCTATAGTCATTACCAATGCATACATAGCTTTGCCGGCTTTAACTTTCCACTTCTTAAGTGGTTCTGCCTCTATTGATGGTGTTGTATCATCTCCACCGATATAATCCACAAGTCTTGTCCAAGTAGATAGAATTTCATACGAGTACTCTACGAACCGTAGTTGAAATTGATACTTAATTGTTCATCAATGTTTCTAACTGAGATAGAAACCTCCACTATAATCAACTTTCTATGGTTCAAATCACAACCTGTGTGTGATGAAAATTCACAGTACTTAACTGTGCTTCTGGAGAATCTCTTCTAGTGTACTTGAAATTAAAGACTCAACAAGAACATGTTCAAGACAAACCCACTCTGATACCAGTTTATTGGATATCAGGTCTAAAATTAAATTCTCAAATAGAAAAAATAATCAAATTGATAACACAAATTTCTACTTTAATACAAATGTATTAATATTGAAGTAGTAACCCACAATAATAATATTCACAAACGATACAACTCTTTATTTGAGTTAATACTGAGACTTAAAGACTCCGTTATAAACTCTAAAACTTATAACTTGAACTCTTGAAACTACTAACACAATTGGACTTGGGATTTAGACTATGAAACTTGAGCTTGGATGATTGAAGCTGAAGAAATGAAGCCTTATTTAAAGTAGTGAGCTCTCCGACAATCAACCTCCATTTTCCACTTCTCATGGTTAAATATTAGTTGAACTTCTTGACAAAACCACGTTTCAAATATGAGAATGTATAGGTTTGATATCTTGGGGCATGAACTAGCTGCAAGCTAGAATAGATTTTACTGTCAACATACTGGATCATAACATAGAAACAAGTCACAAATTTTGACAATGAAAGATCGCCAGTTTCACGGCACACGTTTGAAAATGAAGCATAAGAGATAGGGCTGTCTCATTCAATATATTCACCAAAAAAAAAAAAAAAAGAAGTCATATATAGAGAAAAAAATGTAACAGTTACAAATGTCATCTTCTTATAGATTTTGGTGAAAGGAGATTTGCTTTAATATAATATATATATATTGTTGGCATGTAAACCAAGCCCAAGTAGGATTTAGAAATTTTAATGTAATTGGTTTAGAAAATTAGTAGTTGAGTTTGTAAGGGATTTATTCCCTAGTTTATTTGGTGTTAGAAAATTGTGTTAGTTGAATCCCTTGAGGATTTAAATTAGATTGATAGCCTGTATTTAAAGGTATTGTGCCTAGTTATTTTATTTGAGGAAATTTACATTGAAGAGTTATTAATAAAATTATTTGATCCTCCCGAAATCCTTCTTCCTTAATTTTTCCTTCCAAGATTTAGTTACTCTCTCTTAATTGTGTTTGATCAATTCTATATTGTAGAAAATCTATTATTCTCCCAAATTGTTCATTGGTTGATTGGTTGTGTGCAAAAGTCTTTTGGCTTAGTATTTGCTGTGATAAGAGATCCTTGGTTCATTCTTTGTGTGGCTTTGATAATTTTAAAGGTTGTGTTTAGTTCCTACAAGTGGGATCAGATTTGTATTCCGTTGTGTTATTTTTTGTGCTTTCATATATTAAAAAATATATCTGGCTAGAGAAAAGAGTAGATGACTTATCAGAAAAAATAAACAAAATGAAGCAAGATAAATTCATATACTGAAATGATTTCTAAATTTTGTACAATGTTGTTTTGATGCCCTTATTCTTCTCTTTCATTAACTTTTAGACTTAAATATAAGAAAACTTCTTGTACATTGCTTTCACAAATTTTGGTACACCCTTTAAACGTTACAGTAAATGGAACTATGTCTGCCATTGACAATTCTGATATTGTTGCAAAGTTCCTTAAATAATAGTTCAGCTGTTGTTTTTGTCTAAGAGGTGATGCCTTCTCCTGTTTCTTTCCAGTTTTCTCCTAGCTTGTGTTTGTGGTTGTGTGTGTTTGTGTGTTTTCTTCTCATTATTCTGATAAGTATCTTAATTTGTTTTCTCCTAACTAATATGGGTGCAAAACTTCTGTTAGGGATTGGCTTTAAGAGTGTATTTCTGATCACCGCGCAACCTTACATTTTTAGCAATGGCTACCAAATACGATTTAGTGAAGAGCCATGCTTGCACTGCAATGTTGGCTATGTTGTCCCAGAATGGGTTGATGAGGATCCTTCTCTTTCTGTCATAAAACAAATATATGGCTCTGGGAGTGGTCTCCCAACGACAACGATGTCCAATGTGCTGCCTTTGAAGCCTGACAAGGTGAAACCTGTAACGCAGCAGCTTTCAAGCATTCATCCTGAAGTTCTTTTGTTTCTTTCAAAGATCAAGCAGCTGTCTGTTAGGGAAGACAATGAGGATCCACAATGCACTACTGTAAGTGCAATATCTATTTCAAGGGAGACCAATTTTGTCACAAGGAAGAATATTGATGCTGAGTCCTATTTGCTCTACCTCTCGGCTGGCGGGAAAGATGAAGAGGTTGAAGAATGTAGTTATCATATCTGGAAACAACGATTTCCTGTCAGAGAGGATTGCAGAGTAGAGAGAAGAATGGAAGTAGATGAGTGGGTGATCACGTTGGCTTTTCCAAATGGAGAACGTCTTCACAAAGGAACTAGCTCTCCAGGGATCTATGCCTTCCTTCCTACAGATATGGTGACGAACTTTCCTTTTATAATACAAGCGGATTTCATTCTAGCATCATCAAGGGAAACAATACGTTTAGATAATGCATGATGAACCAAGGAATTCTTGACTGCGTGCCTACTGCTTTTGTTAATGCATTCATTTCACTTGTAAAAGCCATTGAAGATGCCCCAGTTTCTAGTCTACCTCATATGTTTGGCTTCTTGCCAGTCAATGCTTCTCCTTATCCGAGTCTTAATTCCGTTAGGGACTGCATCAAACAAAAACTGACAGATGAGAGCATCATTCCTTGTGAGTCATATACAGAACAGAAAATTTTCCAGAGACCCTGTGAAGTAGGCAGGCTTATGCCTGCTTTCTGGGATTTGTTAAAGAGGGGAAGAGAGCAAGGGGTGACCTTGGGCAACATTTTGACCCATGGAAGTTGCATTTTAAGCTCTGCATTTGATAAAGAGGAGTACAATGAAATATTCAAATTTCTGGGACTCAAGTATGTAGGTTATGATTGGTATGCAAAGTGCGTGCAGAGTTCTAATTTTGTGATGCTAATATCAGAGGATCTCTATTTGGACCTTCTGTTGTTTCTTGCTGCAGAATTGGAGCTCATCTTTTATAAACACCAGCATCATTAATGTTCCACTTCTGAAGTACGTTGGTGTTGATGGTTTTGTGTCTCTATTCAGCATATCTGAGTCAATAAGACATCCTTCCATGTTGCTGCTTTCTTATGATATCAATCATGTCTCTTGGCTGATTGATTGGAACAAGGAATTTCGATGTGCAGGGAGTCAATTTTTCTTTCCCAAGTCGATGCAAGACTTACTTTGGTACCATTCTAAGGAGAATACAATACGGAATTGGCTTGTAAGTCAAGCAAAGGTTAGATGTGTACATGTGAATGACTATGCACATCTTCTCAGTAAGACATCGAATGGTGATAGGAAGTCAGCTGTTGCATATCTCCATTTCCTATATCACTCTTTGGCAGGGGATTTTTTATCCAACAAAGAAGTTGATCGTCTTTGTGGTTCTATGCCTCTAGTTGATAACTATGGGCAAGTGACCACTTGTAGAAGAGGAATTCTAGTCCCTGCAAATAGAAGCAGATGGTTGCAGCTGATTGGGTCAAATCCATGGAGAGCACAAGGCTTCATTGAGCTAGGAGAGGATTATCTGCAGTCAGGAAAGTATGCTGGTCTTCACACCTCTGAAGAAGAGCTTGTAGAATTTCTTAAAGTTCATCTTGCAGCACAGGACATACCAGATATATCTCCCCCAGATGCTGAGATTCCTAGTGTCAATTCCTTACTGACCAAGAAAAATGCATTCCTTCTATTAGATTGGATCCGTTCTTTGCAAAGGAAGGGAGATTTCTTCCCAACAAGGTTCTTGACAAGCATCCAGAAGGGCAATTGGATTAAGGTTTCTTTGGGAGGTAGTGTAGGCTGCAGGCCCCCATCACAATCATTTTTACTTGCATCATCGTGGGCAGATCTTCTTCAAAATGGATCAATGCTGGTAGATATTCCGTTGATTGATCAGAATTATTATGGTCATAGGATTAATCAATATGTTGAGGAGTTGAGGAAAGTTGTAGTGTTATGTTTGAATTTGGGGAAGCTTGTCAATATATTGGACAGCATCTGATGTCTCTAGCAGCTTCATCAAATCTAACCAGAGGAAATGTGTTTTCAATATTAAAGTTTGTCAGATTTTTGAGGGACAGAGTTCTTCCTCTTGACAATTTCATTAATACTATTAATGGGAAAAGATGGCTACGGACTTCTCAAGGCTACAGGAAACCTCAAGAATCTGTCCTTTTTGACGAGGAGTGGAGAATTGCATCACAGATCTGTGACATTCCATTCCTTGATGAAGAATACTATGGTGAGGAAATTAATTGTTACAGAACTGAACTGCAACTTCTTGGTGTGGTATTTGGCTTCAGTTACCAACATGTTATCCACAACTTCAAAGTTTCAGCAAACTTGACTTCTCTTACTGCAGAAGCTCTTCTTTTACTACTCCAGTGCATAGGCAATTCAGAAACTTCTGACAAATTTGTTATTGCACTTAAAGGAAATAAATGCATGATGACAAACATGGGCTTCAAAACTCCATCGGAATGTTACTTGTTTGATCCTGAATGGGGTTGTCTTCTACAGGTTTTCAACAGTTTTCCTATTATTGACGAGAATTTCTATGGACATAGAATCTCGTCTTTCAAAAACAAGCTGAAGCAGATAGGGGTGCTGGTTCAATTTGATGAAGCAACCACAGCATTTGCAAGTGTTTTTAGGCGCCAAGCATCATCCCACTCACTAAACAAGGATAATGTGCTCTCACTTTTATTGTGTTATAGAAAATTGAAGGGAACTCGTTTCCTCTTTCCTCTTGATTTGAATAAATGCATCCGTGGTGCAAAATGGTTGAGGACTCGACTGGGAGATTATAGGTCACCTGAAGAATGTATCCTGTATGGCACAGAGTGGGAGCCCATCTCTTCGGTGGCTTTGTTGCCTTTTATTGATGACAGTGGTGATCGCTATGGTAGGAGCATTCATGAGTATAAAGAGGAGCTCCAGAATTTTGGAGTGGTTGGTTTCTTTTCGTAAAGGTGTAAAGGCTGTGGCTGCAGGTGTTCGTTTACCTGAAGATCCTAGCAGCATTACACCTGCTTCTGCATATTCATTGTTGGAATGTCTCAAGAATTTAGACCATCAGCAGAACAAGGATCTACTTTGCACCTTCCTAAACAAAATTGATAAGGCATGGATAAAGACTACTGCTGGTTACAGATCTCCAAAGCAGTGCTTGCTGTTTGGTTCTGATTGGGAATCCATTTTACAGCAAGAAGATGCACCTTTCATTGATGAAAAGTTCTATGGCTCCAATATAGCATCTTACCAAAACCAGCTTAATTTATTAGGAGTTGTTGATATTAAAAATGGGTGCCAATTAGTTGCCAGCTCCCTTGATTTCCACACAGATTTCAGCACTATCACTCGAATATATAATTACTTGGATAGATTCAACTGGAAGCCGGACAGTGAAGGAACCAAAAAAATATGGATTCCTGGTAGAGGTAAAGATGGAGATCAACAACCTGGATGGGTGAGTCCTGAAGATTGTGTACTTCACGACAGACATGGCCTCTTTGGTTTTCAATTAAATATCTTGGAGAAGCACTATAAAAAGAATTTGCTGAGCTTTTTCTCTAGTGCTTTTGAAGTTAGAGCTAATCCTTCTCTTGACGATTACTGTAAGCTTTGGAAGCTGTGGGAAGATTCTAATTGCAAATTAACAAAGGCTGATTGTTGTGCTTTCTGGGGGTTCATTGTAAAACAGTGGAGCTCGAAGACAAAGGAAGTTCTGCTTGAAAAGTTGTCCAAAGTCCCTGTTTATTCAGGTTCGGATGGAGTTGTATTGTTTGACAAACACGATGTATTTATTGCAGATGATCTTTATCTGAAGGATCATTTTGAGAAGTTTTCTTCGCGTCCTCTGTTTGTCTGGTATCCTCAGCCAAGCTTACAATATTTGCCTAAAGCTAAATTGCTTGAAATTTACTCCCAAATTGGGGTGCGGACTCTCTCTGAATCTGTTACAAATCNAGAGTTTTCTGTATTGGATGGTGTTCCACTTGAGGAAGTGAATCCTAAGGAAATCTTTATCAGTCGAGGGCTCTTTAAACTAATTCTGGGTTTTCTTGCTAATGCTTCACTACAACTGGATGCAGAGAAGAGGCATGAAGCTGTAAGGTGTTTCTTGAATATGACAGTCCTTCAAACACGTGAGCCAATCAATGTGGGCTACAGTTTATCACTTTCTTCAGGGGAAATCCTGGATGTGAAAACACATAGAATGATTCGTTGGGAAAGGCCGAATTCAAAATTCTTTTTGCAGAAGTTGGATAAATCAGCTGGTCACAAAAATGTGCTTGAATATGCTACATATTTCGCTGAAGTAGTTTCTGAGGGAATTTTGTGGGAAAAAGAAGATTATGTACATCAGCTGGCTGATTTGATCAAGTTAGGTTTCATCATGGAATTTGACGAGGCAGCCATTGGGTTCTTGATGAAGACCAAGAATTTGGAGATATTTTTGGAGGATGAGTTGAGTTCCTTTCATCTGCCTTCCCATCAGAGTAGGTGAAGGTTGAACTTTTTTATACTAGTAAAAATTAAGTTTTTGTTACCTTGACTAGCTAGATATTTCAGTCGACATATTCTTCTTTTACTATGAAATTGCTGATACTTTGTCTGAAATTTGAATCTACAGTTAGTCCATGCTAAGTACTCCACGTTATGGAGAAGTCTAATTACCTTCTATTGGTTGCATGTAATATCTATTTCCCTTTTGTGTAGCTATATTAGAGCCATCGTCTGTCATTAACAAGAACAGGAAATCGAATGAATTTCAGTTTTCTATCTTCGTACATTTTACTTAATCTTAGAACTCAACTGAAACACTGCTTTCTGAGAAATGTATTGTGACCTCTAAAGAAATTAACTACAAGAGCTGTGGAAATGACCGAGACATGTCAATTCAGGTGACATATCTGGATTTCTTTTGATCTTATTACTTGAACACATTTTGACATTTGCATATAGGTGATGTGAGCACAATCTAATCTCATTGAGGTTCTAATCCCATAGATTACCGACAAAATGAGTTTTAAGTTTAATCGACAATTATGTAAGGTCATTATCCTAGTTATGTATTCAAAGTTTTTGATGATGAAACAGCAAGTCTGCTAAGCTTCTGTTTTTCTGTTCTTTGCTATCCAATATCTTTCCCATTTACTCCTAATTGTTATGTTTAAATCTCCTTTTTCCCTCTTACTGTTCGGTTTGCCTACTTGTTGCATCAAGCTTTTGTCCTTTGACTACAGAGTTTTCATAGAATGCAAATTTCCGCTCAGTTGCTTTTTACTAGTCCTATATAGCATGTATGGTTGTTTTTGCCTTGTGTTGGTTCATTAGGTTAAGAAGGTAGTTATTATTTTGATGCATCTTAGTATGAAAATGTCATTTCTATATCTTAGTATGAAAATGTCATTTCTAGAGCTGCAGTTGTAAATATTACTCGATTGCTCTTCAGACCAAATGCAAACAACATATACCATTATATACTATGGATCACTTAATTCTTCTAGATCCCGAACACAGGAAGCCTAGACTAGTCCAGTTTATTTTTTAGGATTGTTTCTCCTTTTCTACCTGGAAATTAACTATTAATCTTTTTGTGTCTCTTTTCATTCAACTGCAACAAGTCATTTATTTTATTTTCCATCTTTTTTACATTGGTACACTAAGAAATCAGATCTTCAATTCATCATCAAGATTTCATTTGTGCATTTAAGGTGCATATGTGGGGAGAAAGACTATATATTTTTTCCAGGGTAATATAAAATCAAGTAATTAAAGCCATAGATGGTACTTCAGCCACCAAACCACCACCATCGTCTTGTGGTCCATGCAACAATTTATCCCTTTTTAACTCTAAACTAAATTATTCCTTAAATTTTTTAAAATTCTTGTTGTCCTTTATGTTGTTCCTCAACAGAGAAATTAATATTTTTATCATCTTCATATACAAAAATTGAAACATCAATATGAGAATGAAGAGAATTTAAAAAATTGTGATGTATAAGTTAAATATAATAAGATAACTTTACATTTATTATTGATACATAGCTACAAAGCGGTTGTCCCTTACTCTTAAATTCCTGACTCCGCCGTTGATACATATATGATATGATACTCCCACCATCTAATTAAGTGGCATGTATTTAGAAAAAGAAAAAAAAATTACATCTTGATTCTGATCAGTACGTAAAATAATAAAACATACTAGTACAGTATTTTTGGCTGATGGAGGTGCTTACTCCGGCTTAAAAAATGACCTCACATCCATTGTAGAGAGCTAGAGAAGAAAACTTCACAAACCAAAATGAAGACTGTTATGTTCTATTTTTGGGTAAAATAACACTCACCTCCTTCAAGAATTATCATGATAACCACATAGATATCTCCTCTTAATTTAAGTTTGAAATTAACTATATAGGTTGATCTTCCTCTGAATTATACACAAAATTGAATAAACTTTGTACAAATTAATATCAATACTTTAAAAGTTCATTTCAATTTTCAAACAGACTGGTTTGTTAAATAGTAATAATAATTGATAGATAATGGGAGTTAATTCAATTGTATAAATAATTAAGAGGAAATGGTCTTAGTAGTTAGGATAAATCTTAGAAGAGGTTAATGATAATTTACCAAATCTTCCTATTTAGCATGATCAAGCATGAGGTTTTGCAGTCAGCAAGCCTGCTCGGCCATGACTCGAATGAGTTGATGACATGCATGCCCGGACATTGAATAGATTCTTTGCTTGTCTACCTGTTGGTAAAACCCTTTTGAAACTCCTCCTTTTCTTCCCTTTCTTCACTTCCTTAGCCATAAGTACCTGTGAAGAGACAGTTTACAAGATTAATGCCAGTGAATTGTTTTTAAACTTTTATCTTTACCAAAATAAAATGCACTAATTAATTAATTTCCATGGCCAAATTCATGTGAATTTGTTAGTGTATATATGTGTTCATGTGATAACCAAAGAAAAGATTCTTTTATCCACATATATATATATATATGATAAATTGTACGACTGTACGTACCTCCGATGGTGCAGAATCATCATGAATTGGAGACATGTCTGTTAAGTGATCATCCAAATCTGCGTCAAATTGTTGCATTCTAATTAAGTAACTCAAATAATCATCTCACAGTAATTCTTCAATTATCTCGAATATGATTAATAAGACATAAACTCATAAAGTCTCAAAAAGTGTTTTATCATTTAAGTTGTATTTCGTTATCAAATTATTATTATTATTATTTCAATCCACCAATTTATTGCAGATTTGAATTATCAAATACTGGCTAATTAAAATGATTTACTTTTTCAATTAAAAAAAAAATGCCACCTCGTGTTAGTATTTGCAATCCGACGATCGTGCATATCATATCTTGTGTGGGCATGTCTAACGTATTAAAAAAATAAAATAAAATAAACGTATTTGCAAACAATGCAAACTACTAACCTTCATTATTGTTGTCATTGATGTTACCATTGAAATATACTCTAAAACTTGGTGAGCCAGGAAAAACTTCATCACCGTCATCATGATGCTGATGTCTGAGCATTTTCCATCATCATCATCATCATCCTCTTCCTCGTCCTCGTCGTTTTCGTGATCATTTTTAACATCACCATCCAAGATATTTTTTTCAACCTTGGCCTCATCTTTAGCCAAGGGTACTCCATTATTAATTATTCTTCCTTGTTTTTCTTCACCTTCATTATTTTCCATTAGGGTTTTTTGGCCATGACCATCATCACCCTCCCTCTCCGGCGACCCTCCTTTCGAGCCCTCGGACGTGACACAACTGCCCGTTTCGTCTTGTGAACCTTTGCCTATGAATAAAGGTTGCTGATGAGTTGAAACATTTTCCTCATCTTCCCTATCATGCAAAAGCAATTCTTTCTTTGAAGGGGTAGTGTCTTTCGTCATGAGGGCTTTCGGGCTTCTTTTCCTCTTGAATTCTTCCAACCGGACGAGGAAGAGAGGGCGAGCCTTCGCCGGAAAAACGACGACCATTGTCGTCCAATCTTGAAGCACCACAGCCCATTATTTTAGATATACTAACCTAATAGGGCATGTGATAGATAGATAGGAGTAAAATGGAGGGTAAAGAAACAAAAAGGAACTTGGATGGTAAAAAGAAATTTAAAAAAAAAATGAATAGTTAATAAATTATGAGAGAAATAGAATAATTAAAGAAATAATTAAAACCTTAATTAATTAAAGTTGGAGGCCATGCGTTTCTTCAGGAACAGGTTTTAGTTGCTAAATCTTGGGAAGGGAATGGTAAATTATGAAGCAGCTACCTTTTGACTAATTTTGAAGATTTAAACATCTCTGGTAATTGAGCTTATATATAATGGATTAATTAGCTGTCTTGATGAATGAATTTGTGGTTTAAATTCACTTGTTTTTTCTATTTTTAGGGAATAACGAGCATGAACCCCATTTTGTGCATGGGAATTTTGAAGGTAAATTTACACATCAGATCTCTAAGTTTCGAAAAATAATAAATTGAAATTTTTTGGATACTAATAAATTTATTGAGAAAGAAGACCAAAAAGAAGTTTCCAATTACGTAAGATGGTCAAATAATAGTAACGTAGTATTGAATGTAAGAAATGCTATATAATTAGAAAAATTCTAAGTCCTATTAGAAATAATTTCATTGTGCTTTAGAGGCTAGTATATTATAATCTTATAGGAGAATTTTATAATTTTTTTTAGGAAATTATTTCTTTAATTTTAAAAGTTTGTGCAGTACAACCTTTTAAAACATATGTATTATACTGTACAATCATTTAAAATATAACGTAATGATTCCCTAAAAAAAATTGTAACATTTTTCAATCTTATATATTTTAAAATTTTATACTTTACAATCCTTTAACGGAATGGTTCCTTAATTATAGACTGTAGAACTAGTCAATTAATTAATTTAATATACTTTTTTTTTTTTTGCGAAAGCAATATATTTGATTTGTCAATTACTTATCTTCTCTCCTTAAGCCATGCAAACTTGGCAACAGATTTTGAACTCTTTTTTTTTATTATTATTATCTAAACGGCCAACTTGTGGTGGGTGTTTGGCTTAAGCATCTACTTAGATTTATTAAATAGACTTAGAAATAGTGCAGTATAGAGGAAGAACTTCCTTTCCATTTAAATATAGAAAATAACATCCTGCAATTTAAAATTTACAAATTATTTGAGCGTTAATTTTTGAGAGCACGATGCCTAATCATGGAATGGGAACTTTTAAATATTATGCCTTCCTAATTTAATTTTGACACAAATTAAAAAAAAAAAAAATCTTCATCATCATAAATTATTTTGAACTCAAACAAGAACGAACAAATAAAAAAGTGAAACAGCTAAATTATTTTCTGGCTATCAAAATACCAAGTGAAAATTTATCATCAAGAACCATTGAGTCTTGACATCATGCTCTTCAAGTTAATTATTAGGTCTTTGAAAATCGAGTACCTATAGATGTAATAGTTCGGAAAACACTTCATGTTTTAAAACGGACGAAAAGCAACTACATGTATTAAATTATCGTCACTTATCTCAATATTTAAAAAGTGTTCATTTTTAAAACTTGTTGAGTGACTATTTCAAATGAATACATCCGAGTTTGATTTCAGTCCTCTACTTCAGATGTATGTTGATATTTTCTCTATTAGATATCCATATCTAAATGTTAAGAACCAATACAATACTGGATAAGTAAAAAAGTACAAAGAATATTGATGTCATTTGCTCGTCAAAATGACTCTATGCAAATTAATTACTCTCTTATTAACGTGGCATGTCTTGACTTGGAGGCGGAGTACGGAAATCAAATACTTCGCTACAATTTGTTAAAGCATACTTCCCTACAATTTGCTTTCACATTTTTTTTTTAATTAAAGAAAATATCCTGTTCTTAAGCCTCTTCTTTACAAAAGATGAAGAGTATATGCTTTGCTTGCTTCTTCCCCAACCTTAGATCTTATCATCTTCATCATCATCATCATCATCATCATCATCTCTATACTTCTACATAATATGCTACTTTTTTAAATGAAAAGCTTAAGATTCGAAATGCCTCTTTACTTAAAAAAATAATAATAAAGATTCGAATGCCTCTAGCTCTCTTAGTCCATCGATCAACAAATATACTATTTCAGTTGATTTTAATGTTTCATGATCAAACAGCCTATTTTTGAAGCAAATCTCGAGATTAAGAATTTTACTACATATTAAGCTTTGTTTATTTGAGAAATTAATTGAATGATATTACAATTTCTAGCAAAAATTAGTGCATAAAAAGTTGGAATTTTTAAAACTAATAATTGTTGAAAACCAAACGCAGTTTAAGCGTACGCTTTCCCTGCAACCTTTTTAATCACGAATTCAAGTCACTAAGGAGTAGATGGAAATATGAGTTATATATATATATTGACTACAAAAAAGGCAATTTTGTAATAATTTCTTAAATTTAATTTTAAAAAATATTTTCTTTGATGCTACTGTCTCCTTTGTGAACGAGGGGTATATGATGTTTGAGCTCAATGACAACCAGCGAATTTTAATTTTTTGCACTAGAGCCAAAATTTGGTTCACTTGACTTCAGTTCGGAGAAATCTTTGTTTCATCACTTTGCACGTGTTTTTGCACACCTTCATTGCTTTTCTCAGAACGTACCGCCGAAAAGGCTACCCTATTCCTATTGGTTAATTTTCCAAGTGTTTTTCCAATTGCGGCTGCCTAAAAAGATTTTCACTTTTCTCATAGTCAAAAACTTACTAATTAAAAGTACCCCCGAAAAAAGAAAATAAACAAATAAAAAATCAATACAAGATAAAGAAAATTTAATGATTTATAACATGTGATTTTTTTTTTTTTTTTTTTGACAAACCCAACATGAGATAAATTAAACTAAATAAAAGCAAATTATACAATGTAGTTACTAGTTTCATGGTAATCTGAGGATTGATTAGAAGAGACCTCAGTCAGAACACTTGGATCAGAGAACAAAGAACTGGCGGTGGACAGAGGTCGAACTTATTTCACCCAAATTGCTGCCAATCACGTAATTTTCGAATTTAGGCTGCAGGGACATTCTCACATTATTATTCTGGGCTATATTATAATTCTTGCAAACCTGTACAATTTCATCTATAGCTTTTGTGCTTCCTTTCTTCAAAAATATATGGCATAGAACCCAATTGCCCAATTGGACCGAACAATTCTGCAAATAAGAAAATCACTTATTAACGGATATAATAATAATACAATACGTCTTGGAAAGCATAAATTAATTCCATAAAGCTTATTGTGTAGTATATTCTAAGCCATGAAACTAAAGCATCACAGATTAATCTTGTTCAAGTTCTGCTAACGTTAATAATTGGTTGGATCATCTGTTATGCACGTACAAGTACAAATAAAATATGTACATTCACTAATTTAGCACTCCATATTTTCCAAATTGTTTTTTTTTTTATTTAGAAATAGCATTTGGAACACATGGAGTTAAATAATAAGTTGTGGAGCTCAAGTTGACAAAGTAGATGCATAAAGAAAACAACAGTATATTTATATAAGACTACAAATTCAGAACTATTGAAGTTGTCACTAGATTCGCGAAAGAAAGAACAAAATTCAATCTAAAATTAGAGATTGGTAATTTAATATGATTTTACCGCGTAGAATGGACTTGTAAATAATTTTCCTGAGAAGAAAAAAATGTTCCAAAATGCTGAAGGATGAACTCGAGCCTCTTGTTTTATGAGGTTATTGTTTGTTTAGGTGAGTTTTTGACTTGAACATATACATTGATAGTAAATAATTTCATCCATATATATCCATTCAATATTTACCTGAGAAGATTTTGTGATTTGTTGAGAGCAACAAGATGTTTTTCCTGTGAGGATAAGGCGATATTCATGCATGATCCATTCAGTTTTTGAACCATGTGGAGGCTTCCCTTTGTAGAACACCAATGTCTTCCTTAATCCCACTAGAGGCTTCCTTTTAGAAGACACAATTTGTTTGTCTACACCAGTTGCTTTCCAGTAACCAGCATCAGTAGCTCTATTTGTCCTGTTACCATTTGGGTACTTGGCTTCCTTGTTGCTGAAGAAATATCTGTCTTGCTCTAAATCACCTACATGTGTAATTAAATATGTCTCAACATGAAATTCAACTGTTGTAAGCTTATTGTTAAAAAGTATAACAAAGTGTAACTTAGTTAATAAGATGCTTTTCCTATAACTTATTAGTTATAGGTTTGAATAAAAAAGATGTGAATTTAAAAAAATAAACAAAAATGGTATACATTAACTTCATAACAAGAAGATTAATTAGGTTTATTGGTTTATACGGCGCAATTTATTCTTATTTTCGGTCAGTTAACGTATTGAACAGCTGAGAAGTTCTATGATGGTCATTAAAAAATTATTAACATTCTAATTATTGTTCAATAAATAATATGACATTTCATTAAAACGGGAAACCGACATTTTTTAAAACTATTTAAAAGGGCGGAAAAGATAAGGTTCTTGAGTTAAATACCTGGCAAATCCCATGGATCATGTTTGCAGACATTGATTTCAGGAATGATTGAAGCAGGCAAAGGGCAGGAAAACGTTTTACGTAACAAATATTGGAAGACTATCTCTTCATCAGTTGGCTGAAATCGAAAACCTGGTGGCAGCTTGATCACTCCATCTTTAACAAAATTCAAACAGCTGCCCATATGTTAATTAAAAGAATATCCTTAATTAAATTAATCCTGAACACTAAGAGCCTCAGTTCAGAGATAGAGAAAATTGTATGAGGAAGCTGTACTTCGTAGAGTAAAGGGTTGGCTCTTTTATAGTAGCGGATTAAGACAAAAGGTGATGGTATGGATACTAAGAAGCTTCAAATTTAAGAAAGAAAGAATGATCATTTATAATAATCCATTTTCTTTTTCTACTTTTCAAATGGTCCATGAATATCAAATTATCTTTTTGTGCTTCCTTTTTTTTTTCCCTCCATAAAAAAAAGGTTAAGCATAAAATAGTCAAGAGAGTTAGCAAGTCAGCTGACAGGTGGTTTTCCTATTAATTGTCAATATGATTTTGGGACCTTAACGATTAAGATTCTAATTGTGTTTAACAATATATATATTCTAACAGTTAAAGAGTTAAAATTATTACATACATATTCTCAATATCTATTTAACTTTGAAAACAATATACATTTATAGTTTACTAAACTATACTTCAACCGGCTTTAATATTGTACGAAATACCATATTGTAATAAGATTGTAAAATTTTTCCAATAACAAATTGATTATACGTTCGACATGTGTCTTATCATGAATATTGGGACAAAGTGAATCATTATGAGCCTTTGGATTTAGATTCTTAGGAAAAGAGTTGTTTGGCTCCATCCTGCTTAATGGGATTAAATTTCTTGTTTTAAATGATAAATTAAATTTATTTGTTAATTAAAATAAACCTTCATAGGAGAATCTGTCAAAATATCATTTATTAAGGCAATCAGTTTTGTTTCTGTTACTAGTAGTGGTTATCTTACACAATAAGAGGGCGCATATATCCTCTCAATGTTCTTAAGCGGGAAAGTTAGCTGATTCCCTTGTAGGAAATCCATATTATGATTCCATTTCTAGAAAGAAAAGAAAAAGAATGAGATTCTCAAATGCTCGTTTATTAGTGAAACAACTGGCCATGATTCTCTATCTCCCTCCCATAATCATTGTATTTACTTTATTTGTATTTAATCCAATCTACTTGCAGAGCTCTGCGAGTGCCTCACGGATTTCGATTTTCTGTTAGACTTTTAGTGTGATATTTATGTGATACTATTTAGATGAGTGACACATGTTACTCTATTATAAGTAAATATTAAATAAGGAATACATGTCACTTATTTTAGTAATATCACACAAATGACACACCAAAATATGTAATAGGAAACTCAAAACCGTCAACAACAATGTAATTTGTCTTATCATTTTAGCAAGAAAAAACCATTATTTCCTTTAATTTTTTGTAAATTATTTGTTTTATATATCAGCAAAAAATAATGCACCTTCTTAGCATTTATTACAAATTCCCAATTATTCATTTCCCAATATATTTTTGGATTTTTTTTTCTTATCTTCCCTTTTTCTTTCTTGTTTTTCTTTTCCTTATTTGCAGTTTGCTTTTGGATTGCGTATAGGTTGACACGTTTGCAAATTGGATGGCATTGACACTCTTTTTAACTAAACTGTTTAATTAATTTCTTTGAAAATGGATGTCTGACATAAAAGTTCATCGATCCACCTCTGTAATTAGGTGAGATTTTGGGAGGTTGAAATAGCAAATGTCTTTCTTTTGGTTTGATTTTTAAAAAACTAAGTACGTGGTTTCAAAGCAGAAAAAGCATGAAAAAAAAGCTACGTGCATGCTTTCACAAAAAGTAAACCCTATAAAGATAAGAGAGTTGAAGATCCAATTCGAAGGCCATTGACTGATGGAGGATTGGATAGGTGCCTTCCTTCGTTCAGAAGGTGTTGCTTTTGTTGCTTCTTGGCATAATGGTGATAAAAGTCATAAAGTTAGTTCATGAACAAAAGCAACAAAATTTTGCATGCATGCTTGCAATTCCTTAAATATTTCTTTCCTCTCTCGCAAAGAAACATCTACCATATTTGTTTAATTAACACTAACAAATTTTTTTACCATTTTTTGCATTCGAAATTGAATGTACTATTATGATTGGACCCAAGAGTGTTAAGACGTAGTACTTATGTAAAGGTATATGAACATATTGGAAGCCATAACTCTCTTTGTCCCACTTAATTTGTAATAATTTTACATTTTCTATTAAATAGATCTATTTTGTAATAAAAAATTCATATAAATTTATTTTTTTAGGGTTAATAATACTTACTCTCTAAATTAGGTTGGTAATTATATTTTGCATCCCATTCACATTATTCATCCTTTAAAATTTTAAAATATCAAGAAAATCTAATTAAATGATTGAAATATCTTAGTGTAAATATTAATAAGAATATTTTAAAGTCAATCAAGTCAAATTACTGAGTCGAGTCAAGTCAAAAAAATCTGACTCTAGATGTTATGACTTTCAGCTCAATTTTGACACTAAATTAATTAACTAAGCAACTTCTCGACTCGACTTTGACTTCAAATTTCAAGTCAAATTGCTGGTCGAATATCGATCTACAGATTTATTGGTTTAACTGAGTTCCTGATCGAACAAGTTGTTTGACTATACGAGTCAAATAAGTCAAACAATTACATTTTTTTTTAAATATTTTAGCATATATTGTAATAATATATTAGTGTATTTGTATACATAATATCTTAGACATATTATTCTTAATTCTTAATAATTAAATATGTTAGTAATTGATAATACTCTTTTTTCTTCGTACTTAATTTTTTTCTTTTGTGTAATTGTTGAAGTTATCAATATAATACATCACATTGTGTAAAATTTATGCCTTTATACATTAATATAAGTGCACAACTTTCAATATAATTTTTTATTTTCAATAATTAATTAAACATATTACTAATTTTTTTTTAATATATATAGGTACTATAATTAATTAATTAATTATGTATGCTTTGATATTTACTAAATATCAATATATAATATATCTATACATACATGTTCTAACGTTCATATATTAACATTCTTATAATTTATACTTGTAATAAAAATAACATACTTGTAATAAAAATATGTTTTACATAACATTTAATTTATACACTTATACTATATAATTTATTAGTGTAATACTTTTATTATCAACAAGTATATTAAATGAATTACCAACTTACTCTTAATATAGATAGAGTTACATAATCATATATATTCTTATATACTTATAATATATCACTTAACAGGGGTTACTAATTTAATAGGATTTTGCTATGTGAATTAGTTTTCATAAATCATTTTTAATATATATATATATATAATGAATTACATTTTGTTACGCACACATTATATAAATCTGATAATGTGGAAATTGAAATCAACAATCATTGATCTTTGAAAAATTAACCACTCACCACTTTTAAAACTTGCTTTTACTTTTGAAAATTATTGTGATTATAATTTGGTTCTCATCTATTATCTATGAACTTGTATTATTTTCTATTTTTACTATTTCATATTTTAACTTTGTGAAATGCTATAGAATTTGTGGAATTATATACTAAATTTTTGGAAAAGAATATAGAATGAAAAAGAACTTGTGCTCAAGTTGTTCGACTTACCGGTTAAATAAATCAAATTTAAACGACTTGAATTTGATTAATTTTGGATTTATATTACTTGATTTTAGTTTTGAAATTTTCAAGTCGAAAGTCAAACAATTCGAAAAATCAAACACTAGTCGAATGAATACCTCTAACATTACATTTGATTTTTATTATATTTTGATGTTCGGTAGTTATAAAAGAATTAGGAAAAAATAAAATTAAATAACAAATTTGATATCTTTGCCTTTAGAGAGTAAAAATGTGAGAAGAGGTTGAAGTATATTTTTAACCAATTTACACAGATTAAGCCAAATATTAAAAGTGTAAAATATTAAAAGATATAAAAAAAATTATAATTATAGAAAATATATTGTCACACAATAACTTTTATAAAAAAAATTCAATAAAAATAAGTCTTTGGATATCGTACTACTACAATAATTAAAAATTTAAATTCAAAATAATATAAAATAAAATAAAAAATTTTAAAAATTAACCAAGAAACATATTAATACGAAAAAACATATTTTCTCCACACCCTTTCAATTAAACAATCACATCAACATAAAGTACCGTTTACAAGAATCGCTACCTACGTTAGCAACCCATAATAAAAAAGATCCACTAAGAGACAGATATACAAGAAAGAATACTTTATAAGAACATAAAATGTCTCAAGATATAATCTTAAGATTGAACAAAATTTTATATTCTTCAATAAAAATTTCACCTAATCAACACAAAATTTTAAATTTCGCCAACATTTTCTCCTAATATTTTGCTCAAATCTCAGTTAAATAATTTTCAACTCTACAATATCAAGTTGAAACATTTTTCTCAAAAATTTCACTTTTTTCAATATAAATCATCTACTTATTTCATGTGTTTCTTCAGTATATCTAAAGTTGGAGACGAAAGTCTGAGTTTGGATCTCGTGGCACCTCAGCCAAGGATAAGGAGAGTATAGCCAATGATTTGTGTGTCTCGACATCGATGGTAGAGGAGGAGAGTGGTGGCGTAGCGGCTACCAGGTTACCGAGGAGTTAATCTTTAATACGGTGTGAAATGTTTTTTATATCGTCGGTTGTAGATGCATGCTACATATGTAAAAATGACATTTAAATTTTAAATAATATATATATCATGTATACATATTCGATGATAAAAAAATTTCTACAGTGACGATATATGAAAGATTAAGTCGTAAAGTGATTTTTTTGAGTTTTTTTCAAGTGGGAAGTGTGAAGTTTGGTTGGTGCTATTATTGCTTTCTATTGGGTGTAAAGATGGTAGTCTTGCAGGGAAAGAGCGAGGTTGATGGTGAATTGGAGGTGGAGGAGATCCATACATGTGATGAGGACATTCTTGTCATTTCATTATATCAGTTAGTTGGTTTTAAGCACCGTCAGTAGTTAGGGGATAAATGCAATTTTGCTAAACCTCAAAGTTTTTTTGATTTTTGTCCAAATTTCAGGGAAGGCAAATGTAATTAACCCATAAAAGTAAAAAGTTATATTAAATACTACCACACATTAACTAAAATTGTAAAAAAAAAAAAATTAAAATTAAAAAAATTTACACAAAATTAAACATTGAAAAATTGATTAATTAAAAATAAAGGAGACAGAGATAGTATATTTTTTTGGCTGTATTTTGTACTGTGAACTTTTAAAATTAAATATTTTACGATGAGCTAAAAAAACAAGTAAACATTTCGTTTGAGGCAAAGCATATATTATGAAGGGAAATTGAGTATAATTTAACCTTTCAAGAAATTTTATTTGTTTGATTATGCTCTATTTCTACGTTTTTTTTTTTCAATTTAAAACAAATAGTAAGTATTTACAAACTAAATAACAACTGCACATTAGGCTCAACTATTCTAGCCCCTAATATATTAGCGAAGGTGGTACGTTTACATACAGAAGGCCTAAAGGAGTACTAATTAGCCAATATAATATTCTCTTCCATATTCTCTTACCAAATCAAATATTTAACTATTTTTCTTTCTTATAACAAGATCTTCATTTCAGTTATTTTCTTTTTACCATATAATTAACTTGCTTAATAAATTGTCTCGATAAATAGAATAATTATTTTTATGTTAGACTATTAATATTCATTCAATTCATTATTTAATATTTTTTATAAGAAAAAATCTAACATTTTTTTTTTTTTTAGATATTGTCTCTTCAAAATGATTAAAAACGATTCAAATTTAATATATATATATAATTACTATTGTCATTATTTATTAACTAAAGTCCATGCATTGCACGAGTTAAGATCTAGTTTAGGAAAAAAAAATTGTTTCGCATTACATTACAAGTAAGTATTACAAATTATTAGACGATTGAAAAATAATAGGACTTATTTATTGAATAGTTATATTAACAACTATCATACAAATTTCGCTTTGTCAAGATTTATTTTCTAAATTAAGTTGGTTTTCACTAGAGCATCAACACAAGAATGGCCCTTTAGTAAGAAGTAGATATGATCCGATTTGCAGTCGTAGTCCAAATTAGATTGGATTGCATTTTGTACCAATATCTCTGCCTAAGCTTATCAATATTATAATGGGCCAAATTTCACCCCAACATTATTCCTCCATTCTTGGGTTATTAGGCCTTTCCTTGTCTAGGGTTTATCAAAAGAGATTTCACGATCTTAAACCCTTCTCTCAGTTGGCCTCACAGGAAAAAAAAAAGAGAGAGAAAAAAATCCCAAGTAGCAGACCATAAGTTCATACTTTTCAATGGATCCTTCAAAGATGATACTCCTATAGCGCTGAATTGCAGCAATTTCTTAATGTAAGTCTTACCATCTTTTTCTTTTTTTTTTCAATAAATTATTATTTTTTCTTTATTTTATCCATATAATTTAGTTTTTTTCTCACTTTGATTTTTTTTTTTTTTTTTATGTTTAAATTGAAGGGATTTTTGCGATTTTTGTTGTCCTTGGAATTTAGGGATTTGGATGGAATTAATAAATAATTTAAACCCTTTAATTGTTTGTTTGTTTCACTCTGACCTTAAAAGCTTGATTTTTGTTGTTTCTTGTTTGATTCTTGAATGTTTGGAAACATTCTTATATCTTTTTTTTTTCTTTTACTTTTTCTGTGGGACTTTAATGGGTGCGTTAAAAATTTGATCTTGGGCTAGTTAGTTATGTCCATGTAGAGGTGGGGTTTGAATTTGGTATTTTAGCATCGTGCAAGTTTCTTCAGTTTTATAAGACACTAATTGGTGGTGAAGAATGATTATCGGGCATAGTTAGGAAGTTTCATCGAAGTCCTTAGGATGGAAATAGACAGTTTAAAGCACGAAAAATGGATATCTTTGTGTCGTTGAGAGTTAATCCAGAATGGCCTTTACAGATGGATTACAAGTTTCTTTGAAACTGCTGGAGAGAGCTCTTTGGTAAACTGTTCACTTCACTAGTAAACGAGTGCCTTCTGCCTACAGGAGTATAATGGGTATCAGTATTTACTTCTCCAGTTTTGACACTACTTGTATATGCAGTTTGACATGAGAGTGATTGTATACACTGAAGATCAGTCAAAAGAGATGGTAATTAATCGATTATTCTCTATTGGACCTTCAAATGAGGAGGAGAGAATTAGAGAGGAAAGAACACATTGGGAAATAAAATTAAATGTATTCTAGTATTTTTATGGGAGTTTAAATGATTGAAAAGGAAAAGAATCAAAAGAGAAGGCTCTTTGTGTTTTCTGCTCTCTTCTGGGAATAAATGGAAGGAAGGAGACAAAATGTTAGTTAAAGAAAGCTTCTAATTTAGGCTCAAATTTTCCTTTATTAAAGTAACTGTTTCAGCTTAATGGAGAGGATATAGACATAGAATTATTTGCAAGTTTTCTTTTCTCTTCTTTTCAACTTCAGCATAGAGAAAGAAAGTTAATTTTCTTCTTTCTGAAGTCTGAACTCCCAAACTAAAAATTATTGTGCTTTCTCTTTTTTCCCCCTACTGCACATCAAATTCTTCTCTTTTTCCTTTCCTCTCTTAATCTCCCAAATATTGGGTTAGATCTCGTTATGTTTAATCTCTCTCTCTCTCTCTCTCTAACTGAAGTTTTCTCTTGTGGATGCTGTTGTAGTGTATAATTGTTGAAGTGAAAATGGATTTTAGATGGCTCAGGTACTAATGCTTGTACTAGAAGTGTCTTATTGAGTTCTGAAAATGTAACATGATACATAAGGTCCTTTGTTCTCTTAATCCTCCATTGGAGCACAGTTAAGTGTATTGCATGCTGCAAATGCAGCTAGGATCAGGATGTTATGAGAAATTGTGTGGTAGAATGAATCACAACTAGTGATATCCTGACAGAACTATAGAATGTTGCTTATGAGCTGTAGAAAGAAATTCATTGTAACCACAGATTGTTAGTAATGTGCTTATGATCTGTCATTGCAGATGACTATAGTCTATTTCCATTATAGATGGCCATAAAAAATAAAGTAGAATAATGAAGAGAACAGTTCTGTTCCAGAATTGGTAGAAAACAATGAATTTGTACTAAAAGAACTGCTTTTATTATCTGTAGCAAGAAAGAAACTTCATAGAAATCTGCTCCAGAATAAGGGAATGACCATCTCTTAAGTTTTGAGCTTTATCGAACCTTGAACAAGTGTGTGGCATCTGCCATATTTGCCTTGTTATCCAATTTGTTAAGAATTTTAAGCTTTATTGACCCTCAGTAAGGGTGTGGGATCTGCAATCTGTTCCCTTGTAACTTGATTTTCCCTCCATGTGCCATAACGCTTGGCCAATTTCAAGATGATGAATTGTTCTTTATTTGTATTATAGAAAATAGTGTCAGGTGTTGTGTCATGTTTCTACAAACATTCCAGCTGATATGTGTGATGTCACGGTCATGTTTTGACCATTCTTTAGTCAGCATAAACTCATTGAACATAGCACCACGTGTTATGTATGTGCAAGCCATTAATGTGAATTATGTAACTTTTGCAGGAAGAGAAGCAAAAAGCCATGGTTAACGAAATGGTAGCAAAGCTTACTAACGTCTGCTGGGACAAATGCATCACCGGAACTCCTGGAAGCAAGTTTAGCTCCAGTGAAACAACTTGTCTCACAAACTGTGCCCAGCGCTATCTGGATATGAGCATGATAATTATGAAACGCTTTCAATCCATGCACTAAAGACGATATCAGCACCTAATTGGGATACTATGAAGTTGTTGTCCTTTATTAATCTAAATTCAGTCATCTTAATCTTCCTTTGTCTAAGCACCAGACATTTGTCATGGAATATTTGCTAGTATTTTGAAGAGAGCCTTAATGTTGATTATTCATCTCTGGTACCTGTTCAGTAGTTGCTTAATGCATCCGAATTCAGTCATGTCCACCTTTACTATAAATTCCTGAAGGTATTAGTTAGATTTCGTGCTTGGTGGTGGGTTAATAACTAACATGATCTCACTTTTGCTAAGCAGTATCAAGATTTATCTTGTTTGGCAAATGCATGGTGATCAGTCCATGATTCATAACAAATTTGTATTGAAAAGCCACGACTCTGTGGCAAGTTGGGCGTATTGCACGATCAACATGGGACGAAAAGGACCATTTTCGCTCGTAACCTTCATCCTCTAGGGGAAATTTTTTAGAAGGGCGTGCTTTAAAACAAAAATTCCTGAAGGTAACATAACTGCAGCCATTATTTAGAATAATGCATTGTAACTATTTTTTGAGATGCATAAATGTGAGATAAAAAAATAATTTGAAAATGTGTTTAAATAATGATTGTAAAATATTATTTAAAGAATAATAATAAAAAACACATGCCATCCAATAAGAGATAGGAACTGTACTCAAATGATGTCCTTAGTGATAAATAAGTAAAAGGTACACCCTCTTGTGTGTTGAACTCCCTTTTCTGAAAATGTTCACATCCTTCAGAACTAGTATTACAACACGTATTAGAGTAACCAAACAAAAGTACACCATAGGGCCTACTTGGGTTCAAAGTTTGTAGAATTGAGATACTACGTAGGATCGTTTTGAAGGTTATACGATCGGATCGCAGATCGGATCGTATAATGGTAATCTTATCAAAAGGATAAAAATATAACTTTTATTTATTTGTAAAGCTAATATTTAACAAAAACTTATACAAATAAATATAAAATTTTAATATTCATCATGAAATAAGTTTCTTTAACTAAAATTTATAACATTTGACATTATATATTTGTATTGTAACAAGTTATGCGTTATCACAAATTTAATACTGTTCTTTAATTAAAAACTAAAAAATTAATATGAATAGTATAAACTCATAAAATATTGAGAACATTTGAATGAAAAATTATCAAAATATTGACTTAACTTCAGCAAATATATACATAAATTACATGACCAATGGCACCAACTAAAGTTTATCTATAATAGCGATTCTACCTCTAAGATCGGAATCGATTTTATAAATTTAAATCATAAAATTGTAAGGTAGGATCGAAATTCTAACAACTATGCTTGAGTTCCCGTAAAACCAAATTAGAGTAAAGGTTGATTTTCCACAAGACCAAACAAAAGTACACCACCATCTTCACTGTGCAAGTCAGATTTGCATAATGCAATTATATTCAATAGGTTGTAGAATTAGTAGGTATTTTATATACTAGCAATTTACTTATAAATTATTGGAAAAATTCTATGATACCACTAAATTACTATATCGTTGTATTTTAAATGTTTGTGAAATATAACACCATATACAGTTTAATCTTTTTAGTACAACGGTAGAAACATTGCGTACGGCTTGAAATTTCTTACGGAACTTATGAGGCAATGTATGTCATGTGTTCATAACAGTTCGACAATGTATAACATGGGAATGGACCACCCGAATTTCCTCTAAATAAAGCAAACGGACGTAACAAGGAAAGGGAATATAACAAGAAAGGTAGGTCAAAAATATTATGATATAAACAAGAGATAGCACTTGTCTCACACATTCACAGTTGCGAAAACAAAGTGGAATTCAAGAATATGACAGATATAGACACAACAGCAGGCACACCTCAGGACTATTCCAATCAAGCAAACTTCAAACTAACAATCATTTCCCTTTTCTTTTATTTTCTTTTTTTTCCCTTTCTTGGCCCGGGGGGAAAGGGAGGAGGTTCTTGCTATGTTTTTCCCCGTAGTTCTCTCCAGTTTATTATACAAAATCCACCTGTCATTGCTGATTTTCAGCTGTAAATCTTTCACCCAGTGTAATGCCACTTGAATCTCCAATTCGAGAGGCCATAGCAACAACTTCAGGGGAGGCAGCAGTTTGTGGTTGCTGGTGGAATCAACTGGAAGATCTCCGGCTCTTTAGGAACTGGAGAGGAGCTGCTCCCAACTTCAGGAGGCATATCCAGGCTTCCACTTCTCCTTGCAGACAGCTTGACCGTCTGGAGTGTAGGATACTCCTTCCCTCTGTGGTCTCGGTAAGAGTTATCCTACTCAGCTCTGGGGACACAATTGAAAGCTCAGCATCTTTGCCCAGATTATCATCATTACTGTATTGACCTTCAAAACTATTACTCAAATCTTCATTCCAAATCGGCTTTCTTCCCATCTCTAGGTCGCCCGTGGGTTTCCCTACTTTGGAAACTGCAAACCCATCACCTACCACTCGAGGTGGAAGCTCGGGTTCTCTTGGCACCTTTGCCCTGAATTTGTTCTTTGATGGAGGAATGCTAGTGCAGAATACCTCCATGAAGTTCTTAATCACTCCTCTGTTAAACGGGTTGGCTCGTTGATCATATCGATATCTAAAGTTCTCATATGTTGACTGCAACACAAGTAAACATACTAGAACGTTATTCACATCAGGACTATAGAATTCCAGAAATGTAGTCATCAGTATTTTGAAATATTAGACTTAAATGTATATTATGTAAGGGATCATAAACAGTAGAGGTAACACTGGTTTAAAATAAAAAGTCCATACCTGGTTTGTACCAATCAGATAAAGATGGAAGACTGAGAGGCCCCCAACAAACCAGACAGATATGAACGTGTAAGCTATAAGTACAATGGAGGCTGGAGTCTTGCCCATTGCCTTCCAGATCGTTGTCCTCTCACTGTCCATTATTCTTCTAATGTAAACCCAGCAAAAACCATGTAAATACAAACAAAGAAGAGTAGTCGAGAAGACGAACATGAAAAAGAACCGGTAATTCCGCTGCACCAAAATAAAGATATATTAAGAACCAAAACCATGAGTTAAGGTTGGGCAACTGTTATAGAAATTTCTTATCAGCACATGTGAGGGCTATAAAACTGAAGTTTCAGTTATTCAAAATATTAAGTATTACATAAGAAATGTTGAATATCAAAGTACAAAAAGGATAAAATATCATCAGTTTCGCAGATTTGCCAAGACATAGGGCCCATATTTCCATTATCAGCTGTTATCCATCATCCGCTAAATTTCTCTCTTCCCTGTAACTGTTTTAAGAGGAAAATGCATCTGAAGGATTGTGCAACTATGATGTAGGATTGCAACTCTAACAGCCTGTTTGGTAGGGAGAAGTTGAAAGGGGATGAGCATCAGAAATGGAGGGAAAGAATATGAAATTGTTTGACAGAAAGAGAAAGAGAATGAAAAGGAAAAGAAAAGGGAAAAGAGCTTGCAAAGCCATCCCTTCTGATGCTTTATCTCCAATTCTAACATATAAGTAGGAGTTGCAAATCAGTTATGTCAAATCAAAACTCTTGGACACATGAGATAAGAATGGTCTACAATAACACATGAAAATTCTAAAATTTATCACTACCCTATCCCCTTCTCCCTCCTACGAACAACCAAAAAGAATCTACATAATTCATCCATCACGTGAAGAAGTTCATTTCCTTCCATAATCCCATTCCCCTTATCTCCCTTCAATTTGATAAACTTAACATACATTAAATTAATTTTCTTAAGTCCTTATACCCTAAAGTCGAGTGTTTAACTAAGACGAGCTAAAAAATCAAGATGTCCTGTCAATCCTTTCTTCAATTTTTCACTTGTTTAAGGAAAGTTAGTGGCCCACTCTTGCAACGATAAAAGAGATAGTCGATATAAATCAAAAGGAAGAATGCTAGGTGAACTAACTTCAGTAAACTAAAAATAACTAGAACAACAAACAAGCTAAATCGAGCTAGTTATAGATGATTGCTCCTGAAGATATCTCTGAGACAGACGGACATGAACTTCAGATGCAAAAAGAACTCTCCATACATGGCTACAACAAAATGAGAAAGGCACTATCACATTTTAACAGTCATCTAAAACCAATGTCTGGTTAACATAGTCCAACAAAATATATGTTACAGGTGTAAAATGTCAACTTTTTTTCTTGGGACATGACAATAATCACCTCTCCTACGGAAAGGAAATGAAACAGAGGTTGATGATCCAAAAGCAAGCTCAAAGAACTCTTTGCTGCGACGTTACATTCAATTTGTGAAACGGCAATTAGAAATAACAATACTTACCAATCCAATACATTGCCCAACCCAGGGACAGTGATGATCAAATCGTTCAACACAGTTATTGCATATAGAGCAGTGAGAGCAGCGAGGAGACCTATATAACATACAGGTATCACAATATTTAACTTTCACTACTATCCCATTGACATAAACATCTTTGATGCGGGGCAGACGTAGCTGAGGAGTTTGGCCAGGCACAATTTCCGAACTAACTGCATAACCTTCTGGCTCTGGAGGGTGTGCATTACGAGGAACTATACCAGGATCTCTTCCAGAAGTCAGCAGAAGGAGGACCACATCCTGGGGGGAGAAATGCATCAATCAGTTAATTACCCTCATGCTTCATATCATTTCATCCCCCCAAAAAAAAAAAATGATAAAGAAAGTTGATATTAGAGCAAAAAAAAAAGGTAAAAGGAAAAAGATCCCTTGTTCAGTCACAATTTTAAGAAGCATATACATGCCCTCTTCACTATTAAATCATACATTTCATCTGAAGGATGTGCTGCAAGATTACACAATAGCACCTTATTTCATTTTACATCACAATGGAACTTAATTACTATGTAGCACATTTTAATCAACAGTACTCGTGTTACATGACTTATCGTTCCCATTTTTAAATGTTAATTTCATCTAATCATCAACTTTTAACTTCTATACTTTTGAACAAGGATAACTAAGTAATGAAAACAAGAGACACAAAATCCTACAAGTATCCTTAAAAATCTTATGAAAATCAGCCACATAATATATTTCATGAATAAGGGAATCTCCTTTGTCAAACAATATGACCAGCTAGATGGCCAGTTTATTGAGAACCATAATAGGATAACTCCACCATCACAGAATCCTGCTGCAAAGTGGACCCAATTACCCTCAACCCTAACCTAATGCTTCCATGCCATTATCGTGTCAAGTTAGCATGTTGAGTCAAAATTTGTCATTCCTAAAAGATATAACTATTTTTCCTTTTACTGCACAGTTTACCTTTACTGGAATGAATATATTCAGAAGGTAAAAATATAAGTAGCCAGTTTTTAATCATTATCCATTTTCCTGCTAGCTATCAAAAGGTAGAAAGACTACCTATTGATGAATGTTTTTTCCTTTGTTGAATATCTCTAAAACATGCCTCAGCATGAAAAGCAAAAATATTACATCTGTTATTCTTGTTTTATTACCTATCTATATATCAACATACTATATATCTTTAGAACCAAGAAATGCCCAGATAAAACAGCAAGAACTGTCCACCATCCAAGGCTAATATGATAAACCAACACAACAGGTTCCTTAGGTAAGGCTCCAATATCAACCCCTCTTTAGCTCAAGCCAGACAGCCACTCAAGCAAGATTACGAGAGAAGCCTACATCAACCACCTACAACCACAAGGGAATACTACGAGACAGTCATCTTGATCTCCAGTATCCAATCCAGACCAAGATCACATACCTAAATGACCTGAACCCCTTAAGTTTCCATGCTAGCAACATCATACCACCCTATCATCTATCTTCAACAATCATTACTACGAATACTCATCTCTACTCAACATGAAAACCATAATGCTAATACAAATTCAGCATATGGTTGCTAGATTACTACGATCATCATCTTATTGCTTAAAACTGGTTTTCAACTCCGTAGTCCAAATTTATCCAAATATCCCAAATAATTAACATATTAATGGTACGAAGCTATTTCATGGTACTCCATAAAAGGCAAACTAATTTTTCTATTTATAGCTTTGTCGTAAAACATGACTTTTAGAACCCAGGAAAAGGCCCTAAACTGAGAAAGTAAATGTTAAACAACAAACCATTAGCTAAGAAAAATATTTGAAAAAAATATCTCCAGAGTTTAGCTTACGAAAAGTTATCAAATAGTTTGAAGATTTGACACCCATCTATTCCAGGAAATTTCTTCTAAACCAATTTGTCATCAATTGGTTGTTGTTTAGCAAAAGACAGAAAGAAAAAGACAAGTTGATGAGATTTCACAAAAACAGAATCTCCACATATAGTAGCATATCTCTATTGTATCTCCCATTTCCAATTCCTTCCATCTCAATCCGGTTCAAATACTTTATTATCTAGGTAAAAGCATGTTAAATTTTTCCCTTATGGATGATGTGGGAGGATGGCTTACATTCTAAGCTGTCAAAAGTATTAGATCATATTTGATATTTCAAATGGAATGCAAAGCAATAGAATTATAGTTTCAAATTTTGGCAGTCCTACAAGATGAGATGTTTACACATAATACAACCATTAGATAATTACAACAGTTGTTATATCAAACCAGTTTATGAAGTATAAGAAAAGTTTATATGGACTTACATAAACGGTGACAACAATCAACTATAACCATGATTGATATGCCCCAATGATCAGAAAAATCATCCATCAGTTTTCTGGCAACAAAGACACAGAAAACGGAAACCGGAGCAACTATAAGGAATATTGTTAGAAAAAGTGATCTCGCATCAGGACCAAATATGAATCGTCCGTGAAGCAAAAATTTCTGCAAAGTAGAAAGGTCAACAGTCAGATTAGGCAAATTATCACCGTTCAAGATATCCTACTACAGACAAACTAAAATTCTTTTCCTTTTCCTCTTTATTGCAGCGATCTTGGGTAAGCAATGGAATGCCACTAATAATATCTCAACCAAAGAACATGACAGTAGCAAGGCTTCTTTCTTGCAAGATAAATTAAGCAAACAACATCAGAATTTCCCATAGACATGCTTCTTAAGCTGGGCATAATATGAGAACTTGTGCCTTGTTAGATACCCAATGAAGTAAACTACGCAAAATAGATGACAATCATGACATGTAAATTAAGTGCTCATAGGTCATATCTCTCCTAATATTTCCAAAGTGAGGTTTTCATGCATATGGATTATGGAATACTTATCCAGCAGAACTCAACATTAAATATTCTCATTATAAACAATGGAAAAAAAGAGCAAAATTACTAAAAAACACAACTCGAAGACAATCCTTTCCTTTATGTTGTCACCCAAATAAAACTCCACCTCAATTATATCCTCACCACCCGTACCCGTCGTCAAATTGTTCGCTTTCCAGCATATACGAAAGTCAGTTTGTATTAATATTAATGTCAGCAGCAAAAATATAATTTTCCTGAGCTTAAGGACTAAAATTCTTATCAAAACCATAGAGATTGATTGAACTTTCCTATCATTTTGGTCTTAACTAAAATATTTTGGTCCAGAAACCAATAAAATTGTCATGAATCGAAGAATAATGCAGAGCAAAATCAATTCTTCAATCTAATCTTCTACTCTTCTGTTTTCTGCTTCCAATCCATGATCCAAATCAATAATTAAGATCATAAGATTCATAGAGAAAAATAAAAAACTATAAAAAAAAGTCCCATAAAAGTTGGATCAATTCACAAAAATTAAAACTTTAACGGAAACCCATCACTAGTAACATCTCAATTCTGCAAAATCTCAAACATCTAGATGTGAATCAAATCCTTACTTCAAAAAATTAAAAAATAAAAATTATCTAATCCAAAATTGACTTTTTCTCCATAAAATTATGAACCATATAAATTCAAATAAAGAGAGAGAATTATGAACTCACATTGCTGCCTTTCCAAGTCTGATAAGTCCGGACAACTGCCGCACCATCGGTGTCGCCACCACCCGAATCGGAGCTCCTCGGCGGAGCCACCCCGTACATCTCTCCCTCTATTTTCTTTCTTTTTTTTTTTTCTCCACAGAATTATAAAATTTAACAAAAACCCAGAAATTCAAATGGCATTTAATTATAAATGATAACAAATCCCCAACAAAAAGGCGGCTTATTTTTTTATAATAAATTATCAAAGTAAAAACGAATATACATATAATTTAGTACTAAAATAGTATCAATTTTTTACACGGTTTTGACTTGTTTGTTGGCACGGCTTATATGTATATATATGTATGTAAGAATTGGCTGGACAGACACGTCAACGATATAGGGAAGATGGTTACCGGAAGATTCCGGCGACCACCACCACCACCCACGGCAGCGAAGGAGAATGGTGGAATATTTTGTATTGCGGTAGGTGTAGTGTGGACTGTTGGAAAAGTCGTTTTGGGAAGAGTTAAAGGACTTTTTCTATAGAAACTTATAAATTAAAGGCTATTAAGCAACAAAAATAAAGAAATACTAGTATATACTTTCTTTTTAAAGAAAAATATGAAAAAAAAAAATTGCTTTCCTTTTTTTTCTTTGCACAGCATTTTTTTTTTTTGCCCTAATTGGTGGGTTAGTTAGATGGTAAATAAAGAGATCAAACTATTAAATCGTTAATATATACATGGTTAAAAGTAAAATATGCATTAATAGTTTACCAAACCCTCAAGTGAAAAGGGTAACACATTGTTCTAATAAATTTTTAATATTGAGCTTACGTTGTGCCAGTGACCACTAAACACATAACAATTATTCGATAAAGATTTTTTATCTCAAATTTCATCACATTAATAAATAAATTACTTTATTAAAATTTTTATATAGAATTTTAATAATTTATTAAATAATCTGACAAAAAATAAGATAAAATATAGAACAAAAAATCTTGTGTCAAAATAACCCCAAATATAAATTTTCAAGTGAAACCTATGTAATCTCCACATTTTTATGCCTATTGGTGTACTTAGGCGAGTCAATTCTCAATACAAGTCTTTGCCCGATTACATTTGGAACGTACAGTCTGTGTGTTCCACAACCACAATTAGATTCGTGTAATTACATGTAATGTAACTACTATTGTATAAAAAAGTTATTTATACTCTAACAATTGTTAAAAACTTGTCAAAGCTGCTGATCTCCTAACCTTGGAATCGCCGCTGCACTATCGTATATTTTAATAGCTTATTTATGTGATATTTATAAATCGTTCATGAAGTAAGGGATTAAAATTTACTAGTTATAATTTAAATTTTTTGAGTGCAATAAGAGTAGAAATTTAGATATTTTAATGATTTAATCGTCTTACTTACCATCTAAATCAGCTCCATTTGGTTTCTTCGTGAAATTTAATATACAAATTAAAACTCCTTTTTTTTCCTCCTGCAATAGTTGTGTATTTCAAACAATGTTTTAAGTGAAAAAAAAATATGTAGATAGATCGATTTTTTGATCTACTTATAAATTTTAATGTGTTTATTAAAGATTATAGAGTAAATAATAATAATTAATTTTCGTTTGAGCGAGTGTTAAATGCACAGTCGTATAGAAGTCTTTTTTCCTCTTACTATATAGAACTGTGAAGGCCACTGCTAAAGTCAATCAACAGTTAAATTCTTTACAGCACGTAAACTCCAACAAACTAATGGCCCTACTTAACACCATTCTAGCGGTAAAATGTATGGCTTATCATCATTATATTACAAATAATATTTTATAATTATTTTATTAATATATTATTTTAATTATCTTTTGTACCTCACAATATTATATCAAATAATATTTAATATTTAAAATAATATCTTAAATAATAATTGTTTAATAAGAAATCTTTTTTTTTTTTTCAAATTAGATGTCTTAATTCGATTAAACTGATGATGTATCATGTACATGTAAGTCAATAAACTGATTTGTACATATAACAATTATTAGCTATCCCCCAATTGTTTGACTTTTAAAATTAAAGTACCTACATCAACAGTCACATATCAATAATCCATTCCTACCCCTCAAATCTTTTGACTTTCTTTTCCATGAGGAACAAAACAGATTATAGTGGAAGTATAGAAACAGATGAGGAATTATAAAATCCAAGCAAATTACATGTTTTGAAAATTTGTGTAGTATAAATTTTTCTAAATAATTCTTCATTTGTAAATACAAACTTTAAAATACATTAAAAATGTTAACAGTAAAATATTCCAAAAACAAAGTACATCAAATGGCAAGCTCATCAATTAGGAAAGTCAATTTAACATATAGCTAGTGAGGAGCATGCGAAACGATAAACATAACCAACATAAGCGTGATTCAATTTTCAACCCTCATTTTTCGGAAAGGCAAAAATAGTTTATAAAAGATTAAAGAAAGAACAAATCTAAAAATGGTAAAGGAAAATAGGAAAATTAGAGTCCGTGACCTTTTACTAAGTTACAGACTCTATAAATATTTATTTCTAATTCTTAAATTTTAGATTTGACTCCACTCTCTATTTTTAGATAATCAATTGTTAAAATAAAACTTTTTTAATAGAATTATAATTAGTGTCTGTAATTTTCAAAATTATATTATTTATACTGCTATTACTACTCAAATGGTTGGAAAAAATTTGGCAACAATCCAACTCACTGACCATATCATCAACAAAATTGGAGAACATCTTCGATTTAGCTTTGAAATGGGTTATATCTTGATTATTTTTTGTACCAAAAAAATTATAGGTAAAAAAATACTTTTAGTCCCTAATATTTGGCCTATTGACATTTTTTATCTCTAAAATTTCACAAAAAATAATTTACATCCCTCATCTTTCAAATTTCTAATAAATTAGGACAATGGATAGAAAAATAGCATAATTTATGGTTAAAATTGATGTGTAAATAACCATTTTTGTTGGTTTAGCCAAGAAAAAAAAGAAGAAGATAGAAAGTAATTTTTTAAAATTTGGCACATAAGGAATAAAATATTTATTGGTGTAGAGATGTAGAAGAATAAAATGATACTATTTTTCTATCGATTGTCCTAATTTAGTAGGAATTTAAAAAATGAGGGATGTGATTTGTTTTTTACAAAACTTTAAAAACTAAAAATATCGATAGACCAAGTATTAGGGACTAAAATTATTTTTACCCAAAAAATTAAATAAACAAAAATCCTAAGTCACTAGACGTAATAATTGCCTTGTGCAATTGGAATATTTTGTAGTGGTATTGTAAAACATATTCTCCCTACCACACATTTCGAAAAATACCAAAACGAGGGGGTTAAATTAGAGCGGCCTCTTTTCAATATTCTAATAACAATTATGAGTCTCAAGAATAAACAACACGTTTTAGAAAAAGTTCTACCGAAAGAGAAAATGATGATGTTTGGAAAATTTTTATTTTAACAAAGTGTGTACTTTGTTGACGGATGGGGCCATGCAGAAGAGAATGTTGGAAGTTGTTTTATCACTCGTTTGCAATAGGATTGTGAAGCGAACCCATCCGTGATATATGAATCAGATTCGATTTAGTAAAAGTTTGTATTTGTAAATAATTAAATTAAATTTGAATAAAATTTAATATTTTTAAGTTATTTGAACTTGGTTTAAAATTGAGTAACACATTTAAATTTGAAAATTTTCATGTAAAAATTTCAAATTTAATCTCAATTCAATTCAAAAGATAAACAAGTTAAATTTAAATTTATTTACAAACTCAATAAAATAACTAAATAAAATTAAACACTAAATCAATATTGACTTGTTTTTAAACTCGTTTGCACTTCTAGCTAATTTTGAACTAGCTTAATCATTTCTTCTTAAGAACATAGTAGAGCTTATTGCTAACACCCTTTAAATGTTCTCTATTTCCATTACTATTTATGAAAGAGAATGAATATCGATGAAAAATATATAGAAATGAAATGTTTCACAAACAAGCATGATATTCACTCCTTGACTAATGAGTTACAACACCACACGTTTGAGGAACAATAATGTACAAGATTCATCACGATATGCTCAGCATTAGTTTCATATTATACGCTTCTAATGATAACAGCATTCAGATCGTGTGCTCGAGATTCTTGCATTTTCATTTTCCTCCCAATCTTTAGCTTCTTTATTTCTTTCAATCAATTCATGGAATTAAATCAAGTTTTCAATCACGTCAGTATATTCCACTCAATATCTGAATCAAAGCTAGGTAAAATATTTCACAATAACATAGAACTATTGGAGAGACTAAAAAATCCCAAAACTATTTATTGTGACAAGATATTATAAAATTATAAGTTTTTGGTATGGATATATTTGTAGTAAAATGAATTACAAAAACACAAATTTAGGACCACTTGTCAAAATCTCGTTAACCCCATAATTTTAAATATTTGGCTAGATTTCATTCTTTTTTTTTTACGGAATTTAATGATAAATTAATGGTTTTGTCACTTTGTATAAATATACTGATATTTATAAATTTGCAAACAACACACAAACCTTTAAATTTTAAGAAGTGGAGAATTTAGGAAGTTTCAGAATGTCCATATTATACAATTTAAATTTGTAAATTACTAATTCTATATCCCAAATACAGTAGTTATTTAATACTGAAATTAGGTATTTATTGCATGAGACAAAAGGTATATTATCATCTTATTTTCTGGTAATTACACAATGACTTATAACAGCTTCTTTTAGACCAAAAAAAAAAAAGGCATATACTGGCAGTTTCCGATAGGTATTCAGCTTGTTTCATAAATTCAGAAACAAGCTAAGGCAATAATTTTTGGTTCATTTTGATTGGGAGTGAAAAATAAAAAATAAAAGAGGGGGACTTAGGAGTTCATAGTCAGTCAGTTATTTATGAACCTGAAAACCTTATAAACTAAAATATTTTTCAACTGCAAATAAAATTTTGTAGGACTGCACTTGACAATTTAAGGAGAAAAAAAGAAGAGAACAAAACCACTCAAAAGGCCTTCACTTTTGGAGCTGAGTCTGATACAAAGGCCATTAATTCAACGGAAACAAAACAGTTCATTATTAATTCATATTTAATTTTTAACTAGATTTGATGGGATGCATCATCTTCTTCCTTTTGTCCTAGTTCAATTTGGTCTTGCACATTTTCTTGATCCTTAGCCTCGTAATTAATATTTTCATCAATAGGCAAAGAGCAGACTGGATGAATCCCCGATGTGTTGATTGTATTCGGCTTCACATTGCTAGGAAGCTTTTGCTCTTCTTCTTGATTATTCATTTTGAGGTTCTTGTGTTATATTATGTAGAGGGCCATTTGGACCATGCCAAATATGAATCCCACTACGTTCGGAACCTAAATTGGAATGGAAAGAGAAATAAAGATAAAATGTTAGTGATAATTTATGATATATAATTTGGAAAGTTTAAGTTCCATGTATTATACATAGCCAAATTTTTACTTTTTGCATTACTGCGTGACTCCAAACTTGCCATCTATGATTTTTTTTTTTTCAAAAAAAAAGAAAAAAGAAAAGGGAGAGAAAGAAGATCGAGAAACATAAATAGTGTTAAAGAACACGTGCTTTCATTTTCAAAACTAGTTAACTTTTATTTCATAACTAATTGGCGAGTAATGCAAATGTAAATCCATGAATCTTATTAATTAATTTAGAAATCATTGGACAACCGAGACATTTTGTTCTTTAACAACCCCTGACTTTATATTTTGTTTTGTTCTTTAACACCCCTGACTTGTTGAGAACTTGTTGACTTTACATTTTGTTCTTTAACACCCCCTAACTTGTTGAGACAGAGTTCCACCCGTAAACCCCTAACTTGTTGAGAACCCGTAAAATGAGTTGATTGGGTTGGTTAAGAGCCCGGAACTAGCAAGAATCCAAGAGTTAAAATGGGTTAGATGAGTTGATTGGGTTGGTTAAGAGCCCGGAACTAGCAAGAATCCAAGAGTTAAAATGGGTTAGAGAGAATCCAAGACACGTGTGAAGTTGTGGGACTTTTTGTGAGTAAATTCAAGGCCCAACTCTAATACCATGTTAAAGAACATGAGCTTCCATCTCAAAATTAATTAGCAATAAATGGTGTGGCCCATGAATCTTATTAATTATTTAGAAATCTTTCGGCAACCGATGTGGGACATTTTGTCATTTAACAAATAGAATGATAATTATCAAATCCTCGTTATAAAATGAAAAAACAATAACTCTAGTGCTATTTTTAGTTTGAAAGTGATTTATAAAATCACAAATTGCTATTTCTAGTTTGAAAGTGATTTATAAAATCAAAAAATAAAATACTAAATCACTTAGAGAATTGTAAAATCGTATTGATTCAATAACTCTTAATTTTAGATAATTGATCAGATTTTGTTCTTTTTTTTTTTTGTTAATTTAGATATAATAACACATCAATAATTTTATCACTTTATTAGATGCACTATTCTAGTCTTGCATATTTTTTCTTAATCTGCAAAAGATCGACTCCATGAATGTAAAGATTTGGATACTCAAAAACAATATTCAAGTAATTGCATACAAATGATTCTGATTTTATAATTTATACCAATACTCTAACTAGGCTGTTAGTGAATAAATCAAAGATCTTCATTTGGTAGCCAACTCCTAACAAAAGGTACCGCCTAAATGACATGACATCTACCCAAAATCTGGCCACTCAATCATCTTTTCAGATTATCCTAAATTATTGCAAAGTTTGTCCATCAAAATTGAAGTTTGACTGAAGTACGATGGGGAAATATTTAGGTAGATCTGATTTACGGTTTCATTTATAAATTTTATAATGTAAATTAAATATTATGAAATATCTATAATATCAATTGATATAAACAAAATTTTATAAAATTTAATATTAATCTCAAGATTTACAGGTAGAACTCAATATCGAATCTATGATAGTATTTTCCGAGCCTTATATGAGTACTCTACGCAAATTAAACCTTTATGAGAGATTAATAATAGTCTAAAAAATGGTTGTGGTCGACAAGATTTAGGAAATATAGTTAGTGATTGACGATCTTGAATTAATCTTTAATCAAGGAGAGCAATATATTTACCGTGATGTACATGTCCTTAAGTAGTAAACCATAAGAAAACCACGTAACGGCACTCAAGACCAGGGAAAATGATAACCAGAATGGCATGAACTCCACACTTCTAGTGCTTATGACCTGCTTCTGAATTGTTCCCAAAAAAAAAAAAATAAAAAAAAATGAACGTTACAAAATGATTAAAAAAAAAAAAAACATAATCATAAAATATATTATGCTACCAATATAGTATCATAGGAAAATTTTACAGTTCCGTTAAAGGAATCATCCTAACAACATATTTTGTTTTAAAGATTTGTACAGTAGAACACTATATTGTTTAAAAACTTATATTGTATAAACTTTTAAAATTAACGGAATAGTTCTTTTAATGAGACTGTAAAATTCCCTAATATTATAGTGTTGGAGATTAGTTCAGCAAAATTAGACGAAATATACTCAATCAATGGAACTCTGAAAAATGATTATTGAGACCCTTAACTTGAGGTTTTGACATATTATGAGGCCCAAGTTTCTAGATGAAGAACTCTAGGATAGAATGATTCAAGAAGGATTCTTAAAAGCCCAAACTTTTGGCATCCTTGCTTACCATAATGCTTAAAGGTGCAATATACACACTTGCGGATAAAGAAACACATATCCAGCCAAGTACTTGAATTTTCTTCGCTCCTTTTACTAAAATTTCAGTGAGAATGCAAATCAAGCCAAAGCCAACAAAGTTGAGGAGAATCACAAGCTTCAAAGTGAATATCTGCAAGACCAATTGAAGTTCATAAGTTATTGGAAAATTCTATAGTCTCAATAAAAACTTTCAAATTGAGTTCGTATTTTAAAAGTTTGTTCTATATAACCGCTCAAATTTAAAAGAATTGTTTTCTAACAGAACTGTAGAACTGTCTCATAAGTTCATCACCAGCTAAGGAAGTTTTGTTGACGTTCTAAATTAAGTGATTTAAACAAAAACTGGAAGAAAAAAAAATCTTGTGCAAATTAATAGTACGTACGTACCCTTGGTTTTTTAGGTGCATGAGCGATGAAGAAGACAATGTATATAGTCTCTATGAAACAGCCAATTGAGTTTATGGTAACGAGAAGCATATCTGATCGAACAACTGCATAGTCTATCCAAAGCATGGCACTGAATAACGAAACCACATAGGGGAATGAATGAAACCCTTCAGTTGATTTTCTCTTATACATTCTATAAAATGTTGGCCTGCATGCAAATCATATGATATTCAAAAGTTTTGTTTTGGTTAATTATTTGATTAGCCTAATTAAGAACAAGGATAATAAGTAATGTAAATATATAAGCATATGACTTACGCTGGAGCAAGATACACCAAGAAGGAGACCACATTACCTGAAACATATATTGTTACAAAATATTAGGAATAACAGTTGAATAATGTTAAGCATAAAAAGGATTTAAGCATCTAATGTACTCAAAACGAAGTCATTTGTAAGATTGAAGGACTCAATTTTAGAATGTCAACACGAATTATCATTAACATAAGATAGTCACTCAATTGTCATTTGAAACAAATTAATATAATTGTACATATTAAGTATTTTTTTTGGTGAATAAAAATGTCATCCCAATTTCTACACGAGGTTTATTTAATGTCATTAGGTTATAATCCCAATATTTATGCACGAACATTGTTTTTTTCCATGTTGACACTAATAACACAATAGAGTTGGTGTCATAAATGCAAACATATAGGCAAAGTAGAGCTTGAAAGAAGTGTTTTTTCTCAATCTTTTTACCTAAAATGCCCAGGGTGAAGTCGACCCATGGATTTTGGATAGAAAAGAGGGGCATATCTTAAGAATATCTCTCTTTTTCTTTCTTTTCTTTTTTTTTTCCCCTTTTCTTTCTCTCACAATTGGAAACTGGAAAAAAAAATGGCGTTTATAGGACACCTTTAGCTTAATTTCCTTGCTTTCTGCCTACGGCCCAGGCATAGTGGGTTGGACATATATATATAGGCTGAGCAATAAATATTTGGTCCAGGCTTAAAAAAAAAAAGGAAAAAAAAAATCAGCAATAAAGTGTGAATAATAGTAGGTTGGGCACATATAACTCATCACACAACAAATCAGCACCCACTAGCCCTAGGAAGTTGCCACATTACACCTTCAAAAATTATTTTCAACTTTGGTTTGGATGGCTTTTTCTTACGTTGAAGTAACGATTTCTGGTAAGGATATGCCTTGTAATTGGTATATTTTTTAGGTGATCAAAGGTTCAATCAATAATTGGCAGCAATTCTATCTCTAACTATGCACAAATGCTTGATTTAAAGTTTATGTACCATGGGTCCTTAAGTTTTGGCAAAGAGTTCATTTTAGTTCTCAATTAGTATAAGTGTATAACCTTTAAGTGGGTCCATGAGTTGTGTGATGTTGCTTTCAAAATAGTTCTTGGCCCAACAAGTGTTAAACTTCTTAAATCGACCATTACAAATAGAAATGGAAATCACAAGCCTTTTGAAAATTTAAGGACTATATAGTGAAGTTATTGAAAAAGTTAAGGTATGTAACGTAATTCTTCCAAAATTTTCACAAAACTAATGCATTAAGAAATTTATGTATTATGTAGTCGGGCCTAATTAAGGACCACTTAAAAGTAGTTTAAACACTTAACTGATCAGAATTTCGATTTAAGGAGTAGGAACTTTTGTTCACTTTTTAAGAATTATGTATGAACGTGCCCTAAATTTTTTTTTTTTACTTCGAGCAAAACATGCAGATCAAACGTCTGCTTGTGCACGTATATCAAACGTCTGCTTGTGCGGATGGGGTTGGTTTGAATACATTACATGGGTGAGCGAACTGTTTGATTTCCTATAATAGGATGTTCTAATTATTGAGGATACATTGCTCTGCAAGTCCTTAACATTTTCATGAGATTCTACTTAGTCCTTTTGAAGTGTTAATTTCTTATTTTAGTCCTTTATTTTTAACTAGGACTAATTCTATTTAACACCCCTCAACTTATACTCGATTCTCATTTTGCATCCCTAACCTTAGTTTTTGGATACTTTGTACCCTGAACTTTCAAGTTTGTCCCACTTCAACCCTTTTTTAAATACTGTCTAAAAAATTAACGAAATTTTTTCATGTTAACGACAAATTCAGCAGGATTACAACAATATTTTTGCATGCAAAAACAAAGATTTTCTTAAATTTTTTGACGGTATTAAAAAAGAGGCTAAAGCAGAACAAATTTGAAGGAACTGTGGAGGGGCAAAGTGTTCAAAATTGAATTTCATAACACAAAATGAGAATTAGATATAAGTTTAGGGGTGCAAAATAGAATTAGTCCTTTTAACCACAGAGTGTATTTAGTCCTTAACGTTTCTCTCACAAACTAATTGGTTTTTATACCAAAATAAAACTATGTTTCTGGATGGAGGAAAGTTGCAAACACAAGACGGAATTAGGAGTTAAGCTTTCAGTGGTACTTTGATCAACACATTTTCAGCACTTGATTAGTTTCTGTTTTGTTGTTGCTCTTGCCAGCCTTGTTGGTTTTTAGCTCGAGGTTTATAGTTGTTCTTGGTGTTTAGCAGCTCTGCTCTTTGTAGGCTGCTGTGTTTATTTCTTGTAAACTTCTCGAGTATCAATACAAAAGCTAACCAATTTTACATTTAAAAAAATTATAATTTGACCGAAAACATAAGTAGAAATATAAAGTATACCACAAAGGCACTATGAAGAATTAAGTTAAGTATATTATATTTATACAATACAAACACTTACTACAATAAATTATATATGTAACTACTTCATTTTGTAGGATGAAAAAAAAAAACTTAACGGAAACTGTTAATTCATTACATAGATACTATTTCAAACATATTTTTTACTAATGAACTTCGGACAAAATAAATTCCAAAATATGCTGGCTATTTTATTATCAAAAAGATCTAGCTGTAATTGGATTTTCTATAACTATGACCTCTTAGAAAGTCTTTAATGAATTATTAGAAAGCCTTTTTCGGCATTAATGAAAAAAGTTAAAGGGTTTAGGGCCAAGGCCAAGGCAAAAACTTAGGTAGACTCGATTTTTAACTCCACTTGTAGATCCTGTGATGTGGATTAAACCTTAGACAATCTATGACATCAGCTGATGTAAGCAAGATTCTTTAAAATTTAATCCTGACCACAGAGTCTACAGATGAGGCCAAAAATCGGATCTACCTAAGTATTTTCCTAGGGCCAAAACCTAAAAAACATATTTTGCAACTTCAATCAATAGAACTAAATTGATCCTTACGACAAAGTATGAAAACTTAATAGGAGTTTTTTAAAGATGAAAATAATATAATTTTCAATAAGAGTTTTTGAAATTTTGAACACCAAAGAGAACCTTTTGCAGAAGTTGAAGGAATTCCATAAAAGTTTACTAATCCTTTATTGATTAAAATTTCTTACACCATCTATGTGAAAAAAGTTTTAACCAGCGAGTTAATTAGATGCATTTCAAATATATAAAAATAATATTTGAAATTTAATTATAATTACGTGACATGTATCTACATTTGCTAGTGTAGAAAATTTCTAAAATCTACAATGTATAAGGGGAAAATCATACAAATAGTCCGTCGCATATTTAGAAAATACTTTTTTTAGTTCTTAGAATATGAAGTGATGAGTTTTGGTCACTCAAAAAATTTGAAGCCTATATTTTTTATCACTGAACACAATTCTGGTAGTATTTGGCCTAAAAGAACATGTGATTGTCGCATGTCCATAATTTCAAAAGTATCAATAAAATTGAAAACAAACTTTATTTTACCCCAAATCTAGGGTAGGATAGGGACAAGATGAGGTGATTGGGCTAAAGTGGAGTTGGGTAGGAGTGGGATAGGGAGTGGCAGTGGCGGTAGCTATGGGGATGTGGATTGGGGGTGATAGTTGTGGGGAAGTATAGGGGAAGAGAAATAACAGTTGGACAAAATAAAATTTGTTTGGGGCAAAATAAAGTTTGTTTTTAATTTTATCTATGAAAATATGAACACATGAAATCACGTATTTTTTCATGCCAAAACACCATCAAAATTGCGCTCAATGACCAAAAACATACGTTTTAGATTTTTAAGGAAACAAAACTCATCATTTCATGTTCGAGAGATTAAAAAGTACTTTTTAAATATTCGAGGAACTATTTGTACAATTTTTTCTAAAAAATTAATTTATTATTTATTTAAGATAAGAAAGAATAAATGGATAATTAGTTGGATATCACTGTAAGTATAAAGATTGAATGGTTAATTAAGTTGGACATCATTGTAAGCATAAGTGTACATGTATTATTCTGGACACGAATTGTTTAGACATTAGCAGATAGAAAGATTACAGTTTCAGAGGGGTAAAATGACAATTCCTAATGTCTAAACAATTCGTGACTATAAGCATGTAATCTTCCTATTTTTTATCATATCTTTAAGTGATGGGAAGAAAAAATTATGATAGAACTCATAAAGGATGATTAATACATAAGTTGAAAGTTAATCTTAAGGTAAAAATTTAAATAAGTAGGTTTTGAATTCAATCTAAATATTAATTGATTTTTATTTTTTTTTCCCAAATCAATGTAAGACAAGTTAAACAAACTTATCCATAAACCCAACAATCTCTCCCTTCATGGGTATACTCCCACATTGAAATTAAGTTTCTCATCAAACCCACCTTAATACTCCGTGTAATCCCAAATTCTTCATCAATCTACTCATAGACCTATTGTTCTAAAATTTTACTCCCACTATGAACAAATCGAACCCCTGGCCAAACTCCTGGTCCATGATCCACTAGGCCTACTCTTCTTAACTCTATGGCCCGATACTAATGAACAAATCGAACCCCTGGTCAAATTCCTGGTCCATGATCCACTAGGCCTACTCTTCTTAACTCTATGGCCCGATACTAAGAAGAGAACAATTACGGCCCAACCCTAAGAAGAGAATATTTAGTGGTCCAACAACGAGAAGACACGGTCACTTGCAAACGAATAACTTGGATTCGTAACCAAAAACTCTGATACCATTGATGACACGGTCACTTGCAAACGAATAACTTAGATTCGTAACCAAAAACTCTGATACCATTGATGGGGAGAAAAAACTATGAGAGAGTTCACAAAAGAGACCCAATACATAAGTTGAAATCCAATTTTGACCTAAAAGGTTAAGACAATAGGTCTTAGATCCAACCTAAATATTAAGTACTTTTTATTTCTCTTTCAAACCAATGTAGGACAATTTAAACCTACCCATAAACTTAATAGTAAGTAATGTCTATACTTGCTGTCTATAGACAACATGTTAATTAATACAGTTTCTATAAGTAGCATCTGTAATCTTGAGTGACTTTTCCGGTAACCAAAAAAGTTTTGTTACTAAAATAATAGTCGGAACATAGTTTAATGACCAAATATATATACACTTTGCCCTAATTACTATGGGCACCAAATGTTTAGCCTCTTTGCATGGCAATGTGGCCTCTACCATTGCTTTTTATATCATTATAATTATACAAAGTGATAAAGTGATAAAATTATTAATGTATCGTTAAATTTGTGAAAAATAATAAAATTAGACCAAATATTTTAAATTAAAAATTTGTAATTCAGTATAATTTTGACATACATTAACTTCAATAAATGATTTTGAATTTATACTCTTACGAATGATTTCCTTCCAATATATTCACCATCTTCCACTTGGATACTTTTATCATGTAAAAAATGCTGCCAAATCATATTTCCCAAGTTTTCCACTAACTAGGCCTATGATTGAGAGGATCCTCAAGCTCTAAGTAGATTAACTTTCAACATTTGTCACATAGGTTTTATAATCAGAACGTACAATAAGTTATCACAAGTAGTTGCTAGCCTGCTATTGCGCTCTATCTTGTAGTCTTTTTGACCGTTACCTGTCAATACTCAATAGTGGATTCAAAATCCTTAATATTTGGTTTACAAGTGGCACCATATAAATACCATGATCATCATGAAAACTCCAACCTTTCTCCAATAGTTAACCACAGATATATGACTAGACAATTGTGCAAACCCTTTCTCTCCAATTAAAAATTGGGTTCATATTAGGCATTTATAAATCAAGAAGTTCACGGAAAGGGATTGAAACATTCTAGTAATTCATTAGTTTCATACATATCGATCCATGTGTCTTTCCAAAAAGGTTAATATTTAAATTAGATAAAAAAAAATATTTGATTACTTTTAGAGGATAAGGTTTACCCTATGAAAGTGTGTCCTTTCATCACTATTCACTAGCGTTATTAATTAATAATGATCATGTCCATTCTCGAAATAATATACAATTGGAGTGAAGGTTGGCTAATCCGTACTTCTACCTTGCACCATATTATTACCCATTATTTCGAGAAAAATAATTAGAATTCCTTTTAAGCACGAAATAATAATCTTTTAGGTATTTTTAGTATACAAGGTTCATTCTCAAATTAAAGTGAAAGTATTATATATATATATATATATATATATATATATTTTGGTTATGAGTAGGACTCAAATACGAGATTCATAATTTTAAAACTGATTCCAGTACTATTTGAATTAAAATTCATTAATAAACGAAAGCATTTTTAAGCATGCAAGTGTGTATGTTATGGTTAGGTGAATCAAACTCTATACCTTGTGAAGTTCTTAATAAAAGTTCTTTACGTTGAACTGGTAATAAATATTGGGTCATCATCGTAATCAAAGATCGTCGCCGTATCTTAGCCGATCAAACTGATTCGGACTAAATCGATTAATTACATACAAGGTGGGATAATACCTGTTTGGATGTGATCCAGAAAATTATTTATTTAGTCATTGTGATCAGAGGATTAGAAGATATTTTGTAGTGGTCATACTAAATAAAGTTAAACTTTTGTTATTCTAATCAACGTAAGATATACCACTGAGAAACTTTTAGCGGTCGTTGTTTCATTTCCTTTCTTTACGTTTTCATCATTAAATACGAAACCTACATCCCAATGTGCTATGTAATACTAACCTCAAAATAAGAATATATTGTTGTCCTTAATTCTTTATTCGTAAGAGCTAGCCCTTTTTGTCCCAAGTGTTTGTAATTATAATACGAGCTTAAAATAAGAAAAATAGTTGTCCTACTCAATTTGTAAAAGCCCTTTTTCACTTTGAATTCAACCTACAATTTACAACCAAAGAAGATTGCTATACATGCTAACAAACTTTTTCCAATTTGCCTTTTATAACTTCACAAACAGCAAGGATTGCAAATTGTGATTTTTTTTTTTTTTTGGGGGGGGTTTTTCATCTGTAATAGACATGAATACGTACCCTTAAAAATGACTGGCTTGAGATGTCATATATACTGCTGATCTTTCCTTAAAATTTAATTTACATGTTTTAGAAGTTGAATGGGCGATATGAAACTTGCAATAATTTTGTGGCTAAAAGTATAAGATGAAATCAGTTTCATAGCCATTTGCACTTTTAACAACTCATTCGAATAACTTAGTTAGAGTTGATTACCTAACACATCTGTGTAAATAAATGTGCTTCTAGCTTATAGGACCCGTACATTGGCTTAATTAAATAATATTGAGGAGTTGTACACGTTACTCCAGTTTGGAACTTATAAACATCAACTCCCAAACATTTCTTTGTTTATTCTCTCTTCTAAATAGTATACGTGGAATTATTGGGTTTGGCAACTTTGACATAATTTGCTTTTTGGTTTCGTGAGTTATAAGAATCTGAAATATGGGTGGTGATCACTTCGTCCTATAAATTGCTACTTATGATTGAAAAGTGTGTGCTTTTGAATGTTTTTCATTATTTCAGTAATTTTGTAGTGATTTCTCCCATAAGCAACTGGTAAACATTCAATACCATTGATTGGAATTTTGTGAACATTTTCCATTTTGTGGAATCAGCAAAACAATTAATAATAAATTACCAATATAAGGTTTTGGACTAATTTTATTTTGCACTCCTCAACTTACATCTAATTTTCACTTTACATTTCGAATTTTAGTTTTGGACACTTTGCACTCCCAAGTCTCAAATTTGTCCCACTTTAGTCCATTTTTTAATTCTATCAAAAAAAGTTAACGGAATCTTTGTTTTTGTACTAAAAAATATTGTTGCACATCCTGCTAAATTTTTCGTACACACAAAAAAATCCAGTAATTTTTGAGAAGGTACTAAAAAAAGAATTGAAGTGGGACAAATTTGAGAATTCGGGTTGCAAAGTATCTGGAACTAAAGTTTAAAGTGTAAAGTGAAAATTGGTTATAAGTTGAGGGGTGTAAAATAAAATTGATCAATCGTAAGGTTTTTAATAAAGTTACATTTTATCAATAGACTGCTAATATATATAGAGACAGAGTTGTGATGGCATACAAAATTTTTTGCAAGAAGTTTGCAAGGAAATAATTTTGTAGATTGTAAATTTGTAATAAAACCTTTTCAACTTTGTTATAATCATTTTCATTGAACTTATCCGTGCGGGTAGTTATTTGTCCATTTAAAGGTATTAACATATGTGAATCTTTACCTTAAAAAAAAAAAACAAAACAAAATTTTCACGTCACCATACATCATTTAATACATTTGACCGTTATTCGGACTAAAGAGTCCACAAATATCAGAATCAATGCCAGAATCTCCATGTTTAGATACTCAAAGTTCTATCTCTTGTCCTTAAAGAAAAGGAATCAAAAGTTAATTATGCATCTCTTCTTCAAACAACTTTACAGATCAAATTAAAAAGAGTGATATTGTATGATCATGGATCAAATTAAAAAGAGTGATATTGCATGATCATGGATAATAATCATGGTGCAACGAAGCGAATTTGCTGTCAACAACTAACGACAGCCCACTTCAAGTACTATTTTTGACTAAATCATAGCCATTCTTTAACAATTGCAAGCAGACAAGTTTAACGTACAATATGCTATCAACTGATCTCTTGAATGCTCTTTTGTATATTTATGTTCTTGATTCATTTGCATCCTCTGAAGTTTCCCTTCCCAATTTTTTAAGTTTAAAGTATCCAGATATTTATATGTTTGTACGTTTAATTCTAAGTACTATCATTTACTTTGAATAGCCAACCAGAAAGAACGTCGCTTGCGGCAAGAAGAAGGGTAATTACCTGGTTCGACCCCATCAACCAATTTTTAATAATCACTTTTTTTAATTCACAGATTTTGTTGCAATGGAATCTGGGGGATTCTACTGGTACACCTGGTATAGTTGTCCAATTAAATGGAATAAACAATGCATCTAACAACACTAGTGGCAATAATATTAAAATAGTAGCATACATTTATAGTCAAAAAAGAATCTCCGAATATTAGCAGCTTAGTTATAATTCTTTATATAAGATGTGCAATAAATTATTCGAAACAGTTGATTCAATACTAACATGAAAAAAGCTCGCGAAAGCCGTAAGATGCTAAATCAAATTTTAGAGGAAGAATGTGGGGTTCTTTGTTTATGAATTTAACTTGGTAGGTAGGGGTATGACCCGCTATTTTTATTTTTTTTTAAATGGCTATTTTCAATGAATTATGAGACACTTAATAAAAAGTTTTGGATCAAATAGATTTTGCTTATGAAATTGATGTGTAAATGACTTCATTTAAATGACTAATTTTTTATTATTCTCTAAATAATGTTTATTCGGACACATTTTTTAATCACTTTTTTATGTTATATCTCAAAATGTAACTCCAGTGTTCTTTTATATAATATTCAGAATAATACAATACTAAATAATAATTATTCAAACGGAACAATTATTTGAGTGTTTCAAATTTTAGGGCCGAACTGCCCGCCCCCTAATTCTTTTTAACTTACTTGGTAAGGTCAATTAAAATCACCAGAACATGTGTATTACTATTTACTCATGCATAAATGCTATTTTTGAGTAATGAAACACAAAATTCTTTGAACTACTTTAGAACTTCTGTGCATTCATACTTGTCATGAGACCTAATAAGATCTGAATTCATAGTCGAATTCAGTTGGATCTTTGGAAGACAAATCAGAAAGAAATACATCCTACTCATGAAATCCTATTACTGGCATACTATGAGACACATTGGAATGCATTTTTTTTTTTTTGTTTTAGTCTTTTTAATTGCTAATTTGGAATCCATTGTTGTTTCTTTAATTCTTCCATCTTAAATAATTATCATCTTTGATTGGTACATAGAGATTAAGAAAACTATTAAATTACATCAATTTTGTAAAAAGATTGTTCAAAGTGACTAAATTACTCTTTTACATTAATATCTAACTACATAATCCTCCCTCCATTAATATAACACTATGAATATAAATTAAAAAAAATATCATTTAACTTTCTTGATTTTCTAAAATGACAGATAATTTGACACAAGACAATTTGTCTAAAGCAACAGTATTTGATTTTGATATCTAATTTGCAAGTTCCAAGGTTGGTGTTAACAACTTTTGAAATTTGGTTTAGTCCATAACAACATAAAACTCATGGCTAGCCATGATGTAATTTGACTCATAAAAATAAAATTCTGGGAATAAATTGATAACTATTAAATCAACTTATACTTGTCATGAGACCGAATAAGATCTTAATTTTCATATTCATCAAATCCAATTGGATCTTAGAACTCAAATCAGAACAAAATAGTTTCTCTCGAATCATGCCCCTTTAAAGGTTCAAATCTTCTTTGTCTTTCATCAACTTGAATTAGGAGACACATTGGAATCCATTATTGATCTTACAATCTAAAATTCGCTTTAAAAGGGGTTGCAGTATTTTGTTTTTTCTTATTATATTTAATTTTTGCAAGATCCAACTCTGAGGTTGCTTGACAGATCGACCACTTCTTAGATTTGAAAAGAAATCTTATTTATTTTAACGAAAATTATTTATAAAATTTCAAATTCATAACCACTTGTTATAACTAATTTACAATTTAAAAAGAAGTTTTATTTATTTTAATGAAAATTATTTATAAGATCATAAATTCAGAATCACTTGTCAAAACTAACTCACATGACAAAATCATAACAAATTATCAGTTCCTGATTTTAGATTATTTCGTTTAATTTCTTTCTTTCTTTTTTTATGAATTTAATAACACATTATGTAGATCACTGTTATTTTAATTAGCCCTTAGACCCACAGTCAACTAATATATCTTTAAGAACATTTGATTGCTTTTTGTTTCCTTTTCTGGTTCACATATGAATTCTTTATACTTTCCGAAGTTTATTTAAAATATTTCACTGATCCTTGAGATTTTAACTACCAATTTCTTAGGGTGGTGCTTTTCTTTGAAGTTGCTGTCCATTTGACTGCTTCAATACCAATAGATGTTGGAGTCGGAGATGCCACTATTTGAGCACTTCAAATATTAAATACAAATGTTGGTAGAATCTTTGAGTAATTTGTTTCGCTTTCATTATGAATTTGCCTTTACAAAAGAGTGATCAGTTTTGTAGTTTGAGAAATGTTTTAACTGCAAAAGGCTATTCTTATTTGCTAATTATTCTGCTGATTGAATCTTTATGCTTCGATAGCTGTACGGTAGCTTTAATTAAATGGTCAATTAAAAATTTTGGAAATATGTCTACTTTTGGACAATCATTAGTTAGAATATTATTCAGTATATTATTTAACATAAATATTATAATAATTTTTGAGAAGTGATATATGCGAAATAAAATGTAATTAAAAAACTGTTTAAGAAATTATTGTTTAGAAAAAAATGAAAAAAAAATAATAATCCTAACAGTATTAGAAGAAATTTGTCTAGTTCCTTTTTTTAAAACACTTTTTTTTTAATCCCTTGGGAGAGGAGCTGGGAGGAGTCAAACTCAATTATCTCCTACGAATATAGATTAGGCATTAAACAAATGAAGTATTTAATCTTGATGTCTTTAATAATTTTTCCTGACGCTTTTGAGAGAAAGATCCTCGCTTCTTCCTCTATTTTACTCTCAGACCATTTTGGTTCACTCTTTCTTGGCTTCTTTTTTGTCTTGGACCAGATCGAATTTTGCAACATCCATGGAGAATATGGTCCGTTGGGTTAATTTGAAAATTCTTGCTTGAACTTTTGCCATAAAATTCTTGCTTGAACTTTTGCCATAGATTTTGTGGTCGTGAAGATGTCACATCATTCAAGCGAGTGATATAACATATTCAGAATCAAGAATTTCATGCACTATTACATGGATCGAATCCAAATAAAATTTTTTCAAATTAATTGAACGATACAAAAGTGAACAATTAATTCAATGCCACTTTGGTTGGTTTAATTTTAAACGTAGATAAATTAGTTAATTTTTGTATCTAACATTAGTTATCGTAGTGTAGTTAACTAAATTAATCAAACACAGAGGATACAATGAATCTTTTGAGGTGTCGTATTAATGAACGTTGAATAACTAGCAGTAGCAATAATGAAATTTTGGTTCAAACATTACAACATTCAAGGCATGGCCAAGGTTTGTAGAAGGATACAATAATCGTAAATAGGATTAGGATGAGATCTATCAAAAGAATAAAAATATAACTTTTATTTATTTTTGCTAATATTCAATAAAAACTTATACAAATAAATATATTTTAATAATGAAATAACTTTAACTAAAATTTAGAACATTTGACATTATAACGTATTGTAAAAGTAGTAGTTCTTTAATTAAAAACTAAAAACAATAATAGTATAAACTAATAAAATATAACATTTGAATGAAAAATTATCAAAATACTAACTTCAAATATAACATAAATTAGATGATTGGCACACTAGATTCAAGGATCTCGGAATCCGATTCTAACAATTATGGGCGGTATTTATTTGTTTACAAAATTTATTCAAGTAATTATATTACTTAAAAGGACTAAACATCTGGGTTCTATGGTGTAGTGGTTAGCACTCTGGACTTTGAATCCAGCGACCTGGGTTCGACTCCCGGTAGGACCTTTCCTTTTATGCATTAGTTAATTTTTAAAATTTTCGCGCCATGGTGTAGTGGCTTCAACCAAATGGTGCCCATGAAAACATTTCCACCACAAAACTGGGAAATTACCAATAAGCTGGTATAGGTTTAGAGAAATTTTACAATCTCCACGAAGAATTATCTATTTCTAAAGATTTATACAATACAAAATTTTAAAATATATAATATTATACTATACAAATTTTTAAATTATATTGAGATAATTTCTCAACCACAATATAAAATTCTCCACTATTTAAATGTGCTATTTATAAGTTATAACCATTTGTTTAGCATGCTATTTATAACCTTGCACTTTGTATTTTAAACTAACGAAACGATATTTAAACGCTTGCAATTAATAACCTTGCATTAGTAAGGACATAATGGACTAAAAACTACTATTAGATAACAAAGCACTAATGGATTAAAAACTACTTAATACAAAGCACTATATATGTGTTTTATAAATAAGAAAAGAAAATAATTTATAAAGACACAAATTTAGGATCATTTTTCAAAATCACTTCACATAGAAATATTTTATTGAATCATTAACTCTGTGATTTTATATATTTAGCAGAATTTCATTCTTTTTCGAATTTAGTAATAATTCAGTGATTTTGTCACTTTGTATAGATACTCTAAAAAAAATGGACAGACACACAATAGAAATCCACCCCATTATGTAAGATTAAGTTTTTCTATTTTTCATAATTCAATGACATATTTATGTAAGCACACTTAAAACTTAAAAGCACTTTAACTATTTTTTTTTTTTTTTAAACAACAACTTTAACTACATGATTGCACCAATTAAATGTTTGTATAAGAATACACTGAGCTATTTATGTACGAAGTTGCATGTACACAGTCGTCCGTCTTTTGTTAATAATCTTCATTCAATTTTTTTTTCCCTTTTAATAAAAGATATATCTATTCATTGGAAAAGCTTTTGCTGGACATGATGGGTGGTTCTCTTATCTATCTGCACAAATAAAAAGTGAATAGTATTATGATAAAACTTAAAGAGGAATGGCAATAGAGATTATTAACTTATGTTAATGTGCATAAAACTCATGTTAATATTTTTTTGCAATTAATGGAAAATAGAACCATAAACATTTTTCGCATTTCTTGGCCAATTAATTATTTTTCCTAGTTAGATGTTTTCTTCAAGAAAAATACTTGCATGTCTATATGCTAGCATTAACTATGTACACAAATTTTATTCCACATGCATTAAATTTGTACATACTAGCCAACTTAATAATTTTCCTCTGGTTTAGAGCAGATAAACATCAGAAACTCCCTAGTTTAAAAAAAAAAAACAAAGATTTACAAAGGAAGCCCATTTCTGTATATATCAATCACACTATTCAATAATTCACCTATGTCAGCTTATTTTTTTTATTTTATTTTTTTTTTTAAATTTTGCAAAAGGTGAATTGATCCTTGCTTTATAGTATGACATAATCCACCATACCGAGATAAGCCTAGTAAAACATATCTTTAGATTTCCATCACAATTGCTGCACTTAAATCTTTTTTCATAAGGAGGACTACAATCCAAGAACCACAATAGAATGTCCCATTGTATTATTGCTGCCAAGTGGCTTGAGTCGACTGGTCCTCTCAACCATTGGATTGGTTTTTTGCTGAATTGGTGTTCATTTTGAAATAGAAAAATAGAATGATAAATCCCTCAAGGAAAAAATTATGGATGACTTGTAAACCTCATAGCCATGGGGATTGGAGGATGACATAATAAAGAAGCAATTAACTTGGGTCCCTGAAATTTTTTGATTACAAATTGCATAAAAAAAATTCTAATTCAAGATATATTAGATATGATGGAATGTGCTTTTTATAGAAATTATCTATACAGTCACAAAAAGCAAAAAATAAAAAGATCTTTAAAACATTCTCTATGCACTTTAATACTATTTCCCTTTTTTTTTTTTTTTTTTTTTATTAGTTTTTGCACTTTCGCACTAATCAATGTCGTATCCTCGTGGTATATATATAGCTCACCTGGCCATGCATTGTGCTCACATCTTCGTGTGGACTAAGGTTGAAAAGAGCAAGAAACTAATAGAGTTTTTGCCTTAAAAAAGCCTTCAATGGCTGTTTCTCCTGCTCACTTGACTTTTGCTTTTGGTCTACTTGGTATAATTACTTTCAATCTTTCTTGCTATGATTGTATCATTTTATTACTAGTTTGTCTAAATTTTCATAACACGCTGAATTAGTAAATCATATTATAACCTCTTTATAAGTTTTCCTTCGTACTTTCTTTCATGATCTTTTTCTACGTCCAATTTTAAATTCTATATATACATATACCTAATTTATATGTAAATTATTATAGTGCTCACATATTCTATATTATATATCAACGACCATACAATCATTTGCATGAACATCTTAAATAGTTATATATATTTTTTATAACGAAATGTAATTTAGATGGTAAGATACTAACGCTGTAATATACTAATTTTGTGTTTGCGTCATTAAAAGGTAAGACCGTAGGGAGAAGAGGTGGATTTTTTTAAAAAATAAAAAAAAATAAAAAAGTTATACTGTTATCAATAATTAACTAATCAAAACTTCCATGAATATTTACTCATGCATTCTTGACATTTTTATCCTCCTATTCTGCAGGTAATGTCATCTCATTTTGCGTGTTTTTGGCCCCGGTGTAAGTTCATTTGGCTTATGATTCTCCTCTAGAATGCTGTCAAATGTACTAAAGCACTTTTTGAACTAATAAATATGTTTTGAATTTTAGACCAACCTTCTACCGAATCTACAAGAAGAAATCGACTGAAGGGTTCCAATCCATTCCGTACGTGGTTGCATTATTTAGTGCCATGCTCTGGATATACTATGCGTTTCTCAAGTCCAATACCACGTTCCTCATCACCATGTAGAAACTCGTTTGGTTGCTTTATTGAAACCATCTACATCGCTTTTTTTCTTTTCTACGCAACAAAAAAGGCCAGGGTATGCATCTAAATAATCTCATTCATCATTAATTAATTATTTTATGTACTTCTTCCACTTTGCATCAATTAGATTGTGACATGTAGCACTCGAAACAAACTATTTTGCTTTAATATATAAGTATATAATTCATATTTTTTTTATTCAAACTTTGAAAGGAGGTTTTCTTATATCATGTACTATTTAAAAGTTTATTTAATAAATCTGATCAGGAACTATGCCAAACCCCTCAACTCTTGTTGGTGATTGAAATAAAAAAATTTATTAGACAGAATATATTTAGAAATTAAATTACACGTTGTGCTCTATTGTAAACTTTCAAATAAGTTATTTTACTTTATGAAATAGTTTTATTTGCTTTAACATATTAGATTTAGTACATAAGATATGCTAATCTTGTATATACTGCATTGGTAGGATTTTTATTTGGATGATGATTGAAATGAATATGTATTAATAGATATTTTGTACCATTTAACGTCTATTTTCTACCACCTCATAGTAGTATATATTCGACCTTCAATCAAGGAGGGAAATTTGAACTTGAGTTACTTTTCTTTAGATAACGATTTTACAAGAATAAAATACACTTTTTTAAAATTGTTCAAGAATAACTTTCAACTATCACTTAAGGGTCAAAGTAATTTAATTATAGAAGTTTAGATGCTAAAATCACAAATAAAAGTTTATAAACTAAAGTTTTTTCCCTTAATCTCCAATCTTCCACATCAAAAGCTTACAAAAAAAATGTTGATATTGAAATTCTAAATGCCTTTGCAGGTAGAAACAGTGAATTACTTGTGCTACTAGTAGCTTGTGGTTTTGGTCTTATTGTTCTCCTCACTCACTTCCTAGCCAAAGGTTCTACCCGTGTCCATATTGTTGGATGGATCTGCCTAGTATTTTCCTTGTGTGTGTTCATTGCCCCTTTATGTGCACATTGTGGTAAGCTTAGAGAACATTAAAAATCAATTTAGTTTTTAGCATATACTATATAGAATGACATTTTCACTTTTTTTTTTTCATGATACTTATATTGTTGATCATTGTTTTTCGATTTTATGCAGAGACAAGTCATACGAACCAAAAGTGCCGAATATATGCCCTTGCCTTTGTCCGCTTTCCTCACGCTAAATGCTGTTGCATGGTTCTTCTATGGTCTACTACTAAAAGACATCAATATAGCTGTAAGCTTTTAAGCAATTTTCAATTCATCTCAAAGACACCCCTAGCAAAATAAAAATTAAAAAGGTTACGTGGATTAACATTAACTAATTCAATACTTCTAAGATTTTAGGGTTTTGAGTCTTTTGTTATACTTTTTGATATTACATTCATGTTACACTATATACGTAATTGGACACATGTATCTTTTTAATATAAGAAAATATTAAATGAAAGACAAATGTCACCCTATCATATATTGTAATATGAGTGTAACTTAGGACAAAAAAAATATAATAGAAAACCTAATACCAGATTTTAGGAAATCTCAATAAAGTTTTCTTAACACTCACGTTGTATATAAGATAAATCTATGCTAATTTTTTTTTTTTTTTAACTCCGACTATCTTTTTTTTTTTAATAAATTTTAGCCGGTTGCTAATATTATTTTCTCTCCTTCTCTGAATGCAGATTCCGAACGTTTTGGGATTCATCTTTGCTATTCTCCAAATGGTTCTTTATAAGATATATAGCAAGTCAAACAAAGAAGTAGACCTTGAGAAACAAAACAAGATTCCTGAGCTAGCAGACCATATTATTATTGTGGAAGAAAATAAGCTTTCGGGCGTAAATGAACAAATTATTGACATTGCAAAACTTGGTCAATTGGAAAAAATTCCTGTGGTTTTACGTACTGGCAATGATGAATTTGAAGCTGCTAAAGATCTCAATGTTCAGATGGTACCTCCTCCGATTAAAGTTTAATTTCTTGGAAGCAATTTCATACTGTTAATTAATTAATCCTCAGATGGTGTCTCCCTTTCCCTCTTTGTACCCAAAAAAAAAAAAAAAAAAAATGTGTAATTATTGTTTCTATTAGGGAAAAAAATGTGAAATTCCAACTTCCAAGTAGTTCGGCCATTATGCCTTGTGGTGCATTATTAGCATGTTTGTTTGTACGCAATTTATTTTTCATCAATCAAAAGTCGAGTGACTTTATATCGTTTCTTCACCCCCCAAAAAAAAAAAAAGTTGTATACACATAATATTATTTTTCTTCTTCTTATATATAATATAATGTTTTTTGGGTGAAATGATAAGGTTGATTGAAATGAAAAGTACTACTTGGCACTAATTAGCTTAGCAGGAGACAGGAGTGATATTGTGATGTAAGCTAATCTAATATACACAATTAAGAAGAGGTTCCATGAATTGTTGACCATTGTAATCCTCGTTTAATGCATCATGCATGCTTTTTGAAAGAGGATAGGATTGTTTTCTTCCAATTCCAATTTCTATCTATTTCTTACGCAGTTGCACTATTCATTGACATGCTGTTTATATATATATGCCCTTGCTTCCTCACGCTAGGTGCATGGTTCTTGTATGGTCTACTTACTGAAAGACTTCAATACATCTGTACGCATTTTGAGCAAATACAAATTATTCTAAATATTCATGAACCTCGGAAAAGAGAAAATGTGATACGAGCCAACGTTAACTAATTCAACATTTTTGGGACTTTTATTTAAATGCCTGGTATAAGTTTTCTTGACGCTGACATTATATAATTCCAAAATCTTTTCCTTCGTTTACTAATATTAATCTCTTTCTTGGATTATAGATTCCAAATGTTTCGGCAATCATCTTTGGTGTCCTTCAAGATGAATGTTAAGATGAATGTGTGGGTACACTAGAATGGATAAGATATGTAATGAGTATATTCGTGAGAAAATTAGAGTAACATCTATTGATGAGAAGATGAGAGAAACACACTTAAAAAGTTAGGTCATGTGTACTTTCCGTAAAACGACCAGTAGAAGCGCCTGTCAAGCTAGTAGATTTTAGAGAAAATAGTCAACATAACAGGGGTAGGGAAGACCGAAAAAGATTTGGCTGGTAACTTGTATGAAAGATATAGCCCATCTAGAAATTGAGGAGGATATGGTCCATGATAAAGCGTAATAGCGTAACAAGATTCATGCAGCCGACCCTATTTAGTAGGATTAACGTTTGGTTTGTTTGTTTGTTTGTTATATAGAGAGAGTAAAAAAAATGATATATATTTACTGAGAAGTTATTACATGATGTTAAGTGACAAGTATATTAAGAAATCTGCATACTAATTAATAAAAGTAAAAGATGAAATACTTTAGTTACCATCTAAATTCAAATTAATTACTTATATCTTATCTTTACAACAATTCTACATGCTAAAATGTAAAAATGAAATATTTAGTTAACCATTTGATTCATATTAATACATAGATTTTATGCTCAACTACTACTATTTATTTAAGTTTTTAAGACATTCAACTACATTGTGATTATGCTAACAATTTTTGTACACCCTTATGTGTGCCCTATAATAAACAATTTTATCATAATTTTTTATTTTTACCATAAAATAATTATATTATAAAGAGAATTTTAAGGAAACGTATGGATAAAAAAGAGGATGAAAAATATTGAACTACCTATAAAGAAAAAGAGAATTTTAAGAGAAAGTAATGTAAAAAGAAAAATTAATACTTAAATATTATCCTTAACTACCATATACTATTTATTCAAAACTCTCACATAATTATTATATAACCTACCTCCTAAATTAATTTATTCCCAAAAAAATTACAAAATACTAAATATTATGGATCACTATATAAGTACCAATTATTTACTATACAAGTCACATATAAAGTTAAATTATTTATGATGTAGCACGAATTTTTTCAGTTCCTCTTATAATTTTCTTTATCACACATTCTCTTTGTCTCCCTTAAACATGTAACTAAAATTTACTATTTTTATCACTCATTCCCAACATCATTATTCCCCATCCTCATCTTCCCATAGTTATTCCCCCTTTAATTTTTTTCTAAATTTTTAAAACTTATGTAAAACTAATTGTATTTCCCATTCTCTATTTTCTTTCAATTTTTACCTCATTCATTTTTTTTCTTTCTCTCATTTTGATGACATGATTCAAAAAATTTTAATCTTTGATCACCGTGTCACAAAATTGATCAATGTCTATTTATGGGAAGATAATAAACTATTTTAAGTGTCATGGGCCAACTTTTCTACACATCAATAATTTGAAGGTAAAAATGTCATTTTTAATAAAAATTAAATGGCATTAGATTTTACTAAAGACTTTAGTACCTAAAAAATAACGTAGGGATTAAAGTGATAATGACTTTAAGCATGTGAAATTAACCCTAAAATTTATTTTAGCCAATTATTAATTCAATTTTGGATACAAAAGTTACATCTCTTATTTAACTATTACTCCATTAAATCAATGGATTTTCATTTATATTCAGATTGCTTCTTTTTAAGCTTTAGCTTCTTTAAGAAAAATATTTCTTACTCTTTAACTCATTCCACTGGATAACTAATAATCCTTCACTCTAATTCTTTGCTTCTATAGTTTTTTTTTTTTTTTTTTCCACATTCTTGATTTCAATGTTGCTCTCCTGGATTATTTTTCTTTAATGAAATTTTCAATTGTTGATATCTTGATTGTTAGCGATCCTTGAATTTTTGTGCTTCTAATATCAGTTTTGTAATTATTCACTAAATGGTGGAGTATGTATGCCATTTTTGTTTTTGGTTCTTGGTTCAAAATGTTTATACCAAATTAATTGGTTTTTGATATTTTTTAAAAGAAAAACTAATAGATATTAATTATGTGTGTATATATATATATATATATATTATTTTTGGTATTCATTTTAGATTTATTAATGTTCAAAAAGATATATAGATTGAGACTTTGTCAAGATATTAGAGTTTTTATTTTTTTAGAAATGATGAATAGTAATGATATGTGAATAACAAGGATTATATTATTTTTTGAATGTGGTTAACAGATTACTGATTTGTTAATTAAAATAAGTTTCTTTAAATATTTTGATATATAAATGAAACTTTGCTGGAATTAATACTAATTGAGATTGTGATCTTATAATTTCACCTAAAATTTTGTTTTCTAAAATTTAATATGTAATCTTTCAAAAATCTTTTATTAAAAAAATATAAATTTTGAAAAATTGTCATACATATAAAATAAGTGTTTGTGATTAAGTACTATAATTCAATAGATAGTAATTAATGTTCAACAACCAATTTTTGTAAGACAACAACATAACAAGTTTGTTTGCACGTCAACAATTACATACCTTATTTTAAATTTTTTTAAATATTTATTTATGATACTGTAGAACTTACTAATATAGTTATTTTTTTTTAATCTTTATTTAGTGATTGATAAAAGTTTCATTTAATTATTACTACTAGTGTTATTTTATTTTATAAGTTGAATATAATCACCTTCCCGTATATAACATATTACGGGATATTATATAATATAATATGTATAGCAAAGCAGACAAAATACAAACTAATACATTTGGAATAGGGATGAAAAATGAAAGAAAATCACTTGATACTCGAATTGAACAAAATTACTGGTGAGTTTTATACCTATGGTTTGGGTTTTGTACATAGTTACTTTGTTTACTTTATTTTTGATAGGGAGTAGGGGTATGATTGTGTTGTTCTAAATGTTTATTAAAGACTCGTTTCGTTTTACTCATTGATCTGTTGATAGTGAAATATTTATAAATTGGATTCTATAGTTAATTTTACTCTTCACATTAAAGGGATTTTTTATGTAAAAATCTTGTGTGTTTTTTGTACTTGTTAATTTTATCTGTCAATTTATTTACTGTTTGGATTAATTCTACAATTTATTGAAGAGATAAAAAATTTGATAGATGATTATTCGATTGTGCATTTCCCTTTTTCTCCAAAAAAAAAAAATCACTAAAAGATAGTAAAAATAAAAAGTGATCATAAATTATAAATATATGTGACAATTATTATTGGTGTCACCGAATCATGTGTGTATATATACACACACATATTCCTTCCATCCCATTAAAAATATTATATTTTTATTTTTTTTATCCTAAAATATTTGTCATGTTCAAAAGATTAAAGTGAATCATTACATATTTTTTATTTTTATCTTTTGTCTTTTTGTAAAAACAAATACTGCACTATTCAAAATTTGAATTTTAAAAGATAAAATAAGAAAAATTTAAACAACTATCACTATCAATACACTATTTTTAATAAATTAGATTTTCGAAAAACAACAAAAAATTATAGGACGGACAAAGTATATATTATTGAATGCGGCCGGATGTGAAAAAGTAATTGGCATTTAGGTAGGCAAGAGACAAGGGTGACAAGGTGATGTAAGCTAATCTAATACAAGAAGAGGTTCCATGAATTGTTAAACTTTGTAATCCTCGTTGTATGCATGCTTTCCGAAAAAGAAGAGGGTGGCAGGCCGGCTGGGATTGTATAGCGTTATCTTGTCATGTACGTAATTATTGATATGATTAGGCCTTGATCCTTTAGCACTGGCAGGGTAAGGTGCAAGACACATGAAAGGTGGAGGATTTACATTAACTTTTTAAGCCCACAAAATGTGTGGAAACAGAATTGGTCCAACTTATTCAGTATATATAGTTTAAATTTATTAATGATTAAATTAAATGCCACATTTTAAATGCATGAAAGGACTTAATTGGGATTTTATCTGTTAAGGGGCCATTGTAGCAATTTCTCTAATTTATACACGTACAAATATTACTTGCACAATTTTTTCAAGCCGCAGTATTCTGCAAATGCTAATAGAATTTAGTTTAAATTGTTTTAATTAAAGCCACCAAGTAGTGGCTGGGGTTTTAGAATAAACTCTTACAAATTTATCATATTACTTGCAAATCGCAACCAAATATCACTTAATTGTAAGACACTTTCTTCATTACTTATTAATCATACGTTCGAATCATTAAAGAAAAAAGAAAAAAAGTAACTTATAAAGGAAAAAGAAAAAAAGAAATGACACTTGCAAAAGGGCATATGATGATGGAAGAAGACATGTGGTCTTGCCTCGTAATTAAATCAAACAACACGAGACAATTTTCTTTAAATAAATGGTCTTAATTTCCCAGTGTCGTTGTCTGGACATGCTCGCAATGATGAACACATGGAGGAGAGTTTGAGTTTTATAATTTTGAATCTCGTCTAATGTTCGTACCCCTTTCGTTTTTTTGGTACTGTATTACTTGGACATTACTAGTACAGATTGATGCCCAAGTCACCATCAAAATTGATTGAACAGGACGTCTTTAAGTTTCGCCTCAAAAATGTTGGTATGAAAATCTTTCAAGCTCGTTTGACATAATCATTGCGCATGAACCCATCTAATTTAATATCAGCTGATTACGCCAAAAAGTTATAATCAATCAACGGCTTACAGGTGACTCCAAATTCAAACATACACGTGATTTCGAATTTCAGTCTTTGGCAAGAGCATTTTAGTAATTTTAGTACAAAAAAGTGAAAAAAAGGTTTTCATGTGTCTAATAAATTATCGGAGATTCAGAGACCCATCAAATTTAAATATAAATATCAAAATGATGATTAGAATTGAAATTTATTTTCATATTTGTAAAAATTTTAAATTCTTTACGAATTTTCCTTTCCTCAAAAGTAATTAATTTAGGCGTCAAGATTTCCTTTGCAATGTCAAAGCCTTACTCCCTTTTTTTCAAGTGTTTTATACATAAATACTACGTGTGATATTAATTACACTTGAGTTTAATGTTTAGCAAATTTCAACATCAACACCAGCCACAAATTCAAAAAAGGATTTTGGTCTATGAATTATCTTGTACGTTTTAGGCCTCTTCCCTAGTATTAGTATATATATGATAACTTTTGTTTATACAATTTTAGAAATCATATCAGAAGTTGCATCGATAAAGAAATTTAATTAAGTAAGGTAATTCTAAAATATATATCATATATATATATATATTGTGATAAGATAGGTGATTGTTCCTATTATTACACAATTATATACATAATATTTTTGTTCTTCCATTTTATATATTTTTTGTGGTGAAAATTAAGCACTTACCACTTATCTGAGCAAGAGACAAAATTGACAACGTGATGTAAGCTAATCCAAGGTTGCATTAAGTTTTCAACTTTCAAAGTGTTAACAGTTAAATGCTTACTTTTCCATATAGTCTTTTGTGAGTTACCATATATTAATTTGTTATTCTCAATTTTATTAATTGTAGGAAGAATATGGAAATTCATTTCAGTTTGTCTGACAAAATTAATTGTCAAAAACTCAACAATTAAGCCGTTACATGCTACGAATAATAATAAAATTTTGTCAAGAGAAATAATCAGTCTTATTCAAGGATTTAATTAATTGGCTTGATTATAAAAGAATATTGCTTACACAATACATGGTTGTGCCAAAACACACAATTAATTATGTGCACGAGTACCACTAACTAGATTTTCAGTGCAGCTTTATTTATTTATTTATTTTTGGGGATAATTTATGAAGTTTAGAATTTTGATTAGTAGCATAAATTAGTGAACTCCAACTCCCAAAAAAGATAAAACTTAAAATAAAAAAATAAAAAAATTTTGTTCCTAATACAGATCAGATTAGCACAGTGTTCCTGTGCCAAAGTTCACAAGTTATCTGCCTACCTTCTTATTTAGTATATGCAGATATATATTTGCTGATTAGGGTAGAATTCTTTTTTTTTTTAATCAACACAAATCGTCTTATTATTCATAAAATAGGTATATAACTATTTAATAGTCCATAAAGTAAGAGGTTCATTAACTCTCTTATTTCATAAATGATCCGATAATAATTATTCACTTTGCAATACAAAATAACTAATAAAATATTTTTTTATTACCGACACAGTATAAAAAATCATTCTGGTTTAAAGCCCACTATCGTGGGATGATGTTTGGCAAGATTAGGTTTTTATTTAAAAAATAAAGTGGGTTCATCTCAATCTGTTGTCGATGATTTGGCCTCTTGATTTTTTGTCGATTAATTTCTCTGTTCATGCATTCAGATAAAAAGTTTTGTAGTCATCGGATCAATTTTCAGCTTTTTCTATTAGATGTATTAGACCTTCCCAATACGTGTGGTGCTGCCCAAATCGTGTGCACAAGTGTTTTTTTTTTAGCCCATTAGCTTTTTAATTTGGGAGAATCTTAATGCGAGATTTTAGAATTTTTTGTTAGATAAAAATGTGAAATTGAGAAAAATAATATGTTCCGACAAATAATACTTACTTGAATTTGATTGCAGGGACTGATAGAAAAGAGTAGAAAGGGTATTTCTTTGGAAATGCATCATTCTTTAATGAACAAAGACTATCAAAAGAGGCGGTGGTTATCTTTGAATGTATTAGACAGATATTAGAAATAAACAGAGTCAGATATAAATTTATGTTTTGAAATAATAATTTCTAATAAACCAAAAATCGCTCCAAGTTTGCAAGCCATGATAAACCAAGGAAGTCAGTACAACTAAGATTTGTTGAAGTACATTTTAAAAATAAAAAAAATATTTATAGTGAATCTCTTGATTCGAATTCGTGATCTAAGTCATTTAAAAATCGTAATTTTATTATTTAAATTACATTTTATTGTAAAATTATTGTAGTACATACAACCAAATAGTCCAAAAAAAAAATACACCAAACTAATTAATAAAATATGAAGTTTTACGTCCATCGTTTAATGTCTAAAACTTTGAAAATGCAACCTCAATAAAACTCAAAAACTTATTTATTCCTTGGTTTAGAACAAGAATGCATGTATATATGTTGATTCTCATTCTACTTGAGAGAGAGCGAGAGAGAACATGCTAGTAAAAGATAGTTTAGACCTTGAAGAGAATGCAAATGATTCTATTGGGTTCTCAAGGTATGGCCCATGTAAAATTGGCCCAATTTTTCTGCAGGCACTGAATTCGGCTTTGTCCAGCTTAACATTCGATGGTCCTACTTGATCCGTCCAAAAAACCAATTAACCAATTTTTAACACTAATTTTAGTTTGAACTCGTAAAAAAAAACTGGTGAAAGAAAGGAAAATTCTATGGTCGTATAACCGAATTATTCTGTTATATTGTAAAGATTTATATAATATAATATTATATATTTTAAAAATTTATATTATTTAAATTTTTAAAATTAACAAGATGATTCTCTCAACGACAATATAGAATTTCCTAAAAAGAAAACATGAAATGAACTTTCCTACGGTGAACCAATATAAGATAAGTTTATTGAAGATGTACTGTTCCTCAAAATAAAGAAACTACACAAAGTTATAGTTTTTCCTTTATTTTTGGACTAAATATCTACAGTATAAATGTACCTTAGTCTTTTTCCTTTTTACTCTTCTTTTTGATCAAACATATTTTTTGGTGAGATGATAATAAAAACTATAAATTATCTACCTAGGGTTAGCAAACTCCATGAAACTGAAAGAAGGATTTCCAAAATTCGTAGTATCAGCTGCCCTCGAAAATACCCTCCTAAATTGCAGTAGATCGATAAAATGATTGCATTTTAAAAGAGATTTTCTACAGTTCAATATTGCATGTATGAGCATAAAGAGTAACTAGATGGTAACCCGTACATCTGTACGGAATTTATATTATTTTTTCCTAAATTGTTTGAAAAAGGCAATAAAAAGAGTAACATATAAATTGAATTTTAAAAGTTAGTGAAAATATAATTGTTTTTCTTGAATCTAAAATACATTTTGTCTATATATGAAAAAATATTCAAATTATATATTAAATTTTTAAAAATTGGCAACAAAATATAGGTATAATTATAAACGGGTGTATAATCTTGGCAAAATTCAAATTGCTTGATCCAAGTTTTTCTCAAAAGTCTATGCACCTAGGAAAAACAGAATATTTGATTGAATATATTATCTAACCTTAATAGATATCAATTTACCGATTTCAATACTTATTAACCAAATTACACTTATATGATAAATAAACAAATAATTCAAATTAAAAGACAAAAGTTGTTATAAGTGAGAGAAATTGTAATTTTTTAGGTTGGATAGGAGATTAGTGGGTGAATACTTGACCCATAAATTCTCCTAAATTAACTATGTAACATAAAATGGAGAAAATATATGTATGTATGTATGTATATTAGATTTGAAAAAATATATATAGTAATTAAGTTGACTATAGTCATGTTTGACTTTTACCACCTTTTGCAAGTCTATGCCTACTAGCTTGTAATTATCTATATTGATCATGATATCCAAAAGACTATAGATTAATCACAAAATCACAAGTATATGGAATACAATCTTAATCCTTATCAGTAATTCCATCTCAATCCTAATCGTTCCTTTTCTGCTACTATTAGTTAGAAATTGAAAATATGTTGAGTTTTTCCTCGAGCTCTAAGTAGTAATTTTTGCCTCTAAGGAGATGAACAAAATCCTCTGTGGCAAATGATCTAAATGGAATCCATATGATAAAACTAAATGGACCATTCAATGTGGCTGATGTTGGTCAACTTGCCTAAGCAAGATCAGTTTTCCTAAAATTGGTTAAGCCTAATACTGAATTATGTCTTGATAATGAGGCCTTTATCACTTGTTTGATTGCTCTCTTTTTGTTAATTACAAATGAACAAAAAGAATGAGCATATTTTATCTCCACCAAGTATAATTGCAATTGGCAAAACAGGATTTTCTTGAAACTTAGATGTTATCCTTGCACTAGTGTTCCTTGTATGGAAAAAGAATATTACAGATTTTATACTTAACAAGGAAAGTTGAAGCATCACTGGTGATGGCATAGATTAAGGCTCTTTCCATAATGTTCAATCCAGCTATTTAAACTAAAATTCTAAATAATAATTCATCTCAAAATTTTCATAAAGTGAAAAAAAGAAAAATTTGAGAAAGTGGGTTGGGCTGGTTTCAACTTGGTCCAAGTGAAATCCAACCTAGATAGTCTCAACATATAGGCTGAAAATGTTGATCAAGATCATTACATCGAACTTGACCTTTAATTTCCACATGATAAAAGTTGTCTTATGCATACCTTCCAAAGCTTATTAGGAGCATAAGCATTTCTAACATCAAGAAGGCAAAGAAACTAAATAACTAATTTTGCCTTTTAATTAATCACCGCTTTTTTTGTTTAAGATAAGCATCCAAACAACAATCGAAAAATGGCCCCATAAGAATTATTGTTGACGACAGTGGCACGCAGGGTTAAACTCCTCTCAAATACACTTTTTTTTCAATTCCCTCCAATGATCTATTATATTTAAACAACTAAAATTTATAAAATTATCAAATTATATCAATAATCTTGTTTCGATGAGTAGATCAGTATATCTTAAAACCAAATTTATTCATAAATATTTTGTCATTTAATTTGTACGAAATATTTAAACGGTATAAAATGGGTCATAATCAAGACAAAAATTAGAACGTTCAATCAAAAAGAAAAACTTAATCCATTATATTTTCAAATTTTATATATAACAATATTTGTGGATTGATTTTTAAAAAATATTTTTATAAAGTATATTGGAGAGAAATTCTATCCAATTACTTGAGAGGAGCCTAGCTGTGGCACACCATTCTAAATTTGTTTTAGCTGAATAGAAACACATAGGGCTTCTAGGGGCAGCACCAAACTCTTCCGGAAACAGTAAAAAGTATGAGTGGTAAACCTTAAGTCCAATTGGCTGGTGGGTAACACATCATAAAGAGTTATAGTGGGGCCCTCTTGTTTTTAGAGTACTGTATACAAAAAATATTTAAGTAAATTCAATCTTAAATCTAATTTTATATAGTCTTACTTATATGATCAGTCGATATTATTTAATTTATAAATTTTAATTTATTCAATAAAATCTACAAATAAAATTAAAAATTAAATCTATCAAAGTTGTCCAGTATTTCCCACGTACCAGTACCAGCAAATAGAACTACATGGCTTGCTTTTGAATGGTTTTTTGTGCAAGGCTAGAAACCATACAAATATGGTTAATGGAGCATTAGACAATGAAAGGATTTTGGATTGTGATTAGTACGTACAGTACTTGTGAACAACTGTACAGAATAACAAAAAAGTGAAATTTTTTTTAGATATTCCACGAAATTGGGCATGGTTCAATGTTCCAACACCTCTATATAAATCCATTAGCACCACCATTGCTGTATCAGAGCAAGTGTGTGAGTTACAATTAACGTTTGCAACTTCATTCCCTCAAGTCAAGTTGGGTGTGTGTAGTGAGTATTGTGTGTGAGAGAATATCACTTTTTGGCTGAAGATGGTTCAATTGGCTTTCATCTTTGGCCTCCTAGGTATAAACCAGTAATTAATTCATATATGCATTTTTTCAAACTTAATTAGCATTAAGATATCTAGCTCTACTTAAGAGACTAAATAACCCGCGGGAAAAAAAAAAAAAAATTTCTACGGTAGAAAAGAGGAAATGTAGTTAAATTATTATGCTATGTAACATGAAATGTTGAGAGATAAATTAATCATGTCACGCTGCATGTTGTGAGAAATGATCTATTTTTTGCTTTTGCATCTTAAATTACTCTAGAACTTCGATTTTTCTTGAATTAAAAGTGAACTTTGCTTTGGGACTTTGTTTAAACTCCTAATGCATCGAGTCATTTAATTATGTTGCAGGTAACATTGTTTCGTTCATGGTGTACCTAGCACCATTGTAAGTCCATAATTTTATTTTATTTTTTTTTTTTTTTTGTCCAACTATACTATAGTTTCATGCTTGTTCATTTACAAACAAACCAAAAAAAATGTAATTAATGGAATGGTCTCAAAAAATTTTGATAATTGCAGGCCGACATTCTACAGAATATACAAGAAGAAATCAACCGAAGGATTCCAATCAATTCCATATGTGGTTGGATTATTCAGTTCAATGTTGTGGATATACTATGCATTTCTCAAACCCAACACCACTCTTCTTGTTACTATAAACTCTGTTGGCTTGTTCATTCAGACCTTCATATACCTTTGCTTCTACCTCTTTTATGCACCAAGACAAGCCAGGGTACAAATCAAGGAAACTATATATATATATATATATATATATATATATATATATATATATATATATACACACTATTAAGGCTAATTTTGAGCCTCATTTTATGTCAAATGGCAATCTAATTATTCTCTTTTAAATGTACTAAAATTGCAGATTCAAACCGCGAAATTACTTGTTTCGCTAGTTGTTGTGGGATATGGTTTGATTATTCTCCTAATTCAGTTACTAGCAAAGGGCAAAACCCGTGCAAGTATTGTTGGATGGATTTGTCTAGTGTTCTCATTTTGTGTTTTCGTGGCACCTTTAGCCATAGTGGTAAGCATTACAAACTATAGTTGAATGGTTTTGACTACTAGACATCAAAGTTTTGGTTCACTCTTACTAAGATTTTTTTTCTTGAATTTTTATTCCGCAGAGACAGGTTATTAAAACAAAGAGTGTTGAATACATGCCATTTCTATGTCTATCATTTTTCCTCACATTAAGTGCGGTTATGTGGTTCTTCTACGGTCTTCTACTCAAAGATTATAACATTGCTGTAAGCACAAACTTCACGTATTTGTTATACATTGTCTCTTTTCTGTAATTTAAATTAGTTTTTCTTTCGTGAAGCAAGGTGTTCGTGCATCAAAATATATATTTAAAAAAAAAAAAATGAACCCCATGTAGGTCAATGGAAGAAAGCACCATATAAATTACTACTTTAGTTTTATAGTATAGATTAAAAAAATTCTACTATAGCAATACTAATATTTTGCCTATATTTACATGTCTACAGATTCCAAATATACTTGGTTTCGGCTTTGGAATTCTTCAAATGGTGCTGTATTTAATGTACAAGAACCCGAAGAACCAGATTATAGTTATAGAGGAGCACAAACTTCCTGAATTGCCAGGGCAGATTATTGATGTTGTGAAGTTGAGTGCACTTGTGTGTTCAGAAATAGTTCCTGTGCTTGCATAGTCCTCAGCTCATGAATGAAAAGGGACATGCAGAGGATGCTGTTGATGACAAGCTGACTGTGGCTAATAAGATCATTGAAGTTTCGAACTGAAGCTTCTATAAAATTAAGCACTCGATCAAGTCATCAAGTGCTAATGACAAGCTAGTCTGTTTCTTCTACTTTGCATGAGTTTGTTTCTGTTGAATTTCTGATGTTAAGTTAATATTGTATCAATTAACTTGCCAATGATGTGCAAGTTCTCTAACTATTTTTATGAACTATTAATTTTCTCTTTGTATGGTGTCCTTCCTCATGCTGAAGTGTTTAGTCAAGTATTGTCCATGGCCATGCAACAAATTGATGGGAAATATTAAGGTAGATTCGATTTTTTGCCACATTTATAGACTTTATGATGTAAATTAAATCTTATAGAATGCATGACTTCAGCTGATATATAAAAAGATTTCATAAAATTTAATTATAACCACAAAGTGTACAGGTGGAATCAAAGACTGGATCTCTACCATAAGTATTTTTTGAAATTGAAAAGGAAAAAGAAAATAATAAAATCCTCACCCCATTCTCTTTATTAAAATGGTGACCAATATCAGCTAGCAAAGGTGAATTCCATGAATATTATTTTGTCTTGCTCAAGTTAAAATTTCCTTTCTTTTTTTGGGCTGCACAGGTTGAAAATTGGAAGCACTAAAGAAAGAGTGTTAGTCTCACTCTCACCTTGTAAAGCGTCGTAGAAGTGTTGCAAAATAGTTTCCGAAGTACATGTCTAACGTGAAATCAATAACATGTAAACTTTTAATTACTATTAAACAGGGTTTTATAAAAGTGAAATCTCCACCATCACATTTCACATACAACATGCTAATTTAATTTGGCTTCTAACCAAGTAGGATAGTTCAAGTTCTTTATTTTTATTTTTTTTTTTTTAAAAACCCTTTTCCCTACTTCTTAATAACTCGAATTTTTGAATACGTCATAATTATCCAGTAACATGAGTTAATTTGAAAATAAAGAAATAGTTAGAAATTTAAATGAAAAAAATAGGAGAAAATGATGAATCTCCAGAACTTAATTCGTTACCTGGAAATATGATGTTCTGAGGTCCAACATAAGGGGGGAAACAAAAAAAGCAAAGTATTTTTTTTTTCCCCCAGTCTCTTCCAAACTGCTCAATTAGTTTGTGTGCATCTAGAAACTTTTACTATGCAACAACACAGAAATTCGAATCTGGCTGCTATTGAATTTTTTTTTTTTACTCTAAATTGAGGAGCAAGTAATAAATACTTTTTTATGTGAACGTTTAATAATCTTCAGAATTTAGTCTTGTCAAACCAAGACAAAGGATCCCATATAAGGCTCCCAAATTGCAGGGAATATGTAATTTTCAATATCTTTTGTTTTTATATGCACATAGAGTTTAGTGAATGATGTCAATAATTTGTGGGTTAATAACACTTTGTCTCCTAGGTAATTACATTTTACCCCCAACACTATAGAAATATACACCTTAACCTTCATTGAATACATTATTCATCTATTGCTAATATCACAATCATTAAGATAATCTAGTTAAATGACTAAAATGCCCATAGTGTTATATTTTGATTTTTATATATTTAATTGATTTCGATAGTTATATACAAAAGAATTAGGAAAAAAATAAATATAATAACACTTTGATATTTTTGACTTTAGGGAGTAAAAATGTGAGAAACTGTTGAATTATATTATATCCGACGTTACAATTTGCACAGGTTAAGCCAAATATTAAAAGTGTAAAATATTAAGAGACATCAAAATAATCACAAAATTTTATAAAAATATATATTTTCATAAATACTTTTAAAGAAAATTTTTCAATAGAAAATAAGTTCATTTAGGAATTATTCTACCATTATAGTTAAACATTCAAATTCAAAATAATATAAAATAAAATCCAAAAATTTTAAAAATTTGACCAAGAAATATATTGATGTAGATTATATTAAAATATTATATAGTTTATTTTTGCTATTTTTAATAATTATGCACATCACTATCAAAATTTAAATATATAAAAAATTAAAATATTGTACTAAAGATATTTTAATCATTTAGCTAGATTATTTTAATGATTTTAATATAAGTAATAAATGAATAGTGTCAATGAGGAGTAACGTGTATATTCCATAATTCAGAATGACAAAGTATAATTACCCACTTAGTTCATGGGGGCAAAGTGTGATTTAATTGGTGAAGTCTTTAGTATGACTTTTTTTTTTTTTTTTTTTTTGGGTAAAAAGTGGAGGATTGTTAATGTAGAATGAAATAGTCAAAATCTGAAGTTTTACCATCAAAATGAGAAACCTACAAGTCAACCTATAGAGAAAGTATGCACAGGTGAAATCTCTATTCTAAACTTGGATCCTAATTTCTTTCCTCGAATCTGCGTATATTGACATGGACAAGATATCACTTGGTTGCGAGCCCTCTGTAATTGATAGTCACGTAACTCACTGCTGAAATTACTTGAATGAATTTTTCAACTGCCTCTTACAACATCATTTTGAAGTCAAAATATAATGGTTGTGGTTGGATTGATGGATTTGGAAAAAAAATTAAAATTTATTTATTTTTTGGAGAAATTTATAAGATTGAAGTGGATGAATTTCAAATCTATTTAAATTAAAAATTGTGAAATGAAGGATTTCAAATAGGGAGGTGTTTGGTTTATGGGTATGAGAGGGGGGAATGAGAATTAAAGTTAATGATACCCATAGATAGTGTTTGGTTGAATTGTATGGGAGACATTAATACTTTAGAGTTAAGTAACTTATTAAGATAATGAAACCCATTCCTATGTTAAACCAAACATGATATAAACCCATACCTAATTCGATTCGATTCGATTCGAATGTGAACCAAACACCTCCTAACTTTTTAATTCAGGTAGATTTCTAATTCATCTATTTTAACTTTATAAATCCCTCTAATAAATGAGTAGATTTTAAATACTTCTTTAAATCCATCGATCCAAACGCAACAATTAAGTATCTTAGTGGAGGCTTCTACTAAATTATTGCTAATTTCTTATTATCATAAAATATTGGTCTAGTGATAATACAACTACTATTGAGACACGAGGAATTAGAGGAATTCACTATAAGAAAAATTTACACTATTCATATTTTAGTTTTGTAACTCTCAAATGAAAAATACCGTCTATTAAGTCACAAAACTATTTATAACTTGTAAATATAAGTCATACCATTATGTGTAACTTAAAATTATTAATTTTTATAACTTATATTTGAGTGTAGTATAACAAAACAATTATACTAATTTGTAACCTCGAAAACAATGTACCTAAGAAAAGGTAAATTTTTTCTTGTAATGATTGAAGGTTTGGATTCAAATCAATAAATATGAGATAAAATCTAAGTATGTTTTAGTGTTTATTCCATTATTTGTAGGGTTATTAGCAATGTTACGGATTTGAAATATGTTTGTATTGATCCCAACATTATGAGTAAGATGGAATCTTACCAATGAAAACATAACCTTCAGCATGACTAAGTTATTTGATGAGTTTGTTTTTCATGATAAACATCATTGACTATATTTTGTCTGTTAGATCTGACTTTCCTTTGATTCAACATCATTTGCATAGCTTGATAATAGTGATTTGAATGTCACTAACCTAGTTTTATTTTTCTTTTTGGTGCAATTGAATTTTGTTGATGTATTGTCCTAGATTAGCCATGAAATTACTTTTCCATTCCTGGAAAACAAACTTTTTTATCTAGCTAATTTTAATAAAGGTTGTGCAATAATAATTAAGGATATATACCTTTGAAAAACTATAATTACATTTGACAAAAGCATTGAATACATATCTTCAATTATGAATTGTCTGTTTCAATGTATCCAAGAATATCATTACTGTTGGGGGCAAAGAAAACACGGAAATGGCTGTTTTCTTCTTCTTTTAAGAAAGCCTTTCCACTTGTGCAACTCTTTTTATCTTACATGAGCCAAATTTAGGCAATATTTTATATTTCAAGTGATTTTTTTCCATTGATTCATTATAAATTATGTAGGCCAATGTCCTAACCAAACAAAAGAATGATCCCTCCAAAAAAAAATCCTTATCGGATACATGAGATTCTGTCTATAGTGTTCACTGACTAGAAAGCATGCATAATTCAGCTTCAACATGGCCCACCCTATCAATGTCCACTGCCTTGTTGACAAAGACCAAGCTGGATTGGGAGATCTAACTTCTAAATATCTAATATGCCTTATTAAACTTGAGGATTGAGATGATAGCAAACAAGAAATAAATGTCTGCCATGAAATTATTTTTTTGTTTGTGTATTTGTATTTATGATAAATCATGGTTTTCATAACCTCCAGGACGAGACTTTAATTAATGGGAAAGATTTATATGGGTAACCGGCAACCCACATTGATGAGTTATTGAAATAAATTTTGAAGACTAATTCTTGAGTTGCACAGTCCCTAGCGCGGATTCAGACACTTTCAAACGTATGCGTATTCTTTGAGAAAGAATAATTTTTAGGAAAATATTTAGGTAAATCCGAATTTTGACAGGGCTACCTGTAAACTCTGTGATCAAGATTAAACTTTAAAAAAAATTTGCTTACATCAGCTGATGTCATAGATTCTCTAAAGTTTAATCTATACCACCGGATCTATAAGTGAGGCCAAAAATCGAATCTATCTAAGTATTTACCTAATCTTTATAATAGATGGTATGTAGATCAAATATAGCATTTCTTGTAATTATATGATAGAAGAAATTATTATCATCAGTATATACAAAATGAAAAGGGTATAAAAGATAACCGAACACAACATGTGTAACTTATATAAGTAATAGTATTACGAATAGGGTTCAACATAAATTTTTTTTTCAAAAAATGTAAGATATTTAAAGCAAAGAAAGTTGTATCAAAATACAAAATTTATCAAGCTTAGCAATTGAATGAATAATTGAATCAATCTTTTTTTTTTTTTTTTGAATCAATCATGAAATCCATGTAGAAGACCACCAAACTCAAAAGTTGCAAGCCCGTTGTCTTCATTGACCATGGTTCTCCCCCAATTCCGAAAGCCCAAATCCAAAGTATCCACCAGCCAGTTGACCTATAATCTATCAGCATCTTCAATACACTATCGGGCCTTGGGCCTGACTTTCTAATCATTTTACGAATTCCTCCCGCGGCGATCGTTTGTCAGAAACACCTATTCGAGTTTAGCCCGAGACCTTTTTTTTTTTAAATTTTTTTTAAAAATGGGGGGAGAGATATAAAATTTGCTTCCATAATAGTATAAAATTTTATTCATTATAAATACAATCTTAATAAGAATGTCACATCCTAATTATGTTAATCATTTACATAAATTCAATACTGCCACAAGACCAACAACACAACAACGTTTATTTATTGCTATTTACAATTTCAAATTCACTTTTAATCATTACTGTTGGCCTTTTTATTACTTTAGTGTCATTTAAAATTTGATACAGTATTGGTTCCAAATAACTCCTTAGAATTGCATTTTCTTAATAAAATTTGATTTTTACGAAAACATAAACTAACTTACTTTTTCTCCGGAATGAATTTCACAAAATATTTTCTTTAGAAAAAAAAAAAAAAAACAAGAGTATACCTTGTAAAAATTTTAAGCAAACAGACATTACATGTAAAGAAAATTATGCAAACAAATGTTAGATGTGTATCTTGTGCTGGGTCTAAAGGACTTGTAGAAAATTTTGACAAATCAAAAGCAAAAGTGGTAATTTAGATAGGTAAACTTTATGTACACAACCAAAATAATATCTATGGAAAGATTAGGAACATATCAAATTCCAAATGCCAAACATCTCAGGTTCATGAGGTTACAAGATTCAGCTGCAAATTCCTACTCTAAACCCCATAAACTCCAACCAAAATAATATCTATGGAAATTAGGAACATATCAAATTCCAAATGCCAAACCCCAAACAAGAGGACCCAAAAAGCTTTCATGTAATTCATATACACAATTTAAAAAAACCAATTACCAAAATACCAACGCAAGCCAACCACATATAATATAACTCCCAAAAACATTTAAAAAAAAAAATAACACTTAGAAAGTCCTAGAGGGAAATGAATAAAGCCAAAATAATTTCCATCTCACCATTAGTCGACAATGTACAACTTTTGCAGCATAGTGTACAACACAAGACATTGTACACTAGTGCAATCTCATAACAAAAATAATTGAAATTCCTTGACATAATCATTTCCCTCTAAAGCTAAATCACTTTTTTCCGCATTTCCGCATAATTCAAAAGTTTTTGTTTCCTGTATTCTTGTCATATACGTATTTTAAGATAATAATATACGTATTTTTTTTTTTTGTCTAGTCTAACGTAAGTAGTAATAGTAGCAGAATTAGGCTTGATTCGCGAGCCGGTCAGCAGATGACGGAAGAAACGGAAAGAGGATAACGGAAGGTGTTAGCATACTGAAAAGAAATAGCGCGGCCGTTAAGAAGGGGCTTGCCGTCATTGACTAAGCAGTTATCAAAACGCAGTCGTTTGAAGATACGTGGATTAATGAGCCGAGCCGAGCTGAACCAGCCGACAGGTCAAGTGAATACCGGAAATGTCACAGCCTGTGACGCAGACGTTCATGATCTCCACAGTATAAGTAGGAATTCCATTGGGCAGAGGAGCAGTGGGGCCCTGATTAATGACTATATCAGAGATGGAACACTTGTCCCCCCATATCCGCTCCGTTTCCACTTCATTTGCTTTTGCTGCGTAAAAGTGACAGCCCATTTGTCATTTTTTTAACCAACATAATAAATTCTTATACTATTAAAAATCATAGTAATTTTTATACCAACTTTTTTGACAATATATCAAGAATTGTTATACATAAAAACTTATATTTTTAGGGGGAAAAATAAGCTCTAAAATTGACAATAAAAGTGAGACGAAAAGTGTATTTAATTTTTACCATTATAACCTTTATTTCGAATAGTAGTTTCTTCTCTAGAAATATTCTTAAGTTTTAAACAAAATTAGTATTTTGATATAAAATTACAAACATTTCACTTAAATTTTATCATATTTCTGTCAAATTGACTACACATAAATATGTCTCACTCAAAAAGTTTATTTGTAACTACAAACTACAGGTGAGGAGACAGAAAAGGCAATGAATCAATCTTTTTGTTCATGCAGTACTATATAAATATTAAACAGTATAAGGCAGGAGATAATGAGAAACAATGAATGAAGGACAAACATAGCTTTTCCGTAAGGGTATAAATTAGTTGTATATTAAAGTCTCAAAAGGAAAGGGACAAATCAACCAAAAAGGGCTCATCTTAGGGAATTGGGGCTTTTGCCTTGATTCAATAATCTACAAAGAAAAGCTAATTTGCACCAATGTCAAACAAACACCATCTTATACAGTAGTTCATAAATAATTTAAGAAATATAAAAATATATTTTCATAACAAGAAAAATGTCCAAAAAAATCACAATTTACCAAATTACATAAACTTCAAAACCAAAAAGAGAGAGAGATTTCTTCTCCAACAAATTGCCAAAAACAAGACAAAAAAGCCATGCAATGCAGGGAAAGGGAATAGTTCCATATTCAAAAATAAGGAAAAAAGGCTGAAAGGAGACACCTGGATACACAGAATAGTACCAAACAAGGGGGCGGAAAAGGAGGAATGGTGGCAGCCAAAAAACACACAGAGTCACACACAGTAATAGTATAATAGAATACAACAAGCATGAAAGTATACAATGCAGTACACACTAGTATCAATAGCAGCTGCAGAAGCGCAGTCTGTCTATACATTACAGCAGCAGCAACAGTAGCAGTGGCAGTAAGTGTTTGGGTTTGCATAAAATTGGCGTCGACAACTGACTCAATTAACAATCCCACATCCCAATCCCCATCAAAAGAGCACACACACACTCACACAGTTTACTACTCACCAGATTCAGAGAGAAGACCATATATCAACTCATTAAGATTCAGAATCACAGAAAAGGAGCAAAAAAAAAGAGCCTATCATCACAAAGACTTTTGGACAATTGGGGTTCATCTTAACAACACACTTTTTTCTTTCTCTTTACATTAGAATCCGCAAATTTCAAACATATTCAAAAAGCTTACTTACCACTGTCAACACTAGTCTGATCAGCCTTCTGCAGCAGCTTCCTGTTTGATGAGGGGTAGTATGCAGACATCAACAACAACAACCCTTCTTTGTTCTTTGGCTTCATTGAAGAAATCCCATCTGCATTCCAACAATTTTACACCAAAAAAAAAAAAGGTGAAAATTAAAAAATAAATAAAAAGATGACTACTAGTATTTAAAAAATGGGCTTCTCTTTCTCTCTTACTGATGAAAGATAGACAGACTAATCGCATTAAAAAAATTCAATATTATATAAAAGAAACTGAATAAAATATGTATAAATAAGTGTAGAAGAACGTGAGAAGATTGAAGAGAGAGACCTGATGATTGTGAGTGTTGATGTGGGACGGCGAAAACAGCAATGATTATGAAGAAGAAGAGAATAAACACCGCAAACGTCGCTGAGAATATAGAGATTCGCCTCCGCTTCAATGATTCAACCACCCAACTACTCCTATACAATACTCCTCCCCTCCATTATTTCTTCTTCTTCTTTTTTTTTTTTACTCCAAAAACCCAAAGAAACAAAAATCCACAAAAGCCCAACCTCAGTCCTTCTTCTTCTTCAAAAAGCAGATAAGAAAACCTGCAAATATACCCAACAAAAAAAAAAAAAAAAGATGAAATATGAAGAGTACTAAAGAAACGAAGAAAGAAAAAGACCTGGAGTTTTGAAAAGGGTTTTAAGAGGGGTTTTAGGCTTGTTGGGGTTGAAGAAAAAGGAAAGCTTCGAATGGGGAAACTGAAATATGGAAATGGGAAGACAAAGGAAAAGGAAGCATCAGAATAGTTATTTGGAAACTTATGACAGCAGAGAAATATCTTTATTTAATTATGTAGAAATAGGAAATCATAATAAAAAGAGGTAACTTTCTTTCTCTTTCCTTTTTTTTTTTTTTTGGGAAAAGAGAGAAAGACGGGATGAAAAGAGAAGGCAAGAATGTGTGTGTTTAAGAGGGCTTATGCCTATAAATTTATACCACCTTGTCCTTACCTTTCTTTGGGGAGAAAGCTGAGGGTCACTGTGTGTTCTGTGTGTGTTTTTTGAGGTTTGAATAGACGAACGAATGAATGAATGGATATATTGTTCTTAATGACTCTGTGTGTGTGTTTTTCTTTGGTGGTGGAGGGTTTGCTTTGAGAAATGAGGATTATTGAATCAAAATCTTGTTGCAGGCAAAGTGGAATGTTGGGCAGCAGAGGGAGAGAAGGGGGGAGGGGAAATAAATACTGTGCTTTTTGGTGAAAAAAAAGAAGCTTTTAACTATGGTTAAGAAGTGCACGTGCTGGTGTTATTGATGCCTTGATGATAATAGTAATGAATTGCTACTGTGGTTTGAGTTGGACTTGACATGGAGAATTAATCTACCTATTATTTCTTGGATTGAGAATAAAAAGTGAATTAATAGTTGTAGTAATATACTACACTAAATCATTGTCATTCTTTGGCTTTTGGGATTGCTGTTTTTAGTTGAGACTTGGATAGAATACAGACATTCTATGGACATTAAATGATTTATGCATGCACATTTTTACATCCTATACTGTAATAATGGATTGCTTTTTACTACGTATTATTATTGTGTTAATAGGATGTAAATTGGACCTGCTTAAAGTAAGTAGTAAAAATTGAACAAATCATGAACAAATAAATTGCCTAGTAGGATATTATTTCTTTTATTTTAAATAAATTAAATAAATTATATTGTATTAAATTAAATTTAAAAAAAGTACTAGATGATATTTTTAAATTTTTAATTTTAGTGTCATATTAATACAAGGAGTTTTATGGAGTTAAACATTAATATAAAAGAGTAATTTAGTCATTTTAAATTATCTTTTTATAAAATTGATGCCATTAAACAATTTTATTAATCTGTATACACTAATTAAATGTGACAATTATTTTAAAATGAATAGAATATCGTTAACGGAGCTAGATCAAGTTTAACAGCCTCACAAGTGATATTCAATATTCCTTTATTGTCTCCTAAGGCTTCTTCACCCATTGCCATTGGAGGGTCATGAGGTGTGACCATATGAAATTATGAATTGAGTTAAATTAACTATAACCGTTATAAGTAACACTAATTTATCACTTGTGCCCCATATATATATATATATATAAATGGGTTCATTTTTCAAGCACTAACAAAGTTTACTGTATTTACGTAATTATTTTTTAAATTTTAAATATTAATTTTGTATATAACATATATGCATTTATAGCAGATGCGTATAATAAGTTTTTTATATCAAAAAGCGTATAAAGATCAACTCCTAAAAAAAATCCTATATATAAAATACTTTTTTTTTTATTACTTGAATCAATTGACATATTGAAGTAAAAATTGGTTCAATTGAATGATTGAAGTTTGAATTTAGTTCATAGTCGGCAAGTTTTAACCATTGTGACGGGTGTGTGTGATTCATATTTTAGGCCACTGTGCGTAAATTCATGTTAGCGATGTGATTACGCATGATTTACACGGGGGATAATGACTAATGTACCCATTTTTCCATTTTAGGGATGAATAAGCGGCCCCAAAGTAAATATGGACACGTGCGGGACCCAAGGCAAATCAGTATTGCATTGATATTTATTCGGGAAATTTTATGTTTTTTTAAAAATTATTCTCTTAATTTTAAAAGTTTATATAATATAAATTTTTTTAAACATATAATATTGTACTAGATAAATATTTAAAATATAAGGAAAAGATTCTCTAACAAAAACCGTAAAATTTTCCTATTTATACAACATTTGGGATAATAAATACCTCCATAACTCGTCAATTTCAACTACAATACTACCATTTAGAATGATAAAAATAAATTCTCAAAAATATGTTTTTCAATTTTAGTTGGACCATATCGTCCACACGGTTTGTCAGAACTTATAGCTAAAGTTGAATGGAAAAGCTAATATTTACACTAAAAAATATATTAAATAAATTTGGTTTTAAATTATATATAGAGTTTTGTAGTTATGATTAAATTTTTTTTTAAAAAAAATTATTTATATCAATTAATATTATTTATTTCATAAATTTAATTTACACCAAATTCTACAAGTGCAGTTAACAATCAAATTTAACTAAATATTTCTTATTTATATTTACTTGATAGAATGGCGTCGCTATTATTTAAGATATTATACCGAATAGTAATATATTTGAAATAATATTAAAATTACTTTTTGAGATTTGATATACATAAGAAAAAATAGAATAGTATTTGAAATAATATTGTAATTATATTTTAAGATATGATACATATATATAATATAAAAAATAATTAAAAAATAAATTTGACTTGTAATTACAACATATTACTATTTATAAAATAATAAATGACGAGCCTTCCAAAACAGAGCCACACGTGTATGGTCAGTGTGTAAAACTAGACATATTAATGGGTCCGAATCTAATCCACTCAGAAATCATTTATTCGTGTCTATATTCATAAACAATATGGATCATTCGCATCTGTTTGAAATTTATTTAATTATTATAATAAATAAATTAGATATACATTATATTGTTTCATTCGATTAAGATTTAAATTTGATTAAAATATTCAATACATAATAAAATTATATATTATTAATGTTATTTTATATGTACATATACATATATATTGTGTAAATTACCAATGTAATTTATATTTTATTGTAGAAGACATGCAAAAAAATAAATTTTGAAGTAAATATTTTTTATAACTACAAAAAAAGTTAAAATTTCTATAAATTACAAAATTCCTCTATAAAAAATTTAAAAGTTAAAAAAAATATTATAGAACTCGAATCCGGATCCAGATACAATAAGATCTGACGGATCCAAATATAGATGTTCTTTTATAAACCCGATAGATATTTGGATTGGGATCTGAATTTAGATATACTAATAGGATCTCAATATGGATCTTCTAGTTCCGTCCTGAATATGATCCATTTATAGGTACAGATAAAACTGTAGAATATGACACAATATATGCAAATACAAGTAACACACAAATATGACTGGAAATTGATTTGTTCTGGCCCGAGCTCAACCTATTGAGCCCGAAAAAATAGTGAGCCGAGTTTCAAGTGAAGTAATCTAATTTGAACTTGAGTCTAAAAATTATGCTCGATTTAATTATGACCTAACTTTGAGCCACACTAAACTCAAGACTCGATCCAATAATTTGTTTTTATGTTCTATTTTTTGGTAAAAATATGTAATATGAAATGTACAATGTATATTGTGTATTAAATATTCATTATATAATAATGTTGTTGTATAATTTTTGTACAAATTAGGTGATATTGTTCAAATAGAATTAATCAGGTTAAAATATATGAATTTTTTTATTTTTAGAAGAAATGTTGTTAGTTTGGACCGATCAAATTTCAACATGAAAACCGATTAATATTGTAATTTAAGCGTGAGCATCAACGGTGTGAGCTTTTGTAAGGTGAATTTGAACTGAATTCTATTATTTTAAAATAGACTATATGAACTCAAACACATAAAACTCCGACCCATATAACTCGATTGACAGACAGACCTACACACAAAATACATGGAAATTCTCCCTAGGGAGAATTAAACTTTGGTTGCAAGGTAACGTTGTAAGTCCCTGGGGGTTGAGAACACCTTCTTTCCTGTGGCTTCGATATAGACCCGATCTACGGTAAGTAGAATGGATCTCTTGATCTATATATTCATCCACATTATCTCAAAAATATTTATTTTTAATGAGTTAGAGTGATATATATGAATATGAATTAAGAAATTCATCTCACCTATTGTGGATCGAATCCACATAAAAATTTTCCTACTTATAGGCCATACAACATTGCAAGTTTTAGTACATTTCGGTCAATAAAGCAAGCTGTGGGGTAGTGGCAATATTGTCCATATGCCTCACTAAAGTATTCCAATCGTTTCTATCATCAGTTCACAAATTGTACCCTGTTGAATCCCATATTAGCAGCGTAACGCCGTGACCAATCAAACTTGTTACCGTTAATACAAATTCAGAATTGTGGGTATAAATAGATGCCCTTGTAGATGAAAAGTGAAGCGGAGAAATCGATGAAGAAATAGCTCAAAAAGTCCATGGCATTAATCTTTCTCCTTCTATATAAATCAGTTCAAATACCTTCGATTTGAAAGACGTAAAATGTTGTTACACCTGTAACACTAACAAAACTTTGTTGATGTGAATTGAAGTGTTTTGTTAATGGTTGATAATGAAACGTACTGTAAGTAATAAAATACTTAATTGAAGTGTTTTGTTAATGGTTGATAATGAAACGTACTGTAAGTAATAAAATACTTTCGTTATGATTTATTAATTATGAGTTTGAATTTATTATTAGCTCTAAATGGCGGTTCATTACGGACGGGGAGTAAAACTTATCCACATCGGATATTAGAACTTTCTCCAAATTTTCTCTGCCTCCCTTCTCATCTGAGAGACATTTGAGTAATAAGTAATGTATTTTATCTTTGCAAGATTTAAATTTTATTGCAACAAGTAGGAAAATTTTTTTTTTGTGAGTTCAAGTTTCCATAATTCTAACTAATTTTATGAATTACCAATAAATTAGTTACACCGGACATAATTCAAATTTTTTTATGAATCGAGTTCAAATAAATATGACCAATTAAACGGTCCGTGAACACACACCTAATGTCTAGCATACCTCAAGACAAAACCTTCCCTTCTTAGTTTTTCATTCTTCTTATCGCATTTCTTCTTGTCGCATATTTTACTTCCACTGCCACTATCATTCCAATTGTCACCTTGACATTTACGGATTTAACCCACTTTTGGTAAAGGTCATTCTATCAGAAAAAAATCATTTCTACTAAATCCTAAAATTCTTATTCTTCAAAAAATTCCTCAAAAACAAAAATTGAAGAAAATTCTTTCCAACTTCATTTTGGAAAGAAAAAGATTATGTGATTATAAGTTTATCCAAATTTATTCAAAATTTTTTCTTTGCATGGTTATAATCTTTTTTGAAAATAAACACATTTTTCAAAATAAATATGGCAGTATATAATTTGTTAAATTGTATAATTAGTTAGTTGATGTGAAAATTGTAAAGAATAAGAATTTTAACATTTATAAGAGATTGCCAAAAAACAAAAAAAAAACAAAAATGTGATAACACTGTTGAAATTTAAAATCCTAATACATAATTTTTTTCATGCAAAATGAATAATTATATAAATAAAATATAATTTAGATACACAAAGTGGTCAATTTTATTTTTTGTTTTGTTTGCAAAACTATATTATCACAATGAATTTATTTTTTATTTTTTAAAATAGTCTTATATAATTAGCTAAACTGTACTATTTAACATGTATTTGATTGATAAACAATAATATGTAACTTTTTAATTTTTTTTTATTCTTAATGACAACTAATTAAAGTTTCTCAAATTCATAAAAAATTTAAATAACACGAACAAAAACAACAAAAAAAATCAAAATATGTTATACTTCTTAAAAGAATCTGGAATTCTAGGAATTTAAATCGAGGTAGTTTAAAATCCTTTCCATTCTGATATTGAAAATTAATTATACCTAACATTAATAAAAGAGTAGAAAATTCTACAATTCCTTTTAAAAAATCATTTTCTTGTACTTTAAATGATTGTACAACATATTTAAAAATTTGTACTATACAATCTTTTAAAATTAAAAAAAAAATTCCTTCAAAAAAACTATAAAATTCCCGTCAAAGAATACTTATTCGATTTTTGCCTTTAACCACTAGACATGTGATAGTAATAAACATTCTTAACCATTCCGAGTAAAAATACATTCTACGTAGAATAGCAAACACGGAACCCCCCCCCCAAAAAAAAAAAACGTGGGGTTATACCTTCGGAGTTGACAACAACCAAATCTAACTTTAAAGTCTATTTTCATATTAAAATTACGTGGCACCACTCTAACGAATTCTGGTTCAGCAAAGCAAGCCAGCCAGTTTTACAAGCTCCTCGGTGCAGGCAGTCATTTATCATTTGTTTACTGTGCCCATAATTCATTTAAGCAGATTCACAATTGAATACTGTCATTACTTGGAAATCCAAGCATTTGACATTCGACCGAACCATTAACTTATTGGTAGACTTGTGTGACTATATTCGTTTTGACCAATAATTTTCCAGCACTCAGATGTCCCACTAAACAAGCCTTCAACTGTCTAGAATATCATGACAGCAAACAATCATGTTCACGTTATGTTGCAAATCTAGACATCAGATGGCTTCTTGTCTCACTATAGATTAAAATAACCTGAAAAATAAGACACCAACTATTTTGGCATCTGAAAAAAACATCTTCCAAACTGTTAGTACCATCTACCATCTAACACCTACTATTCCAAATCCAACTAAGAATCATCGTGATTATACACAATTTAATTCCATAAATCAACACTTAGTACCATAGTATTATAAATTTTTAAAATAAATCAATCAAGAGAAGAGGGAAATTAAGAATGATGAATAGAGGGAAAAATTAGGAAGGGGAAAAATATTCTAATGAACGCTACTGTTTTTTTCGTTCAAAGAAGTACAATGTTTTTTTTTCCATTTTTTTTTTTTTTTTTTTGGGTTTAAACAAGCAGCCCTCAGCATCATCACAAACAGTAGATCAATCTAATAAGTTGAAGCACAAGGAAAGGGCAGATACACTAATTACAGGCAACTGTACAACATTAATGATAAATTAACATCACCAATGCAAATTAACGATTCCATTTGCTATTTGAAGGAGACTTCATCTTCTCCAACAGTCTCACCTTTTCAAGCAACTCTTGGTTGGTATTTGATGCATCCTATGCAGAAATAAGACAGTAATGAACATGATTATTATTAATAAATTGCAATGCTACAAATTCAGTTCAAGCCAAAATATCAGCCAATTGCTTCTCTCCCTTTTCTTTATATCCAAAACTCTTCCCCCAAAACCCACACCATTAACTCTTAAATTATATTTCTTCTTTTCTTGCATAAATCTGACCAGACACCACATCATTGAGATTTCCTATTGTTACATTTCTACTTATCTAACACATACCTGACCTCACACCACTAACAGACTTTGGATCCTTTCCATTTATTGTCCATCTACCTATATCTAAATAATTAAAACTTAAAAAATTACTATGAACATACCATTAGTTTTATCTCCCCAAATAGATAGTCTATCCAAAAATCAATTCATTCGGAAAAAATTTAACTGTTGAATTATATATCACATTTGGACGGTGCAAAACTTTTCAAATTTTGATGAAATATAAAGTAGCTTAATCAACAGTGAAACATCATTATTTTTTCTGATTTTTTGCAAGACATTTATGTAAAACATGATTTAATTAATGGACAGTTTTGATTTTTGAAAATATTTTTTAAAATTTATTTTTAAGCGTAAATGGAGGCTCATCCATTTACCCCTAAATGGAGAAGAGCATTGTCCCCAATAACTACACCTACCACTCCCCCCAGACAATATTTTTTAAAATATAAATAGAAAACCAGCTGCTCCAGGAAAAAATTCAGCCTTCTTGGTCAAAAGATTAAAAAATAAAGTAAAAACACATTGTTCTCTTGAAAGAGATACCTTCAACTTCTTTCTCAGATTCTCCTCCTCAATGTCGCGACGATGCCTCTCCTCCGAGAATATCTCTATCAAACTCTCTTGTTCCTTGCTCAGTTCTTGAACTTTTTCTGCTGCTTCCTGCAACTGATCACACAGCAAGGCACTGGATCAGCACTAGACAGGAGATAACAAGCAACCACTAGACTAATGCCACCTGTCCTATCCAGCATGTAGGATGCTTTTTAGCTTACTGCTTTGTCAGCATACTATTAAAGAATGTATTGCACTTGCCATTGAGTAGCTATTTGGCATTGAGAATACATCACTTCGCTAGTCTAGGACAGGCAACAAAAGCGAGAAGTAAAGATAATGGAACGACAAGATCGTGTCCCAATTGAAGATGTTCAGGCCAAACACTTAAAAACGATGATAATTTAAAGTTGCATACAACCACTCCCCATAAAGAAATTTGTTAAACATGTGATTCTAAAACTTCAACACAATCACAGTTTGTACCCTTAAATGTTGAGGAGCAAATTGCAGAGCCTCTGAACTGCGAACTCCTTTTTTACAATTGCTTTACAAGTTACAACTATGAACTCCACAGTACACCTTCAAGACATTGATGACAGAACAATTTTTTAGTGCTACAAACAGGAATAAGCCTATCACTTACCTGAGCTTCAAGTGACTTGCATCTATTCCTTTCTTCATCTAAATCTTTTAGTAGATCCCCTAAGATCTCTACTTCTTTCCTCTTCAATCTGCATGATCAAATAATAAAATCAAAAAGCTGAGATTGTTAATCATTGCATAAAAATATGCTTCATACTGATTCTAGATAAATGAATACCTTTCTCTCAACATACGATTTTCTTCTTTCAACTGATCTAGTGTATCAGAAGATTCATTTCCAACATCATCACTCTGCCAGTCAAACATGCCACAGTACTACCACTAAGTTCATCAGATGAAGCTCAGTCATCACAGACAAGCTCATAGATCATTAAAAAGACACATACGCACAACCACCGGCAGTTTCAGCAATGGTTTCATTTTCTTCTAACTACTACTTTTTACCACAAGTATCAGAATCTACTATTACTCTATGTAGTAAACATAAATAAGAAGTTTTTGAGCAAGAAATGTATATCATACACATATAAAACTCATGCATAATAGCATGTAAAAAAATTACACATTTTGTACTTTCCAATCTTCAAAAAAAAATAAAGAATTGTCATGGACCATTAAGAAACTACCATTGCAGAAAAATTTTCGAATATTGATTGAGCATTTTACATTGTACCATTTATATTCGGAAAGAAGTAGCCATAACAATACCTTTAGGAGAACCCAAGTTTCTTCTCTTCTTTTTTTTTTTTTTTTTGCATGAGCCAAGTAAATGCTAAAAAAAATTGGAGATCGCTGACTTCCTCATCAATTCTTCAAAAGGATTCAAGTTGATGCTAGTTCATCAAGGGCAGTATCATACAGTATTTGCTAATTTAAATATCATACACGTATAGAGACTGTTTTCTAAGTTAGTATAAACCAACATATTCATTGTGCAATTTCCTGGTGCATGTTTAACTAAAGGTAACAAATTGATAAGACTGCCTGTTCCCATCATAAACATGAAAACAGAAAGATAAAGAAATTTGTTCAATACACCACCAATGCAATCTTAGATTCCTATCAAAAAAAACTTCCGAACACTACATTCAGAAAAGTAAATGCATAATTGTTTTTCCATTTCTGTTCTTGCTCACTAAGTGCATAAAATATTTTAAACATAAGCATATGAATTTTGAATTGCTCAAGAAGACATCAGCTAATCAATAACCTCTGACTTCAAATTGAGGTTTTACCAAACCATGATACAAATGGACTTCAGGTTAGGCCATCTTCAATAAAGCAACAGCCCCTATTTGGTATTATGTCACTACGTTATTCCTATTGTGCCCTTCCATTTAAAGTAGTTTTAAATCTTCCCCATCCCCTTTTTTTCTCACATGTTTTTCTCTTAAATTCTCTTCATGATACAATTATATTTTATGATAAAAATATAACACTATAATAATATTTTCTTTAGGCACACATAGGGTATGCAATAACCACTAGTTGCAAAATAAAGGGAGACACCAACAGACGAAGTAGTGCTCTCCCTACAAAAGATTAATTATTAATTAAAAGAATAAAGGGAGAGAGAAGAAGACCACCATACCAAGTGGTGCTTTCCCATTATATATATCTTTCTATTTTAAAGCTAGAGGTCCTATTTCATGTGATGGAAATTTATGTCATTCCAATTACCCTTAGGTAGCTTTGAAATTTCCCCATCCCCTTTTCCTCCCTACATGTTTTTCTCTTACATTCTCTTATTAATATATTTTATATTTTAAGATAAAAATATAAAATTATAATACAATTATTTTTTCTTAATAAGGCACACACAAGTGTGTGCAATAACCACTAATTAAAAAGTCTAGGAGGAAATGGATGGAAGAAGTACCTCAGAGTCCAAAGTCGTGATTCCAACAGGTTTTCCAGAATGAGAGCCATTCTGCGCAGCTACTGTAGGCCTTGACCGTGGAGATGAATGATCGGTTTGAGAGCTTCCTTTCCCATGAAATCTCTTGGAGGGTAATGACTTTTGAGAATATTCAGTTTTACAACTCTTGCGAATATTAGTCAGCCCATCATCACCACTAACATCCTCAGCAGAAGGTGATGATATTTCTGAATAACTGAGTCTTCTTCCAGATGTTCTGCTCCTGACCTTCCCTATTTCCATATGCCCATTTTGACTCTTATCTACTGACTTTGAGCGCGAAGAAACTTTATTTCCTGAATCAGGTGACTTATCACTCAACTTGGTGTGCTTTGCTGATTTAGATGTTTGGGAAGGAGAATCCTCTGAAGAAAATTATATTAAAAAAAAAAATCACCAAATGCATCAAGAACTCATTCAAGAGCTCAAAAACTCAATCTGAAAACAAACTGTATCACTATAAATATATTAATTCAATCTCAGATGCTTTTTCCATATTTCTCTTCCTCCCTTTCCTTCCAACCCCTTCCCCTTTGTCTCCTCTTGATATAATTTCCCTTATATTCTGCACTTCTGGAAACCACATGTTGCCTACATGTTGCAGAAAGCAACAGAGAGGTCATCAATCTTACCTTCCTCATTAGGTGCTTTTTTATAATGTCGTGGTGCATAGCCAATTCTGTGGCAATTTCTTGTCCTAAAAAATCAAAGAGTAGAACATGAAAAGAGAGTCAAAAGATGGGAAAAAAAAAAAAAGTAGAAGATAATAGTAACATAGCCCACAAGAACAAACCAGTAGTTCTTCTGCATTTCTACTAATTTCTTCTCAAGTCTTGAAAGAACTATGGTACGCTCAAACCCTTGTTTGTCATGAGCAGGTTCAACAAAATTCGCTTCCAACACCCCTGCACGAACTATGAAGTTAAAAGGCAAATTGAAAGGCAAATAAATTTCTAAGTTGCATAGCGTAGATGCAAACCTATGACTCCACGACCATCACTTCCAGGAGGATGCCAAACTCTCCAAAATGGCTGGCAGAAATAACTTTTAATTAGTGCATCTACTAACCCATATAATTAAAACATCTAGATCAGACAAAATTCATACTAAAGACGGCAAGTTAAAAATAAATAAATAACATAGCTTAACAACTAAAAAGAACCTAAGTTATCATATACATCACTGTGGTCGAAAATTATCCTGGACTTACAACAAGGAACCCACTTGAATAATTCATGAAAGAATATATACATACATATATATATCAGAAAGTGTAAAGCCATTAACATAAGAAATTTCAATTTACAAAAAACAATCAAGCATAAGGGAGTTCCAAAGTTTTGTCAAAACAAAGCAATCAGCTTTCTGCAGCCAATATTAAGTCATTAACATAATCACACAAACCTTAATGAGCCGATTTTTGTGATAAACGTTGAATCCTTGAACATCAGCTTATATGCGCTTTTGCATCCTTAACAAAACCAATATTGACAACAGCAACCATCTGACAACCAAGATATGAGAATCAGTGGAAGCCAAAACCAGACACTAAAAACAAAAACAAATTCGTTTCTTAGCAAACATTACATTTGAATCTCTTGGGATCCCATCTGCACCAGGCTGTGGGCGATAAGTAACCTCCTTGGTCATCATCATATCATTCACTATGTTGTGGTGCTCAACATCTTTGCCACACAGAATAATGCGGAAACCAGGCGGAATCCTAAGGTAAAGTATCGATGCATAACTCTGGGGTTCAAAGAAACAATAAAATTAACAACCAAATGAGGAAGTACTAAATGCGAGTATCAAGCACATAAACATTAACATTGACCATACTAACTAAAGGTTTATGGTCAGTACTGAGTTATAATTAGGAGAGAGAAAAAACACACCCATAAAGAAGATAACACAACAGAACATTTAACAGTATGATATGGTGAAACTGCATTTCCTACATCCCAAACACGATACAAAGCACAAAAAACATCATTGTATCTTCAAAACCTGTATCTTTATATGGGCATTCAAGAAGTGTCATTCCACTCACGTTTGAGATGCATGAAACCAAAGCTATACTATCAAATTCAGTTCCAACATGCAGATCATTATTAGACAACATAACCACATGCCATAACATGGATGTGCACCAAACTATCACCAGCAGACAACTCAGAAACTTTTTACACCACCGTACAAAAGTCACTTAGCTAACATTTGCAAAAGATCAGCCTTATATGGGCAAGAAGTATGTTTAGGTATTAGACTAGCAATCTCCAAGCAAAATCAAGCTTGCTGCTGCTTCAAGTTTCAAAACAATAATGGAACAATAAAATGCATAAGACTGACTAAAAGGAAAGAAAGGATACAGATTCTCCCATCCAGGATTAGTTTGAAATACTTTCCTTCACCACAAAATCCAACTACAATGAGATGTTAACTACAATACAAAAAGAATATGGTGCAGACATACAAAAGGAACAATATGGTAACACTTCATATTTCCACTAGATAATCAGATATATAGCAAAAGCAACTTCAATTATTAGAAGGAACGATCACAGAAAGGCATAAAAGAAAATATAAGAATTATTATCATTTGGGGGGAAAAATTCCAAATGAGGAGAAAGAAAGAAATGGTCTCTGAATTACAAACTATAGCATAAGTAGCTGTGGAAAGCACCAAAAGGTTAGAACAACATACCCATTAAAAAAATCAAAAAGTAACAATTGACGATGCAGTGACAGAAGACAATAAGAAGCCAAATAACCTATGCATCAACAGAATTTATATTACTATCATACAGGAACAAGAAAGATGACAAGTATCCCTATTTACCCTTAACGAATGTCGATATGTCAGGAAATGCCTCGAGTTAGGGTACTGTTGTGCCATTTGTATATTCTTCTCATCCCTATTGACGCCTCTTATTTGGATATCCTACATTATAGTGAAAGACTAAATCTAATAGAACATCCAGTAATAATTTGAAATCAAATCATGTCAATGAAATAATGCTTAAAGAATATCACTAATCATAAATATGTTGGGCATACGTGTGAATCAGCATCAAAGTCAAGTTCTAGAAGTCCTTGGTCATCCTCCCAAAGATTGTAGATGATTATTCGAGTGCCATGATCTTTTATCTGGTTGAACTACACAATAATAAATAAAACAATCATACTGAAATCAAGTTAAAAAAAAAAAAAAAAAAAAAAAAAAGAGGGGATAAATTATCAAGAAGAATACAAAATAAGAGCCAATTTATCAAGTACAGAACTCAACCGACACCTTCCTGCCTATACATAAATATGTGTAAGAATGTTAATTCCAAGGCTTAGATAAACTACCATGGATGATAAATCATTTAATTTCATTTCTTCATTTTATTGGATTGCCATCTATACCAAAATGCAAAGGTTCATGGAGGAACCTTTTCTCTGAGCTTTAGACTTAAACACGAGGTACCTATTGTACATGAGGACTACCTAGCACTATTACTATTGAGATAAATTAGCCAATCCCCAAAAAAAAAAAGGAGAAGTAACATGAAACTTAAGATATACAGTGAAAGGCATCAGTGACACAAAGCTTATCAGGAGATCATAAAATATTCTCCAAGAATATTATGTGGGGTGTTTCTGTACAGTGAAAAGAAAAGGAAGGATGTCAAACAACGTGATGTTACTCTTCATACTTGTGTATACCTAAGAACCAACAAAGCCATTCACAAACTTCCACATCTTTTTGTTTTTTCATGTTTGCGCATTTCTTTATATGCAAGCTTAAGGCATCCTATAAATAAACTTCGATACCCAGCCTCAAAGTTCCCAACCATCTACAATCAGCTAATATTGCATATAGATATCCAAAACTAAACAACTTTTCTCAATACCCCAAAAATAAACGAAAACCAAAGAAGATCGACCAAGAAAACCAATTCAAAAATAAAGAGGAAAATTAATTGTCACTAAATAAATGCATGAAGGAACACAATACATTATTGCCTTCCTAATTTCTGACAAACCAAAAACTTCTTCTCCCGATCATTGACAAAACATTGGGAAAGATAAGCAATGAAACTTACCTGTTGAAGAAGATCAGCTTCAGATGTAAAAGGAGACCACTGCACTATAGTATCCACATTCCTACTCCAATCAGCAGCAGAGGTTCTTATTATCTTGTTCCATTCTTGCCCTCTTCTTTCATAATCAAGCTTGCATGTCATTGAAGGAACAAGTATTATAAAGAGCATGAACAAAGAAACACAGTGGCAGCAGTACCTAGTGCTCTTACAAACAGATATTACAAATTATGATGATAACGTACACAAAAATAACTACTAGCAGATTTCTCAAGTGGCTCATTCCAACATCAGAACTGTATAACAAGTAAAACACTTTTAATATCTGTGAAAGAGAGCAAGCCTCGTCTTAATAAAAGGTCAAGCTAAATGGGAGCAAACTCATTCTTATTGTTAAAGAATCAATTGCCATGGATTGTTTTAAGCACAAAAGAAGCTTGATTTATGTCCTTACAGTAGCTCATTTTTCCATTGAAAACAAAGACAACAATGATAGAAAAGCAAAAACAAAAGCTAATGCAAACAAATAGGAGCAAATATGTAGGAAAATTGCAACATGTGCCCCAACGATCCATGGGTACCAAAAGCCAGAAACAAGCAGCAGAGGAAAAATTAATATCTAATGGCAAAGGAGACAAAAGTACAAGACCTTTATATTACAAGCAATTGGAAGAAGATTAATTGTTTGAAAGTTACTGTTAGTCCGTTGAAATTTCTATTCAAGGATTAAAAGCAAGCAATTCCAAACACTACCAAGTTTATAGCCTCAACAAAAAAAAAAAAACGAAATCTAAATTTAGTAAAAGGACATGGCAAATAGCCAAAAGATTGTTCAACAAAATTTTCGAGTTTCAAACAAATAATCCAACAGGTACACAGTGACAGGGAAAAGCTTGTAAGGACCCTGTTCAATCATTTATTTTATAAAGATCCTCAGTACAGGTAATCAACCTGAGCCAACCAAAGAAAAGGGAAAGTTTTATTTCATTTCACCACTAATGGCTAAATAATGGACTCATCAGTCAGCCATCTTTAGAAGTCATACATCTTTATGTTCCAACAGATTAACAGGGAAAAACTTCCGATTCAATCATTTATTTATCACAATCATCAGCACAGGAAATCAACCCAACTACCTGAGCCAACTGAAGAAAAGGGAAAAAAATTATTTCATTTAACCACTAATGGCTAAATGGACTCAGCAATCAGCTCTATCTTTAGAAGTCGTACACCTTTAAATCCCAACAAAAAAAGAGATCCTTGGTTCAAAGCCCAAAATATTAATAATAATCTGAAGAAACAAGATACTGACTTTACTCATCAAATCAGTATGTCTAATTTGCATATATAATTAATCATGTTAAAGGTCCAAGCTGGCGGACTGCATGCAGATTCAGGGATTAAGCTCAAATGTGGATTGAGTTTGGAGGTTTGATTGACAACAATCTAAGATATTAGTAACTCAAACTTATCACAGGTAACTGGAATATAATGTCGTTTACATATAAAGAAAGAAAAATTGGTGCCAGATATGATTAATGTTGTTTCTTGAATTTTCACAGCATAAAGGCCAAAAAAAGGTCAGTTCTTTTTCTCCTAGAAGTAGGAAGAATTCTCTCAGACAAATAGTAAAATTAAAATCTCCTCTCAGACTACTCAAGCTTAGCAAAAAAGGCCATAATCCAAGAATTTTAACAGTGTACAAGAAGTACAAAAACGTCCATTTTAATTGCTTTGTTGACATGAGCTGATGATTTAATAGGTTTTCTCAGTCATTATAAATTCTTGGTCCAATACTTGGTTCAGCCTATATAACATTTGCTTAAATTTGTCCTGCTGAAGAGCTTCCAACATGTTAAAGTTAATCAATTACTCTCCTCTCTAGCTTATTAACACTTTAGATAAAGGGAATGTAATTTTGAGATGTGAATTTTAGCAAAATTCAGATACACAAAGAAAAATAACATCGTTACCATGGGAACTACGATATCTTCCTTTCCCGTGCTTCTCAAAAAAGTGTAGGACAATAATCCAATGCTTTGAGTGGACCTAAAATGGATAAATTTTTCATCATCAGAAAAGTTGCATGAAATTACTAACAAAATTACAAGCACAACAACAGGAATAGCAAGTGTTACTTTAACGAATTGAACAACACAATCATATTTTCAAACGACAGTTCCCTCCATTAAGAAACATTTAGAGTACCACCCGCAAAAACCGAGTGTTATAACCAGCAAGCTTTTGTAGCTGCCGAATTAATTCATATCCAATTCAAACTTCAATCCAGCATCCAAATGCAATTTAGCAAGAACTTTCATCTTTTGGAAAAAGAGCATTTGCCTACAAATTCAAGGCTTATAAGACCTTCCACTGGAACCATCACCGACTTTCCATATAAAGTAATTGACTGCACTAACTGACTAGTCTAATGGACATGATTCAGTTTCAAAAGAAAAAAGCTTTTATCTACTCAAAAGATGAGAAAAAAATTTAGTTTTATTGGCAACTATTATAACAGTGGCCGCATTTAGACTGCCACGATCATAGTGTTATAAACCAGCAAAATTTTGTAGTTGCCGAATTAATTCATATCCAATTCAAACTTCTATCCAGCATCCAAAAGCAATTTGCAAGAATTTTCATCTATTGGACAAAAAGTATTTGCCTACAAATTCAAGGCTTACAAGACCTTCCACTGGAACCATCACCAACTTTCCATATCTTTCAAAAGTAATTTGATTTCATTACTGACAAAGTTAAATGGACATGATACAATTCAAAATAATAAAAAAAAATTTACCTACTCAAAAGAGGGGAAAAATTATTATATTGCATATGATATGGTTACAAGCCAAATCACATAAAAATTTCACTAAAATTGACGACAAGATGGTTAGCAAACATGCAAAGAACTCCAGCTCACTAGAAGTGATAATGGCAAATCCAGCAACTTTTTAGTATATATTAAGATAGATTTGAAAATGTAATTTAAACAAAATAAATAAATAAACACATGGTTCGTCTCGTCATTCATGTTAAACATGAATCAAAAAGTGATAACAAAGCCAAAAACTTTTTAGTGCATTCACAACAACAACAACAACAACCAAAAAAAAAGATTTCCTCTAGGAAAAATAAAACAAAAAATTCTGTTAAAATAGCATATATATTATATAAGAGGGACAAAAGGAGCAAAATAAATGCAACTAAACATGTCATTTTCCTTTTTGCGTGGTGCCATTCCTGTCCATTTATCTAGAAATGGGAGTATCAGATGTTTCATATATATGTCCTTTTTTGACAGTGGACACCAGCAATGAAACCCAAGCCATAGTAGTTAAAAGGACACCAACCCAAGGCACAGTAGTGCAAATTGCACTAGAGCGCCTTCTGGGGCTTAACCACAAAAGCAAACTCCACATGCTCTTTTTAAGCAAAAAGCACTGTTATGTACATCATATACTGTTCTCATTCTTAGGTATAAGTTTATAACTCAATTATGCATTAATAAAATATGCAAACTTCTTAATAACAAAATATGCATAATAAAAATAATATTCTAACACAGAACACAAAGCTTCATAAACTATCCAGTTATAATTGCTAGCGGCTATTTCTCAAAAAAGGCCAACAAAAGAAATAATAGAGCCCTGTCAAGCCAAGTTGGACATGTACCTAATTGTGAACAACCCTGGCCAGTCCATAATTTATTGTTAAGTTAGAGAGTAAGAGAGATAGACCCTTTGGGAAAAAATGATTGTTTCATTATCTTATGAGAGCAGCTATAGATACAAAGAATATGGGCCTTCAGGCCTTAGTACAACTACATAGTACAACTATACAATACATAACACTCCCCCTCAAGATGGAGCATACAAGTCATATGCACCAAGCTTGTTAAAGAACATGGGCTTCTATATCAAAATTATAGGCCATACCAATTGGCAATGAGTGGTGTGGCCCATGACCCTAGTTAATTAGTCCAGGATTTTAGGCTAACCAATGTGAGATATTTTATATTTTACACCCCTCTCACACATGACTTAGGTTAGTTGTGTGCCCGGGACTAAGGAAAACCTGTGACTTGGGTTGTTTGAGCTCTCGGGGAATTGAGCACCCGGAGCTAGAGAGAGAACTCGTGACTTAGGTTGTTGAGCACCCGTTGGACTGGGCTAGAGAGAACCCAAGGCATGTGCGGATGAGAGAAATATTAAGGCAAGCTTTGATAACATGTTAAGTTAAGAGAGTAAGAGAGAAAGACCTTTGGGAAAAACTAAATGTTTCATTACCTTATGAAAGCACCTATATATGCAAAGATTATGGACCTTCGGGCACTACTGTGTAGTACAACTATATAATACTACATATTAATTCTAACAATGATGAATTACAGACCTCGCACTGACCAGGAAGCAGGACATGCCAGCAAGAGTGAGCCTATGAAGCTACTCCCACATGCATGTAAATGGGGCGAAAACCAACCAGAAAGGAATGGGAGAGATCGCAACCGCACAAATCCTGCTTTCCTTGTGAAATTTGACTCAATTAAAACCAATGACTACCAAACAACAATCACAACCATGTGAATTTTTTGAGACCAGCTAATCTAGACAAACAAGTTCTACATACATTTGCAGTACATTTATATTTTGAAAAGTATTCTACCAACAGAAGTGGGTGGTCACGTCTTTTTTGTGAATTAGCAAATTATAACCTCCACTTTCAGCAAATATATATATAGACTCCGCAAGTTCTCTCATCTAACATATTTAGGCTTATTGGACAAGAGCAAAAGATGAAAAAGACAACAGTTATGGTACAGTTCATGCAACAAAAGGAGTTAAATAATTAATTGAATAGTGTCTGAATGAGATTCGGAGCTATATCATCTTAAACAGACCATAAACATTTAAAACCAGGATAAAGGCCATAGAAAGATTTAGTTAATTAAGTTATCAAGTACAAACCTATTTCCATCTTTGCCATAAGAACGTGAGAAAACAATAACATCAGCTCCAAGCCTCATTGTACTAGTCTTAAATCCATTTCCATCTGATAAACAGACAAGAAGCCAAAACAAAATGATTTTCGAGTGATACAACCAACTAGAAATTAGAAAGAAAAACATCTTAAAAATATGTGCTTACACTGCCCAATAGCATCAGCCATTTTGCTTTTCGCTGAGTACCCAAGAGACATGCATTGACGCATTTTATCAGGATCCATGCCTCCTCCATTATCTAGAGGTGATACAAAAAGAAATTAGATTCCACCAACAAATTTTTTAGTGGAACTAGACTTCAAAAAGAGATTAGGAGAAAGTGGCAAAGCAAAGAGCAATACCATGGTTTAAAGTCAAGAGGTAACCACCAAAGGATTTTCACTTTGTCTTTTTTACCGACACTAACAGATGGGCACAAACACAGTCTACATACAAAGATTACATAAACTTTGAAACAAGATATTCAGAGATTACATATCACAAAAAAAATAATAATAATAATACAGTATAGGCAAAGAAGTTTTGCATTGGGCTCTCAAACAAGATCTTTAGAGATAGAGATAGAGATAGAGCTAGAGCTAGGTGGCCAACTCCAGTATCAACCCCCATTACCATGAAATAAAAAAATAAAGCATGCCACTAACTGCTGTTAGTTTCAAATCAAGTTTCATCATGTTTTAAGACCAGATGCATACTAGATTATGCATCAAATATAGATAAATGATATACCAGACAAAAGAGCAGCATACAATAAGATGGACTCACAAACATACAGAAAGATAATAAATGAAATCTTGAAAACAGAGTGAATTGAGTACCTTCAATCATCAACATTCTGTTCCCATCTTTCTTGTTTTTAATCATATCTATGTTGACATATGTTGCTCCATTGCAGACCTGATATCCAATAAAGGCAAATAAATAAAACAATATGAAACAAAAATTAGGACCTCCAACAGTTTTCATAACTAACAGTTTACTATATCCACAATTAGCAAGCAAGAAAGACTAGTGGGGAGAGGAATACCTCATCGAGTGAGTTGTCCAAGAGCTCAGCAAATGCTGCAAAAATAGATTTAAAGTTAATAGAACAAGGTAAGAAATGCAGGACTGCTGTTATTCTCTTGTCCAGACTCCTACAGTAATGTAAGCACTTTACCTCCAAGAACCCACTTATGACTTGTTGCATTTGAATGTAGAAATCTGGGATGAACCCTGACGTGATCCATGCCACCTGCATAACAAGAAGCTTAGTATGTGCTCAATCAATTAACCACAAGAGTTAAAATGTGGAGGGATGCATTCTATTGTTTAAGTGATGCACATTCTCATATTATCATCATACCAAAATGCTTCAATCTTAGTTATTACACTAAGCACCTCCAGGATCTCGAACAGCATATTTCTACCCGCATTTATAATTTTTCTGCTTTAAACCCCCCGCTAAATTTTACATTTTCAATCAGACCACTGTTCATAAGGACAGTGCAATGACCAAATAACTATAATGAGCAGTTAAACAAAACCATCTATAGGTTATCTGCCCGTCTAATCTTACCCGTTATATTGCAATTAATGCCCCATTGTAAGATGTGCAATGACCAAATAACTATAATGAGCGGCTAAACTAAACCATATATAGGTTATCTGCCTGTCTAACCTCACCAGTTGTATACATTGAAATTAATGCACCTCTGTAAGGCACTCTTGTCAAATCAATGACTAAAATACACTTGATGAGTCCTGTAAAACAATGGAGTTGCTCTACATAGAGCCATTGCAGAAATCGTACCCCACTTTTTGGAAAATAAACATCCTCATGGCTGATGTGACATCAAATTTCAAAGTTACCACTTTTTCTTTCTTTGAGGAAATCTCAAGTGTATTGTACACATAAACTAAAAAGTAAAGGAAAAATTAAGGAAGTGATTGTATAAAATGAGATGAAACCCCATCCTTAGGAGCCGATTTGTTGTGAGGTTGTTTTAGACCAAAAAGAGTTTAAATCAACTTATTCTAGCAAAAAGTGAACAGGGCCTTAATCAGACAGCAATCCCAATGTTACTAATACACGCACAACGTTATTCATTACATATATGAATTAGAGATATGAGAAGATGATCCTCGATCCATCTCAACTCGCACCACCCTCATCTAAGTTGAGACAAACAACATATGCAATCAAAAAAATACACAGAAAGCACATAATCAACAGGAAATGAATTTAACCACCGAACACAAATGGCATCTTTTATAACATTTGGGCTCCAAAGGTAGTTCCAATTATTTTTCCAATTCATAATGGAACAAAATTTAAATACATTCTAAACATTAGGACTATTACCCTAACAGATCAATTATGTCAATAGAATTTGTCAACATCAATAGCAATTACAGAACCTAATTATGTCAATAGAATTTGTCAACCACAATTCATAGAGAAGCATTATTCTATACACATAAAAGAACACCTGTCACTCACATTAAACAAATTTACCGACCCAACAGATTACACAATGTCTTTCAGAAGAAAAAAAAAGGAAAAAAAAAATTGCAAGACCATAAGAAAAAAAATTTGATGCACAATAATAATGTACAACTCCTAATGCACATAGCATTACCATTTTCCCCCAACTGCAAATAGAAAATTCCCATGCACAATAAATGCCACATGCAATTAAGTTTTGTAATTTTTTTTTTTTTTTAAAAACCCACAAATTAATGCATGAAAGATTAATCACCAAGCCAAAATGTCAATTATCTGCGACTTGTTCTTGAACTTCAATAAAGGCAATCAAGAAAAATATGTTAAAAAAATTTACAATGATGATGAAAATAATGAGGAAAGAAACATGCAAGGATATACTAACCAAAAGATGAGTTCCAATCACCGGCCGGAGCTCCGTCATAGTCCCCAGCCTTCCAAAACTGCTTGGTATTACACTCCACGTTCCCCACCGCTTTTCCATTCGGCGCCGGTAAAATATGCCAACGCCGGCTGAAGCGGCTCCTGCACCGCCAACGGCACCGGCAACCGCGAAACCACCTCCTCCTTCGTAGGCGGTGAAGATGATACCGACCGCGTTTGTTTCGCCGGCAAAGGGTCAAGAAACCCTAGCGGCAACTTCACATTCTTCGACGACATCGATTCCTCCACCTTCTTCTTCTTCTTCGGCCTCTTATCACGATCTCCAGCCAAGTCATCATCGGAACCGGAAAAATTATCCGAGTCGGAATCGCTACTACTCAGATCTATCAGCGGCGCCATCGCGGGCGCCGAGGACGGTGGTTTCGGGGAGATTTGATCGAAAATTTCTTGTTTAATTTTGTTGGCTGCCATGTCGTTTTTGGGGTAATTTTTGAAAAAGGAGGGGAAAAAAAAGGGAAGAGTTGAGGAAGAAAGTGGGAAAATTGAATAGTACTACTTATATTTTGTACTATTGAAAAGGCAGAATTTTAAAGAGACAGTTCAAAGATTCAGATGATGTGTCATATCTAAAGAAGAGTCCATTAAATTAAAACGAGAGATTTCTTGTCGTCTATTGTTTCATCCGTGCGAACGAGATGGTTTTTTGGCCGTTGGATTTTAATTTTTCTTGGGATTTGAAGAAACTTTTCTTTTTTCTAGTACTTTGTGAAGTAAATTGTGGAAAATTGGAGTATAGTGTATAGTGCTGGGCATGTGATGGAAATCAAATAAAAAATGGTTAAAAGGAGCCCTTTCTTATAAAAGGACTTACTTTGAAGATTAACAGTAGGATTCGAATTTCGATCAAACGCTCAAATCTAAACATTATTATTATTATATTTCTATATATAAACGGAGAGTTTTTAATTAATTGATAGTCTTTCTTTATGAACTATTTTTATATATTTTATTTTTTTAAAAAAAAAACTACAACTTTTGTGTTCACGCACCCACAATTACTAGTAATTTTTTTTTTATCTTAAATACAAAAAGTGCGCAAGTAATTATTTGACTCATCCTTCTATTGTCTCTATCTTCTATTGCAATCTTACTCATCTTTACATATTAATAATACTCATTAATTCACATTTCTATCAAAATTTTCATACAAAATAATGATGTATGTATTCTTTCTTCTTTCACAGTAGTACTAATATTTCAGGAATCCAACCGCTAAAGTAAGTTCTCCTGTTATAATTTGGTCTTATTTATTTATTTATTTTTATTTCTATCATTGAGTTTGTTTATTGGCAAATACCTTCCCCTGTTATAATTTTGTCTTATTTATTTATTTATTTATTTTTATTTCTACAATTGAGTTTGTAAATAAGACTCAATGAGTTTTGCATTTAGATTCCATAAGAGTTTATAGGGGTTGATCTATAAATATAAAAACAAAAGACTCAGGTGGCTAAACTATCTTTTTGTGTGATTTATTTATTATAGTGGGTTAGCAATTACTACTAACATACAACATAAATCAAATATAAAATATCTTGACATCTTGTGCTTTTCCCAAGACGTGGTAAATGTTTTTCAAATTATATTTTGCAACTTTTACAAATTTAACCCAAAATGTAAATATACCTTAAGATGTTCAAAAATCAATGACCTTGTACTGATAGCATTATTTGGATTATTCATATTCGAGACATTATTTAAGATATTTAACAAATAATAAAAAAATTGAAATAAACATTTAGATAGTGAATAGTTCAAATAAACATTTGGATAGTAAATAATATAAATAATTTTTTCAAATAATTGTTTGAATAATATTTTTTGCAATAAAAAATAAAATATAAACACGAAAATCGAAAAAAATTGTTATTCTAAAAACACATGTATCTCGTTCTGATTTAGTTTTGCACAAGCATGATAAACATTAAAAAGCACACATAAAAGACAGTTTCATTCTCGTTGTTAAAAAATTGAATTACGTAAAGTGACATAAATATATACACCTAAAATATAGGTGTATTTTTAAAATTAAGGGTCTGTTTGATAACTCAACTTAATGCTGAAAATTAATTGGTTAAGAGATTTTTGAATTCAATATGTTTGATAACAAAAATTTTTTATCACTTAATACATTAAGCACTACTTAATTTGTATTCAAAATTTTAAGTGAAACATTTTCAATTAATCTACTGAATTTTAAATAAATGTACAAATACATAGGTACTTTTCATACTCATATTCACACACACACGCATATTCTCTCTCATTCACATACACACTCTATCATACAGGTAGATTCTCTCTCTCACACATACATTCTCTCGCATACACATTTATACCATCCTTAATTATTTATTTTATTTTCTACACATATATGACAATTATTTATAATAAATTAATACATGTATGAAGTGATCATATTTAATTCAGAAATTGAATTCAGTTGATTATATACAGAAATAAATTTATTAATACAACACTTAATACTTTCAGAACTTACAATTCAGAATTCAGAATTCAAAATTCAGTATTCAACATTAACAAACACCCCCAAAGACTTAAAAGACCTTTTACATTTTGGCCACAAAAAAAAAAAAGAGAAATTGTTTAAAACAAAGTTGGGGTTTTTGTTGTATTGATTTTGTGTAAAATTTTGTAAACACTAATGTGAATAAAATAAATTAAGAATTGTGTGTTGGAAAAAATTAAAATAGGGATATTTTGCTGCATAACTTTGGATTTATCTGTGTCCATTGTGCAAGGCAAAAGATGAGGGCATGCAAGGGCTTTGGATTTATCCGGGTTTGGGCATCCATATTCCATTGTGCAAGGCAATATAAAGTTGTGCATGGACTCTAGGAAGTTCGAACCAAGATAAGCTAAGTCCGAACTCGGATAGCTTTTGAAAGTTCGATCCTGGATAAATTTAAATTATGATAATGAGTTTAAATCCAAATAACTTTTAAAGAGGATCCAAACTTGGATGATAGTTTTGATTTTTTTTTCCCAATTTTACATAATATCCTTTTAATATCCTAAACCCAAATATATAAAAATCATATGACCAACCATTAAATATTAGGAGAATGTTTTTAATTATGTAAAATTATTTTGAATGGTATAAATAAAGAACAGGAGAATAATATTTTGAATTGTGTAACAAAATTAATAGTGGTGAGAGAGAAAAAGTACAAAATTGACAAAAAAAAATTCACCTAACTAATCATATTTTACATTTACAGTAGCAAATAATGAATAGCAAACCCCCCTTCTCCCCCAAAAAAAAAAAAGCCAAAAGAAAACATAAAAATGTTGTCCATATAGGGCTAATAACTTTTTTTAGAAAAATCTACTGCCCTTACAAATTTCAATGAAATGTATACACTCAATTACAGAAAAAACATTAGAATTCGATATAGTACCCAATGAACACTAAAAATACTATAATGAATTTGACTAAAATATATAAGTTTCATAATTGAATATGATTCGATATGACTAAAATGTATAAGTTTCGTGATTGAATATGATTAGATATATTTGGGAAGCAGAACACCAATACGATTAGATCTCTTTATTAAACATTATTCAAATATGTTTAGAATTCCTTCCTTTGTTTGTTTAGAATTCCTTATTTCTTAATCTAATATGATAGAATTCCTTTAGTTAATTATTAATATATTAGTTTTTAATCATGTTTGATTAGATTTATTTCTTAGTTCGTTATTTAAAATTATTAGATTTTATTTCTTAGTTCTTAATGTGGTATTATTGTCTCTTTTAATTCTTAATTGAGTATGAATAATATCCATTTCTTATTTTTTAATATATTGTGATTAGATCTTCTCTCTTAAATTTTATTATAATATGAATAGATTTCTTTTATGCGTTGTTGATGTAGTATGATTGTATGTCACTTCATAGCTTACATTTCATTTCTTAATTCTTGATTGATCTATCTGTACTATCTTATTTTACTGTATATAAAGGGAAATATCAACTTATATCAAACATAGAGTACTTCCATATTTCTCATCAATATAATTTAATTCTAATATGTGTAAAAGTTATGAATTGAATTTTATGGATAAAATGAAATTGCATTAAAAACTCAAAACTCAAATAATCCCCCAAAATAGTGGAGAAGTGCTTATTGACAATTTCTATTAGAAACACTCTCGATTATCTAACTTCCTGATTATTTAACTTCCTGTTAGTGAAACCAATCATATATGATTGCTCCAAGTTTAACGTAGCCAAGGTAAATACTATCTCTCTCTATTCACATTTGTCCGTCCGTCTTTAATCTGTCAACATATTTTGCTATTTACGGTTCTCCATCATTCATGACAATTCTTTAATATTTCAATAAACACAATATTAGAATGGTTAATTATTCATTGTCTCTTCTTTATTTACACAAATAATGTTACAATATCTTCTTCAAATATGATGATTCATATTATTTCTTTATACATGCAAATGATGAACAAATATTATTCAAGTAAAATTATCCACTTATACTTTATCTTATTGTGATACAAATTTCGTACGTGATGACATCCATTCTTTTTGAAAAATATTTCAACAAAGTTACAAATCATAACTAATTACAGACATTTTATCGAATATTTGACTTATTTACTTACACATATATATTGAGTCATAACATAATATACCAGTTGTATTTCACATATTTGCTCAAACTATACAAAATTCACCTCTTTACATACGCCAATATCATGCATGTCAAATTCATCTACAACATCATCAATGTTGGGATGAAAAACACCAGTAACAAAAAAAAAAATTACTATATTACCTATCAAATTTTCCTATTTTTGGTATATTTCCAATCAATTCATCGTCCTTTTTATTATTACGTCCACCTATTACATGTAAAAAAATTATTTCATAAGCTTTATTTCTTGCATGTACATGATGAAGTCCAGACAATTTGTTTGAAAACAATTAGTACAATTTACTCACAAATGATTACAAGTTAAAAAAATTTTTTTGCTTAATTTATTATTTAATAGAAATAGTTACATAAAAAAATACAAAATACTTTATCATTTGTTGCACTCCTTCCGTTATTTTTTTTTCCCGAATCACTCCATCATCTTCTTTAAATATTTCAAGTCCTTTATTTAGTATTGTTCAAATAAAGGTTACAAATAACTATTACTTTGACTAAAAAAAATATTAATACTACCGAATTTCTATATTATATCATTTTCAAAAAGATATGAATTTATTATGCACAAATATCTGTTAATAATCAACAACTTTCTAAGTTATATTTTTTAAAATTTCATATTTGAGTTCGACTTCTTCATTCCATAACTATAAAAGGAGACAATTCCCAATGCGGTTGACTTTTATACTTTCAAGGACAAACAATTTGAAATGTGGGAATTTTTTTTCTCATTCATGTTTTTAGCCCTAGCCAATTATATATTACTCTTTCAAGAGGATGTCAAAAAGCACGACTAAAATATTAATAAAGGCCAGAAAAGTGGAGCAAAGGCGTAGTGTGTTTACAAAGAACATTGTATATCCTAAAATTTTCTTATCATAATTTCTTTAATCTTTTTTTTTTCTTTTTATTGTGCTCCAAACAATTGCAATGCAAAGGTTTCATATATTTATCTTACTTAAATACTTGCCTTTAATTTTATGTTTGTCCAAATATTATCAATATCATTGTAATAGACAAGAATTTTATATCCTTTAACCTGATTACAATATCGTTTACTTAATTATGTCCTTTTTATTTTTCATGTTTGCTTGCTATATTTGGAAGGAACAATTTATGACTAGAAACAACTTAAACCACATTCAAAATTATTAACAAATCTTCTTTTATTATACGTTGAGTCATAACATAATATACCAATCACCCAAATTATGCAAAATTTTCCTCTCTTTACACTCATGTTGGGTATGCATCGAGAACTAATATATATAAATGGAGAGAACCCCCAATTGTTCTAGTGGTTTCTCCCTTTATCTTGATCTCTATTTTTACTACACTCCCACATTCCTCATCTCACGTTCACGCATCTACTATGGCTGATAATTTATTTTTCAAAACAAAGACTACCACTATAGTTATCTCCCTCATTTTCCTACATTACTATTCATCATGTTACATTATTATTTACATGTTACATTATTATTCATCAAGTTACATTCACACTAATTATCCCTGCTAAGAATCCCATGTAAACTAAGTATCTATGTTTCTTTTTTTTTTCAGCAATTCTAATTCTTCAAGGAATCCAATGGACTATAAGGTAGATTTTTTCGATAGTAATTCTAGTCAATAATTTTTTTAATTTTATTCACAAATATTGTACATATTCGTTTGCAAATTGTCACTTTTATATTACATAGCAAATTGTACTCCCTAAAAAGATTATAATACTAGCACAAATATTTTAATATAGTTTTCATAATTGTTGATTTTTGATGATTTGCAGACGTATTAAGTGTGCCTCTATCACTAATATTATTATTATCTCTTTCATGGTTCTCATCTAATATGAGTAAAGTTCTTTCCAAAGTTATATAGCTATAATACATGTGTCACTACTACCTGTTATGTAAATATTTTTTGTTTATTAAACTAAAGAAGACTTTATGATTATGTTTAGCCCTAACAAATAATTATGGCTCCATACTTGAATTCATTACATGCCTATCGTAGTTACCATTAACTATAATGATTAAACTCGATTTGGCTTGACAATTCAACCGGTCAACTATGTGATCAGGGATTAAATCGGTCTGAGTCTCTAATTAGACCGGACAAGAAATAACCCAACTAAACCCGAATAATTCAACGATGGAATCGGATAAACTGAAAATTTGGTGGTTCTTTTAAAGAACTTTGTGGGTTCCAAAATCTATATGAAAATATTGCTTCTTGCTTTTTGAACGCTAGATCTCCAGGTTATTTTTGTTGTTGAGTTTCACCTTTAGGATATCGGCCCACCAACTTGTTTGGTAACTGTTGCACTTATTTTATTTATTTTGTATTAATTTTCAACATATTTCTTTATTTTTTTTTCCTTCTTCCACAGGGCTAGCAATTTTTGACATAGGTTCAATGACACAACACGAAATTAACAGGTCATGACACGACCTGAAATTTATCAGGTTATTATTGGGTCAACCCATGGGTTGATACGATAACCCGTTAAATTACTGTATGAGCAAATTTTTTGGAGGTTTTTTCTTTATTATAATTTAATATTGTATATTTTAAAATTGTGAATAATATATTTAATATTAGATTATTAAATCAAACATAATAATTATTTTAAATATTATCTAAAAAATTTCAATACTTTTAATTATATGTTTTAAATTACTACGATAACAAGGTTAGTATTAATAATTGTTTAGGTTATTAAATAATTAAAATTTGATATTCTAATTCAAATGGTTTCAAGTTATGTAATTTGTCTAATAGGCTGATACCATCATATCAATAATAAACAGGCCTGACATGAATACGACATGAATGTGAACTGGTTAGACAATCTATGACATGATAAGAAACAAGCCCCACATGATACGATACGAATACGACACGATAAGAAATGGATCACACTTGACACGACACATTAACTTGATAATTCGATCTCATTAACACCCTTACTTCCACTCAAATAAAATCTAACAAAAGTACATTAGTGACACATTTTAACAACTTCATTGTTTCTAAATAAACAAACAAGCAAGTCAAGTTTTATTCCCACTAGGTAGTGTCGGCTACATGAATCCTACTACGCCATTACGCTCTGTCATGAATTATATCCTCCTTAATTCCTAGATAGACTATATATTTCTTACAAATTACCTACCAAGTCTTTTTCAATCTTCCCCTACCCCTCTTATTTTGACTATTCTATCTAAATTCTAGTCGTCTAATAAGTGCTTCTACTAGCCATCTTAACACATAACCTAACCACCTTAAAGGTATTTATTTCTCTCATCTTCTCATCAATGGATGCTATTTCAATTTTATCACGAATATGCTCATTGTGTATATTATCCATCCTAGTGTACTTACATATTCATCTTAACATTCACATTTCTGTTACTCTCATATTTTGCTTATATGTGTAATTCACTATCTAACATTCAGACCCCATAAAACACCAATGGTCTAATATTGTTCTATAAAATTTACCCTTTAGTCGTAAAGGAATTTTGATGTCCATAATATTTTCGATACCATTCTCTATTTAGTCTAACCTGTTTGTATCCAATGTGTAACATCTCGATCTACATCACCATCACTCTGAAGAATTGAATCTAAATATTTAAAATTTTTACTTATGGATATCTCTTGATATCCGATACTATCCCCTATTCTATTTCTACATGCACTCTTATTAAATTTAAATTTTATATATTCTATTTTTGATCTACTATGTATAACCCCTATTTTTACTAATCTTTTGCCTCAAGTGCCTCTCTCCATACCCCTATCGAGTTTAGTATTAACCCTATCTTTTATTTTATCTACTAAAACAATGTCGTTTGCAAACAATATTTACTATGGTATTTTCTCCTGTATGTGTCTTGTAGAGCTGAACCTTGGTGTTAAAGTATATTTATAAGAATTCTCGTGTCAACCCTCTTGATATTCTCACACTTGTAACCACATCCATATACATCTTTTTATTGATTCTATATATGCTATTATGATTTCTCCTTTATTCTAAAATTCTCCACATAACTTTTATAGAGAGTCTATTATATACTTTTTCAAGATCAATAAAAATGATATGCAAATTCTTTCCTTTATCATGGTATCTCTCAATAAATATCCTTAAAAGATGTACGACTTCAGTAGTCGATCTCCTTGGCATGAAACCAAACTGATTATCCGACAACTTAGTTTCGTTTCTTAACCTTCTCTTTATCACCCTTTCCGAAAGTTTCTCGTATAACTTATTAACTTAATATCTAGATCTATAATTTAGACAATTTGGTTTATTTATCCCATTTAGTTTTGAAAATGGGTATAAGATTACTCTTCTTCCATTACTCGAGCATCTTTTATTTTTTTAATATTTTATTGACAATATTGATAAACCAACTTATGTCTTTCTTTCTTAAACATTTTCATACCTCAATTGGAATATCTTCGGGGCTAACTGCTTTTTCCTTTTATCATCTTCTTCAAAACCTCCTCTACCTCTGATTTTTGAATCTTTTGATAATATATTATGTTTCTATGCCCCTCAACCTTATCTAACTCTCCCAAAAATGATATCGTCTCTGTTGCTTTCATTGAATAGTTGATGGAAATATCTCTCTCACATTTCCTTAATTTCCTCATCTCTTACTAATACCTTATTATTTTTATCCTTAAGGTACTTAACTTGAATTAAATTCTTCATCCTATGGGCTCTTATTTTAATAATTTTATAAATATTTTGCTCCCCATCCTAAACCCTAAAAATTTACAAAAGCCCTATCCCTTACAACTGTTTTTTGCCTCCTTTTTATCAAGTTTATATTTTTCAATATTTTCTTCACTTCTACAACTATATAAAATGTTATAGTTAGCCCTCTTAATTTTGATTTTTTCTTGTATACCTTCATCCCACCACCAAGATTCTTATTCATGGGGACATAACCTCTGAACTCTCCAAATATCTTTTTAACCGCTGTTCTCACTCTAGTTATCATGTCATTCCATAAAATATTAGAATCTTCTATAAATCCAAATATTTTATCCTAACAAATCTTTCCTAAAATTTTTTTTCTTTTTTCTTCTTTAAATTCCTCCACTTAATTTTAGGTAATTTAGGTGGGTTTTTTCGCCTAATTTGATGTTTAAACCTCAAGTCCATTATCAATAAGTCAATGTTGTGAAGTTAAATTTTTTCTAGGTATGATTTTACAATCTGTACAAACCCTTCAATCTCTCTTTCTTGTGAAGAGAAAGTCAATCTGTAACTTTGTTGAACTATTTTTAAAGGTAACTAAATGTTCCTCCTTCTTTTTCGAGAGGAAAAAGTATTAATAATGCAAAAATCGAATGTCATTCCAAACTCCAAAATTGATTTTCCTTCTTCGTTTCTTCCCCCATAACCATATCCATGATGCTCTTTGTCATAATCCTCATTATCTCTTCTCATATGTCCATTTAGGTTACCTCCTAAAAAATTTGCTCACCTTGGGGAACACTATACGATCATCTTACCTAAATCCTCCCAAAACTTAGCTTTAATGGAGTCATTTAGACCTACTTGACGCGCATAGATACTAAAGATATTAACAGTTTCACGTCTCAAAATTAGTTTGAGGACATAATTGTTACGCCCCGCTCTTGGGGGTCCCGTGATCGTCGTGCCCTCATCGTTCCCCGAGGGCACAAGGCTCATAATAACTTCTAATTCTTGATCAAATCCCTTAATTGAATCTATGATTATAACCTACAAAAATATTAATATTGTGCGGTGAGCGAACCGCGGGCTCAGTAAGTAATTCTCATATTCTCTTACCAAATTGAGCACATTACTATACAAATATTTTCTTTATACAAATCGGCCCATTCATTAATACGCACAACAAAGTAATACAAATCATTAGGCATATACATGGCAAGTGGTCATAAGTTGAACAAATATTCCATTAACGAATTATCAAATATCAATCGTAGCACACTTGGTCATATGAAATTCTAGAGGTGGGTCGAACGGATTTTAGAGGTGACTCCCGTCCTTACTTTGACGTAGCACTTAGTTCTGAACAACACTTAGTTCTCATATTTCCTCGAGTCACATCATACCATCAATTGTACAATCAATCAAACAATCACTTTAACTATATTATTCATTGTATTCCATAAAAGACCACTTAACACATATGTGTACAAAGAAATTAAATATAAACTATACTCGATCCGATTTATAAAAGAAATACATGTTTTACAAATATTTAACTTTTCAAATATCACTTGAAAAAAAATAAATGAATACAAGAATCACTTAATCGATTAAATAAAATGTCGTTATTTGTCAAAATCACCCCGATTCTATCCACAAGTCCATATCTATCACAGCAACCAAATCGCATCGCCTATACATTGGCGCACTACCAAAACGAGCCAAGTTTGGCCATTTCATTCCCAAATCTACTGCCCAGACTCCAAGTCAGCAATATCATGATTAAATAATCAGACTTTGTTTTCTCCAACTTCATCAGAACATATTTTACTCCCAAGCTTTATAATTGCAACAAGCCAATATAATTATTAAATCACTAATCATTCTAAAATCGATTAAAGAGGTCTGCAACCGATCGACCATTCTTAGTCCATCAAAGTAATAATAATAATAATAATAATAATAATAATAAAACATGATTAATTCACTAAATCATCACTAGTAGAATCTGAAATGATCCAATTTCAACACTAATAAATATTCTTCCAAATAAGAATAATTCAAATACAATTTATACTCCAATTATCAATAAATAATTATTATACAAGGGAATGAATATGTCTACCTCTAATAACCTTAATAATCGTTGATCAGTATTTGTTCTAGTAAAGTTCCTCTTCAAACCCTAGTTATCAATAATAAGTTACGTTCTAATAGTAACCGATTCCTCCTAAATCTGTTATAAGGACTAATTTCGAATATTATACAACTAGTCCCTCTTATTTTTCTTCTTTAACCTATTATCCGTTAAAAACCTAATGGGCTAAAAATACTCTTCTTGGGCTAACGTAATAATATAGGGCCAAAAAGGGCCAGGTTTTACATTAATCCTATCTCCTTTCCTAGTCACCTGCAATACTTCATCCTTCATTGATTGACCCATCTATAATAGTACCTACCTCATTTCTAATCCTATTTAATCCTAAGTACCAAAGTTTAAATCCTAAATTATCTAATAGTTTTTCATTTTCTCCTATCCATTTTGTTTCTTGTAAATTCAAAATATTAATTTTTCTTCTAATTATTATATCTACCAGCTTTTATTGATTTACTAGTAAGAGTTCCAATATTTCAAATTTTTATTCTAATACTATTCTCCTGAATATTTTTCTTCTTCCTTCACTACCCTTTCCATATTTTGTGAGGACTTGCATATTTTTTACTATACTCGGACCCTTATGGATACAATATCATAGTGGATTCATATTATAAAATTGACAAAATTTTATGCTAGCTATCAATCTAACACAACTTTCCTTCTTTATACGGGTTTGAAACTGGCTATATTAAGAAAAACTCGACACAGGCGGAGTTTCCATTGTTTCTAAATAAAACTTAAAAATTTTTAAATAATAAAAAAATTATGTAATTTTTAAAACAAACTTTTGAAGCCATAAGTTACTAAATAATATAAAGTTGTGTTTTTTTATAATAACATAGTATTTTTTGTAACTTTGTATTGGTAAAATTTTGTAAACTTGGATATTTCTTAGGAAAGTTAAGCAACTAGACATAATTTTATATAAATGTACTATTATGACAAGATTACCATTTATGAAATAATGAAAACTTTTTTTATAAGTTTGCTATACATCATAATACTACAGAAACTTAAACATGATAACTATTACATTAATATATTTTTATAGTTTAAGAAAATTTATATATTCTAAATTCATTAAAAGTTAATTTAAAAAGCGACAAATATGTTTTATTAATGTTTTTAACATGTATTGTATTTAATAATTTTAAATAAGTTTGTTATTTATATATATATATATATATATATATATATATATATTATATATATTACTGACCCACTAATTAAACTAGTAATCCATCGATTAAACAAATAATCCCTTAATGTACCTTCCTTGTCCGATTCCTTTCAAGCTGAGTTTAATAATCATGTATAGCATCCTATTCCTCCTTCTTCTCGTTAAATTTATATAGTTTTTTTTTTTTTTTAAAATGACGATACACGAATTAATTAAAACTACTAGTGGTAGAGTAATAAGAGTTCATTTCGAATAAATTCCTTTGTTAACTAATAAAACTAACCCTGAACAAAATATTCATTAATTTAAGAAGTAACTAGATAAAAGTTTGCTCAAATTTAACAAGTCAAGTAATTTAAACTAAGGTCAAACATAATTCCTAACTTGTTCAAAATAATTAAACTACCGTTTTAAACTTAGCTCATCTACATCTCTAATTGTATTGGTAATATTTTCTTAATTTGCCCCCAAACTTGTCTGAGGTTTCTGAGACCTACTGTCGAGTTTGTTCAAACATTCCTCAATTATGAAATCATATATGAATGAGGACCAAAAAAAAACCAAATTATCTAACCAGAAAATGACATATTTAAATATACCACAGTTTCCATTAAACCAATTTCAATGTTCAATATTTAATGAACACTTTAAACTGCAATAGTTTACCCATGACCAAGTGTGATAAATCTCTTACTATCTAGATTTTTATAAGCACCCAAATTAATCCTATTGCTAATAGCAGTTGAAAATTTAGGTGTAATTAGTACAAGTAAGATTTATGTTATGCTTAAAACATAACATAAACTTGTATACATGATCAATTACATGTTTGTTTGAAAGAAAATAAAATTCTGTGTGAGTGCAGCCACAATGAAAATTTTTGACAAAATATTTTAATTGATCAAAACATAACATATCTGCTATAGGGTATTATTCAGTCACATCTCAAAATTTGATAAGCATAAAGATCGTGAAAATATGGAAATATGAAGTAATCTTAAGGTGGATTTCTCGAATCTTCATACCTATGAAGGTATACAAATTGGCATCATTTTAGTAGACTTACACTTGGTCTCATAAGTTGAGAATGCCACAATATTTGATTAAACTAGTGGCAAAGGCACAATTATAGTGTGTAATTTAGTAAATTTAACACAAAAGTTAAAAGAAAGGGGAATGTGTAATTTGATAAATTTAATACAAAGTTAAAAGAAAGGGAAAGTATAGATAGTGGAAGTAGTAGAGGATAGAAGGAAGTTAGTAGGTGGTTAATAAAGGTATCAATGAAAATGAATAAAATGAGGGTAAATTTGGTAAATTATAAAATAACATGACTCCAAAAAAAGTTAGCTTTTGTTTGTGGGAAGTTACTTCTTTTTAGTCCTATTGAGCTAATTATTTTGTTGGTTTTACAAACTTGTAAAATACATAAATTTTTAAAACACATGATATTGTATTGTATAAATATTTAAAATACAACGGTGTGGTTTGATTACAAGAGTGTAGAATTTTGCCATGCTTTATATATATTATAAATAATCTCTAAAAATCGGTACTTATTTATGATTTTTTTTTATTTTAGGCATAAAATAATCCAAGAAATGAATTTCAAGGACTAATAAATGAAATGGATTGAAGTAATCCAGCAGATACCGAACAGATCATTCATTCAGATATTAATTTTTGTAACAAACTACTTCGAACTTGTGTTACATCTATTTAATGCACATTTATTATAAGGTTCCATATTTGAAAATCATTAAATTACTCTTATAACTGTATATATCCTATATAAACCGACTAAAATGTATGTTCCGAAATGTTGTACGTAGCCAATTAAGCTTTCTTTTCTAGTGTTCAAGGTGTCAAAATTGATCTTCATCTGTTTCTTTCTCTCCATGGTCTTTGTCATCGGCTTTGGTATTATTTCTCTCTATGTTTAATTTAATCTTTTTTAATTAGATATTAAATTTGTTACTCTAATCAATATTAATTAATATGAAATTTGAATAATTTATTTGCAGCTGATCAGGCAGCAAGTGAAAATGAAGTGAATAGACGGGTTATTGTCAAAAACCTATGAGTCAAAGAATCTGCAGTAATATGTATTAGAGAATGCAATGATCGATATCCAAGATCTAGAGCTAAATGCATCAAGAAATCTAGTTCAAGATGTGAGTCATGCCTTTGCTACATATTGTTTGAGAAAACAACTCTCAATAGCAAAGGCAGCAAATCTTGAATTGTTTGTCAATTTGTACATTATATGTCAACAATGTTAACAATAGCCAAAGATCAAGAACCAAGTTGAAAGTAATGGATTATTGGCTTCTTGGAATTTGTAAAGAATAAAGAGAAAATAGAAAATTTGCACAAGCTATCTATTTGTCAATCTCCATATAAATCCCTACTTTTGATTTTCTCTTACGTGCCAATGGATAACTTGCACGGGGATAGACCGATAATTGGGTCAAAATATTTTGGTCCAGGGGAATAATCGAGAAGAAAACGATCCAAATAATTACTCATATTTTATATTTATAATTTTTTAATATATTATATTTAAAATAATATATTTTCGTTTATCACAAATTCAAAATGTATTATTTTGATTATTCAGTACAATTTCAGATGTACTTGATTTGAAATAGTCACATATGTATTACGTATTTAATTTTTTAGTACAAAATTGATAACACGTCTATTTTAAATATTGAACAGTACTATTTAAAACACACTTAAAGTTTATGTGTTGCTAATTTTGTGCGTAAAAAATGTGATACGTGCTATACACGCGACTATTTGAGACCAAAATATATCCATAATTATGTTGAGGGATCAAAGTAGTATATTTTAAATTTGTAAGGAACAAAAAAACTCCATTTTAAATGAAATGAGGGACTCAAAAAGTATAAACGTAAAACGTGAGAGACTATTAATGTCATTTTTCCTAATCTATAAAATCAAGTTAATAAAATGGTCTATGTGAAAATAGACCAAGAAGAATCACAAAAATCCAGGCCAATGTGATAAAATCAGCCAAACGGAATTGATCAAAAATAAATCAGAATTCAATTTTTGACGATTCCCAATTTTACCTTAATGTGGTTTGGCATGCAAATTTAAGCCGATCAGGCCAGGGGCAAGACACCATAGGGGTGATTTATTAATATTAGTGACAAACGCACATTTAATGCATGTGCAACACGAATACTAGATTTTTTATAAACTAGTTTGACAATAATTTGCAGTTATTTTGACAATAAATAAATAAATTTTTAGATCATTTTCAAAACCAAATTATTAGTATTAGTCATCCACAATCACTATAAATAAACAAACTCAATGACATAAATAAAAATAAATAAATAAATAAGACAAAATTATGACAAGGAGAACTACTAGCTATCTTAGCAATTGGATTCCTGAAATACTAGTATTGCTGTGAAAGAAGGAAGTAAGGAAGAATACACATAATTATTTTATATAAAATTCTTGATAGATACGTGAGTTGATGAGTATTATTAATATGTAAAGATGAGTGAGCCTGTAATAGAAGGATGAGTCAAGTAAGTACTTGTGATAGTTTTTGTATTTGAGATAAAAAAAAACTGCTAGTAGTTGGGGGTGTGTGTACGTGAGAATTGTAGTTTTTTTTTTAAAAATGTTTAAAAGAGTCCACAATGAGAGACCACCAGGCCAATTAGGAGCTCTTTGTTTATATATAGAAAGACATGGGTATTTATTTAGGTAATTACCTCTATTATTTTTTAAAAAAATTAAGCAATAAAGTAACTTTAACATTGGTATTTATAAAAAAAATTCAAATATATAAATTTAAAATGAATCCAAAAGAGGAGATCACCTTACCAAGACTTTCCCTTTATATATAGTAGGATAATCTTTGATAAGTTAAATTCTATATACTAGTCATCCACTCACATTCGATATGTGTGCATATCATCCAAAATTAATAAATTTCAAGATCATTATAAATAAAGAAAAAAAACTCAATGATAGAAATAAAAAATAAATAAATAAGACAAAATTATAACAAAGAGAACTTACCTTGTAGAGGTTGGATTCCTAGAATATTGGTATTGCTGTGAAAGAAGGAAGAATGCATAGATAATTATTTTGTATGAAATTCTTGGCAAAATTGTGAGTTGATAAGTATTATTAATATGGAAAGATGAATGAAATATGCAATAAAGTAACTGCTTGCGGTAGTTTTTGTATTTGAGAATAAAAAAAAAAATACCGCTAGTAGTTGTGGGTGTGTGTGAACGTGAGAGTTGTAGTTTTTTTCAAAAAAAAAAAAAAATTTTAAATGTTTAAAAAGAGTCAATAAAATGATAAATCGCCAGACCAATTGGGAACTCTTCCTTTATATATACTAGTAATTTTTGCACACTCTGTGTGTGCTATTTCACAAAAAAAAATATAGATAAATACATTTTTAAATATATTAAGAGGCAATATTTAGCAACTAACTAAATATGTGGGAAGTTTTTTTTTCCTATTTAAATTTGTTGGTAGTTTTTTTTTTAAATTTAAAATATTAATTTATTTAAAATTAAATTGGATACCAAAAGGAGAGACCATTATATCAATTGAGAGCTCTCCCTTTGTATATAATTTATGGAGCATTCTATAGTTTATATATATATAGATAAGATATAATAAGATAAGATATATATGTGCGTGTTTGTGTGCGCGCCCAAATCAGTTCGTTTTTCTTATTACATGACATTCGTCTAAATAGTCCAAAATAGACCAAATTTTAAAACAAAGTTGAAGGCCCAAACTAGTTTGGTGTAGGGCCTGTAGGCATACAATGTTATCAGGCTAATTAACAAGACCAAAATTGAAAGAAGTATATTTTATTATTATTTTTTGGATGAAAGAATGGAGGGATGCATGTAATGTCATTTGAAGAATTTCGTCACGCTTTGACTGCTATGATAGGTTTCTCTTTTGTTGATGTTAGGAGGTGTGGTAATAATTCAGCACATTTAACGGCCCATAGAGCATTATCTCTTGACAGTAAATTTTTGGATTTAAACTATTTACTTCATTTCAAAATAACAATTATTTTAAATAATTTATTTTATGTTATATTATTTGTCGTTTTAAAAATTTGAGAAAGTATTAAATGATACTTTATTAATTTTTACCCTTAGTTTCACATTATGCAAATAGGTAATTTAGTCATTTTAAACTTTTTTTTTATTATAAAATTAATGCAATTTAATACTAACTTGTTTAATGTGTGTGTACTAACAAAAGATGATTGTTATGTTAAAATGTAATAAATATTAACTAAGCTGGTTAAGTCAAATTATTAATAATATTATAATTAGTGGTACTATATTAAATATAATTTCCTCTTCCACTTCTAATGATCCTTTAAACCACTAACTATACTGGAGACGTCAAGTCAACTTATTAATAACATCATAACTAATGGTATTGTATTCAATACACACCTTGAGTTTCAAAATAATTGTCTGAATTAGATTGGTACGCACATATTAAAAAAGTTAACAAATTATATCAATTTTACAAAAATTAAATAAATAAATAAATAAATAAAGTGACTCTAATACTCTTTTATATTAATATATCAATTATATAAATTTTCCTTCATTGATACAATACTAAGGATAAAAGTTAAAAAAATATAATTTAATACTAAATTGATTTCTGAAGACGACAAATATTTTAAAACAGAATAAATTGACTAAAATGATAATGATTTTAAAGAAAGATACTTTCCTCTCTCACTTTAGGACCAGTAGAAATTCTTACAAGAAATATTATGGACCCTTGGTTTATGGTAGGCTATCTCACCATTTAGAGTGAGGTGAAATAAAATAGAGTGAGATGACCTAAAATAAATTAAGAGGGTCTTGACATTATATCACAAATTCGATTCACGGTATAAAAATTTTATTTAGTACCAGATATTACATTCTTATTATTTTCATGCCCACAAAGTTGGGGTCTAATATTCTCTCGGTGTAGAGACCAAATATGATTTACTTGGAGATTGTGACACTCGAGCTTAGGTGCTAGTAGCGTACCTTGATTTTTTTAACTTAAATGACTAACTACCGCTTAAATTATTAATAGTCTATAATCAATGTATTATATTCAATGCATGCAATTAACCCTCCCACTCGTGATGTAGGTGCATGGAACGGGCAATCCATTGATATGGAATTAGCTAGGGTTCGTTTGATTAGTCAATTTAATACTGAAAATTAATTGATTAAGAAATTTTTGAATTTAGTATGTTTGATAATAGAATTCTCTTATCACTTAATACATTAAGCATTACTTAATTTGTATTCAAAATTTTAAGTAAAAATATTTTCATTTAATCTGTTGAATCTTAAATAAATGCACAAACACATACATAGTCTAACACACACATACTCTCTCAATCACACATATTCACACACACACTTTCTCTCACTTGCGCACACACACACTCTCTCACACAAACACATACTCTCACACACACAAAAACACATACTTCCTCACATATATCATTGTCTCTCTCACACATATACACACTTAATCTCTCACACATTCTCTTTTGTATTTTTTCATACTCATATTCACAGACATTCACACACGCATATTTTCTCTCACTCACATACACACATTCTATCACACATACAGATTCTCACACACACACATACATACTCTATCACACACACACATCTCTCATACACATTTATACCATCCTTAATTATTCATTTTCTTTTCTACACATATATGACAATTATTTATAATAAATTAATACATGTATGAAGTGACATATTTAATTCAGAAATTGAATTCGGTTGATTATCAAACAAAAATAAATTTATTAATTCAACAATTAATACTTTCAGAACTTACAAATCAAATTTCAGAATTCAGTATTCAGCATTAACAAACACCCCCTCTAGTTGGTAATTTCTTGTTTCCCGCGCCTGAATTCAATACAAGTAGCCATATAATAGTGTAAAAGGCTAAACCTTTTTTTTTTTTTGGATACTACAACCTCCCCTAGTGTCTCTATTACAGTAAATGCATGTCTTTATTTGGTTTACACATGTTAGAACAAAAATATCTTACTGTAATACCGCATAGTTGAAATAACAGATGACTTCAATACATATTACATTGTCACTTTTTTTAAGGTTTAATTAAATTACCACTATCATAATTAGTGTAAAAAAGAGTTATGTAAATTAGCCTCTAGAATACAAAGAAACCTATTGATTGGTTGCATTTTACACTAATGAAATGAATCCACTAAATATTCAAACTCTTGACAAACTTGTCATATATTTTAGGAGGTAAGAAAAATAAGAGAACGATCATATATTGTGATTCTTCCTTTTTTTTTTTTTTTTTTTTGCTTTTAAACATACATGAGTCATATATATATATATATGTGTGTGTGTGTGTTAAGTGCGTGTCTTCATTAATTATGAGACATCTATTTACTAATTCATAACTTTTTAAAAAATCATATCTATTGACTTGAATTGAATAGATACTCATGTAATTATGTACGTACCATGCATTTCATATTTTGAAAATTGTCAAATAACTTACTATATATTTAGTCAAGTGAAAAATACACCATATAAGTTTGGCTTAAGCGCCAAATTAATACACATCTCTGATCTATATATACATGCATAATCTATAATCCTATATATTCCCTATTGCACCTTACAATAAGAAATTATCTAACATAATTCATGATAACTGAATACATGCATGGATAATCACATATCCTTAATTACCTACTAAAGAAACACTAGTCTATGCGCATTAATTTACCCAATTCACCCTCAAAAGTTATTCATTTTCAGCAAACGTGAAGGAGTAAGAGCCCCATACGAACCATAACCCTTAGCCAAAAAACTATTCCTTCCCAAACGTCGACTTGGACTGAATGGACTACACTTCCAGAACTGTATGCAAAACCGCAACCATAATTAACCTCTTTGCCACTATCCATCTCAGCCAAGACCTTCACAAAAAGTTCCACCTCACACGGAAGCCAAATTGGACCTTCAGGACAAGTGAAACCATATTCCAATTCTGCATCCTCAAGAAGCATCTTGAATAATGGATGGTTAGCATATTCGGCCTTGATCACAAATTTTTGTTTCTCCGGCCCGACGCGAACCGGAAAACAACCGTCCGGTGTTACTTGCCTCTTATCCATTGTCCGACCACCTCTAGAAAACGTTAATGAAAGTAACATTTTCTTGAATAGTGAATTCTTCTCCTTTGTACTACTACTCTTCAAGATACCCCCCTCCATCCAAAATTGAAATCTATTTATTTTTTGAAGAAAGATTTTGAGGGTTTTGTGCAAAAAGGAAGTATTTGTTGGTTTTGGTTGTTTTGGAGGGGCTTCAGACTTTCAATTCAACCTCTATCATAGGCCAAAGTGAACATGGATTTTATAATTTTTTTGAGATTGTCATTCTTGGTTTTGCCGAATTGATCATATTTAAAACTGAATATCAAGAATTAATTCAAGATATATACATAACTAAAAGCTTTGGTAAAATAAAAACTTGCATGGAATTTTTTGGTATTCTAAATCATAAGATGAAGTTCGGAAGAATTAATCCAAGACAACCTTTTAAAGAGAAGGATAAGAACTACTAATTAGACAAGAAGATAAAACCTCTTACAATTGGCAATAGAATAAGTTTTAGAGGGTAAGTACGTTTCTAAATTCTAACTGGGACAATTTATGCATAGGAAAGGCAAACTCATATATAACCCCGAACTGAATAATTTCTCCCCCACATTTATACTCTCCAAAGTCAAACTTGTTTCGTCAACGCAGAAAGAGCCATCAGCATTAAGTACATAAAGAAGGATATATCAATTTTAAGATTGCCAGTATGGGACAAAATTATGGGGTGGCGAATGTATGTGATTTCAACGCCTCGGGGGTAGTGGACAAACTACTGTGAGGGAATGTAATATATTGGAATTATTAGCATGTGGATTCTTATTTTTTACTTGTTATAGAAATGGATTGATCGAGGAAAATATTTAAATAGATCTGATTTTTGATTTCACTTATAAATTTTAATATAAATTTAACTAGGATAAATGGCATAAATTAATGTAAGTAATATTTTATAAATTTTAATTCTGACCACAAAATTTATAAATATAATCTAAAACTGAATTTTTCTAAATATTTTTCGTCGCTCAAAGTGGATGAATCATGGTTTTGTGGAAAACAAGAAAAGTAATATTACTTAGTACTAAGTGAGATTTTATTATTAGCCCAACAAAAGCAATTAGTGTTGGGATTCTAGGGAATTTATAATTCCACATAGCAGTGGGAGTAGCTAGAATGAGGAAATTTCCTGGAAAGTGTTATTTTTAAATAGTTTAATTTTTATTTTTTTGTGAATTTTACCGTGCATGACGGATTTCATAGAAGACAAGCAAACAACTACCCACTTAAAAAGTATTTCTTAATAATACTTGTAGATTAAAAAAAAAACAAAAAACAACTCCCCACTTAAAAAGTTAAAAATGGTGGGTATGTATGTGTATATATATATATGTGATAATAATGGCTGAAATAGTTACTATTTATTTGGATAGGAAAACAAAGATCAGATTTTATCAAGCACAATTAATACAAGCATGACATATCTCGCGACTTATGAATTTCATTTTCGCTCCTTCTTTTTCAATAATCAATACTGTGTCATACATTCATGCATGCGGACCAAAAAGTCCTTTTTCTTTGATTGACGTATTCCTAAAAACCGATAAAAAGACAAAATAGAATAATTTTTAAAAATATATAGATCAACTTATTTACACAACATATTTATATATATATATCTGCAATCATATTTATAAACAAAACACTTTTCATGAAAATTTATGAATTATTGACATGTGGAATGTCAAATATATAGTAAATTTATATAGTTATAGTGAAAATGATCAATTATATAATTATAGTAAAAATTGAAATTAATTACCATAAATATTACCTTTAACTTTTTTTATTTGTTCAAAATTTTCATTTTATGCACATATACCTCTTATGATTGAATTTTTCCAAGAGAATTATAAAATTAAAAGTGTAATATAAATAATCATATATATCAATTACCAATAATAACTTAGGAAAATAAATACATATTAATTTGGATAAAAGGGTTGACATATAATATTAAAGGGTTGCTCCTAATAACCATCATAAATAAGAAGATATTTTGCCTAAATATATCTTATTAATATTATTTTACAACCTAATTGCATATAGTATAGATTATTAAAAGTTTATCCCGAAAATTGATTTTTTTTATATAGATATAGTATAGATTTTATCAAAAAATTAATAACTACTACGTCACAAAAAATTTATACTACTAAATAAATTTATTTTTTTGTATTTTTTATAAACTTTATGTTTATTGATAACTAATATTTAAATATCGGTAGATGTTACTCTTAACTGTTATTAAGATAAGTTCTCTAAAACAAATAGCAAGTTTTCTCTTCAACTTATCTTTCCTATATGGACCCACTTGCGTAATCTATCTATACTATATAGTACAAAAAATTGGTTTTTTGTGAGAAGTTCTACTACTTCGACCAGTGATAAATATTAATAAATCTACATATTAATTTTAATAGTAAAAATAAAAAATAAAATACTTAATTAAAAATTTCAATTCAAATTAATTACCTAAATCCTATCTTAGCTATTTTTATTTGTTCAAGATCCTTACATTATGTAACCTACCTCTTATCATTTATTTTTCTCAAAAGGGTTGCAATACTAAATATTATGGATCATTACATATGTCACGCCCCAAAAACATCAACGCGCGCTAATGGTATGATACATGCAACAAAATCTAACCGCATGATGTATTTATAGAACCATCAAGCCATAGAATTCTTAAAAAATGTTACTATATAAACCGTTTAATGGATTTCTTAATAAATTTTACACAAAAATACGAATTAGTTGCGCAAGTAATTCCGCTGTCTCTTATACACATCTAGATGTGTATAAGAGACAAGTAATGTGGAATCTAGAGAAAATCTAAAAGCCGCTAACGCGTGGAGAGTCAAAGACGAGCACCTAATCGAAAAATTATAAGTCACGTGGGGTGAGCATAACTAGCTTAGTACACATCATAAAAACTCTTCAAATGGGGCCAAGCATTTCGATAAAAAGAAAACATAATTATAATAACATTTGCGAAAACCATAGTCATGAAGCAGTTTCTAAAATGTCTCATGCCATTTAAACGTCAGGCATGTCCAAAACATAGTCAAAAGATCCAATCATTTCAAAACATAGTATGCTAAAGCATAGCGAACAAATCCAAGTATAGTTTCAATCCGAAATTTAATAAAATAGCATGAGTATCTTTTAGGCTCAAAAGTACAGGTCTTGAAATGTCCAAAACATAGCCAAACAGATCAAATCATTTCAAAACATAGTATGCTAAAGCATAGCTAACAAATCCAAGTATAGTTTCAATCCGGAATTTAATAAAATAGCATGAGTATCTTTTAGGCTCAAAGGTAAGTCCAAAACATAGCCAAACAGATCAAATCATTTCAGAACATAGTATGCTAAAGCATAGCTAACAAATCCAAGTATAGTTTCAATCCGGAATTTAATAAAATAGCATGAGTATCTTTTAGGCTCGAAGGTATGACTGACAGTACTAGCCAGATGTAGTAATCTACCACACCTACTAGTTTGACCGGGAGGTCAAGTTATCCCATCACAAGACCCCGTATCAATTAGTTCAAAACATTCACAGAAGTCACCATGTAGTCCCATGGATGACTATAGAACCGGTTCTCCACAAATCAAACATTTCCAAACACATCCAAAATTATATACCTCGATCACCTATGAGCCAAAACAGTCATAAAATGCTTTCATTTATCAAAAGAGTTTGCAAACATATCAATTGATTAACATAAAATAGCTTGGTCCCGATTTCATATGTAATAATTTCAAAACTTGGTAAAAGTGCAATTCCAAACATCATACACATTCTAAAATCCATCCAAACATATTTCGAAAGTCGTTAAACAAAATACAAGTGGAAGAGGGTCTATGTTACCCACAAAATCCATTCAAACATAATTCAAAAATCGTTAAACAAAATACAAGTGGAAGAGGATTTATGTTACCCACAAAATCCATTCAAACATATTTCGAAAGTCATTAAACAAAATACAAGTGGAAGAGGATTTATGTTACCCACAAAATCCATTCAAACATATTTCGAAAGTCATTAAACAAAATACAAGTGGAAGAGGGTTGATGTTACCCACAAAATCCATTCAAACATATTTCGAAAGTCATTAAACAAAATACAAGTGGAAGAGAATCTATGTTACCCACAAAATCCATTCAAACATATTTCAAAATCCATCCAAACTTATATTTCAAAATCCATCCAAACATATTTCAAAAATCGTTAAACAAAATACAAGTGGAAGAGGGTCTATGTTACCCACAAAATCCATTCAAACATATTTCGAAAGTCGTTAAACAAAATACAAGTGGAAGAGGTCTATGTTACCCACAAAATCCATTCAAACATATTTCGAAAGTCGTTAAACAAAATACAAGTGGAAGAGGGTCTATGTTACCCACAAAATCCATTCAAACATATTTCGAAAATCGTTAAACAAAATACACGTGGAAGAGGGTCTATGTAACCCACAAAATCCATTCAAACATATTTCAAAATCCATCCAAACATATTTCAAAATCCATCCAAACATATTTCAAAAATCGTTATACAAAATACAAGTGGAAGAGAGTCTATGTTACCCACAAAATCCATTCAAACATATTTCAAAAATCGTTAAACAAAATACAAGTGGAAGAGAGTTTATGTTACCCACCTATCAAAGCAAAAACTGCACAAAAGATCACTGAGACGCAATCGCCGGCGGTAGGTGGCGTGGTACCTAAAACAAGTATAAGAGGACTCTTAGAAGATGTGTATAAGAGACAGAGTCATTCTGCGAAACGACGCGAAACGATAGAAAACGACACCAACAACTCTTTGGTCAAAAATGACCTTTTCACAAATTCGACCAACTTCGACAAACTAAAACCCCAGTCAAAACACTTAGTTAACCCCTCAAATTCGTATTACAGCTAGATTAAGAGATAATAAGCTCAGTTTTCCAGAAAAACCGCAAAAACTTCGCCTCTCCCTAGGCTATAAGTAGGTTATCCTCCCTTATACAAAATCCAATTCCAAGGTATCAAGGGACCTTGGTTACAACCCAACTCAAAACAACATATTCAACCAACCAACAAAATCCAATTCCAAGGTATTCAAGGGACCTTGGTTACAACCCAACTCAAAACAACATATTCAACCAACCAACAAAATCTATAAACGGAAAGATTCACCGGAGCAATAGCCGGGACTATAAGAGAGATTGTATAACAGACCTGTCTCTTATACACATACAATGATGTGTATAAGAGACAGATTCTACAAGCTCTAAATTGGATAGGAATTGAGACTTGAAACCAAGTGGAATTGATTTTCCGATTAGCCACACGCATGATTCAAACATGCTTCCTAACCATCCCACTACCAAGGAAACACTTAAAACCATCAAAAGATCATTAAAGATCCTTCAAACATAACCAATTATCCAAATTAACCTAGTTGCGCCAAACTTCCGCTTACTTACAAAATGAAGGAAAATCAATTCCACTTGGTTTCAAGTCTCAATTCCTATCCAAACTAAGCTTAAAACACTCTTAAAACATCATTATATGCATAGACATAAGAATTCATAGCATAACACTCTAGGTCACATATACACATCTAGATGTGTATAAGAGACAGATGTTGAAGAACCATAAAAAGTTGTTAAAAATCAGATGTGTACTTCCCAAGATGTTAAAACACTAAAAACAACCCATAACATACATAAATCATATGACATATAAGGCTGCAAAGAGAATTTTCTTCAGCCATAAATAATCCTACAAAACTTGAAATTAAAGCTTGGATCATAAAGCCCATAAGCCATAAATGCTAAAATACATAAAATCTTACCTTCCAAGTGATTTCTACTTGAAATCCAAGAAAATTTTTGGGGAAAATGGAGAAGGAAATTTCAGCCAGCAGCAAGAGAAAATGAGGAAGAGGAGTTCATTGGCTGACTAGGATATAATTAGGAAGAAAAACAACAAGAAGAAGACTTAAAAGAATTCCAAAGTTGACCCAAATAGTACCCAAGTTGACCAAATAGTCTCCAAGTTGACTATTTGACCCAAAAACTAATTTTTGCTACTAAATTATCATTCTAAATCAGCCATCAAACAACACTCACACACCACAATGCACTAATTACACTTAGTCCAATTTTTGACCCGTTTACCCGCCGGAATCGAAATCGCGTAAATCGAAAAATTTGCCGAATTGAAAAACGAATAAGTTGAAGTACTTTATGACTAAAAATAATATGAAAAACATTTTAAACCAGTTAAAATCAAAGAACAATGCTAGTAAAATACTGGGTTTCACAACATAAGCATCAATTCTTTATGATACATGACAAATATAAAATGATGTTATTTATAATAAATTAAAATTTTAAAAAAATGTTACCTATATAATGTTTAATGGATTATTCTTAATAAATTTTAAAAAATGTATAATATAGTTGCAATGAGTAATTTCATTCTTGCAACCAAATTATAATACTTTTATCAAAAAAATTAATAAGAAAAAATTACAAATTTAATCGCTAAACTACTTTTAATATCTCATGGAGATTCTCAAATATATATTTTTTAAAATATTTTTCGTCATCAACTATTTTTTAATCCCACAGAAGTCTCCCAAACTTTTTTGTCCCTCAAGTACTTTTGTAATCCACATATATACCCTTTGTTTTTATTTAAATCTTTTGTCCCTCGAGTTTTCTGTTTGTTGTTATCATAGATAGATGACTACTTTGATTGAAAGAAAAAAAAAATACTTGAGGGACTTTCGTGAAATTTCGAAAATAGTTGAAGATGAAAAAGTTTAAATAAAACTTGGGGGCCTTTTTACAATTAATTCAATTGATAATCGTATACTGTATCACAATGAAAAAACAAAGTTCTAAAATTAATTTTTTTTCTTTGTATCTCTTTTCAACATTATGTTCATTGGCAATTAGTTGTTTATTGATGTTATTATTAAATGAGGATGTATACATATTCGTTAAAAAATAACTTTAATATTATATCTCATCTATTTTTTAGTAATTTTTTCATATCATTACATTTACAAATATGCTTTTTATAATTATATGCTGATGAGTAAATCAATTGTTGTAAGTGTTTCTTTTTTCTCTTCCTTTTTATATAGAAAATAATAATTACACTTTCTTTTATTTATTTATTTTTTTAAAATCCATCCCTCTCCCTACCTTGTAATGATTCAAACACTCATTACCAATAGGTCATTGGTAAGAAGTATCTTACCACTTAAACTGCATTTCATTATCGTTACACTTTCTTTTATATACCATAAAAGTATGACATTTTCAATTTTAATCATTTTGATAAAATTATTTACTTATTACAATTTTGATCTCATAGTCCTATCTAGAATTTTATCTTCTTGAAAATTAATATGTAATTTTTTAAAAATTATTTTTTAAACAATTGGTATAATTTTTTTAAAGATTGTCAGACATATAAGACTAACATTTGTGATTATATGAGGATAATTATGTACAAGTGTTCAATAACAAATTTTTTGTAAGACAACATAATAGTTTCAATTGCACATTCAATGATGATGTTATTTAATTGTCTTCTTTGTTTTTTTATTTATTTATTTAGTTTATGGTGATGTAGAACTTACTATATATAATTACTCAGTTAATAATAAAAGTTTTCAAGCAATAATCATTATACTAATATTATTTTATTGTATTAGTTATTTATATTTATTCTTTCTTATATAGCACGATTTATAAACTAACTAATGTAAGTGTAAGTTTGGAGGTTTTGGACTTATGGTAAGTATTAGAGTTTTATTTTTGTGTAGATTTTAATGTTTTTCCTTTTTACTCTTACAATGGGCTGAAGAAATGGATTATATGCATAAACTAAAGATTCAATGATACTTTTCGAATAAGTAATATTTTAGTCTATAACAAATATATGATAAAAAATAGGTCTTATTTCATTTTATACTCTTCAACATATACTCAATTTTTATTTTGCACCCCTAATTTTAGTTCTAGTTACTTTGCACCCTTAACTTTGAAATTTATCATATCTCAATCTATTTTTAACATCGTCACCAAACTTAATGGAATCTTTGTTTATGCACCCAAAATATTATGGCTATATCATTGTCTATTCCCCTCAATTTGTTATACACACAAAAAGGTTATGTTACTTTTGGTGACTATGAAAAATTGACTGAAATTGGGCATGATTAAAAAAGCATGGGGTGTAAAATATCTTAAATTGAAATTGGGAATGCAAAATAATTTTTTTTTTAAATATCCATATTTTAGTTTTTTTTTTTTTAAGTTTATTGGGAATGAGAATTCCTATACGGAAAAATATACACATATTAAAGTTAAATATGTAAGCTACTATCATACATAACTCTCATATAATTAATACTTATTTCTTATAATTAACTTTCACTTATTTTTGTATAACTGAAATTTGAAAATTTTTAAGAGTGCATTCGAGAATTGTGTTACTTTTATCTATTCTTTTAGTTTATGGTGTTATAGAACCTAAAAGCATTAAAGTTCCCTTCGAATAGTGTAAATTACTCATTATTTTTACTAATAATATTTTACAATTATTTATTATTTATTTTTCAATTACTTTTTAATCTCAACATATATCAAATTTAACAATTAGTTACAGTATTATTTTAAATAATATTACCAAAAATAGTTATTCAAACGGAGCCAAATTTTGATTTAATTATTAAAAAATATTTTATTCCTTAATTTACATATTTAACATTTAAATTTCATAATATTTTCTTTTTTTTCGTACATAACACGGGTTTTTAGGGTAAGATATATGTATTGTAATAATGGCTGAAATACTTAGTACTAGTATGTATTGTAATAAAGGAAAACAAAGGACAGGTTTTAGCAGGCACAATTAATATAAGCATGAAATATCTCGCGACATACGAATTTCATTTTCGCTCCTTCTTTTGCAATAATGAATACTATGTCAAACATTCATGCATGCGGACCAAAAAGTCCGCCTTTTTCTTTGATCGAGTATTCCTCTTCGACTTTGTTATAGCATAACATTTATTCTTGTTGAGTCAATTTTTACATAGACATAATTTGTGTAAGAATTAAAAGGTATTTTGATTTATGAGTATAAAGAGAAGAAATAAGAATTAAAATTAATGATACTTATAATGTTGTTTGGTTAATTACTATCGAAATTTTCTATGAGAATAAAAGTATTAGAAAATTCTAAGATCCTTTGTCTACTATCATTTTGCTACTTGTAATTAGAGTTTCAATTAAATTGATTAAGTCTTATTAATATAATAAATTCCATTTCTTATTCAAACCAAATAAATTAAGAGAAATGATATAAACTCATACCGATAATGAAATTTCTATTTTTATTTCAATTCCGATTCTTGAATATGAACCAAACATCTCCTTAGTTTACTCTTGTATGCTATCACATTTTTCTCTTGTCAATATACTTAATTATAGCGGAATTAGTTTAATATAAACCAAGACAAAATTCATGTGAGATCATTTACTTGTGAGTTTTAGCCGGTTAATTTTTCATCTTTAAACTTAGATCTTCTTTTTTAACGAAGATAATATCTTTTAGAGCTCATATTTTTTTGCATGAATTTTCTGCCAAATCAAAGTAAAGTATACATTTACAAATGAGAAAGTGGTTTTTCACTTATTTTGAAAAGTTATTTATACACAGAAAACCACTTTTTAAAACGAAAATGCATTAGTATTTGGTCAAGAAAAATGACATTAATAGTGTATAACATTTCACATTTGTATATTTTTGTAATCTTTCATATTTAAAATGATTCATTTTAGTCCCTCACAAATTTAAAACGCACCATTTTGGTTTTTCGACATAATTATGGGTATATTTTAGCCTAAAATACTCACATGTGTATAAAATATAACATATTCAAGTGTAAAATTGACAATACATAATTTTAAACAATAAATCAATATGTCCTAAAAAAGAGGACACATTGGATGTGTATGAAGTTATGTTACAAAGAAGAAAAATAATTGAATATAAATTCTATACTAGCGATGGTAGGTGAGAATTTCAGGATGCTAGTGATAGATTTTAGGTAGTGTCGTTTAATGAAAATTTATATCTTGCCAATTTTGTTCTTGAAAAATATAACATTCGATACACATGTGAGTATTTCAAGTCAAAATATACTGATAATTGTATTGAGAAACCAAAATAGTATATTTTGAATTTATAAATGAATAAAATGCATCATCTTTTAAATATGAAAAACTAAAAAAGTACAAATGAAAAATGTAAATGACTAATAGGATTGTTTTCCCTTAGTATTTTAGTATGATGAAATTTACTAGTACTATAACAAAACGAGATTATTTCTTATATGAATTCGGTTTACGGTAGATGAAATAGATCCCTTTGGTTTATATTCATCCGCATCACTCTGACTTATTAAAAAATAAATTTTTTAAAGATAATGTGTATAAGTATGGATCAAAATATCTATTTCACCTTCACATGCATATAAAAATGTTTCCAACAAAACTACCCAGCCAAGAAACTATCGTTGGGACTACTATACACCTGACCAACTTTAATGATATTGATGATCAATCACCATTCAGGCGTTGACAATACTGTGTTATCTTGTCAAATCCCCACGTTCTAATAATGACGGTTGATATTGACTTGCTGCGTGTAATTTAAAAAAGAATATAATTTATAAAGTCCTAAATTTAAATTTATTTGTTAAAATTATTTTACGCTAAGAAAAAATTATATTTAATTACAAAATTTTGATTTTAAATTCTTGATTGAATTTTATTTTTTTTAAAACAAAAATTAATGATATATTAATAATTTTTGTTAATTTATCATTTTTATAAATACATTTATTCAAAAATTCATAAGCTATCTCGTAAAAATTGATAATTAATTCTCAAGCAAATTCCATATTCAACTTAGTTTGGTTATTTGTATAAATGATACACCACATCGGGATGCAATTAATTCTTTATTAAAATAGACAACAAATTTGACACTTTTATTTATTTTTTCAATTTATAACTCTACTATCTTACTCTTATTTATCTATTATTAAGAAAATGCCCAATTAGACCAAAGAAATTAGAAGAATTCCGCCTCTATATATCAAAAGAATATACTATTATACCATCAAGTTGACATTTACAGGGCAGTAAATGCAGTCATTTTCAAAATGGCAGTAATTCAGCATTGGTGTCTTTTGACAGGGATTGTATTATGCAACTAAGGTTGAGAAATTTGATCTTATCAGTTTTGTTGTTTCTCACCTGATTGGACATTAATTAGATGTAATCACTCAAAATGATGAGTCCAAATCTGGAAAGACAAATGTTATTGCCGTAGGTGTTTTCCTTTCGGGGAAAAAAAAAAGTTATTGCCATTATCAGGGCGGGTCGGCGGCCGCCCTAAAAATTTTTAAGAACCTATATGTATTATGTATATCTATAAAAGTTGGGTATTAAAAAAGTATAGGGTTAATTACACTTTACTTTCTTAAATTTTAATATTATTAACATTTTAATTCCTACGTTATCTTCTGAGCTATTTATCCCTTTCGTTATCACAATTTAATATTTTGACCATTTTATCCCTATATCATTTTATTCATTTTTTTTTGTTTGATTACACTTTACCTCTTCAAGTTTAAAAGACTAATACTTTAGTTCATGACGTTGTTTTTAACAATAAAATACTTGAGTTACGCTTATTGCATACTTGACAATTATAAGTCTATAACTTATTTTAATATCTTTTTTTGTTTATTTTGGTTTTATGAATATATATTTCCTCAAGAGAAATTTTGAATTAATGTACAATTAAATATGAATAAATACCTAAAAGTTTAATTCGGTGTATTTATTAGACTTTTTTGTTTGAATTAGCCTCACTTGTATGCCTTGCAATTTAAATAGGATGCATATAATGCTTACAAATAATATATAATAGTATAAGAAAATGAGTATGTGTATAATAGTATAAGAAAATTTCCCTAACTTTATACAATAGAAGATCTATTCTTATATACTTTTGCTCCCCAACCTTTTATTCCTACATTGGCCTATGGCCATAGCAACAATCTCCCTTTGATAGCCAAGTCTTGGTTCCAAAAAAAAAAAATACCAAGTTATACCATGTTTGCCATACGGGAATAATCTGGAATAGAAAATTCATTCTAATTTGTCTTTTCTATTCTTCGTTTGATATGATACTTTCAAGTTATAAATCCCATTTCACAAGGAATATCGTTCTTTCTATTAGACTCTGGAAAGCTTATTCCTCAAAAAAAAATTGAGGAAAGCCTATTCTAACTCCAACTTGGAGAAAGAAGATTATGCAATGCCAACTTTATCCATTTATTTGAAATTTAAATTAAATTATCGAATTTCTATAAACAAATATTATGACATGCATAATAAATAAATAAAACACAATTTAAACATTTTTAAATAAATATAATTTTCAATAAATACATATAAAATTAGCTAAGTGGTACTATTTAATGTGTATTTAAATGCAAAAAAAAAATATATGTAATTTTTTCTAATTTTTTTTTATCTTTAAGACAAAATATTTATAATTTCTCGCACTCATAGAAATGTTAATAATATTGATAAAAAATAAAAAATGTTATATTTCTTAAAAAAAAAAAAAAAGGTATGTAAGTCTAGTTAGTATAAAATACTTTTCATTTTGACATTAAAAATGATTATATAGCAAATACTAAAAAATGAATACTCATTTCATTCTCCCTTAAGTCTCCATACATTAGACTGCATGTAATGGAATAAGTATTTTTGGTTATTTTAGATTGAAATGCATTGTGTCTGAAATGATCTTTCTGTTCTAAGTTATTCCTACATACCAAACATGGGATAAGTCCTATTTAGATGTGTAAATGTGATAAGCTCTTATTGGTTAATTTGGGCAGGTTATATCATTTAGATTTTAAACTTTTTTAGAAAGATTACAAATTTTGACCTTAATTTGTCATACTTAAATCTCATTACCACAATAAAAAGAAAATAAATCTGTACCTAAAATAAATAAACAAATATGCTACCTATAGAAGAAAATTAACCCAAATATTATTTTTTCCCCTTTGATTAAACCAAAAGTCTTTGTTCAAAATAAATCAAAAGGTTAAACCAAGTCTCTAAATACTATTTGGATGTGTAAATGTGACAAGCTCTTATTGGTTAATTTGGGTAGGTTACATCATTTAGATTTTAAAATTTTCCAGAAAGATTACAAATTTTGACCTTAATTTGTCATACATAAATAATCTCATTACCACAGTAAAAAAGAAAATAAATCCGTACCTTAAATAAATAAATATGCTGCCTATTGAAGAAAATAAACCAAATATATTTTTATTTTTTCCCCTTTGATTAAACCAAGTCTTTGTTCAAAATAAAATAATAGCCTAAACCAAGTCTCTAAGTACTATTTGGATGTTTAAATGTGACAAGCTCTTATTGGTTAATTTAGGTAGGTTACATCATTTAGATTTTAAACCTTTTTAGAAAGACTAAAGTTTTGACCTTAATTTTATCCTACATAAGAGTCCAACATGGTTAGTTTTGTGAGAGTTTGACAAATGAGTCCTCTGTTTTAATTTAATAAAATTGTAGCGGCTGTTTGATAAATAATTTCTGCCCCCCACTTCTATTCTTCATCATGTAGTTGTTTAATTAGTTCCTGCACCAAAAATTACGGCTCTTAATTTTTTCTTCGATAATAGTAATCATCCATCCTTGTGTTCAGATTATTTTCCAGCCTATTAATTCATGTGTAAAAAGAAATGGAAGGTCGGCCTAATTTTAAACACAGTATTTAATTAAATCAAATCAAGAGAAGTCTGTGACATCTATTGAAGAATATTGTTTGAACAACAAGAAATTTATGCATGATAAAAAAAATAATTTATAAAATTATAAATTCAGAATCACTAATTAATTAAAGTTAATTTATGTAATAAAATTATATTCAGAATCACTAATTAATTAAAGTTAATTTATGTAATAAAATTATATTCATTATCAATTTTTTATTTAAAATTTAATTAAATTTTATTTTTTTAACGAATTTAATAACACATAATTAATTTTATCACTTCATATAAATATTCTGTATTATTATATAATCAATAACAAATTCTCCTCCACTTCCAACTGTTGTAGTGTAGTAGTTCATCATCTTTAATTATTTAATTTTTTCATGGTATCGAAGGATTGGTTCATTAGCTTTGACTGATTTTGATGCACACACAATCTTCTTTAGTTGTCCACGTATGGACACGTTTCAAACACACGTAGCTAGTTTTTTATTTTTTATTTTTTTATTATTTTGTTTGGGGCTATCTACTGCACAAGCTACCACATCATCAGCTTTCAAGAAAATATTTAGGTAGATCCGATCTTCAATCTTATCTGTAAATCCTGTAGTTTGGATTATACATGAGCTGATGTCGTAGATTTTATAAATTTTAATCCATATACCACAAAATTTTAAGTGAAATATGGGTCTGAATTTACCTAAATATTTGCCTTCAAGAAATAGTTGCGTAAGTCGTTTAGAAATTATTTTTTGGATAGTGTTTAAATTTATGAAATTTCTCAGAACTAGTAATTCATAATTTTTTTTACAAAATTATACGGCAAAAATTTCTAATTAATTAATTAATGAATCCTTAATATGGTTGTATATTCGCATAGCCATCGTACTAATATCTTTTTAGAGTTTTTTTTTTTTTTTTTTTCATGGTAGATTAATTTCAAACAGCACCAACATTTTTTTTTCCCCAAAAATTGATAATTAAATGCCTCCATTTTGATGGTCGGCTTTTGAGACATATAATCCTTTAAATTCATCGTGATAATTACCCAATATGAGTACTTAAAAACCACTTTATACATAAATTTCTAAAACAATAAAAGAATGACAAATATAGATAAATAAAATATAACAATAACTGAAGTATCAAAATCAAATTATCCTATTCAAATTTGTTTGATAAGATCAACATAGAATAACCATACGTACACGTTCATTCATACATAGTTCCTTAAAATTTCCCAAATACTTGCAATGACATTTTTAAAACGACTTAGTAGGTTATATTAAGGATTTATAATATAGATCAAGATAAATTAATTAAGCTTAACACTGCCACTAACTGGCCAAAGCAGGGCTTAATTAAGGGTGACTTTTACTATATTATCTATGCAAATGTTGTTGCGTTTGTTAACAGCTTTGCAGCAATGTTTCATAAAGATTTATGGGAAATATTTCGATAAATCTGATTTTTGGTTTTATTTGTAATTCCCAACCTTATAATGTAGATTAAATATTATGGAATTTATAACATAAATTGATATAAATAAAATTTTATAAAATTTAATTTTGATCATAGAATCTACAGATAAAGTCAAAAAACAAGTGTATGATAATATTTTCCAAAATTCTGTTGCTTAGGAAGAAAAGTTAGACTTACTAGAATTAAATTAAGAAATTAGTAAACTTTCGAATTCTCGGTAATTGCTCTTATTGTTATTATTATATATATATTTTTTGGGAGCTACCAACTTGTGACATCGAGAACGGGACAGATGCAATGGATGTATACGCTTTACCAAAAATTACTAACTAATATTAAAGAAAGGCACCCAATACAAGTTTAGAAGCAACCCAAAATTTTTCCCTAGATAGTTATTATTGTTTTTGAATATTATTTGAATGAGTATTGTAATAATTTTTTTTTTTATGGAATATATGTGAAGTAAAAGGATGACTGAAAAATGTATGCAATTATTGTAAAATATTATTTAAAAAATATTATCAAAAAAAACCATCCAAATGGATTCGAGTTTGTTTGGTCAAATAGTTTTTTATTTTTCTTAAAATAATATTTTATAACTTATTTTTTAATTATCTTTGTATCTTAAATATATCACATTTAAAAAATTACTATAATAATTATTTTAATAATATTAATTCCTAATAATATCATGAATACTAACTGTTTAAACGAAATCATTATTGTACCCTAAAAAATAACAAAAAAAGTATCATGTCTCCTTAATGCATACAAAAATTGGCCCACTACTCAACTAAGCTACCATACATGCTTATATTGCTATAACTTTTTTAAGTGTGGCTCCAATATCAAGATCCTTTATCATTAGCAAAAAGAAAATTTGTTGGCCAAACTATTTTTAATAATGTGGAATCTCTTGCCTTGTCAATCAGCAGCAATTAGGAAAACCAGTTGACAATTAGTTGGATAGGAATCTTGCTAGCCTTGTTTAATAATTAATACTAGTTGAGAAATTTTTCATAAGGTCATGCCTTGAAGTTGTCATGGGGGCTGAGGTTGTTTGCCTGTACCTGTAGGATTGTAGGTCAAATGACCCATAATTAGCAGCCATGAGGTTATTCTCCTACAGGGATGAACTTAGGCTTAATTGTTCTAATATCAGTCTAGGACTAAGGGATAAAAGTCATAAAACTACACGAGATCGGGAGTTTAATCATCAAAACCCTCAAAAATTATGAAAACTCGAACCAAAATGAACAAATTGGAAAATCTTTTAAAGCTACATTTGGAATTGAAGTTTGATAGCACAAAAAATTACACAACGAAACACATAATTGATAAAACTTTAAAAAAACTAGAAATCAAAATGTGTAATTATGATAGCCAAGAAATAATATATTTAAAAATACTTGGTTTGAGGCACAAGACTTTTACACGTAATAATACAATTGCTATCTATGGTGGACAATATCAAAAGATAATCAAAACAAATCAAAGCGACATGATGGAAATAAATCAAAGCCAAAACAAAGTAGACTCTGATAGGAAGAAGAAAGATGTTGGGAGGATAAATTATTATATTAATTAAATTTTTAGTGTAAATTTTTCTCAACTAAACAATGAATCCCTAACGCCTTTTTATAAGTACCAACTAATCTAATTTTTTACCGAATTTGAGTATCACAATTGGATTATATTCCCATACTAAATCAACTTCTAATCTAACAATGACACTAATTAGTTAGGAAATAAATTCCTTACAAACTCTATCACTAAAATTTAATTAAACTAAAACTCCTAAATTAAACGGCTTGGTTTAGTATGCCAACATAGCCTCCATTAAACCAAGCTTTCCGTGAAATCCGATCCGATACAATCTCGACCCACAATCTATATGTAAAATTTTGTCGTCATATAAATTGTGTGCAACTCTAACTTATAGTTGGTGTGAAGATGAACTCTAACTTATAGTTGGTCTTAATCTTCATTTTCACGCGTAGAAGTGAATGAATCTTGTATTTCACATACAATTTGGTGGACTTAACTCTTCTTGATCAGAATTCATTTATACTTACCCAATCACAAATGAGAACATCATAATTTTATCTCACACAATAATTCCTCCAAATAATTTCCAAAAACCAAGAAATCATATTCTTCTTTTCCACAACTTGCGTCACCAAATTTTTGAATAACATTAAAACCAATAAATTTTTCAATGCCACAATTTTGAATTAATTTGTCCATTGTACCATGATTTTGAACAACAATTTTGAAATCACCCTTTTCTTCTAATAATTCATGGATTCCAGGAAAATCAGTTTCATCCATCACATTATTCTTCTCAATAATATTTAAAAAAACGTCAATGATGTCTATTTCAAATTCTTTTTCTTCTTTCCCAATCAAATCACAAATTTCCGTCTCATCTTCATCCAATTCCACAATTTTCTCTTTCTCGTGAATAAAGTCATTATCCTCAATCAACCCAAATAATGAATACAAATCAAAATTTTCGATCTCATAAAAATTTTCACAATGTATGATGTCATCGTCGATATACATATATCCTTTTCAAAATCAACTTGCCATTCCAACTCAAATTTAGATTTGCAATCACAATCATTATCCGCAAATTTTATAAAATAAATAAGTAAATCAAACAAAAAAAAGTCAAGGTGATTGAGAATTAACAATAACCCTTTTGAAAATTTTTTTGACTATTGATTTACTCATAATTTTGAAAAATAATTTTGTCTTCCTCTTCATAATTTCAATTCTATGGCATCACCTAAACTACATCTTTTCAGATATTCTCCGCTACCCATAAACATGTGCAAATTTTTAATTTTTTCACCATTAACAAATTTTCTACCCATCATGGCAATTATACCAAAAAAAATATTTATGTAGCTTGAAATTTTTTTCTCTGTTCTTGAATTTCTTGGCATACCTTGCTTCTCAAGTGCAAATTTGAAACGACTTTTTTCTTGTGATCGTTGTCTAATACTAACAATTTAACACGACAAGATCTCTTTTCATATCACTAACTTTCAATTATAATCAATTTCATTACACACTGATTCTCGAACGAGTACTCTAAGACTAACTTCTCTTGTGGTCTAATCTTCAAAATTCGAGTACTCCAACAATCTTCATGCCCAACACTGCAGCCTAAGGCTTTGATACCAATTTGTAGCCCAAATAATCACGTAGCGAAACACATAATTGATAGCACTTTGAAGGAGTTAGAAACCACAATATTTAATTATGGTAGCCAAGAAATAATATATTTAAAAACACTTGGTTTGAGCCACAAGGCTTTTACACGTAACAATACAGTTGCTATCTTTGATGGACAATATCAAAAGATAATCAAACAAATCAAAGCGGCAGGATGGAAACAAATCAAAGCCAAAACAAAGTAACGATGGGAAGAAGAAAGATGTTGGGAGGATAAATTATTTTATTAATTAAAATTTTTTAGTGCAAAATTTTCTCAACTAAACAATGAACCCCTAACATCTTTATATAAGTACCAACTAATCTAATGATTTTTACCGGATTTGACTATCACATTTGGATTATAATCCCATACTAAATCAACTTATAATCTAACAACGACACTAATTAGTTAGGAAATAAATCCCTTACAAATTCTATCACTAAAATTTAATTAAACTAAAACTCCTAAATTAAACAGGTTTAGTTTAATATGCCCACAAAGTTTCTCAAGCACAATTCTGAGTATTTTCTTTTTAGAAAAATGTTTGTCAGGCTAAGTCTGACAAAACTTTTGTTCAGATACCATTAGATATCTTTCACATATCACTAATTTTGATTCTATTAATCTCTTTATGTTACGAGAGAGAGAAAAGGTAAGATTACAATTTTTTTGAGACAGTTATATATTTTTATGAAAGAGTTATAGATGAGTTGGAGTCGTATAGGGTTAAAATGATTGTGTAGCAAATTTTGATTGATCATCCGAACAAATCCAATCCTTTGTCAGATTCATTCTGATTTATTTTAAACTGTAATTAATTATAAAAAGGTCTCTTATTTCATCATAGATTTGCAGCAATGTAGACAAGTATTTGGAACTAAAAAGTCCTACTAGACATGTAATGTGTTTTTATGGAAGCAATATGGATTTTCAGTACCAATGAAATTTAATCTGAATGAAAAGAAAAAAAAAAAAGAACAGAAATTAAGAAAGAAAGAAAAACAAAAGCATGCCACCTTCTTATTGGTACATATTTTGAACTATAGATTAATTAATTTAGTATATCTATATAAATTAATAAAATGATAAAATTATTAATGTGTTGGATTTAGAAAAAAAGAACGAAATTCGATTGAATATGTAAAATTAAGGGATTGGTGATAAAATATAATTTTGACACATGAAATTACATTGATATATAATCGTGAATTTAGGATTTTGATAGTTATTAGTTTGTTACTTAACTATGACAGTACAACAAGTAATTCGAGTCTAAAGATTTTGATAAATTATCGAATATGATTCTAATGCAACAAAACCTTATGCTATTTAGCGACGGAGAATTAGAAACAGAAGAGAGAAAAGAGGTAGTTTCCCGCTATCTATATATGCATGATAAAAGTAAAAATTCATGGGTATTCTTAGGTGTAAGTACAACTTCGGTTTGGTTAAGGTCATGTAATCATGGTTCTCAAAATGGGAAAACTAAATAAAAACTAAGGGTGCTTTTGATAAAACTAAATTATAAAATTTGAACATTGAAAATTAAGTGTTAAAATCTTAATTTGGTGAATTTATAAAATCAAAATCTATTTGATAATCAGCTGAACTTGAACATTGAATTGAAATATTTTACTCCATACATATTACATCATTCAATGATAATATTATGTTACATTTATTTTTTTAGTAGGATATTTTTTAAATATTACATTTTTAATACAAATAATTAATTAATTAATATAATATGTGTAGAGATAGATAAAATGCACAAGTATGTGTTTATACACGAGAGAGAAGGAACATAATGTGTGTAAGTGTGTGGGAGAAGGAATATAGAAGGGAATTAATTCAGTAAATTAAGTGATAGAATTTCCACTTAAAATTTTGTACATAAATTAAGTAGCACTTAATGTATTCAAATGTAGGAAAATTTTTATCAAACACATTTTATACAAAAAATACTTAATAAATTAAGTTTAAACATTTAATGAAATTATCAAATACTTCGTAAAACTCAATTCGTTATAGTTCGCTTTCAAACGCAAGTTCAATGTGTTTGGAGTTTGGACCTTTAAACACAATAATTAAACTTTCATGGTATTTATAAATTCTATACACAGTAACAAAATTATTGATGTGTCACTAGATCTGTAAAAGAAGGAACAAAATGTGTCCAAATATTAATACTATTAGGGTCCATTTAGTTCATGGATTGGATGAGACAGGATATTTCATACTCGGACAATTAATCTTGGGATGAGTCATCCCCGTATGATTACTCTTATTATCTAGTATTTGGTTGATATTAAATTGCATTGGATATCTTAAAAATACTAACCATCTTATATTTGTGTTAAAGATCGGATGAGATCAAATTATTATTTTATTGACCAAACTACTCCTAAATTTGCACTTTATTTTTTGTAATCCAATAAATAATATTCAAATAATATTATTGTAATTATAATATGCTAAAAATAAATGTGAGAATAAAATAAATTGTTATTAAATAGAATAATTAGTAGTGTTCATCTCGGCTTATTAACCTAAAAAACCTATTAACCTGGTCGATTCGAATTTTAAGACTAATGGTTCAAGAGTTTGGGATCCAATATAACCTATCTTAATGCGTTTATAGGGTCAATTATATAATTTTACATATTATGACCTAATAATAAGGTATTTTTACTCCTCCTATACTCATTTGCAAATGTATAATGTGTAATTAGCAGTTTTTTTTATTTTTTAAATCTATTTTGTAATTTTACATTCTCCTATCCTAATATTAAATAACTTTTTCTCCTTTCCTACTCAATATAGGGGTATTTTTGTAATTAATAAATCATTTTAAAAAAAATTTAATAGAGCACAAAATTATCATAAATATATTGGATCGGTACTATGTAGAATGACTGAATATTAGAGGTGTTCATCCTGACCCACTGACCCGAAAAATCCGCTGAACCGATCTGACCCGAACTGGAAAAAGAGGGTACCAGAACCGCATTTTGAAAGAGGATCGAGTAGAGGGTCGGGTCACTCAAGTTGAGGGTGGGTAGAGGGTCACATTTCTGTGACCCACCGGATACCCGACCTGGTCCATTTCAGGGGTAATTTTGTAAATTTGATTAATAAAATTTCATTATAAGTAAATAATTATTAGGTTTATTGGTGACCTCTCATCTCTTCTTTTTCAATTATTTATCTTACCTTCCTTTTTTGCCTCAATCATTTCTTTTCCTATCTCTTGCATTCTCATTTCTCATACTCACGTCTATTGAAATGTATTTTGTGATTTAATTATTATTGCTATTGGCATGTTGCTACTTTTTAGTTTGTTGCTATTGGGATGTAATATTGGGTTGTATTTTGTAACTTAGATTTAATTGTTGTTGACTTAATTGTGAAATTAACTTGCTTAACTATGATCATTTAAAATTGTATGTTTTGTTACTAATGAGGGTCGGGTACCCAGTCAACCCGACCCTTTTTTGAGGGTACCCGGTAGGCCTGATACCCTTTTTGTATGGACCGGGTAGAGGGTCAGAATTTTCTTGACCCGGTCAGTGGGAGTCGGATACTTTTTTTAGCTTATTGACCGGGTACCCGGTCTATGAACACCTCTACTGAATATTATGTCAATTTTCTCTTGATCCATTAAAAATCAGATCAGGTAATCCATTAGGCATTGGATCTAACACCCGATCCACGAATACCCCTATAATCGAATATGATATTAATTATATGATGTGGAGTTATAACTTATTATAGGTAAAATAGTCAAAATTTTTGTTATCCCATATAGGAATCATCCTAAGATAACTAATAACACATTTCCAATGATATTATTTTTTCTCTTTCAAAAGGGATTAATTCGGTTAGTTGGATAACAATTCCAGAATGTCAAAATACCAACCAAATATAGGATGACATGAGATTTTTTTATCTAATCCCACATCATCCCATGAACCAAACGGATTCTTAAAGGTTAGTAATTGAACGTAATTTTGTCATATAAATTATATTTGGTAAGTAATCTTGAAATTGTTACCTTATAATCATTGTCCTTAAACTTTTCACTCATTTATGAACTTTTTTTTCTCCATAACTTGCGTGTCTATTTAAAAATCATAAATAAATATAATAAAATCGAATCCTCATACTTATCTGTCCCACCTTCTCTTTTCCATTTGGCACAACATAATTGGGGTGTGAATTACATTCGCTATGTAAAGCCCATTTTCTCTCTCACTCTCACTCATCTCATCTCCCACATCTCTTCTCATGCTTCAACCTCAGATTTTCTCTACCCTGCTATCTATTTGAATATTTTTCAAGTCCAAATTCAAATTTTAAAAAAAAAAATCACAAATTATCTCCCTTAATTCTTTCTTTTCGGATCCCACACCCTTATTATCTGTTAATGTACACCTTATTATCCATTAACATACATTATTTAGATCATATCTATTTAAAACTTTTCCAATTCAAATTTAAATAAAAAAAATCATCCATATTAGAAATAGTCCATCTATTTATTTGCTGGGGATGGTCACAATTAGAATCCTAGCATCATTAACAAATTACTATCTGATTGGGTGACTTGCTTTTGTTCTTTTATTTTTTAACGACATCACTTTGATAATTCATGTGGTAAATTATAAATTCTTCTCTTTTTTCTTTCTATTCTATAATTTTCACACTTGAGCAATTGCTTTTTAATTTTTTGATATAAATGATTGTTCTTTTAGTATTAAAGTTCCAATTTGAAAACTAAATTGTAGTGTTCAATTTTTTATTAGTTAAATTTTTGGATTCTTTTGGGGATTTATTCATTGATTAATTGACATTATAGGCTTCAGGAATTTTATAGCATACTTGATGGTTTTTAGTTGAAAAATTACTATCTCAAGTGTTTATATTATTTTTTTTTTGAGCATTCTTTTGTAAATTTTGAAAATCTATTAAATGGGATTGTTACTTTAGTGATTTTAAAGATTTTGGAAGATTTTTAGTTAGTTACTATTAATCCAATTTAGAAGTATTAAACATTTAGTCTTGTATTTTTTTCATATTCTTGCTTTTTTAAGATTTTTTTGGGTACAAAATTTGTATTGAGTTCTTTTTGGTTATTTAATTTCAATTTTTAGCCACACTTTGCAGTTGTCAAAATATTTTTTCCTTCATTCCTTTCGTCTCTACTATATTTCAAGGTTCCTCTTCCCTCACCTTCATTTTCACTCTCTATCTAATTTTGATGAGGATAAGTCAAATAAAAAATTAATTCTAAACCATCATGGAGAAACTTTGTAGCATTGAGGATGTACATATCTACCGTTATTTCCTCCAAAAGGTAGGATGTGTTAATGCCTTATCGAAGAATTTAATTGTAGTGGTTAATTATTCTATAAGAAAAAAGTTTTTACAGTTCCTTTTGAAAAATTATTTTCTTGTGCGTTAAATATTTGTACAGTATAATATCATATTTTAAAAACTTATCCCGTATAAATTTTTAAAGTCAAGAGAATTGTTTCTAAAAGTAACTGTAGACTTCCCCATTTTATAAAACTATATTATAATTTCTTCTTTGTTTTACAGGTTTTATGTCTATATTTGGGATGTATGCATCTGAATTAAGTTGAACTATCTATTCTACCAACACTAATGTTCACCCTTTGTTAAAAAAAAAGAAAAGGTATATATCAAATATGAGAAAGTAGGAATGCAACAATTTCATACTCCTTAACTAAGATATTACAATAATATGACAAAAACTTCTTTAACAAAATCTCTTAGAAATCTTCATATGTAATTAGATAGAATGAACAAAATTACAATAATATTGGCCTTGATAGCCCTTTTTTGTAGATGTTTCGAGTGTGAAAGCAATTGATCTTTTAATCAGTGACAAAGTCATTCAATAATTAGTGGTTTCAATGTATGACTACCTTTCTTACCTTTATTTATATATATATATATATATATATATATATATATATATATATATATATATATATATATATATATATATATATATATATATAATGTACTTGAATTAATTCATGCTTTATTACTATGAATGTAAATATGAAACCAATTTATATGTCGATGGACAAAATTTAGTACAATAAAAAGTATTTATTATTCTGCCAACTTTATCCCCAAATTCAAGTTAATTTTGTATCATGGTGATAAATTTTATAGTAAATATTATTTTCTTTAAAAAGGTTAAATAATTCGAACCTTGAATTTTCACACTTTGATGGATATGTTATATTAATTCTTTTCTTATCTAACCATTTTTAATCATTTAAATGGTTTACCTATTTATTGTGATTTCTATCACCAACAAACCATCCTTTAAATCATTCCTAAAAATTAGGTCCCTTTGTTATCTTTTGAGTCTACCTCCCTCAACCACACAAACAAGTTGTAACTCTTCCTTCTACATTATTTTCTAAGATAATTATTGAAGTTTTATTTTCACTTTAACTTATTTCCAACACACACATGAAATTATCTACAATAAAGATTTCAAAATAAAATTGATATTTTTAACTCTTAAAAATTGGGTATAAAAAGTTATTTTAATATTTTTTTGAATATTAAAATTCCATTGAATATTAGATATAATATTAAAATAATTGTGGTAATCTTTATAGTTTCCCTCGTGCAATGAACGGGACTAATACTAGGTTACTATATATACTAAAATAATAGTTGGAGTTTTCGGATATATTAGACTCTGTTTGGATTTTATTTGTTCACAACATTTTTTAATATTTTTCAAAAGAAACTGTTTTATCAACTATTTTCAATTTAAAAAATGATTAATTATATTTTATCACCCTATAAATTTGATTGTGTCTAGATTTATCCCTTGAGAAAAATTTACATACCTTTTGCTTCTTTTGACTAGCAATTTAAAGCCATTAGAACTTGTTAAAAGGTTAGGAGGTAGTGCAAAATTACTAAAATGCCCTTACACAATTTTAGGATTAGTTAAAATTTATCATTTGTAATAGTATAAAATTATATTTTATCCCTTATAATTCCGAAAAATTTTCACTTTATCACATGTAAAGTAAATAAAATGTCTGAATGAGAAATTTCTTAAATAAAATGCTTGAATGAGAAATTCCTACTCTTACGATCTTTGTTATTTAGCAATTCATTAGCATGCTATCAATTTATTATCATCCTATGATGATTTCTAATAGATTATTTAAAAATTTTACGATTGAAATTAACATAATTTAGGTATATAGTGAAATTATTACTTATTTTTCTATTTATACTACCAGAAAATCATATTGAAACAATTTCATATGAGATTTATACATGCTCTAAACACATACAATGAGATAATGTTTTCGCGAATCCCCTCTTATTTTGTGATTCTCTAGTTATTTTCCGCTAATTTTTTTGTTATAATTATAATCATGATTAAACTTTGAATATGAATTTAGGTGTCAAAATATTTTGTGTATATGGGTCGACACTACATCACCGACATAATCTGTCATTAAAACAATCTAATGAGCTGCATAGAATGACATTTGACTAACAGTTGAATTTAATTGTTAATTGAAAGAGAACTAAATTTATATAAATTTCTTATTAAAAATAAATCAAAAAACGATAAAATTTATAAGCGAGCAATCTGTAATTAATCCTTTAAAAAACTTCAATAAAACTGCCATCAAGACCGAACCTAATATTTGGCGTACCAAGAAGTGTACACCACAATTATGGCAAGATTTCAGTGAAGGCCCAAATCCCCAAAACTGGAGTCAGACTCTGGCCAAGCCCGCTAAACTGTCTCATAAAAACCATCTTTTTTTCCACCAAAATTTTCACCAAAATTTTCAAAAAACCCCCCAAAATCGACCCAGCCACCAAATCTCCCCGCCTTCAAAATCCCACCAAAAACTTTTCGCCCCATTTTTTTTCAATCATTCTCTAAGCGCTCACATCAGTCTCTGTTTGAAGAAACCCTTTTGAATTCTTCGTCAATCAGTCAATTAAGCAAAACCCCCCCTTTTTCCTAAAGCCCTAAATCCTAAAGAAGAAGCAATTAATTAATTGTGTAGTTAATTGAATTTATGGATTCCGAGAAAGAAACCCTCGAAGAGAAACAGCGAGAGGAGAAGAACGAAGATGCCGAGGCGGAAGAAGAGCGGGATGCAGCGGAAGATGCTGGAGAAGAAGCAGTAGAAGGGAAAGATGAAGAGGAAAAAGATGCAGTGAAGGAAGAGGAGGAAGTAGATGAGATGGAAGTTGATAACAAGGAAGAGGAAGAGGAAGAGGAAAAAATTGAGGAAGAAGAAGAGGAAAAAATTGAGGAAGAAGAAGAGGAAAAAAAGGAAGAGGAAGAAGGGAAGAAGAAGAAGAGTGCAAAGAAAGTGAAGGAGAAACATTCACAGGTGACGCCCACAATTGAGAGGCCGACGAGGGAGCGGAGGACTGTGTCGAGAGATATACTGAGATTGTTTCCCCAAAACCCATTTCAATTGAGAAGGCAATATTGTTTTTTTTGTTTTTGCAGATAGTATTTCTTTTATTAAGTAAATTAATTAGGAAGACTTAATTTTTTTAATGGGTTTTGTGGGAATTGATTGATTTTTTGGTTTGGTGTTTTGCGCAGGGTCGAGGCACGCCGCTTAAGGACATTCCCAATGGTATGATTTTATTTGATTTGATTGTTTTTTTCCTTCTATTTTACTGAAATAAGTATATGTTAATGTGATTTTAGTTGATTGAAGTACAGTGAAGAAGTAGAGTTTTAAAATATTGAATATGATTATATAAGTCATGTAGAATAAAAGGGTATTCGTTCTTATGCTTGGTGGCATAAATTAGGGCCTTTGGAGTTGTTATGGATAAAAGGTTTATATTTGTGGAAAAATTGGTTTTTGTGTCCTGAATTCTGTGCTCTCAATGTATAGATGTTTATGCTTGGTTTGAGTATTTCTTTGTGGTTCTTGTCGTTGTCATTCTAGGCTAAACTTCTACTTTGTCATGGATGTTTGAAGATTGGCTTATTCTTTAATTTGTTGTTCTTGTATTGTCAATTAGAAATGTCAAATCTGAGTGGATAATAGGCTTCTAAATTGTGTGCTTGGGTTATTATGACTTAACTATTGGCTCTTAGGTTGGTTACTTGTAAGTTGAAAATTGAAGTTATTCTGATGCACTAAATTTGGTTTGTAAGAATCAATCTCGTCCCAGAAAACATAAGATATTTATTGTAGGCTCTGTTTGTGTATAGGAGCTATAAGAGACAACTTCTTTATGAACCACTTTTACTTTTGAGTTGCAGCTATATTTTTTAATTTTGTATTCATGGTTTGGCATTCAGCAGTGCCAACAGTCAGCTGTGATTATGGCAACAAGTATGGCCTATGATTAATGTGGATATTCTTTTGCAGCATCATTTATCTGTTATTCAGCTTCCTTGTAAAAGATTGACCTTTTACAGGATTTTGATTTTATAAAATGTTACAGTGGCATATAAGCTATCCAAAAGAAAACCTGATGAAAACCTACAGAAGCTCCACACCATTCTTTTTGGCAAGAAAACGAAGGTGAGTTTTCCTTTCAAAAAATTTTCCTTCTTTTTTTTTTTTTTCCTTAAATTTCGTTGTTAAATTACTTGCTCTGTAGTTAAACTAGGAATGACTTCCAAATGGGGCAAAAAGAAAATGTTATGCTTCATTATATAGTGCATACTTGTGTGTTTCAGTATGTTAGCTCATTTAGATGCTTAATAAAATTATACGCTCTTGTGAAGTCCTTATCCTTGTCTTTATTCTGCAGGCACAAAATTTGAAGAAAAACATAGGCATGTTTTCAGGATATGTCTGGGTTGAAAATGAGGTAAAACTGTGTGGACTTCTAAGTCCTTTCTTTCTTATTGTTAGTTTTTAAGGTGAAGCTACTTTTATGCAAATCAACAATTTGTATTTCTCAAGCAGTGTGTTAGGTTATTTTGGACGGCTGAAAGTGGTGACCTGTGGGTGTTTTATCCAAGAAAACAGTGGTTAAATCCCCCACTTCCTTAACCCTGTTTTAGTAATTGGTTGTATTTAGGTCAACTTGGTTGATGAATAAACCGGGGTGCATGATTGTAAGCCTCTTAGAGTTCATGACCTTTGTGAATAGGAAGCGGCATATTGATACCATATTATTGAAGCTGGAGTAACTGGGAAAAGAAGTTGAGATGAATTTTATGTTTCCTTCCATTCAATTGTTTTACACTATCATCTAAAAGCTAGAGCTCTGAGTGTGATAAAATTTGGTCATGTTTAAATGTGGGTATATTTTAAGTGGATAATCTAATAATTAGTTGTGTTTGTGCATAAATGAACACATACTTGTATGTTTCATGAATTATGAAAAAGTTCACTGTTACACTCGCATTCCATAATCATCCTTGTTTGATATTTTTTCAGGAGGAAAATCAAAGGGCAAAAATTAAGTAGAAGAGACAAGCAAAAGCTTGAAAAATGTGTTAAGGAGAAATTGTTTGATTTTTGTGATCTCCTCAATATTCCGTTCAGTAAAGCTGTTGTAAAGAAGGCAAGTTGCTGCTTATATTTTACTGATAATTATGCTATTTGTCCAAGTGTCTAGTCATTTGATCAGTCTTGCCATGTTCCATAGGAAGATCTCTTGGCAAAGTTGTTGGAGTTTTTGGAATCCCCACATGCTACAACAGATGTTTTGCTTGCTGATCAGGAACAGGTGAGTTGCTCTAATGTCTAGTTGTGTGTGCATGTGTTTGTAGATTAAATCTCTAGATGTCTTTTACTGCAGAATGGTAACAGTCATTATCTTTTAAATTTGTTCATTTATCTCAGAAGGGTAAGAAGCAAAAGAGGAAAGCCTCAGCAAGTAAATCTTCAAGTTCTTCAGATTCAGCTACAGAAAAATCAACAAAGGTTAGTTCCTTTTGTTTGATTGTCATAATGTATATATGAAAAGGAACTGGTATATACAAACAGTTTTCACATGTGTAATCCTGCTGAAATCGGTGGTATTTTGTTGAAAATCTTAATCCATTTCCATTTATTGAGGGACCTGTTTTTACTTATGTAACAAAATAAAAGACTTATGGGATTTTTAGTGGGTGGGGGTGTTAAGCGGGAGGAAGAATCCTGCTTTATTGGAGAACTTTGGGTTTTGCTTATGTGCAGAGGTTTGACCATAGGTGCTGCTTTTGGACTGGCAACTTTTGGTGCTATGTGATGTCAATTACAATCACAGTTATGAAATGTGCAGAATACCCTAGCCTATGTGCAGAAGCCTACTCAGGGTAGGCGATTTCACAAAGACAAGCCCTTATAGAGCCTAGGCGCCTGGCCCTAGGCACTTGAGGATGCGCCTCTTTAAAGTTTAGTTGCACCTTTGAATTGTTAACTGTTAAGTTTATTTTGCTGCAGTATTAAGACTTCTAATGCTGTTGAAATTGGACTTATTATTCCCCATGTTAAATTAGTTCGCTGCTTTATGGATGCTTCAACTAGAACTCAAATTGGGCTCTTATTCTCCACCCAAATATGTATTTGTTCCCTTACCTCCTGTTTTCTTTCTCTCATCTGTCTTCTCTACTACTCTCCCCTTCTTTCAAACAACCAGTCTTGTCTATGCCCCCTTCCTCCTATTTCTATTCTCTTTTCTTCTTATTCTTCCCTTTTCTTACATGTCTCCCCACCCAACTTGTTCTCTACCTCCTTTTCCTTACATTTAAGCCCCGCCCCTCCTCACTAGCTCTTACCTATGTTACATGGACTCTCCTCTCACCCCCAGAGTACACGTGTCCTGCCGTGTCGACATGGGTGTGGGTGTGGGATCCATATCCGTATGGTCAACTTTTAATTGGGTACTTTGACTTTTTAACCAAGCCAAAAATTATGTTGACTTCAACATGGTTGTGATAAAAGGACTGATAAGATAGGGAGGAAGATTAAATACACATCTAGATGTGTATAAGAGACAGGATGCAGTTTAAGTATATCAACTACAGAATTACTAAATCTTACTTTAGTACATCAGAATAATATCTTATTTTTCTCAGTGCATTACTTACATTTCTGTCTCTTACTACACATCTACTTATTTATTTTTTGAAAATGAGTTATAAAATAATGTTAAATTGCTTTATGTCATCAAATTGCATTACCACTACTAACATATAATACAAGCATACAAGACGCACCCCCGCACCGGTATCCGACTCTTTTAGAGTGTCTTTGTATCCTCAATTTATAAAATTAACGAATCCGACACCTAGACGTGTACCTGACACCCGTATCCCAATCCGGGTAACTTAGGCACTTACATATCTTTTTTTTTCTTTTTTCTTTTTCTGGCATGTGTGTCTGCACCTCATTTACCAAGCTGTGGGTTGTAATAGACCTTGATGCCTTAGCACGCCTTGTTTCTTTAATTAATGTGATTTCTGTATTAAACATTATCAAGCATTTCATGGTACAAGTTATTTATCATGAAAGTGGGGCCCTCATAGAAAACTGATATGATAGTACTTTTCCCATCAGTCGCTTGTTTTTTAGAATGGTTTTGAATATATTTAATGTTTTTATCATTCATAACATATGTACAGGTTCTTATCCATGATTGTATTACTTTGTGCTTTCTCTTCTGTAATATTTCAAATGTGCTTAAGCATCTATGTTTTTCAAGTAGATTGTTGTCTTTCTACTTGCTGTTTGAGGTTGTGTGCATGTTTACTTGGTTTTTCATGTTATGGTAATTTGTTAACAAGAACTGAAGAATAAGAAAGAAGTTTTGTTCTTTTGTAAAGAACCTGTAATAATCCACATCAATCTCCAGTCTCTTCTTTTTGGCATGTAAGTGCTATAACCTATTGCTGTTGGGTTTGTAGCTTTACTTTTACCACTTAAAATAATTGCCTGCAAGATTAAGGACCTTTATTGGATAAGAGTCGAGGTTATTTAGAAAAATGGAAAGGTTCTTGTTGTGAGCTATTGGAACTGCATGGTTGTCATATTTGATTGCATGAAACATATACACCTCTATATAAATGGTTCTGATGTTATATTTGACTGTGTGTACAACTGTAACTTTTCTTGGATTTATTTAGTGGTGTAGCTGGATTTTATGCTGTTATATATATATAGGGGAGGGGGTGATGGGGAGACACTACTCGTCTTATCTTAAATTGTCTCTTTCTTTATTCTTGCCAGGAAATTCACAAATCTCTTGCTATGTATTGCTTACAGGTAGGTTCCTGAATGAGCATATTCAGATGTTCAGATTGTTACAAATTGGTTTGAGCAATTTCTCTTCTTTTTTTGGGTTAAATTTAAGGATGCTCTTTGAGCAGAAAGCAAACCATGTCCAGTAATCGATAATTGGGAGTTATAGTTTGATGACGCATTAGGTCAATGGGCATAATAACTGACAAATGTGCAACTGGCTTGGTAATTTTTTTGTTTCCGTTAACATCATCCAGTCAACTTTGTTTGCAGTATTCAGTTTTATGAGAGGAAATGAGCATGTCAGCTGTTTAAAACTACTTTTGGATGTAGAAACAATTGTTTACTTTTGGATGTAGAAACAATTGTGGAGAAGGGAAATCACCTTCTGTATAGTTTTGGGTTCTGTAACTGTCATTTGCCTTGTGTTTTGCTTCTAGTCATTTTGCAACAATCAGCTCAAGTCTTATGCTTTACTTAGTTGTACCTCTAGGAAATTTTTATATTTTTAAGTGATATAGTTGGTTGTTATTTAGTTTATGCATAACTGCAGAAGAAAGTTATTTAACGTTGAATAGGTCAATGTATTATCTTATATCTGAAGTCAGATTGCATCAATTGCTTGTTTCTCTACCATGATTTTTTGCCTATGCTATGGTGGAGTATGTTTTAGCATCTTCATGCATTTTCTTGGTAATGTGGCTTTGAGTTGGATGGCCTTGTCATGTTTCTTTGGCCTTGGTTGTCTAATTAAGATAGCTGCCATTTTCTTTTGGTGTAAAGATGTTGAGTATGGCATTTATCTCTAGAATGAACTGAGAAAGACCTTGATGTCAATTATGGTTATTTTCTGTTTCAAGATATGCAGAATGCAAATTGAATTTTCTCCATTGTCAACCAAAATACAAATGTTTTGATTAATATATTCTTCTTCTATTTCTGCTTCTGTGCACAAAACATTCGACTTTAAGATGCACAAGATATTGAATTTTTGAGATTGATATTCTACCAGATTCCATTATCTTGAAAATATGTACTATGTAGTAGATATCAAATCAAATACATAGAAACATATACATGATTTGGCAGGTCATGGTTATATTCCATATTCTCTGGCTATTCTTGTTAAGGTTTTGTTGATTATGCATTTATGCTATTGATCTTTTAATACTTTTCAGAAACAAAAGAACTCTCAAGGTGGTGAAAAGCGCAAGCGTTCATCAAACATTGAGGATGAAGAAGTTGATGATAGGAGTGAACATTCTGAAAGCAAAGAAGATTCTCTGGGGGATGACGACAGCAATGTAGCTGCCAAAGAAGATAGCAATCACTCTGAGCAGAGAAATTCGGATGAAGATGGAGAGGAAAAGCATGAGCAACCCAAGCAGCAGAAGCCAAGTGAGAGAAGTGCTTCTAAGAAGAGTATGAAAAAGGTTTCTGGTAGTCAAAGTAAAGAGAAGTCCAAGGCTGTCAAGAAGGCGAGCCCTACTAAATCTCCCAAAAGCTCGGGTAAAACTACCAAAAAGTCTTCCAGTGTGGCATCTAAGCAAGTTGCTGCTGAATCTGACTCAGTGAAATCCAAGGTTTCTTCTACTAAGAAGCATAAGGTTGAAAAGCAGAGTGAGAAAGTGCAACATGCCTCTGTGAAAGAGAAAGCTTCAAGCAACTCTAAAGCAAATGTTTCTGGAAAAGATCAAGGTGTGTTCCCTCTTTTATATGCAATGAGCATAATTTGAACTTCAGATTTCAATTGTCAATCATCATGATGATTTTTGTGCATCTTAAGCATTTCCTATGGTGTTTCTCCTTTTTTTTACAGCTTGTAAACATTGGGGATATTTTGTCCTTGATTTTGAGTTCTTAGCCGTTATGCTCCACTAGTGATGAATTATTTTTTCAATTTATAATAATCTCCCAATTGCTTATGTATTTGAGGTTCATATGAGTAGTGACTTCATATGATTGGTGCTGTAATTGGCTGTCTATTTTATGGAAGTTTTAGATCCATGCTGTGGTATGGTATAAATGCATCTACACAGTTGGTGCCTCTATGTAGTCACATAATTCTGCAGTTTTAATGTTGTTGATGCATTACTGGAGGTAGTATGTGTAAATAAGTTCTTGGATGTGGATTTCAGTAATGAGGTCATTGGATAAATATATTCATTAAATGTTGGTTGTACCATCAAGTTAGTATTTAATTATATGCCAAGATATCCCTCAATTCACTGGTTAAAGAACATGTCACATCATCTGATACTTTGTGAACATGGTATAACTTGCTGAGTGTGTCGTTGTAGTAGGAAAGGGAAAAAGTAGCAAAAAAGCAAAGGCAGAACCCCTAGCAAAGAGGAAATGCATGAAGTAGTAGTTTGCATTTTGAGGGAAGTAGATTTCAACACTGTAAGTGGTCTCTATAATTCTCTGGAACATAAATGTTTCCGACAGCATGGAGCTATTTTTAATTTTTCTACTTAATGGACTGCAGGCAACATTATCTGATATTCTCAGGCAACTTGGTAAGTTTTGAACAGAATATTATTAGAATTCAGTAAGACTTGAGTTTTGATTGCTGAACTTTTTTGACTTTTCTTGTTCTTAGGATCCCACTTTGATGTGGATCTAATGCACCGAAAGTCAGAGGTTAAAGATATAATTACTGAGGTCATAAATAACATGACTGATGAGGATGAGGAAGAAGAAGGGGAAGCCGAGGCTGGAAGCAATCATGAGAAAGATGAGGATGATGACAATGATGCTTAATTTAAGATCAAAGTGACTGCTGCCTGAGGAAAATTCTGTTTATTAATTCTTCAGCATGGTAAGATGTGTGTACAGGGTTTTCCTAATCCTGTCAGCTGTTTGTGCAAGCAAGAACTTACACATGAAGGCCCCAAAATAAGGTCGCCTGTATCATATATTTAGCTCTTGAGTACTCTACTAGATCTCACCTTAGGGTTTTTTCACATTCTAGTCCCATTTCCATATTTAGCTTATAGTTTGGAGCATCAAATTTGGTTTAGTTGTATTTATTGGATGTTAGATTCTGTAGAGCTCCTAGAGATCTGGTTCAGCAAACTTAGATTTGTGAACTTTTATACTGATGGACACAAATATGAGACAATTTACAGTAAGGGTGGTCTTGAAATGCTGGTATTCTATTCATCTTATCTGCAGTGTTGATTTGCGATATCTGTGTACTGCAAAGGCTGGAAATTTTTATTTCTTGGTGATTGTTGAGGGGTATTCTTTCGATTTCTCAGTGAAGATGGCTTATGGATTGTACTACTTTTGGTGTCAAAACCTTTTTCCTGCTTCCTGCTATTTTTGCAGGGAACTGGATAAGGATTTCATGCCAACTAAGCCATTTTAAACAAAGTTTTTGAGCCTGCTATTCTGCCATTATTTAAGTATAAAAAGTTTTCTTTGTATTTCAGGCTGCAACGCAGACAGACCTAGGGGCGTATACAGTATATTTTTTGGTTCAATTATATTTTCTTCATGTTCTTGGTTGGTGGATATTGCTTTTAAACCATTATTGCTCTTAGATTGTCTTTTTAAAATTTCCATAGCAAACTTACAAAACTTAACATTTAAAATGCAAAAAATTAAAAAAGGGTGCTTTCTAGAGTTTGCAAGCTAGATTAACGAATCATCATGGTGAAGATAAATAAAAGCATATTTATATCCAGCTAGAGATTAAATTAAACCATGCAATGGATGACTTACCCCCTCCTTTCTTTTTTAGGTAAAATTTAACCAATTAATTGGGTTAACTAAGGACAAGAAAAGTACCAAGAGAAATAAAAAAGAAGAAAAAGAAAAGGACTGAGAAAAAATATTTTAGGTTCAGTCCTTTTCTTGTAGACCACTGTATTAATACAGCAGCCAGTGCAACTGCTACAATTGTCTATCACCACAGACTCATTTTCAACAAAAGATTACCCTTAATCTTAAGTCACCAAAAACTTTTTGAATCATGTTAAGTGTTGGTTATAATCCTTTGCAAAAGTGGTAACTTATGGAACATAAATGTTGTGGAGATTTAATCATAATCTTCTAATTTTGTCCTTATGGTATATTATATAATATATACATGAAGTAAATTGGAATAAAGTGAGTATTTGGGGTACCATGTCAACTTTTCTGTAATCAAATGTTAAAACATCAAGTCATCAAAATTTGGACGCCAACTCTACCAAACTACCCAACAGTCTCTTCTCTCGTACGCCAGATTATCCTGGCTGGTAATATTTTGGTTCCGGGCTAGTAGCCTAACCATACCAATATGACTATATTAACATCTTTCTTAAATCCCCCACCAAAAAAAAAAAAAAAGAATTAATATATACATAGCAAGACATAATTAATACAACACCAAATAATTTATTTCGTTTTTCTTCCGAGTCCTTTTAAGAAAAATATTTAGTGATTGAAATTGAAAATTATCAATAAATATCATGTGTCACTTTCAATAGGACATCTTTGTTAACCAAAACTTAACAATCTTGAAATTTTCTAAGCCAATGTCTTTCTATATATTTCCTGAAATCCCATTTCCACAATATCATATTCTCAGTTTAAGTGCAGAAATAGATTGAGCACCTCTGCTTATAGTGCTTATTCAGGTAAACTCTGAAAATGTTCCCTTTTTTTTTTTTTTGGTCTTTTGTTATGAATAACTCATGAGAAATCTATCTCAACTAATGCATTTTGCATGAATGAAACACTCGAAAACACACACATTTTGTTTTTCTGAAGTTAACTAACATATCATTTTGACTCAGCATATCTGTCATTTGAACATTTTTAGCAATGGAGAATGGTAAGAAGAGCAATGCATTTGAACTCATTGTCAAGCAAGGACAGCCAACTTTGATGTTTCCTCCAGCTGAAGAAACACAGAAGGGCCTTTATTTCCTCTCCAATCTTGATCAGAACATCGCAGTGATTGTTCGTACAATTTACTGCTTTAAGTCTGAGGAAAAAGGCATTGAGGAAGCTGTACAAGTTATCAAGAATGCATTATCAAAGGTTCTTGTTCACTACTACCCTCTTGCAGGGAGGTTGACAATTAGCCCTGCGGGAAAGCTCATAGTGGATTGTACCGGTGAGGGGGCGGTTTTTGTTGAGGCCGAAGCAGATTGCAGTATTGAAGAGATTGGTGACAACACAAAACCTGATCCTGTCACTCTTGGAAAGCTGGTTTATGATGTTCCTGGTGCAAAAAACATACTGGAGATTCCTCCTTTGGCTGCTCAGGTTAGAAAGAACATCTTTTTAATATTTTTGTGAAATTTGGAAGTGGAAAAAAAAAAAAAAATGAACCCCTCCAATGATTTTAAAAAGGAATACAAGTAAACAGAAAAACGAGATAATTGATTTTAGATGTGAAGGACAAGGGATTTGCCAGATTACAAAGATATTAACTTGATCTATAGAAAAGAGTTGGATAACTATGTTCTTTACATGCATGTTTTGGCATTTGAATTACCCCAGCTGGCTTGCCTTTTTATTTGCTATTTGATCATAGTTACTAAATACGTGGTACCCTATGGTATGTGATACGGGTACGGGTCAATTTATAAAAATATATAATTTAGATTTATACTCATGAATTGGTTCACAGGATTATCTAGTGAGTTTGTAACTATTTCTCCTTCGTTGGAAAATCTGATTTACTTTCCTCCCCAGATAACAAAGTTCAGGTGTGGAGGATTTGTTCTTGGGTTGTGCATGAACCACTGCATGTTTGATGGGATTGGTGCAATGGAATTTGTCAACTCATGGGGTGAAGTAGCCAGAGGACTACCACTAAAAGTCCCTCCATTTATGGATAGATCCATACTCAAATCCAGAGTCCCACCAATACTTGAATTTTCACACCATGAATATAATTGCTGAAATTGAAGACACATCAAACACAGGTGAACTTTACAAAGATGAAATGCTCTATAGGTCCTTCTGTTTTGACCCTGAAAAGCTTGAAAAACTCAAGCACAAAGCCCTGGAAGATGGAGCTTTATCCTAATGCACAACATTTGAAGCCCTTTCGGCATTTGTTTGGCGAGCTAGAAGTCAGGCCTTGAGGATGAAGCCTGATCAAAAGACAAAACTCCTATTTGCTGTTGATGGAAGATCAAGATTTGATCCACCAATCCCAGAAGGCTACTTTGGCAATGGAATAGTACTTACAAATTCCCTTTGCAGCGCAGGGGAGTTAGTCGAAAATCCACTGTCTTTTGCAGTGAAGTTAGTCCAAGAGGCGGTTCAAATGGTTACAGATAGTTACATGAGATCAGCCATAGACTACTTTGAAGCAACTAGATCCAGGCCTTCTTTGACTGCAACACTTCTGATCACAACCTGGTCTAGGCTATCTTTCCATACAACTGACTTACCAGAACAGAAATGGCTGGGGAGAACCTGTTTTATCAGGGCCTGTAGCCCTTCCTGAGAGGGAGGTTAGTCTGTTCCTGTCTCATGGCAAAGAAAGGAAGACCATTAACGTGCTTCTCGGGTTGCCAGCTCCTGCCATGAAGACATTCGAAGGAGCTCATGAAGATCTAAACGTTCAGTACTTTTTGTTACTGAACTTTATTTACTTCCTGGATTTTCTTTTAGTTGCTGTTATTATTTGTTTTCTGTTGTTTGCTACAAGAGTTCTTTCCTGATCTTTTGATGAATTTCAGTTAAGCTTTATATGTTGCCTGGATGAAAAAGCGTATTCAAGATTATTGTCATTAATTTGTATTAATTCCAACAGTTGAAGAAGTGCAATTATTGTCATAGGCTTGTATGTTGTGTTAAAAAACTTGGACTTCAACATTGTTATGAATATATAATGACATATTCTTTGCTTATGATTGTTGATTATGTGGAAGAATAGAAGCAATATCCCTTCATTGCATGAAAGCCTTTCATATTCAAGGCAAAATGAGTTCTACTGTCTTTCTACATGAATACTCTAGCTAAAGAGGAAAAGATGCACCTGTTCACAATTCAAAATCTGATTGGAAATATAATGGAGAACTGCAAGTGCTCTGTGAACATCAGAAAAGGCAAAATTAGTTTGACAATTACTGATATCAGTACAAAACGAAACATTATAAACTGAGTAAATGAGATGAAGAAGTTAGCAGTATTATTAGTTACACTGTAGCTGATTAGCTAAATGAGCTGTCTGGGCACTTACAGCAACTGGTAATCCAGCCAAACTTACAAAAATTGTTTCAGAAATGGCTAAATTTAGTTGGATGCACTCAACAGAACAAGAAAGAAACATTATTACATTCACATTTTGTTATCTTTAATTCAAATATGTGACTGAATACTAAAAACCTGAACCAACAACATTTCACATTGTGTACTTAGAAAGCCTGAAACCGGCCTTGTAAATACCAAATGTGATATTCGGTTCTAAAGATTTCTCGCTGCCATGCGCCAATAAAAACCGTTGAATTTAAAAATTATAGTCACTTGTAATTGTTCGATTCTTTAGCGATGAATAGTTACCGATAATTAATATGTCCAATTTCTCATTAAGTTGATTGAGGATAGGAATTAGTGATATTAAGGGGATGAGTCTAGTTGATGTCAAGAATCAGATTTGTGTATACATGTATAGCTGATCATAACATATACCGAGCAATAACAATGCATACATTATTATCCAAAATGGGCAAAAATCATTCAAAATTTCTACCTTGTCCAACTCACAACTTATTCATCTTTATCAATCGAGGTTCAGTGAGAAGTCCATATGGTCTACCATTTCGGAGAAATCGTGCAGGACTGAAAGGACTGCATGATCCATAATATGCAAATCCACCACCTGAAGAATGAAATTCTTGATCTTTGCAATCCATCTCAGCCAAAACTTTGTAAAAAAGATCCACTTCACATGGAAGCAATAAAGGGCCTTCTAGATAGTACTTGTATATCCATATTCCAATTCAGCATCTTCAAGCAACATCTTGAACAATGGATGATTAGCATATTTTGCCTTTATAACAAATCTTTGTTTTTCAGGCCCTACATATACTGTAAAACAACCCTTTTGAGCAACTTTATTATTCTGCCTTGTTTTTTTGTACTGATCATTTTCTTGGGATTTCTTGGATGTTGAACAGTGCCATGATTTGCTCTTTGACAAAGAAATAACGTCCAATTTTGAAGTTTCCAAACGGCTGCTTTGAAATGATAGAGAAAATAGTAACATTTTCTTGATTATAGAGTTTTTCTTCATCCCTTTGCTCTTCTCCATATCCATATATAATCAGTGTCTTTCAATAATTAAAAAAAAAAAGAAGAAGAAAAACTTACAGGAAATTAAGCTGAGCTTCAATTGTCTTTGCATGAAAAAGGGTTTAGTTTCTCAACCTCTATCATAGGCCAAATTGATCACAGACCTCATCATCCTTGGTCCTGAGGCCTTCACAGTATTGATGATAAAATTACTTTTTGAGCATTCAAAAAAGTGGTTAGCATTTAAAAGAAATTAGATGGCCTTTCTTGAATTTTGATGATACAAGCTAATTAATTTCTAACAGAAAAAGTGGTTAGAATTTTTAACAAAAGATAGATATACATTAATTGGGGAGAAGAGCCATTGAGAATTAGAAATATTATAGGATTTATATGTATATTAATATAAATAAAGAGGCCTCAAAGTCATATAGGCCTAAACCCGTATAAGTACTAGAAACATAATATTTGATTATCTGCTATATCATCAACTCGTGGAGACAGCTTTGAAGAGGACATCTATTGTGAATTCCACGCTTTAGTGCACGGTGGATTTTATTTTATTTTATTTTTTATTTTTTAAAAAATTAAAAATAGTGTGAGTCATTATATAAGTAAAACAATAACGAAATTCGCACAACGATCTATAATAAAAAGTTCTGGATTCAATTTGATTTTGTTACGTAGATTGGTTTTGACAAATGATGTCCCCCAAATTTATGACCAAATTAAAAAATGTGAGGCTATTTGATTGAGGCTTTTTTTTTTTTTTTTTTGGGCAGAGGGGGGGGGGAAGGTTTACATACAGACATTCATTTAATTTCAAAAAAATACATCCCGAACCAGCAGAGTTGACTGGAAAAAAAATTAGTGTAATTTTTAAGTGGCATGATTTCTTCTTTCGTACTACTTTTTGGTGGTGCATAATTGTTCCTGATGGGACTAATGATCATATCAAATAATTGAATTAGAAATTGGACTTCAATAATTTAAGCCTTAATGGAATTGTTTAAGTTCCATTATGATGTTATTAACCAATGCAATCTTTATTTGTAATGTCAAGATGCTCGTTCGTCATCCTTCATGCCTCAAGTCAAGACCCTTTAACATTTGACAATATTTAGTTACCAAGTTCAAATTAAACCAACCTCTTGATTCATTCTAAAAGGGGAGGAAAAAAAAATGAAAAATGAAAATAAAGACTATAGAATTGGTCATAATTAATTAATGCATGATGAGGTTCAATTCATTTTCGGTTGACATGTTTATCATGGATACAATTAAAAACTTTATGACAAATAATTGTGATTAATAAAAAATGATTTTGTTCAAAATTAAATGATAGTTAAATATAATAGTAAAATATGTATAATGATAAAGTGTGGGACTATGAGAGAAAACGAATGAGAATTAGCTAAGATTTGAGCTTTAATGTAGAATTATCGGATACACTCAAATTCGCAATGAGAGGAAGGAAAATTGAAAAAAACAGGTAAATCTAACTTGAGATGTGTTTTAAAGCCGTCTTTATTTTTATAATGATATAGGAATATGTATTTCGTATGTTTGGAAACACTAATTGTTTGATTTTTATTATTATAAATTAAATAGTAATACATGTTTGAAGATAATAACTATTTTATTTTTTAGTTCATTTAATTTTCTGTTTATATAATTTCTGTTTAATGTTTAACTAAATTAAAGAATTTTTGTAATTCACATGATTTTAGAGGAATATTTGCTCATCGATACATTTTTATCCATTTTCTTTAGATATACTTTGTTGTAAACAAAAGAGATCTGTTTGCTTTAATAGTTTAAATAATTTTATAAAGAGCAAAATGCATGAATGGTTATCAAACTATTAAGTTGTTGCATACAAGATCATTGAACTATTTATTTTGTAAATTTGGTCATTGATCTACCTTAAATGTGTGTTTGGAGTCACTCCGTTACAAATTTAGTTACTGAACTACCTTAAGTGTGTGTATGCAGTTACCAAAGAACACACACTTAAGGTAGTTTAGAGACCAATATTGCAAAATAAATAGTTTTTGACTCCAAATATTGGAGTCACACACTTAAGATAGTTTAATAACCAATTTTACAAAATAAATAATTCAATGACCTTGAATACAACAACCTAATAATTTGCTGATCATTTGTGCATTTTGTTCTTTTATAAAATCTAAATAATTGTGTCCAGATTCTGTGACTGGCAGAGACTAATTTAGGATCTTATAAAGAACACATCTACCTTACAATTTAAAAATAAAAGTCTATTTCCTTGAGAATTATTGAAGCATTTTATAATGAATTCATTGATACTGTATACAATTTCAAAGATAGGAAATGTTTAAAGAATTACCAACTGGAGCACAATATATGACAGGAAAGTATCAAGTTTATTTTTACATCCACTCTATAAGTTTAGTAATCAAAGAAGGGAGTAAGTTCGAAAATGTTGACAATTTCTAGATATTATTGGAACCCTTTATTCTCTTTAATTATTTAAATTCTATCCTTACGATTTTGAATTTCTTAAGTGTTAAAAGTATTTAATTGTTCTTGAATCCTCTAACTAAAATTCTCTTAGAACTAATATGAAGGAACAATTCATGTGCAAATATTAAACAATATTTTCTAATTTAGGAAACAAAATTTTTTCTTAAATATCTAGTTTACACAACTATATGAATTATATCATGAAAATTGAAAAAAAAAAAAAAGAAGTGAAAAATACTCTACCATTTGACAAGTTACAGCGTCAAATTTACTTAATTAATTCATTATGTTAAAATACCATCTATGTAGTAGTAAATAGAAAAGTAGATATTTAATATTATAAATTTTATTTGATAGAATAAAACTAACCACATATAATTACGGTAGCTATCAACCTATAGAGAAATACTTAGGTAGGTTTGGTCTACGACCCCATGCTGTAGATATTATAGCTATTCAATAAGGTACATCAGCCATATGATGTCAAATGATATCACTCATCCAGTATCTAGCTTTTATTAGATAAAGTACACTTTAATTAAAATTTAATTAGTAAATGATTTGATATCTCTACTTTTTTAGTATATAATTTATAAGGTTATTAATATTTAATATTAGGTGTTTGCAGGTCCAAAGACAATAACAATAATGTTTTGTAAGAAGATAAAAATTATACATTAAGAATTTTAGACTAATATAATTTTAAAAAACTAATTTTGATTATAGGCAAATCATAACTTGGATTAAATAAGTACTAATTATTCAGTACATGAAAAAGGGAACTAAAAACAAAGTAAGAATTTTAAGATAAGGAGTATGATCTTTTAAGAGAACAAAGATGCAAATCACATTTTTCATCCCCTATCCTACTGATCTAATCAATTTAACAATAATCGAAAAAATAAGTTCTATATTATAGCTGTTTTTAGTACACTATAGAGAAGCCAAATTCTTTTGTTCATATTCTGTACAACAAATCTCTTTTATCATTAAAAGTTGGACAACAATATTAGAGGCAAAATAAATGATATTGGTGGAAGGAAAGTGAAGATGTTGGTAGTATTTATGAAGAATATATATGATACTTGGTAGTATTTATGAAAAATATTGCTGTCTCTTAGCTATTATCATCTTGAAACAATCTATGGAGGAAGGCTGCCTCACAAGAGGTGTTAACCTTATAGGTTTTGAGATAATCAAATGATGTGGGGCCTATGATTTTAGACAAAAACATTATGAGATAGTACCTTTCTTCCTCTGTTAGATGAGCAGCATTTATCCTTCCCATAGATTTCCCCTTTTTCGTACTTTCTACCTTTTTTTATTTAGTAACCACACAAAATGGTTTGGGAATTCAGAATAAGTGCAGGTTATCTCTTTTGATACAGAATGTGTTTTGTTCATGTGAAAAAATTCAATAAGAATGGTTCGCTTATTCCTAGGATTATTGAGAATATCATTCAAGTTTGCATTCTTTTTGAAGCTCACAGGTTGGAAGTTTTTCAGGTGTATTTGCAAATGGATAACAGTAGGTTTCATCTCATACATAGGAAATCCGAAAATCCTCCATGTAGCTTCGGGTGGAAAAACCTCACTAGCATGTTGTTCTATATTGTTGGATCTCATCAACTTTAGCATTTGGGTTTTCAAAATTAACATGAAAACTGATTCTATCATGGCCTTTACAAATGTATTTGTAAACATATTGACTGCTTTAATTGTAGAACGAATTTCTACATTGATATGGCAATCAAATTTAGCCTGTAAGATTATAAGGCACCACCCATCTGTTATCCAACAAACACTTCCTCACCATCACTTGAACATTATTATTTCTTCTCCTATTAACTAGATATGAATCAGTTGTCTGCATGGTCTCTTTAGAAAAATCTTTTGGGTAAGAATTCTTGCATTTTCCATGCTTATTCATACAAACATTTGATGGATTTAATTCACCACACGGTTCATGCAATATATGCTTTATGACCATTTTATAAAGGTATGGCTGTTTGTCCTTGTCAGGGATTTCAGCACACACAATTTGGTCATATTTTTCAAGCTTGTACATTTTATGTAAAGGTTTAAGAATCACAATAGAAAATGAGTATATGGTAGCCTCTTTTTTGAAACTCAATCACATAAGTGTATTCTGTTACTTTACCTAAAATATGTTTCTTAAACAGCTCATTCTTAAGCTCTTCTAACTAAGCACGAAATACTATACTGATCAAATCAAATCTATTTTTTCCTTCTTCTTTCTAGACCAAATGCTCTTTAATCTCAGACCAATTAGAATTGCAAGTTATAATTAAAAAAATATCTGGCTTCCCATATTTTTGAACCAAAGTCATAGCATGAATGTATTTCCTCTTCATGTTTCTTGAACCTCCAATGAATGATGCTGGTAGATAAATTCTTTGTCCCACATTTGATCCATTTAATTCACCTGAACCAACAAAGTCCACTATTCTTAGTAAAAACTCTGTCAGAATCTCTTGTTGCTGAGATTTTAGGAAATCCAGTTTCTGATATTCTAACTTTACATACACATCTACTATATATTATTGTAATTTCCTGCCAAAGTGCAACAGGAATGATTCATCATACATTTACTTCTCTCATTTGGAACTTGTAAGGATAATACTCCTTCAAAGAAACAAAATCTGGATCATTGTTTATGTCGGCTATCACTGTTCATTATGTATGCATAAGGAAATGACTACATAAAATGTGTTTATGCGCTGTATAGAAACTCCTCATACGACCATCTTGCTCCAATTGTAATAATAATTCTTTAGCATTGTTAACATTGCTTGGTGAAATCCTTTCTGTAGTGCCTCTTTTTCTTTTTCTTTTACTACCTTTCTTTGATATTCCTTGATGCCAACCAACATAACTGAAAAGAAGGAGCGATGGGTATTGTAATGGATCATGACATCCATAATAGTACTCAATGTTTCGTGATTGGCTTCCATGAGTTTGAACAATGATATCTCTTCTACTTGTTTCTCTATTTTCTCATTCAACCCACAATCCAGTAACCTATGAGACTGTAAGTTTGTTAAATACTCTTTTGTCCACACCAAGGAGAGTGCGCAACTCCATCTGGAAGCTATAATCTAAATTTTGGACCTGCCTTAAACTTCTAAAAAATCGAGCATATGGATTATGGTCAAGAATATTCATAACATTTTGAATTATGCTTTCTGTTAGCTGAGGGCAGGAAGCTAAACAATTTAAAAGCTCATTTTCAGTATCATGAAAATAGAGCTGTATATTCTTTGCAGATTGCTCATTGGGCATCAAATCATTGATGAAATGATAAACTTGCCCTTGGATCCTGAATGTATAAATCTCTTTGTTTCTTTTTGCTATATTATTGTCATATTTGACACCAAATGAAGTAAAAGCAAACTGGTTGTTGATTGTTATGACATAATTCCTAAAGAACTCTGCTTCTTCTGATGTTGGAGTGAGCAGGTTAATGCAGCGGGAAGCTTTGTTGCTTGCTAGAACAAAATGATCACCATTGGAACAAACACAAATTTGTTGTTTCACAAGCAAATTTTTTTTGCTCCATAATGTGTGCAATTTCTTTTCTTTGGAAATACACTTGCTACATCAAGAATACACATTTAGGACTTCTTAGCCAATCTTGTGCGTTGTCCCAATAATTTATACAATAGGGGAAATTATATATTTAATCACTCCTTAGCAATTGCATTACACTACACCAAAAGATTCAAGTTACAATATCACTTGAATGTTTCCATTTGACTTTATATGGTATAATCTAGGGTGCCTCCTCCCTACTATTATTACGTGAACATTTGATTTTGTCTCCATTGGTTACTGGTTGTCCAGAGGCTTGGGAACCTGGCTTTGCAGCCCTAGGGTTTGGGACAGTGTCACAGGCTGAGTTCAATTTGTCAACTAATTGGAGAGGTTTGTTTCTTTTGGTTTTTAGTTTGAGCATTCTCATCTGCCGATTTGTTTTGTTGGGGCTATATGTAGTTTCAGGTAATTTTCCCATAAAACTTGTGGCTGTAGAGGAATTACCTAACTTAGTCCTTAGTAGAGGATGCATTTGTCTTTCTAAGAGCCTCTTTGATTTCTTCTTAATATGTCCTACTATCAATAAGTGTTCTTTGTAGCCAATAGTGACTTGCCACCTAATGGAGTTGTGACCAACTCTTCTTATATGGATCTATTATCTATTGCCATATATCTACTACCAATATGATAAATATTAACTTATCAACATCAAGGCTTTAAATAGCTGTGGATGATTTTGGGAATTCATGTAAGGATATATTCAAAGTGTATGTAATAATAGCTATAGAGGTTAAAGCTCACACCCAACAACAGGGGTGAATTACGCTATCATGCCTTCGTTGATGTACAAATTCATTTACCCGGCATGCAAAACCATTCCCAGATAAATTACAAATACATACTACAAAAATAAGGTTCTAAACCAATTGCAATATGGAATTCATCAACAATTTAAATATCATAAATGTAATTTAAGAATCCAACAATACTATTAATAACAACAAAAGAACAATAATTTGCTGGTGAATAATGCAATAATAGAAAGTATACCTAGAACAAAAGAATGCAACAAAAGAGTTTGGTTGATGTGAACACTGAAATGCAAGAGGTATGTAGTGTTGGTGTTTGACAAAACCTGCACATGCAAAAAATAGTATCTTGTAAAATGCACATTAATTAGAGATATAACTAACCAGCTCAAAAGATATTACTGATGCAGTTACCAATCTAACTCATACCAATCTCATGATTTGGGCAAATAGGAACCAACGAGCAGTCTTGCCTTCATCATTCAAAAACCTACTCAGCTACCCAATAATTCAAAGTGTAAATGTCCTTAACCAATTAAAGTAATGGTTACAACCCTCCCCAAATTGCAACTGCTGTGGTAGTGGAGGAACTCATTTGATTAATGTTGTTCTGAGGTAGTCCAAAACTCTAATGGAGTAATGCAATCCCTAAGCCACCTCAATAGGGAATTTGCTTAGCAACGAATAGTATGTTGCATCTCTTTGCTCATTGTTGTCCAAAGGCAGAAATTGTCACGTGTCAATCATGCACACACCCACACAAGGCTCCTATGTCTTGTTATTACTAGGTTTTTCTGAGATATAATTTAAAAAAATAAAAAATAAGTATATAAGAGAGACGACTATCAGATCTCCGCCAAACATAACATAAAAGTTTAGAGTAGTAGTAATATCACAAACTGTGATTTTGAAAGTAAAAAAGAACTCTAATTATAAATCTTCTAGATGAGTTTTAAGTCTATCGAGAGAGTGTTTAAAGTAAAAAAAGAATTTAAGGGATCAAAATATTAGATATGCATGTTTGTAAGATTACGACATGTTCAGTTGAGATATTCGAATTAAATTATAGCTATTTGACCAAGAAGGACAAAATCGATACTATTGATTCACCAAAACACAAATGAAGTAATATATAACCCTAAATGGCATCTAGTTCACATATATATTACCAGTATGAAGGATTCAAAATTTCTAACACAAGATCACTTAGGTTGGGCAATTCAAGTTTGTTGCCCTTGTCAACTGTGATAGTACCTAATACTTTGGTGGTGAAGTTTACATATGCCAAATTATTTATTAGTGAAAAATGAAATTTATAGAGGGTTCAAGTCATAAATTCCATACGTTGTTGTAAATGGTGTTGTATACAAAAAAAAAATTTATTGTTTTTTCAATTTTCGATACAAGAAAAGTAAAACCAAATATGATGATGAATTGATCTTTCATATGTTGTTGATTAACTGGTATTTTTTTCTAGTTTCGATAATCAGTTTATTCGATTATTTACTAATTAATTGAAAAAACTAAATACAAACTAAAAATTAAAAACAATATCAAAGTGTGAATAAATTAAAATACAACGATTTATAAAAAATTAAAATTAAAACTTTATTTATTCGATTATTGATTTTCAATAATAAAATCCAAACTATAAAACTAATTTCAACTGAACTAGTTTGGTTCGCTCCATTTAACACCCTTAGGACTGCTGAAAGGTCATTAACCAGACAAGAAAGGTTAAGAAATATATTACCACTAGTGTGTGTATATATATATATATATATACTATTATATATATGTGAGTTGTTTTTTCCAATTTTTGTTTCTCCCCTCAAATATACTATTTCTCCCTTTTTTGTGATGACTAAAATATCCGTTCTTAATGAAATACAATTACCAATTCCCAATAGAAAACATATATAAGTGTTTCTTCTTTCTTTTTTGTAATGTCTAAAATACCCGCCCTTAATGAAATATAATTTCCAATACATAATAGGAAAACATATTCGAGTGTTTCTCTACTTTTTTTTTGTAATGCCTAAAATACCTACTCTTAATGAAATATAATTCCAATTCCCAATAGGAAAACATAATTAAGTTGCTCATTATTTATTCTACCTATTTTTTAGGATAAAACCACCTATTTTGGCATGCATACATAATAAGATGGAAGATTTTTATTTGTATAAAAATATTTATTATAATTAAAATTTTAAAAAATAAAAAAAAATGAATCATATAATTTACAATTCCCAATAAGAAAATATAATTAATTAAATTTCTCATAATCTATTCTACCTATTGCTTAGGATATAACCATCTATTTCGACATAAATACATAATAATATGGAAGACTTTTATTTATATAAAAATATTTATTATAATTAAAATTTCAAAAAATAAAAAATGAATCTAATTAAAATGTAATGACTAAATTAATCAAACAAAAATTATGTCTTATGTATAAGAAATTAAATAGATTAAACTAATATATTCTCCATATTATGGATATGTATAATATATCATATTAAATTCATTACAAAAAATTAAAATAATAATTTGTTCTTTTGTCTTACTTTAAAATGTATCGAATGTTTTAGAAAACATCATTTATCTTATTCTAAAATGCATGAAATGCTAATGAAATAGATTGTTTATTCCTTAACTTATTATGAAATTTTGGCATAAATACATAATTAGAATGTAAATAATTCTAAGTATAGAAAAATCATTTATATTTCAGCAAAGAATAAAATAAAATATTATATTTTGTAACTGTTATATATGTTCAAATTGTTTCTATTTTTTATTCATAATAAAAACAATCTTTTATAACTATTATAAATATTACAAATTCATTACAATTATTTTCTTTTTTCTAATTGTTCATTTAAGTATGCCCGGGAAACTTAATTAGATCCTTCCACCTGCGTGCTTTATATATAAGGTTAATTACACTTCATCACTTTTTTAGTGTCACTAATAGGTTAATATTTAACATTATCTATTAACCAGTAAAGTGCTTCTATTATATAAATTAAACATGTTGACTATTTTACCCTACTATATTCTAATATTTTTTTTGTTTAATTTTGTCTGATGAATAAACTTTTATATAGAGAATATTTGATTTAAATAAAATTTGATGAAAAGATGTATTGAAGTTGAATTTGACATTTTTTGCTAGCCTTTTTGGTTGGGATTAGTTGAAGAAGATGACAAATCTGGCCAATATCATTTTTTAAGCACAATTTTTTTAACTGACAGTCAACTATAATAGTTTCACAACTTTTGATTATAATGACTTTTTTAACTTGAAATTTTAGTTAATATGAGAGACATATTCATGAGTATAGAATTTTTGAGTATGACATGCAATTCCAACTTAAAAATCACAAAATTAATAATCATACAAATAAATAATTAAATTTATATAACGTGAAAAAATAATGGAATATATAACACTATTTTTTTAATTCTTTTAAGTCTGTATTACGATTAATTTAGATTTATTTTTTTCGCTCCTACATGGAGAAAAGAAAATTAACTAAGCAACGAAAGTAAAGCTCAAAAACAAAATAAAAAATTCACAATTTTTAATCGTTATAAAAGTATTGTTAATTTTAAACCTCTTTAATAGTATTTCTATTACTAAATCTTTATTTTTAATAACATCATTTTATATAATATTAGTTTAGATGAACTATTGATGAGTTAGAAAATAAATTCAACCCATGATACAATGTATATATCCAAAATATTTTGAAATAATGATTGCAACAATACTCTAAATAGTTATAGGTATATAATGAGTTCAAATGTCAAATTCAGAAATTATAATACTGATTGTTATAGTATATGCTATAAAAATAAAGAAATTTATTGGTTGGATTAGCTAGCTATTGATAAGGTAAAAACGTTGAACCAATTATATGATTCATGCTCAAAATAGTTTAGAATAATTATTACAATACTTATAAAAATACTACGTTTAAATTACAGGAATGACAATATAGAAAAAAATAAGCGGGTAAATACTCTAAAAGACAACATGTATTATTCAAATATATTCATACTATTAAATACTCTAAAATAATTGCAAATATAGATTAATTTTACATGTCGATTTTGAAAATTACAATGTAATTATTCACTGTTTAACAAAATAATAAAGACGTAGATTAAATATCTTGGTATATAATAAAATGAATTAATTGAAAAAATACAAAAAATAAAAAAATAAATCCATATACTTTTATTAGCCTTCATTTTGTTTATATATTTAATAAATGGAAATTTAATTTCATACTAAAATATTATATCAAAATATAATTTTGGACTTAATAAATGCAAATTTAATTTCATACTAAAATATTATATCACAATGTCACCATAATTTTGGAATTAATCACATTCGATACCATTCAGGATGAATGAAAGAGTTCAGAATATCAATATTATCATAAGGTTAAAAAACATGAAAAATACCATTATATCCTCTATCTGGATATATAATTAATTTACACAACATGTTAAAAAATTAATTAGAATATAAATTATAGAAATTACATATTATTTTGGATATCTTTAGAATTAAATATTTTTCATTCGAGTTGCGTGCATTAAGAGTAATATAGAGGGTTTTTTTCATTAATTTTATTTACATTTTAGAGTAAGATAAAAGAATAAATTTTTATTTTCGCCTTTTGATTATGATCTTAATATACTAACGTAATACCTATCCATATTATATAAAACATATTAGCTTAATTTGTTGGTTTTCTTATACATGAAACATAATTTTTGTTTGATATATTTGTTCTTTATATTTGGGTTTATTTTCTTATTTTTTGAAATTTTATTTAATCATTTTTGTAATTATTATATATATTATTTATAATCTCCCGTAAATATTTTTATTATAGAAGAATTTTGGCATACTTCATCTATTAAATAATGTTTGATATTTGATGGTGATTTTATCCTTCACAAATGATAAAGAATATATAGATATATTTCCAAAAAGTTTAATATTATGAAAAAAATCTCTGTCTATAATTGATTAAGTTATTGGTGATGTCGCTATTAGAATTTATAACCCACGAATATAAAAGAAAAATAAAAACTATTTTAGATCGGAATTAACTATATTTTATGCCATTAAAGATGAATAAAGAGCTTAAAATGTCAATTAAATATTGAAGTGAATATTATCATAACTTTAAGAGATAACATCACAATATATTTTCTATATGTATATATATTTTACATAATATGTTGGCAAAAAATTAATTGTGATACAAAAAATATATAAAATCTCACTTAAAGTAATAACGTGTAATTTTAGTTATATTTAGAACTACAATTTCATTAGCATTTTGTGTATTGTAGAGTAAGATAAATGATTATTTTATTTAACATTCATTGCATTTTATAGCAAGACAAAAGAATAATTTATTATTTCAATTTTTTATAATGATTTAATAAATTATATAATACCTATTTATAATATAAAGAATATAGTAGTTGATCTAGTTTAGTTATCCTATACATAAGGCATAATTGTTGTTTGATTTATATATTATTTATAATTAGATTCATTTTCTTTCTTATTTGTTGAAATTTTTATTAATCATTTTTTGTAATTATTATCCATATATCATCCGATTACCTATTAATATTTTCACTACTAATAAAATTTCAAAATACTTCATCTATATAATGTTTGATACTTGATAATGATATTATCTTTTTTGTAATGACCAAGAATATGCACATATATTTAAAAAGTTTAATACTATGAAAAATTATTTTAATCTTTAATTGTTTAATTAATTGATGGTAATACTATATGAAAATTATAATCTAGGCACCTAGAAGAAAAATGTAAAAAAAATACAATTATCATTTGCGTTGTTCTCATAAAAGAGAAAATTTATTTAATTTTTAAGAAAAAAATGAAATTTATATATAATTTTGTAACAAATAGCAAATAATATTGAAAAATAAAAAAAAAAGATAGGTGAAAATAAGATGTGTATATTAAAAAGAGCAAATATACCTAAAAATATATTTAAAATATATAAATTTTGTATAAAAAACTCAACAGTTAAAATTTTCATACTTAGTTATTATTTACTGATTACTCATTTATTTTTTTTCAAAAATAAAAATTTTCAATAAAGCCTAAATGTTACAAGTGCGAAGCACGTTTTTTTCTAGTATATATATATATATATATATATTGTCTTATATATCATATTATATAGATCACGTAAACACATACACAAATAAAAGTTTGATTTGGGCTATGGGCCTTTAGGGCACAAACTTGATTTCAAACATTGCATGAGAATCCATATTAAGATTTTTAAACTCTCACAAAAACCAACAACAAGACCAACTCCACCACCTAACCAAACCAGAAATCATAAAATCCCATTTCTCTTCTCTCTTCTGATTTTTCTCTTCACCAAAATATCAGCTGCCCAAAGACTATTTTTTTCTTTTCCTTTTTTTTTTTTTTTTTGGTTTGTTTTAAGGTGAGACGAATTCATTACTCTTCTTTTTCCTAACATTATTTATTTATTATTTATTTTTAAAAATGTATCCAAACAAGATCCAGGTTTGAATATCGTTTTTTTTTTTTTTAAATTTATTTGGTATTGATTAACGTTGTATTTTTTGTTATTTTTTTTTTATATTGGACTAGGATTTCGGTGGATTCAAGAAGAAGAAGATATGTTGGGAAGTTTAAGGAAAATAGTCTCCCAGTCCCCCAGAGGAATTTCCGCTTCGGTAATAAAAAATTATACTACTTTTTTTTTTTTTCAATATATATATTTTTTTGGTTATATATCTTGTTGTTTCATGTTAGATTTCTTTGGTTTTTTGGGATATTGGATTTTATATTTGGAACTTTTAATTTTTGAAGGGAATTATATATCTTCGTATAATTGCATCCAGGACTTATGCCTCTTCCGCTGGAGCAAAAGATTGACTTAGATTTTTTATTTTTTACAATTATTTTATACTAAATTTGGATTAGAAATGTTTTTTCTTTTCATGAATATATTGATGGGAATTTGTTTTTGGTATAAAAAATTTCTGGGTTTTGTAGATGACAGTGCGTGATGCTTTGAATTCTGCTTTAGATGAGGAAATGTCTGCAGATCCTTCTGTTTTATTAATGGGTGAAGAGGTGTGATCTCACTGCCCTATTACATATTTATACAACTATTGGATATGTTGATTTAGCTTTGTGGGATGTTGATTAAGTGATGTTTTTTCGATATTTAACAGGTTGGTGAGTATCAAGGTGCATATAAGGTTAGAAATGGTTATTGAGGGCTGGGATTATGTTTTTTGTCAAAATCTGCTGATCTTTTTGTGATGATTTATTTCTGTTGTTGTTTGTGTTTCGATGGTATTTATTTGCTGGTTTAGATTTCGTCAAAAAGGGCTGTTGGACAAGTACGGTCCCAAGAGGGTCATTGACACTCCCATTACAGAGGTTGCTTCTTGCTCTTGAGTCATTGTATGAAATATTACTCTTTTTCAGTTGAAGGGATAGGGAAAAACTATTATCTGATTGTGGGACATGTTTTAGGCTGGTTTTACGGGAATGGCAGTTGGTGCAGCTTACCATGGTTTGAAGCCTATTGTAGAGTTCATGACATTTAACTTTTCAATGCAGGTTATTTCTTCTTCTTCTTCTTCTTCTTCTTTTGGTTCCATTTTGCTTCACTTCAAGGGAATGTTTAAATCTTGTCCCTCTTTGGTTACACTTCACATTTTGTTTGCCTTTTGTCATCGATCTTACGTATTGTTGTTATTTGCTTTCTATCAACACATTGCCTAATATATTTGATTTGTGTCATGACGTTCAATCTGGATTTACCTTATGCAACGTTTGGTATAGTTGCCTGAAGAAGCCCAAACCTGTTCTTTATCTTGTTAGGGAGGAATTGGTTTTAGCAATTCTCTCTGATTGTTGTGATTTTGTGATACTCCATCGGACATTGTATAAGAGTTAAACAGCGTTTGGATGTGAAGGAAATGGATTCTGCCTCCATAGATTTTGTTTCTGTAGGGGTGCCTTGTTAATGAATGTTGTGCTACCTTTTCACAGAGAGAGAGAGAGAAAAGAGTAGGAGAATAGGGTTTTCACATTGTTGCTTTTTTATTGCCACATAAAGGAAAACAAGAGATGATTGATGTCTATGGAAAAACCTTATACCTTCAAGCTTTTAGAGTAGCTGTGGTAGGATACTTGCCCTCTTCAATAATATAGCCTTTCCAGATTACAGAGGCAGATTATTGGAACTGGTATGTTCCCAAGTGTTGTCAATTGAGCCTTTTGAGGATTCAACAGCCATTGCTGCATTTATAAATTGTCATAACACTTGAATCATGTTTGCCTGACTTCACATGTTTAGTTTTACCATTTGATATGTAATAAGATTTTGGCGCTCACATATGTGGCCGGTTGGAACTGCATTATTTAGTTACTGATAGATTAATTGATTGATTTATAGCTGACGAGAGTTCATCCCTGCTACTCTACAATCTAAATAAAATAACATTTTAACCTTTTGATATTTCCTGAAGGAAAGAAAAAAAGAAAGTTGTTCCTCAACTATAGTAACAGATTTGCCTCACTTTTGGTTCAATTTTTAGAGCAAGATGTTTATCTTTCATTGGGTGATTTTACTTTTTTTGGTTCTATTTTCACATCTGAAGGAAGATTCATTTGCATTGACACATGCAATTTCTTTTTGTGCCTGTGGTTTTCAACAAAGGACGGCAAAGAGAATAGGTCTTAGTTATCAGCAGTATATAATGGCCTTCTTCATATTATGTGTTCTAAGCATCTTACATTGGCTTTCAACAACTTCAACAATCATATAAAATTTTTTAAATGGTATGATGACTGTGTTTCAGTACTCTAAGGTTTATATAGCTTCTTAATGATGTGTTTAAACATGTTGGCTGTCACATAGTAGATTTCACATAGGACTTTTTGCAGGCAATTGACCATATCATCAACTCTGCTGCAAAATCCAATTACATGTCTGGTGGTCAAATCTCAGTGCCTATTGTCTTCAGAGGTCCCAATGGAGCTGCATCTGGTGTTGGTGCACAGCATTCCCAGGTAGGATTTCAATTTAGACATTATCTTTTCATTGCTGAGATGTTAGGAATGGTAGCTGTTTGTTTAAGATTGCCAACTTCAGTAATTGCAGAGGAAGCATAAGTTTCTGGAGAGGTTTTTTTGGCTATTGAGATGGGTTGAATCATGTTTACCATAATGTCTGATTAGGCATTACAGGAAAATAATAAAGATGGTGAAAGTAAATGGCATAGGAAAAGTTGAAAGACTGCTGTTGAGAAGAGTAGAAAGGTAGAAATTACTTGATGTAGAGCTAAATGTTGTAATGGTTTGGTGTGTGTGTGTTGGCTTGTTTAGAACTTCATTGAATATTTAGGAGGCAATTGCTAATCTGGATGCCAAAATGTGTTTCCTTGTACAGAAAGATTAGGTAGGAGTAATAAGTTGGGAGGTTCTGGGGGAGTAGTGGACAGGTGGGGACACCATCTTGTTCTTTGTTTACTTTTTCGGTGGAGGGGATGGGGATGAGAACAGTGGGATGTAAATTTGTTCTTATTCTTTATCAAAAAACTTCTGTTTCTGGAGTTAGTTCTGAGGCATCATTTCAAACAATTAAACCTGTCATGTAGAAATAAGAGCTTAATATGGTAGTAAAGATCTATTTATGAATTTGTAGAATGGGATCGAGAGTCAGAGCTTGAGAACATGTAACTTTCATAATACTCAACATATGAGTATCTGTAAAGTTCCTAGATAAATTAAGTGTGTATATATGTGTGTGTGCGTCTATATATTTGCACTGTTTGGTGTATTCATAAAATGTGAAGTATAGATTTGGTTGATAAAGCTTCTCTACGCATGCAATGGAGAAAGTCAAAGTCTCGTGTGTAATAAGCAATATATTTTTATTTTACAAGACTCTCTAACAATAATCTTATTCTTCATGATATCCTCATTGGAATTTTATATTGTTGGTATCCAAAAATTTTAATCACCTGCACTTTTTGCAACAACTTTCTGTTCATTTATTAGATTCTATAATTTTCTATTTACCACAATAATTATTGAATCTAATTTGAATAGGATGGGAAAATTTTCTATACTTTCTTTGAAGATCTATCAAGTAATTGGAATGCTAGACATGATCAGCAGTGAATGTTCTGGAATGTGCGCTTGATATGTCTTTTCGCAGTGTATAACAGTTTGTTTGGTGCTTTAATTTGAGTGAATTTTCTGTTAGTGTTCATACACACACGAACATTACACAAAAATAGAAAGAAAGGTTTTTTTTTTGGGTGGTATGGATCAAGCATTTGCTTTTTGCAGTGCTATGCAGCATGGTATGGTTCGTGTCCTGGCTTGAAAGCCATGTACTTGCACCATACTCCTCAGAAGATGCTCGTGGCCTGTTAAAAGCTGCTATCAGGGACCCGGATCCTGTTGTTTTCCTTGAAAATGAATTGTTGTAAGTGGTTTCTGAGTGTCTGATTATGATGATCTGGTAATATGTGCTGTACTTTATAGGGAAATATTTAGATTGTGGGGAATTACTTATGTGGCACAGGTACGGTGAGTCTTTCCCTGTTTCAGCAGAAGTTCTTGATTCCAGCTTTTGTCTTCCAATTGGTAAAGCAAAGGTACTTTTTCTAGAAAGTCCTGCATTCTTTATTTCAATGCAATGAAATAACTTCAGCATGCAATCATTGGCAGATAGAACTTGAAGGAAAGGATGTGACCATTACTGCTTTCTCAAAAATGGTTGGCTATGCTCTTAAGGTTTGTTATTCTTTTCCGAAGCACCATTTGCCTATGAGTGAGTACTTGATTATATGATTTGTCAGAAGTGTAGCTTCGATGCAGATATATTTTGATGATTTTGATGAACTTTGAACCTTTGTGTGAAGAAGATTAAGGAGTAGTTACGACATTTTGATGAATGCTTAGTTGTCATGGGGGCAATTAAGCTATATATTAGGAAGTAGGTATGCATGTATATTCTTTTGATGTAGAACTTATTAATGAAGCACTCAAGAAGGTGCAGCACATGCACATAAAGATAGGTTAACTTATATGATACATCACCATACACTCAAAAAATTAGTTCTAAAGGTGCGCAACAAGTACATATAGAAGGTAAATTCTTGGATCCATGACCTTCTGGCGTATCGATTTTATTGTTTGGCAATTGCGATGTGAACGTTAAATTTGCATTTCATACTCTTATAGTTCTTAAAATATCAGGAATTATCAAATGAACGTGAAACAGTTGTCAAGATGAGTTGAAATTTCATTATGTGAACTACTAATGTATGTGCCACGTATTTGTCCATTTATCTGTGAGATTTTTCAAGTTGTTGGTACTCTGTTCCTTGGATGGGTGTTTTCTTCTTTACTAGAACTTGTCATGTGTTTTTAAAAAAAAAAAAATTACTTTTTGGAAGTGAAAATTTTAAGTATTTAGGTTCAGTTCTTCAGAGTGATGGTGATATAAATCAAGATGTTACACATCGGATACAAGCAAGTTGGGCGAAATGGAGAATGGGATCGGGAATAGTATGTGACTGCAAAATTTCTTTCAGATTTAAGGGTAAATTTTATAGAACGGCTATTAGGCCAGTGATGCTTTATGGATCTGAATGTTGTCAGTGAATTACGCACACGAGCAAAATATGTGAGTAGCAGAAATGGGAATGTTAAGATGGATGTGTGGGCATACTAGGATGAACAGGATATGCAATGAACTTATTGTGATAAGATTGGAGTATCACCTATTAATGAGAAGACGAGAGAAATACGCTTAAGGTGGTTAAGTCATGTGTTAAGACGGCCAATAGATTCACCTGTCAGGCGAGTAGATTTTAGAGAGTAGTCAATATAATGATATGAGGGGTAGTGGAAGACCGAAAAAAACTTGGTGGATAACTTGTAAGAAAGATATAGCCCATCTAGAAATTAAGGAGGATATGATTCATGACAGAGCGTAATGGCGTAGCAGGAGTCATGTAGCCGACCTTACTTAGTGGGAATAAGGTTTGGTTTGTTTGTTTTGTTTTTTTTTGGAAGTGACTTTATTATGCTATGATGGCAGAAAGTTAAGGAAGAACAAACATCTATTTGTTCTTCAAATATTGTAAATTTGACTAATAACCATGTACTTATTGTAAATATGCTGATTTTTATGTTATAATGTTAAATTCCCCTGTTAAAATATGCTAAGATATCCTTGTAGGCTGCTGAGATTCTGGCAAAGGAGGGAATCAGTGCTGAGGTAACTTACAACTGCTATGATTTCTATATCCTATATGCATTTTAATAACGAAGTTGAAAGATATTTTACTTTGTTCTTAACTTTTCTTTTAAATGAAGGTTATAAATTTGCGCTCAATAACCGGCCACTTGATAGAGCCACAATCAATGCTTCTGTTAGGAAAACCAACAGGCTTGTAACTGTTGAAGAAGGATTTCCACAGCATGGTGTTGGAGCTGAGATCTGGTTGAATGCTTTTCATAATCTTTTTTCCAACCCATTTTTCATGCATCCACATTGAATTATCTCTTGTTTGTCATATTGACTTTTTGCTTCTTTCATCCATTTGGTCAGTGCATCTATTGTTGAGGAGAGCTTCCAGTATCTTGATGCACCTGTTGAAAGAATCTCAGGGGCTGATGTTCCCATGCCTTATGCAGCAAATCTTGAGAGAATGGCTGTTCCACAGGTTTGTGCCTTTTGGAAACTAGTCTCTCTTTGCAACTCTCCTTCTATTTGGTTAAAACTCCAGATGGTTATTGTGTAGTGTATACATGCTTTGAAGAACAGGGATTGTCGGATACTTCAAAAGATAGAATAAGTTGCATGCTTGCTTGTGTTTTAGTCATGAAAGATGAAAGTAATTAGAAAATTCTAACATCTAGGACAAAAGAAAGGAGGATGAAAAAGATTAAGCACCTTGTTTCTGGCATTGTGCACTCTGTTCATGTGCTTGAAGTGGTATTTAGTGCTGCTCGACATCTGTATTCTTAGAGAGGATCTTTGGTCTTCACATTCTCATATATTTAGTGCCCTTTCTGGAACCTCTTCACATTGCTTGCTGAAATCATCTCTCTGATTGCTTTTACTTGTGTATTTCCCACGAACAGGTTGAGGATATTGTTCGTGCAGCAAAGAGGACCTGCTACAGATCAGTTCCAGTGGCTGCAAATGCTTAAGCTGCAGGAATATAAAGATGTGTTTTGTTTATTTTTAACAGTTTTCTTTCACCAATGGAACAAAGAAGTCATTTTGAACCAATTCTTGATCCAGCTGTTTGGAGCCATGGAATTGTTTTATTTCCTGAAGCAACTGGATTCCTAAACTAATGTGCACACAATTGGCAAGATGAAAATAAACATGCAGAGTGCATGCGTTGTAGGATTCTGGGAATTGTTATTCCTGTATTTGCTAATGGGGGAGAATATCTTGTTTTGCAAAACTTCGAGGGAGTGAGAAGCAAATCATAACTCCTGTACATTGTACTATGTTCTTTCTCCAGATGGCCAACTCATTTGCAATTTTTTTGGAGTTTCGACTGTTTGTGCATCATTGGTTTCCTGAAGCTGGAACAAATAAGTCTATATGCGGCTGATAATTTGGCTGCTTCTTAGTCTCTGGTTGTTGCCATCCTTGTTTTCCCTAAGATCTTGACAATTGACATCAAAATGGTGTCCACCCAAATGTGGTCACGAAGATATGGATACACAGGCCCGTTTTTGTAATTTAACTTTTTGGCCAATGAAGCTCCTCTCATTGAATTTGTTTTGCCTATGGTGTAGAAAGGCATTAGGATTGCAATTTGCAACTATTACAGTAGTGGCTGGTTGTAGAGGCACGACTAGGCTCAAATTTTCATTTTTAACTATATCAACTTTGCCAAACTTCTGAACAAAAAATAAAATAAAATAATTTTGCAACAGAGTACAAGATAGCAAGGCAGGCATAGAAATATAGATGGCCTTATCCACAACATTTCCCCAAGCCAAAGAAAGGATCTACAACTAAGTAAAGACCGACTGCAAATTAAACCTGTACAGCATAGTAGTTTAAACTGTACAAAAACGAGTGGGATTCAACTGGCAAAGTTTACTCATCATTCCTTAAAATCCCATTTTGTAAATGTACAACAAAGGCCTCAAAAATTACTGAGGCTCAAAAAATGCAAACAATGACAAGGCAAAAAATGTTGATGAACACTTCTGACCCACAAAATTTATTACTAATTTATTGTGCTTACTCTATTTTTGGCGACCAAAAATCTCTGATGCTGATTCCCTCTTGACCTTTAGATCCATAGACAACCTAATCGAAGTTGGAAGAAAGGCATTGAAAATTCTTCGAGACGGAGCCATCTGAGGCTCTTCTCTCTTGATTTTCCATTGTGCTCCTAGAAGGTCCACCCATTGCTGCTGTACTCTTAACAGATCGAGACGACTTTGGATCAAAAATGGATGAATTAAAAGAATTATCAGCCATGTTAAATGATACAGGGCCATTATTGGAGTTATCAAGAGGGTATCCTACTGCAGCATCTTGATGAGGTGGTGGGAATTTTTCGCTTTTGCTCTTAGCATTAGCTTGTGTCATCACTCTCCACCTCTGCAGATAGGTTACGTAATATAAGTGAAGGGGGTAGAGGAAAACAAGATATTGATTTAAAAAAAAAAAAGAAAAAAAAAGGGGTATTCTTGGAGAAACTGAATAAACTCGAAAGTAAATTCAAAGAGCACTTGGGCATATGATATTAAAGCCTAATGTCAATAGAACTGCAACCATGAAGAAATCTAGTCAAGGGACATTAATGAAAGAGCATTCACAGACTCAAGAAACACAACATCCAAAACATTATTCTTTTCGGCATGTACAGGAAGCTGGGCAAGCAGACTGTACAAATCATAAACTTTTTTGGCCCAACACAAAAAGACGAACTCAGAGAAACCAAAAAAAATGAAGACTACAAAAGATTTGAGAGGTACTTGTTTCTATTATTCCCTTAACCGCCTAAACCAGTGAGCACCCATGCCAAAGACTCAAAAAGATTGCATTTTTTATGCTGTAAACTACAGACTAGAATCACATTTTGAAGGTGAAATTCAGTGTTAAAGCAAGTAGAATTTGTTTTCCTTACATCTAAATTTGCCTGGTTTTCCGCATTAGCTTCTGGAGCTGGAACAGCTCGGCTAATCCGTTCACGAGCTCTTGCTCTTCTGGCACCATCTACAGCATGTGGTTTCCCACTCAATCCTCTTTGCCTATGAACAGCTAAAAGTTAGCATATGTATACAGCAATCAGAAAAATTACGAGGAAGTAAGCAAAAAATACCTCCTGGCTTCTTCATCTCTTAACTTGAGGTCCATTTCCTTGCTGGGAGGATACTTTGGCAAGCTTAATGTCATAGGTCACAGGCCAAAGGTTCGGTGGTAAAGAACTGACAAATACAATAAATGGTTTCTTCAATAAAACAATATTCCAAAAGCTAAAATCTCAAAGGACATACAAATTAGGAAGAGATTATGAGAATGTCATGTATAAATGTCAAAAAGAAGCTCAAACTATAAGCCAGGATGCTTTGCAGATTATATGCATATTATTTGACTGTAACAAGTGATAAGTGATGGCAGAGCAATCATGTCATCTAAGAAGATACAACTGAATAAATCCTTTTAGTGAAAAGCAATATCAAAATTAATGACCAACATTTTTGAGGAATTAACACAGTTGAGTGTTCAATAAAAATGCAGCACTGCTTCAGCAGATTTAACATTGCATGGTAGTGACTCCAATTTATTTATGATTTACACCATCATCTACACATGTATTGACTCAATTCAACAACCTAAAATAGAAAGGATTTTACAACTGTCCTACAGATGGTATCAGAAAATCAAATAATCAAATCAACCTGCACCAACTAAAGAAGGAGTACTTCATAGTTGATTAGACTAATAGCTAAACAAAAATATCAAGCTATTACAAAAACCTTCGAAAACTAAATGCTTTAGCTTTTTGTGAAATATGTATAGAGTTCTGCTTACATTATTATTCAAAGCAGCTGTAGCAGTGCCTCTGTCCTTGGGGTCGATAGCAAGAAGAGTTTCAATTAAAGGGAGCGAAGAGGGAGGAAAATCCTTAAAAGTTTCTGATATGCAGCACTTATAAGGTTGCTGTGGTTTAAACAGAGTAGCATTTGGCAACCTGGATTTCTTCCAATACTCCTCCGATGGAGAACCACACAATTTGAATATCTTGTGGAGTTGCTCAACCTAAGCGACAAGAAGTCTAAATCATTAAAATGACCCTGATCATTTGCTACAGGAAAGCCTTAAAAGCATAAGGCAGACAAGTGAGTAATGCTGCAGAGCGAACTAATCAAAGTGAAATCAACATTAACTGGACATGGTTTTCTCAAATCAACATTAACTGGACATTTTTCTCCTCCTATTTTTGTTCTTCTGACATATGTCAAACATATATATTATGGAAAAAAATTGAATTAGTCCGTCATTATAAATTTTCGGAAGTTGAAGTTATCCATGAATGTATGATGCATGATAATTCTTTCAGCATAATCATAACCTTAAAAAATAAAGGCACATTTGGTCCATGCATCGGATGGAAAGGAATGAGACATCTCAGGACATGACCGTCATGGACTAAGCATCCCCTGGATCAGGCAATGTTGTTTGGTTTGCAAGAATATTATATGGGGGTACGATACACATAATCCAAACCTTCTTTTGGATTGAGAAAGAACAGTTATCAAATTTTCTTTAAACTAATTATCTCAATGTAACTCAATTCTATATTAAACAAATACATGCAGTATCAACTGCAATTATTGTTCGTAATTCGTAAATAACATAATTAAAATCAACATGAAAAGAAATAGACAATATATTGGAAATTTAAATAATTTAGAAATTAAATGGAAGATTATCTGGGTTTATCTTGATACTGTGGACCAATCGATGTATGTAAAAGCACATATGTACAAGGGTAAAAACGACATTATTCTAATCCCACTCCCCTATCCAGTGTGTAAAATCCACCAAACAAAGGATGATGCTGGATTAACAATCCTATCAATGCTCAAAAAATCCAATCCCATGGCTTCCGATTAACCAAACCACCCCCAATGGAACCCATAAGTCGTGAAACTAGCTTCATCAACAAAGCAAAAGAACATTATTATTGAGAAAAGAAAACATACCTCTGTTCTTCCTGGCATTATTGGCTTCCCAGCAAGTAATTCAGCCAAAATGCAGCCAGCACTCCACAGATCAACTCCAACACCATAATAAGTGGCCCCAAGGAGAAGTTCGGGTGGCCGGTACCAGAGGGTGACAACACGACTAGTCATGGGTTGCTTGTGTTCAGGATCATAGAAAGAAGCCAAGCCAAAATCAGCAAGCCATTTTTAAATTTCCTTTGTTGTCAAGGAGCAAATTGGAGCACTTGATATCTCGGTGTAGCACACCATTATTGTGGCAATGTTCAAGCCCAGAGAGTAGCTGTTGCACATAGCATTTAACCTACAAGAGGAAGTACGTCAGAAGATTAGTCTCTCATGTACTACATAAGGAGAAGAAAAAACAGTGGCAAAACATAACATGAAAGGGCCAAAAGACAATAAGATCATTAAAAGCAGGTTAAGATCCTGTAAAGACAATCTGCTTCTAAGGAATTTGTGTAGCTGAAACTAAAAGAAAGAGAAGCAAATGATAGAGTTAAACTACAATTTTCCAAGAAAAAAATAAATCTACTCTTCAGGAAAAGCCCTGTTGGGGAGTGACAACTTGAATCATTATGTAGAATGATTTGCAGGAAGTAATACTTTTCAGCTTTTTCATATTGCTTATAACTGAAGTATAAAAACCCCATGCATTTGGTTTCCATTCCTCTTTTCATAAAAGCGAACAATCTCAACACAAAAAACATAAGAAAACTAAAACAAATTTGTAAACGAATCAAGAGTAAAGTTAACAAACCGGTAGGTACTAATGCATTACAATTTGAGACACATAAGAATGAGAAAACACTCGAAACCTGAGGGATCTAAGTTGAGACTAATAATTTAACAACTTACTAGAATTGAAAATTAATTCAAAGGAGAATCAACTAAGAGGACCCAAAAAATTACTGCAATCATTAAGATAACTTCAAGCTCATACACATCTAGAAAAATTTCAAGAGTCTTCGTACACAGTTACTGCTGGCAGGGAAAATATTTCTACAAAGATCATCTATTACTGGATAATTAAGTTTTCCCCCTTGGAATGATTATCCAGCTCAGATACAGCAAGCAGACACCCAATGAAGCTTTATAATTTTATGGACCCAAAATTGTGAATTTTACATCATTAAAGGAACATTCATAGCAAGCATCACAACCATAAAAAGACACAGCATTGGATGCCCAAAGGAGCAGGCGAGGCTCGTACCCAACAATTTAGAAATGTCCCATAGCAACATCAGCATTCAGAAAGCAGAAGAATCAAAGCTAAAAGACAGGTAACAACCACTGCATTATCTGAATAACCTTGGCCACAATCCTTTTGATAATAGAAGTTCTAATCACAATCACTCCTACTTGATAATTCAGAAAGGGTGGAGAAGACGACAAAAACCTTTCAAAATGGCAATCAGACTAATCTAAAAATCTCAAAAACTTAAAAATCAACACATTAATATACCAAAATTCTGTGATAATTATGATAAAAATTCTTTAAATAGAAAAAACAAATGTCTCTTTAAATTTTACCTGGGGCTCAGTGAACCTGACCTCTCGGCCCGCCGAAAGCCCAGCAAGATCATGCTCCATGTACTCAAAGACTAAGTAAAGACTAGAAGACATCCTTGAAGTGACCAGCCCTTCAAGCTTTATGACATTGGGGTGATCCAACTTTCTCAAAACAAGAATAGATCTTGCCATGAACTTCGACGCTCTCGGGCTCCAAGTTATCAAACCTAACCTTTTTCAGAGCCACTATCTTCCCTGTCATCAAGTCCTTTGCTTTATATACATTGCTATAAGTACCTTGCCCAATCTATACACGCCAAAGAAAAGTACAATTATTTTCAATAAATACAAAGAAAGAAAAAAAATATTTCATCAAACATCAAACAAGTAAGTGATGCATTTTTCCAGCCATTCTGCATTGCCCTTTCAAAACTGTACTAATTTCTAGCAATTATGGTATTGCCGAAGCAAGTACTGCATAAAAGAGTTGTACACGATGCATTGGAAATTGAACTGGGGCAAAGCTAGCTATAAGAAACAGGATAAATGCAAGGGAAAGTACTGCAATCCACTATTGTACTTCATTCCTTAACAGTTGTACCCTGATCTTCCACACAAAAACACGTACAAATATCCGTCCAAAAATCTATTAAAAAAATATTTTTAATTACCTTATCGAGTTTCTCGAAAGTGTTGGCACGGCACGGCTGAGGTATCCAATCCTTAATAGCATCTCCAGCAACGGCGACAAGCCAAGTCGGCCACCCTTGCTGGTTAGTAGCAGTAATATTCCTCAAGGAATACTCCAAAACCGCCGGTTGCTTCCTCCGATCAACCTCCGGCGCCGGGATTTCCACAGTCCTCTCAACCTCCCTGTGAACTCTAATCCCTTCAGAACTCCGTCTCCGCTGACCACCTGTTCTCCGGCGACCATTTTCCCCTCTCCGGCGAGTAGCTGTTTCTCCGGCAGCCCTCCTCGTCCCAAGAACACACCCCATATCACTTTTCTACCTTTTCTCTCAGCTCCCCATATGGGTTTTCCACCAAACCACTAATCGGAATACCACTTATTAAAACATGCAAGAAAAATACGGCTTACCTGAAAACCACTAAAAATGGGATTTTCTTTTTCTTTTGTTTTTTTCTGTGCATTAAATATCAAAACTTGGGGTGTTTCCCAGCTCGGCCTCAAAACCCATTTGAGTATTTATGCTTCAGAGTGTGTTAGTGCGTGTTTTTTAGAGTGTGTTTGTGTGTGAAAAAAGGTGAACTTTTCGGAGAGTAAAAAGGAGAGAGTTGCAGTTTTGCAGTTTGGGGTATCTATGAATGGGATTCTTTTGTCTGCGGTGAGGAAAAATATTTAATCAAAAGGTCATAAATTTGAGGTTAATTACAGAAATGCCAGTGGTTGCTGAGGTCATGTGAAGACTCGAGTGATGAGTCTTCTATAATGATGGGCTTTGAGGTTCAAAAGTCAAAATTGAAAATAGGAATGACTCATGGAATTATTTATTATTATTTTTTTGAGTGTCAAAATTGAAAATAGGAATGACTCATGGAATTATTTATTATTATTATTTATAAAAAAAAAAAAATTGACTCGTCATACTCCTATTATGGTATTTAACTTGATTTGGTAGTTTTATTGAGAGAAATTAATCTTTTTTAATGAAAAGGCAAGGAAGTATGATGAGATAATCAAGGTAAATCATAAATGCATCTATGTTAGACATTGATTTTTACATCATTTATTACCTACTTAATACTTAGATTCGATTTAGATTGTATTATTTAATTTGTTAATTTATATGTAATAGAAAGGTAATTAAAAATGAATTAATAATTAGAAAGGTATAAAGTTTAAATGAAACATTTCTTATACACATTTAGATACTCCCTCCCTAATTCTATTTATGCTAAATTTTAATATTTTCTTTTATGCTAAAGTATCTCTCACTAATAATAACATCAATATTTTATAACCATCAACAAGTTTTAATTTATAGCAATACAGGTTATTTTCATTTAGTTGTTATTAAAGATGTTATCTTCTTTTTTTGGTTTTTTTTTTTTTTACGTAATTCTTTTTTCTTTATTTGAGATTGTTGATTCTGATTTTTCTTTGCAGTTTACCATTTTCTTTTTCTTTTTTACCAATAAACTAAATGGGAATATGATCAGAATTTGTGGACTCACTCACATAAACCTTTTTTCCAAAAAAAAATCACTTTTCTTTTCTAGAGTAATTTGAAATCATAACTAGTAAATTATAAGGAAAACGTTTTACTATTTAAATTGCACTTCGTTGTGATATTACTAAGCACTTGTTTTTGTTAGATATTCGAGAAGAATTATACATGTGATAACTTGTTAAAAAGAGTACAAACCATGTGAATAGAAGACTCAATACAAGATATAATATATTTTGCTAAAGGATTTAGGGGTAAAAAAACTTATTTAACTGTAAATCATAAATTTCGTTAGAACATAAGTGGAGCCAACGTCAAGTGGGGGCAATTATCCGCGTTATCCCCAAACTAAATATTCCATTGTATAGATTAGCTGGGGGGCATTATAGCAATTTAGATATCAAAGAGCATTTCTTTCTAGGTAAATATTTAGGTAAATTCGATTTTAACATCAATTATAGACCCTCTGATGTAGATTAAATCTTAAAAAATATATGACATTATCTGATGTAAGCAAGATTTTTTAAAGTTTAATCCTATCTACAGGTGGGGTCAAAGATCGGATTTCTATCTAAATATTTTCCTTCTTTGTAATTATGATAATGAATTATAGGCTTGTACTTAATAGCTTATTTAAAGATGTTTTTTTTTTTTTAAATTGGAAAAAAATCTTTTTGAAAAAATTGACAAAAACTTAAAATTACTTTTGTTTTTTAAGTTTAAAAATGTTTAAAGTTATTTTTAAAAGTGACTTTATACATACTTGTCCAAAATTGTTTTTGTTCATTTTGAGAAAAAAAAAAAATAGTTTATAACTTTTCATAAGTAATTGAAAATAAGTCAAATGTGTTAAATTTACCTCAATCTTTTTATTGTTAGGAGTTGTTGGTATAATCGTAAATTCACAAGATGCGAGTGATCAATCCTGAATTTAATGCTCTGGGGGATGGTTACTTAAACTATTTTTGGTTATTGAATTGTAATTTGACCATCGTTTTCATTCATTCGAGATGGTCCAACAAAATTGCAGTTCCTTTATAGATTATAAGGCAACGATATATATATATATAGCTATATATATATATATATATATATATTTATTTATTTATTTATTTATTTTGCGTTTGGATATATTATTTGAAATAACACTTAAAATAAGTAATGTAGTAATTTTTAAAGTGTAATGTATATGAGATAAAAAATTATTATAAAAAGTGTTTATGATTCTTGCAAAATATAGTTGGAAGGATAGTTCTTGTTCAAAATGAGCCATTTTTAAACTACTATTCTAAATTTAGTATATTTCAAAAAGAAAAATTCTACCAACTTTGATCATATTTCTCATTGATAATGACTTTAACAAGGTATTTTTTGTTCAGTTGAATGTACTGTGGATTAGACATACCATTTGCAAGGTTTTCATTTAATATTTCAACTATACCATTCAAAAACCACAATTCCAAGAAATTGTACCGATAAATTATTCGGCAACCTAACACTCTGAATTGTTCTTTAGTAGGGTAAATTATTAACTTGTAGTAGAAGTTCATATTTTTATATGAACTATAAAATTTGTGTTATCAATTAAGACCTTAAACTATCAAAATAGTTTATCTTTGCCCTTAACCCAACACATGTTATTCTAACATTTATAGGAAATAAATTACATTTAACGTACACTGAACTATTTTTTTTGAAAGGGTAAAAAACACTTTTATCCCCAAAGTTCAGTTTGTTGACAATTTTGGTCCCTAAAGTTTAACAAAAAAAAAAAAAATCACGTTTCTCATTTTCTAAGTTTCGACTTTATTAGGATAATTGACATAAAAATAACATAATTTTCTATTTCTGTGCCTTTATCCTAACAAACATTGTATCATTTATCTGATAAATTTTAAAAATTACCATGGATCTTTACTTTTCTTGACTAAACAAGCAAAAATTGCTCTTTCTCATAAATTTAAACAAAAAGTTATGCTATTTTTCCATCAATTATCTTAATCTATTAGAAATTTAGAAGATGAGAGACGTGATTTGTTTTTTGTGAAATTTTAAGGACTAAAAATATTACTAAACCAAACTTTGAGACTATAAAGCGTTTTTTACCCTTTTTTTAAAAGTTAAGAGACCTTGAATTCAAAGTATTTTTAAGGAGATGCTATTTTGAAACGTATAAATAAGATTTGGACTAGTTAACATTTAAAAGTCAATTTGACATTCCGAAGTAATGTGACTTGCTTAAAAACACAATTTTTTTAGCGTTTGAACTTGGAAATATCAAACTACTGCAAGTAAATTAAATTTTTGTGTATAAAACTAGAAATAAAATTTAATTGCAATATTTTCATAGAGATTGAACAAATTAAAAAGTAGAATCATCTCCGCACAAAATTATATGTAAAATGTAATCGGCAATTATAGGTTACAGTTTTTTTTTTTCGTGGAAAGTAATTATAGGTTGCAGTTATTATTATTATTTTTTTTGAAAGTAATTATAGGTTACAGCTTATTTCCGTATATTCTAAAATCATTATTCCTTCGACAATACCACCACCAAGCATAATTCATTTTCTCATTGACATAAGTGATATAAAAATGTGCTCGAATTAAACAATGTTAGATTTTACCATATGGATCCAGGAGCACTCTACTGTTTTTTTTTTTTTTTGGCGGCTGTCTCCACTATTTTCAACATCCACTATCAAATGGAAATTAAATTATATTGTGAATTATCATTGATGAAGTAAATTTTTAAATTTGATTCCTAATAACGTATACTTGATTACTAGTAAATGGAATAAACAAAAATAAAGGAAGAAATGATAAAACCCATGGACTCTTCTTTTCCTATCAATGTCATTGACATAATAGTCAAATTCATATTGTAATTCAGTGAAATATTAGTTCAAACTCCTCCATTTTTTAGTAGTTGAAATATTACTCAATTCCACCAAATTTGAATAAATTTTGTATTGTCAAGTCTACAACAATTAAATGCGGCCACCATCACGCATGAATGAGTATATGGTATGAATGCTTTACACCCAAAAAATCGTGTATTTGTTTTTCTAAATTTTTCTTGTCCTTTTCGAATATCTCGAATCGCTCATATTAATTAATTGTCAAGTAAATTCGTAGTATACATGAGTTAAAAAAAATCGAGTACCTAATGAAGTATTTTTAAATATTTTTTTTAAAAAATGATCCTTTCCGACTTCCACTATTCTTTGTGACTCAAATTCATGACTAATAAATCATTGAAGAAACGTCTTATTATCTAAATTATACTTTGTTATCACCTAATGAAATACAACCTCTATTTACATTTTTTTATTATTTTAATTTGATTAAACAATTTAATTTCTTTTTTTTTTTTTCATGTGAAACAATGCGGTGGCTGTAGGTAAATTTTGTTTCTTTTTCATGACTAACAGAAGAACAAAATTTTGTCTTTGCAAAGTGCAATAAATTGGAGGAAAGGGTAAAATGAAGCTTGATAGCTGATGCCACCAACCTCGCCGAACCTATTTAATGGGCAACCTTTGCATTTATTTCACGACTATAAAATTTGTTACAAGTGGTAGAAGGAATTGGGATCCACTCGATTTAAAGATTACAGTATAAAGAATCTTTCCTCATTCGAATATGTAAAACTTTTCAATAGGAAAAAATTATTTACGACAATTACAAATTTAAAATTATTTGTTAAAATTTTATTAAATTACTAATTTTTTTTATTTTAAATACTTAGTTAAATTTTATTTATTTTTTACAAATTTAGTAACACATCGGTGATATTGTAAACTGGAGTTGAATTTTTGTGGTATTGTATAGATGCTAGGTATAGGGATAAGATTAGAGTCTTGAGTCATGATTTATAGAAAATTCTTATATGAATCCGATTCACGGTAGATGGGATGGATCTCTTAATTCATATTCATCCACATCACCCTAAAAAAATTTATTTTAATGAATTAAAGTAATGTGGATGAATATAGATCAAAGAGTCCATCCCACCAACAGTGAATCAAATATATGTAAGAATTTTCTATGATTTATGGGGACAGAATTAATGGCACTTCCTAACAAATAAAATGTCATTTTGCCATTTTCTTCCATGAAAGTAAGTTTTATTATGCTAGTACGATATTGTATTTAGTGTTTACCATCAATGACATTGTTGACAATTATCCACCACACTACAAGTTTATATATAGTTTATGCTGGAAAATACTTACATATATTTGATTTTTGACCCCACATGTAGATCTTGAGGTTAAAATTAAATCTTATACAATCTTACTTACGTCAACTTATATCATAAATTTCATAACATTTAATCCACACCACAAGGTCTACAAGTGGGGTCAAAGACCAAATCTACCTAAATCTTTCCCGTTTATGCTTATCCTCATATGATCAAATTAGTGTGCTAGATGAATTTCAATTGCGGGAAAAAAATACGAAGAAAAAGAAAAACGTTATTTTTCAATGTGATGGAATATTGGTTTAATTATAACAAACTATAAAGACTTAAGAAATTAGTCTATCAAGAAACAAAGAACAAAGGGACGTCAATGAGGAATAACAAGAGCAAATATTGAAATACTTAGCTGTTCCAATAAGTCTATATGCCCATTTGGAGTCGGGTCTGGAACCTGTATACGAAGACAAAGTCAATTATTCATTCTTAGCTAGAGAGTCAGGATAATAATAATAATTAATTATTATTATTATTATTAAAATAGTGCTACATAATTCTTCTTACTATTTTTAATATGAATTAATCTTTCCTACATAGATGATACACAAATTTTTTTATACTAAATCACTTTTTGAATTGTAATTATTATTTTTATAAATATGATTTTTGAATTGTAATTATTATTTTTATAAATATGATACACATCTGCACAGCTATGTCCGATAAATATAGAACTTTTTCTACACTAATGATGTAGAAAAAAAATTTCTCTTTGGAATATGTGTCATGTGATCTCTAACACAGAACTATTCCATTGCTTGAACGACAATCAGACGGGTAAAGCACAACACAAGCCCATGCATCAACCTGCTGAAGGGAAAAGAATGAGACTACAAAGCCATTAAAAAAAATAAAAAAAATTTAACTGATTTATTGTCTTTTTGAATGAATGAGCTTCGACAAACTGATTTTTGAATATTCAAATCTTGTTTTACACAGACCAAGGTGACCATCTCTGTACCAAACATGTTTCTTCAGTGTTTGCTTTTAAATACTACCATTCTTGCCAAAGTTTATAGTCAATCCAAAAATAATTTTTTAAAATCAAATTATTTCCTAAGAGAGGAAAATCATCTACACTAAACAGGTAAACGGATTGAGTACTATAGAATTTTAAATTTAATAAAGACCTAATTAAATTAATCGATGGAGGTTTTTACAATCATGATACAACTCTGTTTACATAATTTTCTTTCCTTAAACCCTGTAAAAAAATTGTTATACATAAACTTTTTGTTTTTTCCTGAGCAATTTGCTTAATATTCGTTTAAAATATTTTCTGTTTGTGACTAACTACATGTGTCTCAGTCGAAATTCTTCAATATTATTTTGATTTACAAATGCTGAGGTCCCGATAAATGATCCCTTGTGCACGAAAGTTGTTAGTATGATATACTAGTTTACATTAAAAGAGTTCTTTATCTCGGATTTTTTGAGAACAATAATGATGAGGATGGCATGTTTAGTTTGAGTAATCACTAATCAACAAGATGTTCCAACTAATAAATTATGTAATAGAGCTTTCAGCATAATCATGTCATCCATAAGTAACGATATTAAACAAATGCAAAATTAATTGAAGCATCTAAATGCATGCATGGGCATCCGTATCCTATTTTACGTGTAAAATCTTCTTAAGTTGGCTAAAAGCAATTTGTAATGATAGATCATGATTAGAATCACGTTGAAGATTATATTATAGGAAAATTATAAACTTTCGTTGAGAAAATAATTTTATTAGATTTAAAGGTTAGTAGGATATAAATTTTTAAAGTATCTAGTATTGTATTGTATAAATATTTAACGTATAATAAAATAATTTTCTCAATGAAACTATAAAATTTTCATATACTATAATGATTAAAAGATAGTTTGTAGATGTACTTGTGATACTTGAATTGTGCTAAGAATTATTCTGCAAGTAGAAATTAAATAGCGCGGATGAAGTCCAATAAAAAGATATGTAGGTACTCTTTTTAATAATTACTCAACTCCTGCATAAATATCGTAATTATTTAATTACTAAACCCTTTTGAAATATAAAATGTCACGAACAATTCTTAAAATTTTGTGATTTCTTTTGAAGTTTTGAGGTAGCAATTTTTGTTCTCTTTTAACTACAACTATTGGAACATTATTTAACTTTATTATCTACAACAAGAAAGAAAGACGATATCATTTTCCATTTTTTTTTTTCACTTGTTTAAGCAAAATGGATAAAAGAATTACACTACTTGTCATAAGTATAGAGACTTCTAGTATTTGAATCTACAATGATAATTGAGTTGAGAAAAGGTCACATTTTGTGGGTGTTTCTTCCATTTTGTATTTTTATCATAGATAACGAAAAAATATTAATCTTCCATCAATTAATTCTACTCATAATTCATTTCCTTTTCATTCACCTTCAATTTCTAAAACAATAACTTTTTTGGTCGAGCTATATCAGTTGAATAGCTAAGAAAATTGACCTTAAATAATGAACCAAGGGGGTGGAAAGAGTCGCGCTCCTCCCCTCCCCAAAAGATCCAAATAATTGTATATTCACCTCTTAAAATTTATAATTTTTGATGCAGTCCTTTTCAAATTGAGAACTTGTACCCAAAAAGTTTACAAAATATTTCACTGTTATAGAAGGTAAAATTTGCCCATCTAATATAAAATTTCTACATCTGTCTATGTGCCACGTTCAAATCTCCCAACCTAAATGGGCACATAAAAAAAGTTGATAATAATTTTCCTCAAATTTATTCTCAAACCGGAGTCAATTGTCAAAATGCATGTTTGAATTGTTGAAATGTGAAATGTAGTTGCTATTTATGCAGATTGAAAATTTCACAATTATTTGGACAAGAAAGTGACCATGAAATTAGAATGAACATAGTCAACTACCAATGGTTCCTGGCCAACAAGAAAAAAAGAGATGATTCAAGTTTCTAAGTTCGAGCAGCTGGCCAACTCGCGAAACTTTAGACTTGAAAATTCTCATTTGAAAATGGCGAAAATATTTCCAAGGTCATATTTTGTTATTCTGTCTTAATCTTGACATTTTCTCATAAAAAAATTATATGGGATAATTACTCACCAACTATCTATACTGTGTATAAAACATGAGCCAGGTTTGGTATTTTATCATTATTTATTTTACTAAATTTATCTTTATTTTTATAATTAATTTTAATTAATACCCTCGTATAACTACTGAGTATCCACTAACCCCATACTTATCTCCTCTCATAGTTACTTTACCGATATTTTCCTTTTTATTTTCAAATAAAATTTTATAAATTACACACTTATAAGGTGTGTCTTTTCCACTAATATTCATTATGTTTGCACTATTGAATTGAACCTTGTCATAACAAAAATTTCTAAACTACCCTGATTTCAGAAACAATACTCCATAATTGATGGTTCTCGATTTTCACAATAATTTTTCGACCAAAAAGTAATTAAATAACAGCACAAGGACTATTTGAAATACTTAATTAGAGGTGTTTAGAAGTTAGTCGAGTTGAATTATTGAGTCGAGTCGAGTTAAGTCGGGAAAAATTTTTTGACTCGACTTGTTTGACTTTTGACTCGAAATCAATTATCTAAGTAACTTCTCGACTCGATTTTGACTTCAACTTTCAAATTAAATAATCAATCAAATATCAATATACAAATAGATTGGTTTGATTGTTTATCGGTTGAACAAGTCGTTCGACTTTGCTAGTCAAAAACTAGTCAAATAAGTTAAACAATTATATTTTTTTATTATTTTAACATATATTATAATAATATATTAATATATTTGTGTACATAATATTTTAAGCATAATATTCTTAATTCTTAATAATTAAATATATTAATAATTGATTATATTCTTTTTCCTTTAATATTTAAATATATTTTCTTTATATAATTGTTAGAGTTATATGAATATAATATTTCACATTATGTATAATTTATGTACTTATACATTAATATAAGTGTGCAACTTATTAATGTAACACTTTTATTTCAATAACTAATTAAATGAATTGCTAATTTGCTTCTAATACATATAGATACTAGAATGAAGTAATTATATATACTTTAATATTTATTGAAATATTTGTATATAATATATCTATATATACATGTTCTGATATTTATATACTAAAATTCGCATAACTTATAATAAAAAAAATATTACATAACGTCTAATTTATATGCTTATACTATAGGACTTATTAACGCAATATTTTTATTATCAACAAATAAATTAAATGTGTTACTAACTTACTTTTCATATAAATATAGCAAGATTAACATATATATTAATTCTTATATATTTATAAGATATCACTCACCATTGTTAAAGCTTACTTTGTTTTTGAAAAATGTTGTGATTGTAATTTGGTTACATAATTTTTTTGTATTATCTATGAACTTGTATTACATCTTGTATTTATGCTATGTGATATCTTCTTGTGAAATGATGAAATGATATATTAAATTTTGAAATTAAAATATAGAATGACAGAGGATTTATGTTTGATTTATTCGACATATCGGTCAAATAAATTGAATTTAAATGACTATACTTTACTTGGTTTCAAGTTTTATGATTTGATTTAAATTTTAAAACTTTAAAGTCAAAAATCAAATAAATCAAATAAAATAAATTAAAAAATCAAATTTAAGTTAAATGAACATTGAATAAAGTAAGATTCTAGAAATCAAGTTTGAGAGAGTCTTTGAGTAATTTCCACGTTTCTCGGAGTGTGGAATAAATGATCTTCCCATGGAAATTTCTTTTAAATGGCCCAATATACATTTGACTATTAATTTGAGGAACTCTGCCTTCCATCTACAGTCTCCACCACAGCGGACTTGACCAGAAGACCTCCAACATCACAAGCAAATAGCTGTAAGAGTCGAATGTTTGTATATTTCAGATTGGCACACGCTTTCTCTGTAATATGATATTGATACGTCAATAAAAGTAATTTATGATATTTATTTATTTAACACTGAAGTAAAGAAAATATTAGTGTGAACATCAGAGATTTGTTTTAATTATGTTTTAAAAGTACAGTAACCATCCCTTCAAATGTCAAATTATTTTAAGACTTAACAAAACATTAAAATTACCTCACATATTATTACCACATCTACCAAATTTGATTCTTATGAAAGAAAGTCTAAAATGTGCAAGGTGAAGAAGGATCCTTTCATAAGTTAATCATAAAGAGATGTTGGTTGTAATGATTAAAACTGGCTCTAGGGAAAGTCTAGACGCGCGTAAAGAGGGACAATTTTCTATCTGAAATCAAGAACAGAAAAACTTTTATGAGTCAGATGGAAGATGGGGAAATTCTACAATTTTAATTAAGGTCATTTTTTTAACTTTAAAAACTTATACATTATAAATTTTTAAAACACATGTGTATAATTTGACGGGATTGTGGAATTTCCATAGAAGATGTCCCAAGAACTAAATAATGCGAAGCCATCGTAGCAAATTATTCACTTTTTGGTTTATGGACTTGATGAGATAAAGTGATTCATTTTTAGATTATTAGTCCTGGAATGAGTCGTGAATAGTTCATATATATCTTGTGTTTGGTTAATATTCAGTTGTATGGGATATCATAAAAATAATATCACCTTCTTGCATTTGGTTTGGCTCGGATTAGATTGGATTATTATGACCAAAATACCCTAAATTTGTACTTAGTTTTTGATAATCCAATAATTAATATTCAATAATATTATAAGAATTATAATATACTAAAAATTAAATTGACAATTAATAAATTATTATTGTATAGAATAATTAGCGGTATTTTTTTATTATTACAAAATATAGGGTCAATTATGCAATTTTACATGAGGGACTTTTACTGTTCATATACTCATTTGTAGATGTATATATGTAATTAGCTATTTTTTTTTTTTTTAAATCAATTTTATTATTTTACATATCAGGGTTTCATATTAAATGATTTTTTCTCCTATACTACCCATTTGTTGGGGTATTTGTATAATTAAGTAATTAAATTTTTATTTTTTTAAAGTTTTAAGAACACAAAATTGTCATAAATGTATTTGGTCGAGTACTCATATAAAATAATCGGGTATAAAGTCAATTTTCTCTTGACTAGATATAATGGGTGTGGTCGCCTCTGCATATAGACTGAATGTGATGATCCTATAATGTATATGTTATCATATGATATAAGATCATAAAGTTTACTAGGGATAACTTAATCAAAGTTTTTGTTATCTCATTTAGGAATCATCTCCTGATAACTAATACTATCTTCTCCATGATACTATTTTTATCTTTTTTACAATGGATTAATTCAGTTAATTGGGATAATAATTCCATATTAAAAAATACCAATCATAGAATGACATGATATTAATTATTCAATTCTCATCATCCCATCATACCAAACAGACATCTTAGTTAATCGTTTCAAATGCTTTAAGAAAATCAAGATCAAGTTTTGATTTCGTTCTAAAATTTAATATCCTTATAGGAATCAATTATCTTCTTGGTGAAAAGTATTGAAAGAGCAATGTTAATATGCTTATAGTTAAGGATTAAATTCAGAAAATACCCCCAAACTTACACTCCAGTTACACTTTACCCCCTCATCTTATTTAATAAACACTTTACTCCATCTTTTATGTTTTGGGACAAAATTACCCCTATTATTTTAAGGGTTAAATAAAATAAACCCCTTTAAACTTTGGGATGTTTTATACTAAACCCTCTAACGTTGTTTTTTTCTCAGTTTACCCCTTTGACTAACGGTTAAATGTAACACACTTAGTTTTTTAAAAAGACAAATTTGCCCCTTATTTAACTACGGTAAAGCAAGATTTCACTTTACCCCCTCATATAAGTTTTGTATCATTTAATATATTGGAATAAAAATAAAATTCAATATATTTGTATGTTTTAATATTGTTAAAAATATAAATATGCTCCAAATTAATTAATATTCTAATTCTCGAATTATGTTTTCTTCAATATTTAAAATTTAAAAATATAGTGAAATAATTAATTTCAAAATTTTTGATGAATTATTAAAGGTATTTCATCTAAATTATTTTAATTTGAATTTTTGTTTATATGTATAAAGTTATTTTTATATAATTTAGGTGATAGTTGAATTATATTAATAAAGGAAAAAAACTAAGAACAAAATATTTTAAATAAACATAAAGAAAAGCAAAAAATAAAATAAAATAGTTTGATATAAATTTAATAGATAATTATGAGTTTCGTATATTTAAAAATTTATTTTTACATGCAAATAAAATATAATGAAAAGATTGAAAATTTCCAATACTGTTAGGGAATTTTTGCATTAAAAATTTTTTTTACAAGTATTTTTGTATAACCACTGGTGTTCATGGGCATCATTATATTTTTAGTCATTTGAAAATAGTTGTCTTTTGGTTTTTATAATGATTAATGACTAATGTAGGTTAATTGACACAAAACTAGAATTAGCAAGGACTAAAATGATAAATATAATAAACTTTTTATGTTTTCTTATAGTGTATAGGGATAAAAATGTTTTTCTTGACTTTTTAATAGTCAAATTATTGATGTGTATAATGGAAGGGGTAAAGTGAAAAAAATAACTTTAACGGGTTTAGTGTAAAACAATCCAAACGTTAAGGGGTTTACTTTATTTAACCCTTATTTTAATTATTATTTTTTTTCTTTTTTCTTCTTCCTTTTTCCTTTTATTTATTTTCTATATTTTTTTTCTCACTATTCTCCCTTGTTACTGCTAAACAATTACATTACTTTTAGTGTTATAATTAATTAATTAAATTTTTAACTTTTACATGTGTCTAAATAATTTAATTTATAAATTAATTATGCATTAATACAATAAAATATACCTTATTGTAATATAAAATTTGTGATTAACTATTAATAATAAGATTAACAGATAAAAAATAAAATTTTTGAACTAGAGGAAATTAAAAAATTTATAGTACACAAAAAAATTATAGAATGAAAAAACATGTGCAACCTTTTATTTGTGGTGTAATATTGGAAAAATAGTCAAAAACTATTACGGTTGTCTAATATAAGGATTTTTAGAGTTACGGTACACTCAATCAAAATATGGCACGTATATGATATGGCACAAAAATAATTTTGTTTGCATACATATAATATATATTTTAAATTTTTTACAAATTATTTTATCTTTTATAGTTTGTTTATTTGTTAATTATAGCATTAGTAAAACTCAAAAAATCTATATTATACTATTAAAATAGATATTGCTTGTATTAAAAAATTTATTTATTTTTATAAATTATTTATAAACATGTAAAAAAAATAGAGCTTTTAACTTTTCAATTACTAGTAGTATAATAATTTAGCAGTGGCAAGAAAAAATGGGTAAGAAGATAAAATGAAAAATATGAGAGAGAAAATAAATAAATTGGTAAGAAGAGAAAAAAAAGAAAAGAAAAACAAAATTATTAAAATAGTAAGGGTAATTTTATCTCTAAACATGAAGAAGTAAGGGATAAGGAGGGTAAAGTGTTTATTAAATAAATTAAGGAAAGAAAAGTATAATTGAAGTATAAATTCAGGGGTTTTATGCATTAAACCCTATTATTAAAGCATCGGTTGATTTAGGACTTTCTTTGTCCAATTAATTTCCATTATCAATATTTATGCGCCACATTTATTCGAGGCCTAACTTTATAAGGAAAATCATATTCTAAGCAATCAACTCAAAATCACTTTCCAATTTCATACATGTATCGGTTATTCATGCTCCATATATTCAAATTCTCTTGCAAATCTAGTTTTGTTAAATCACATGCGATATTTTTAACACCTATTCTCGTTTAGTCATTTTATTTTCTCTCAATCATCTAGTATAAGCTACTAAACGAATTCGAAGATTATTGTTTGGTAAGTCGATCGTTTCACTCCTAAAATGCTTCCAAAAAACAAATGACCATAGTTAAGAGACCTTCTAATATTTATGTTGGAATGTTGCCTCAAAACTTATTATAGTGTGTTTGAAATTGTGGGATTTCTCACCAACTCTTTGGCACCAATCTTAAATACTATTGTTTCCATAAAAAATTCCTTGTCTTGTTTATACATGGGAAGACTTCACTAATAAGTAACGTAAATTAAGCAAGGTGGTGATTATGGGCTTGAGCCTCTACAACACAGAATTATATTTTCTGAGACAGACATTAAAAGAATTGGGTTACTTAGGGGCCTAAAGGCCCTAAATGACACTCTCCATAATGTCACATACAAAAATAGAGAAGCACAATCCATTTTGAAGGTTGTTTGAGGTACTTTGCTGCATGCTTTCCTAGCCTCAAACTAGGTATAATACACAAGACAAAAGCCACTAGAAAAAAAGCAGAAAAGTGATAAAGAAAACAACTGCTTTTCTAACCTCGTAGGTTATAAATGAAAAATTGTTATATGGATTCGATTTATGATATAATAATATAGACTTTTTGGTCTATATTAAATTACATAATCTAATATCATTTTAATATTATTCTATTGAATAATGTAATTTAACGTAAATTAAAAATTTTATGATGTAACACCATAAATTCGATTCATATAAAAATTTTCTAATTACAACACACAAAGCCACGGAAGCACACAAGAATGCAAGTGAACAACTATACATTAAAAGTTGATGCTGAAAGAAGCCAAGTCTACAAAAATCAACGTGTCAATCATCAGTTGGATGCCATGTTCATTGAGGATAGAATTTGCTTTTCAATTTTCTCTATATACCTTTCGTCCATCACTCGCTACCACCACTAGTCATAATCTCATTATAATCAATCAAACATCCTTTTGAATTCTTCCTTGCATACCTAACCTTTAGTTGATGTTTTTTGAATCTCTCATTTTTTCTTTAGTTTAGTGATATTTACTGCTTCAGGACTCGACTCTTGTGATCGTTTTCAGGCGCTACACAGCGACGTTTTGGCTGGCTGTTGCCGAAGATTGTGTAGAAGAAAGAGAATGGGAAAGGTTTGCTGTGAATCAAATGATAATCAACCAAGTATGCTGCTAGGTTTGGTACTAGTTCTTGTATTGGCTATGGTGCTTTTCATCATATGTCCACCTCAAGTAAGAAGAGTTAGAGTTCACTATCATTGCTATTGATTAGTTTTGATATAATTCTATGGCTATGACTCATTTGTCGGCCCTTTGCTATTGATCAGAAATCAAAGGTTATCAACCTGTAAATGGAGTTTTAGCATCTTATTGTTTAGACACGAGGTGTGTCAATAATAATATAGACGCAGTTTATGCGAATATGCTTGGAGGTCTTTTGTTCTGTTCGAAAATTTATGGGTGAAGTAAAACATTCTTGACCATATTTTAGCTTAGACTCTGCTGATCAAGTTTTATAAATGTCCTCTGCGGATCTGTTTAAGTTTAAGTTTATGTTTCACACAAATTAGTCAGAACATTGGAAATTATGCCTAAAAGATAGATGATGAAAATGTGCTCTTCCTCTTCTTTAGTTTGGAATAGCTGCAAGAAAACTAATGTATAAAGAATGCAATAATAACTAATTCTTTATGGGGAATTTGCATCAAGGCGTGAAATAATATCGTTGTTATCTTTGTGTAAGCGAGTTCAACATTTCTAAAACAATATGCAAAGGATGTTGTTAATTCTGCATATGTCCATGGTTGATCTAAATAGTAATTGTTATAGTGGTTTTGTTTGACCCCGGATCCCCCAAGTGTTGGTAAGGTCAAGAAGTCAACAGCTTGAGAAATGAGAATTACTCGGTGGTCTACAAGTCCAAGAAATAGGACTTAGGAGTTCAAGTTTGACACGTATACACGATTCAGAACCAAGTAAAATAACATCTCAAAGACATACGTCAAGATCTAAATGTCCAGTTAAAACTGAAAAGAAAAAGAGTCCCGTAGTCACAATATGTACATACCACACCCATCCAAACGAATTTCACAATTTTAGCTGCACATACGAGACTCTTTTTACCCATCCAAAAGTACAAGAGTCCCGTAGTCACATCATGTACATACCACACCCATCCAAACGAATTTCAAGTTGTCTAGTAATTTTTCAGCTCGAGTAGATGCTAGGACATCAAATTGCATCCCAAAGTAGAATCTGAACAAACATCCACAAATATTTTTCTAGGAAAAAATACTAATTTCGCCTCGTATCTTCGGTGTATCGACTAATTTGATCCCTTATCTATCTATCACAAGAGACTAATTTGGTTCCATATCTTTAACAAAAAATTAATCAATCTAAAGTCTATAATGAAAATTATTTAACGTGAACAAATTAATGAACCAAACAATGCGATAGATGTGTTGTCGACAACTATGTTAATTTGTCCATAATTTTTGTTACAAACCTTAAATTAATTAATTTTTAAAAAATGAGAAATTAAATTAATCTTTTTCCCTATTTCTCTAAACTCTCTAAACAAGATATTTCATCATCAAGTGGTTACACAAATCAGCTTGAGTGTAGTGCTGTACACATTTTTATCCTGACAAAATGGTGGGGGTTCTGTTTTCCAACAGTAGAAAAACCAAGCTCTCAAGAAGAGAGCTTCTGACCATCAGAATTTAAATACCAGATAAATGAAAACAGATAAATTATTGGAAAATTCTAGAGTTTTTTTAGAAAATTATTCTCTTAATTTTAAAAACTTGTACAGTATAAGTTTTTAAAACACATAATATTGTACTGTACAAGCATTTAAAGCACAAGAAAATGGTTTCCTAAAAGGGGATGAATTTCCCTAAATTATTTCATGCATCCATTTCTGAATCGCATAAGTAGTACCATGAAGCAAACTCATGCTAGTTATGACCTATGAGAATAGTCTTCAAGCTACCAAATCTTAACCGAAGTAGAAAAGATTACATCTTTTGAAATATCTTAGAAAGGTAAAGTACACATTGCACTTTTAATTGGTGAATCAATTTCTAAAACGTAGTTTGAAAGACAAATTTAATCATATGTACGACAAGCTGATTTATGCTGCAAAAACTTGATAAACAACATAGAAGTACCACCAACAGCAGAGAAACATTTTGGGCTGATGAAGAAAACATTCCCAAACTACAATATCCAGATTCCATAGAAATACCATGCTGAGCATGAAACAGCAAAATTACTGAAGAAGCTCACATAACTTGCTGGTCTGGGTATGAATAAACCACACAGATTATCACCAACAGCAGAGAAACTTTTTCTTCAACTTTTGACCCTGCAAACTACTCATCAAAATCACCTAGTGCAAGTACATTACATCTCAATATCCAGTATCTGCTCGTAAAATTACTCCACAGTGTGCTTTACATACTAAAATATGCATATGATTGTAATGATCCAACAGTCTAAAGCAACATTTGCAGAATATGTATCCAATATAAATATCAACAAATGCATAAATATGAATTAGATCAATGATCTAATCTTCTGAAATTCATAGAGTTTTACTAGCAAATAAATCAGACAGCAAACTATGCTTCATTCAAGGCAAAGTAATCATAATTCCGTACTGTTCACAAAATGAAATTTTTTCCCATTGAAGAACCAGTTAATAATGCCACAAGAATAAGACATCCAACCATAATCAACACGTAAGACAGGTCTCAATACGATAATACAATAATCAATAGCAAGTAAGCTCAAACATCAAACCCATGATGGTAAAGCCATCCTGGATTTCCCAACACCAGATTGAGCCTTTACCAATTCAGTCCCCACAGCTGCTCCTGGTGCATTTGCTCCTACAGAAGACTGTCCCGTTTGAGCACTCTGGTAGGCTTCTCCTAATCCTAGCAAAGCTGCCTGCGAACCATAGCCACCAATTACACTAGGACTATAACTATTTATCCCATAATTCCCTCCTATTCCCGCCACTGCACCACCCAATCCTGATGCTGCCAATGCAGATTGATTCAAAGCAGCAGCCATCAATGGATTCCCAACCAATCCAATCCCTGGATTCTGCGGCATTAAGAAGCTTCCAGCATTCAAATTTGAACCCAAAACGCCCGGATTTACACCAAATCCGTAACTAACCTCACTCTGCTGTTGATTACTAGTAACATTCTTATGATTAGTATTAGTATTAAGACCTTCTACAAACTTCTTGCAAAGCAATTGGCAGCCCTCAAACAACTTCTGGGGCTCCTCCAGCGCCTTTTTCAGCCCATCAACAAATTTATACACGAAAATCACAAACCCTCTTGGCTTATTAGTCGTAGGATCCAACCCCATTGGCCCTTCTTCAATCTCCCCAAACTGCCCAAAAAAAGCCCGAAGCTAAGAGTTGAGCATGTCCACATTAACATTCGGGCCAACATTCGCCACGAAAAGCTTCCTCTTACTAACCTCACCCGCAGCCGCGGCAGGACCCAGAGCTGCCAGCTGGCAAGTAGTAGTCCGGTTGCCGATCTTCTTCTGGGGATTTCTCAGGGCCTTTTCCGCAGCGGCCCGGGTTTTGAAGAGCACAAAAGCGTAACCCTTGGCCCGGCCCGTAATTTTGTCGGTGATCAACTTGAAATCCTCAATCTCTCCGAAGGGTTTGAAGACTTGAAGAACTTGTTCCTCGGTGGCATCCCAACCGAGGCCGTGGATGAAGATTTTCCGGTGGGTCGGGTCGGAATCGACTTTCTGGACAATCCGAGAGAGAATAAACGGGTCTTGTAATGCGGCTTCGTTTAGTAACCCTAAAATCTGGTCTTTCGACAAGGGTTCTAGAAGTTTCCTTAGTTTCTCCCTCTTCGATGATTCGTCGTCGTCCTCTGATGATGACGACGAAGAAGAAGAATCGTCGACTCCCACTCGTCGTCGTTCTTCCTCTTCTGAAGATGAAGACGAGGTTCCTGAGGTTTCTTCTTCTTCAGACGACGATGAAGACGAGGTTTCTTCCTCTGCTTTTCTCTTTTTCGCCATTGAAGGAGGTGGGGAGGTTTATGGGCTAGGGTTTTAAGTCTACCTTTTTGTTTACTACAGTGGAGGGGGCTCAGTCATTGTCTAATTAGGGTTAATTGACGATATGCACCTCAAAATATCACCTATTTGTAATCCACTCCCCAAAACTTTAATTTTAGCATTTTACTATTTTGTACTATCAATTCATGACATTGTTGAAATACATCATCAAAGAATTTTAGCATTTTAATATTTTATACTATCAATACGTGACACATTGTTGATAATATTTGCACTATTAATGCGTGATACATTGTTGAAATACATGATCGAAGGATTTTAACATTTTAATATTTTGTATTATCAATACGTGACACATTATTAAAATACATTATCCAAAAATTTTAACATTTATAGTATTTTGTATATCTATGTCGAAGGAAAATTTTCTAACTGGTAGTTTGAATGAGAAAACTTTAGTAGTACATGTAATTTGCATCTGTTCAAAGAAATATTACTCTATTCATCTATTTGACATTGAATAATTACATTCAAAAGGAGCTATCAAATTAACTATTCTTTCTCATTTATATTATTACACTAAATTATTTACAGAGTGTGCACTAGCAGATACTGAAAATTTTAAGACCAATTCATGAACAATAGTGCAATATCAACATAAAACTAATAAAAGAATAAAATACATTGCAGCTGCAAGAAAAACCAATAACCATGAGATTCCCAAATGCCAAAAGCACCTCTGGCTCTTATTGTAAATTTCAAATCAAGAAAGTGCATCAGTTACAAAGAAAAAGTAAAATTACTTTTCAAACAAAAGTAATGACTGTATATCCAAAAACCTCAAAAGAAAGCTTTGATCTGACCTTCTTGTTTATGTACTCATATTTTTTCACCAAAAAAAAAAAAGGAACCAAAGATTAAATTCTTGCACCATATACTCACTGCCACAATCAATTTCAATGGCCATACATAAATTAAGGTCGCAAAATCCTCATAGACAACAGCAGGCTCAGTCTGGTACCGAAAAAACAACAATGCTAAACCAACTAACATAGCAAAATTTATGCCCCTACCAACTCCTATTATTCAGATTATTCACAGGTGCCATCGTATTCAAAGACATGCTACAAGTTATTCTCCATGTAGCAACTCCTGTAACAAACTGCCATCAAAGAATAAATTCTTTTGAATACTAAGCAAAAAGGGGCAACTAGGTAAAGAAACAAATTACTATGGTAATTTTTTCCAAGCAATAAAAATTGCGGGAAGGTCCTATTCATCAGAGAAGTTAACATGCAATTTCATTGTCTTGACTTGATTTCTAAGAATGATATCAAGAAACATCCATGGGGAGGGAAAAGCATGCAAAAAACTGTAAAAATGAAAGCCTATAATTTTAAGTTACTCCTCTTTCTATATATTTTCAGTCTCTTATGGCAGCAAGAAACTTCTATGACAGAAGATTAAGTTTAAATTCAGCAGAAGCAGAGCAACACGTGCTACGCAGAGCAAAGCTTCTCAAGGGCCAAGTTTTCATCCCCACCAACAGCTTCAAGAGTACTCCTCACTATATCTTCAGGGAAGCCCATCTCCACAAGCTTTTGCACCTGCATAATCCAACATCAGGCAAGGGTCAACACATTTTCCATAACATGAGAAAAGAAAAGGTGCAAATTACACTGTTCTTGTCTCAGCATCTAATTCATGCCCTGGTCTGCCAAAATCAGTAAAAGTTTGGAAATTGGAAAAAAATAAAAACACACACACACACACACACAGAGAGAAGGTAAGCACACAAGTGGGGGGAAAACATCAGACCTTCTCCTCAACACCAAGAGATGACGTTTTGGCAAATGCTTCTGTCCAGTAACGAGCAGTGTTGACAAATGTATTTTGCTCTCAATCGGATATACTGAAATATTCAATGAAAGGCAAATGGATATTGATCATCAGAAAACGAGAAAACAAATGACTGCAGAAGAAGTGGTTAAACAGCAAAGATGCAGATCCACTGTGAAAAAACGAGCAGAAGAAGTATTCTGCCAACAATGTAGTCAGACAGTATAAAGCTCAGGAAGATTCCAGGGGACACAGCTAGTAATATCACCTGTTGTGCAACTACAGCATCCTGTGGATCATCAGGTTCAGGAGCAGAGAGCAATGCTTGCACAGAAAGAAGTGCTGTCTTCAGAGTTAGTGCTGGGCTCCATTGGTCTTTCAGGATGTCCATACATATTGCTCCACTTTGACTGCTTATGTTAGGGTGCCTTCAGTAATTATTCAACAAACAAACAAGAATTATTAGCATGAAAGTTCTTTTGGAAGCACATTACTTTATGTATGAGGAAGTGGCAAACTATGAATGATTGCTCTTTCCTTTAAACAAATAGACAGCAAAGATACACTCAACACAATTGATGTTCAAGTTAGATACAACAAAACAAGAGCAAAATGATTGACGCTTAAGTTAGATCAAACAAAACAAGAGCAAAATGTCTCTCTTATAATACGACAACAGAATTACTATTCCCCCCTTTTCCCCTATTTCCAGTTGTAAATTCTGCAGAAAACACAAATGCAACCAGATCAGCACCAAGGAGAACAAGCACATGTAGCTTTCATTATACACAAATGAAGAAACAAATGCCACTTGTAATTTACGAATACCAAAGAGATAACCGCGGCTCTTATTATCTAATGGTTGCTAGTTCGCTTCCTTAAAAACAGAATTGAAAACAAGCAGCATAATGTAAAAGTATTCACCATATATTACTGTTTGTGAAGCCACTTACTTAGATACAAGCTAATGACAGAAAACATCATAAAACAAGAAAGAAGTATAAAACACGTATACCAAGTTTTCCCCTTATGGTAATAGATATCATTTCTTGAGAAAGAAAACATAAAGTAATTTGCCATGAAAAAAATATATTTACCACCAGACCTAAACTGATAAAGTTGAAAATTAAAAGAAAAACTACAAATTTCAGTTCAACCAAATATTTACTCCAGAAAATATATCAAATTGCACAGAATTCCAAGTTTCAATGCTTTGCTCTCATATTCCTACTACAAAAATGTTCCAAAATGATCTGGGAACTTGTTTCCTACTATAAAAATGCTCCAATTATGTCTACCAAGCTACTAACTTGTAGAAGCGTAGCTGTGTTCTAAGGCTTATATCTTGCATAGTTTACCTGCTTTGTCAACAGCATAACATGAGCCAGCAAAAAAGGGAGTTTAGAGCAGAAACAAACTTGCAATGACTCTACCAAACAAACTCTGAACTGTTAATATTCATCCTTATAAAGTTAGGCTTAACCATATACCTCTTTTCCAAGAAAACAAGATACGACACTATCACCATGTTCAGCTATAAAAGAGTTCAGGTCCTGCTGGATAAAACTCCAAGAGATAACAAACACTGATCTGAAACCTAAATTTTGTGTTGTAAAAGTTTTAAGAAACCGAATTTAAAAAATCCTATGCATATTAGCCAACTGTTGTTTTACACACTAACTTCAAAATATTTTCATCAATAAGATTATTAGAAAAGAATATTATATTTCCTTCTAAAACATTATTTGCTCGTTATCACATTTTCTTCCTGGATTTGTTATATCTCAAGTTTTTGTCATCCACAATTACTTTATGAAGTTTTGAGCTTTCTTTGTGGCATGCCACAGCATCTCCATCAATAAGTGAAAAAATGTAATGAAAACAAAGAAAACAATTTTACTGACAAGTTATGTAAAGATTTATTATGTTGTTATACAAGAATATTTTTTATCTTAGTATGCCTCACAAGTATGGCTAGTGCTCTCTGAGAATCACAGAGAGTAAAATAAAGAGTCACGGGGAGAGAAGGGGGGGGAGAGGCAGGCATATGCATGTATTTGTACCTCACCAAGGATCATCTTGTACACATGTTTGTTCAAATAAGATGTATACTAAGGAAACTTCAATCTCCCAAAAGAAAAATAAGGAGCCGTACATTGATAATCCTCAAGACAAAAACTAACAAACATTAGATAGAGATCGCTTAGGAATTATCTCCGGGGGTAGAGTTCAACTGCTCTTATTTTTTTTCTTTTATCAGTTGCTTGTTCTTTGGTATTGATCTAACTCTAATATTACCCTGTAAATTAAGCATCACATTATAGTGCAGTTATTTATATACCAAACACTTGTAACCCAATTTTGTCCTTCTATACCAAGTATCAACTCTTGTTTTTCTTTATCATTCCATTGTGCTCTTCTACCCTTTCTTCAGCATCTCTCTCTCTCTCTCTCCACCTCCCCTTTTTGCTTGAGATCACTCTTTCCCTTCTTTATTTTCTCATCTCACTCTCTTACCTCTTACCAACTATACAGCCATCACCAAATTAAAATTTGAGAAATTCATACCCAAAATTATTTGGTCAAATGAACAAATTGAACTTACAATAAAGGGCACATTTTCGAAGAGATAACATTATAAGATACCATTTTGGGACCTGCTAAAAAGGTTTCAGCTTTCTATGAAATTCTCCTTCCAACAGTTTAACACAAAAATCTATAAGACTATGCCCAACATATATAGTGTAAAGTATATGAAAATACAATAAGCAAATGAAGAAGAGTTAAAAAAGGAGGGAAGGAGCGGCTAATAAACCATAGAAGCTTTCCTCATACCAAACTTTTGTTGCAAATCTCATTTTGGGAGGCTCAAAAGGGTATCCATCTGCAATAAAACAACAAGCCGATAATGACCGATTTCAACAGAAAATAGTGAGATAAAATGCTGTGACTGTAGAATGACAGATCATCAACGGCTACTTGAAAAAGAAACAATACTTGGTATCAAAAAAACCATCTGCATAAAGATGCATTGAATGAAAAGCAGATAATATTTTAAGAATTCTCTGTTTTTTTCATAATCTTCGTCCCCCTTACTTTCCAAAGCATATTATAACCAACAAAATGGACTTTTTTTCCTCGATTACTTTGTCAAATGTAGCTGAAAGCATTTTCTCTACACACTCAATATAAATAGTAACCAGAACGAATTTAATCACAAATATCAATATACACACCCACTCAGACAGACCTTTCCATTATACCAATCACATTTTGAAAATTCCATTCCTTTTCTTTTTTTGGGGTAAAACACCTCAATTCAGACATTACAAGCAAAATGGACGTGACCAACTTTGTAAATTAGCTAATTTCTGCTTTTTCCTTCAAATTAAAAGAAAAAAAAAAAAGTACCATAAAAATCAAATCACCACAAATCCCTTTACAAAATTCAGTCCAAATACAGAACTACCAAATAACAATTCAAGCATTGGGGGGAACGAACCACAACATACAAAACCCTTCACCAAACAATCAAAACCCCAAATTTAAAATCCAACTGAAATTAAAAAAAAAAAAAAAATCATCTTTTTTTTTTTAAAGAAAAAATCAAAAACACCCCCAACCTACACTTTTTATAATACACCAAAACACAAAAACAACAGTAATTTATAATTTATTTTTTTTTTAAAAAAAGTGTTACCAGGAAGAGTGATATCGATCTTGAAAGTTCCACCTTCATAAGGAGTACCAAGAGGACCGGGAAATGTACCAACCAAGTTAGTGAGAGAATCTGCTTTTGGGGAAACCCGAATCCCTGAGACCTCAACGTCTCTGTTGCATTCTTGAAGCTCTTTCTGCACTCTTGCCAAGTCCACCATCTTCTTCAATTTTCAGAAATTCCCTTTTCTTCTTTGCTGTTTTAATTTTTTTTTTTCTTCCTAATTTTCAAAATTCTTTTGATTTTTTTTTTTTTTTACCACCAACACTCCTTTTCTCTCCAACTGTGTGTAGTGTGTGTAGTCCTCTTAGCTTTACCTCTGCTGATTGTGAGAGAGAAGGGGCGTGGGTAGTGACGAAGTAAGGGGCAAAATCCAATAAAACAGACAAATATACTTTGAGGCTTTGGGCTGTACCTAAAGTTTTAGGTCCTCCTTGGACTAAAAGTCGTATGTGAGTTAAAGTGGAATTATCAATCAATTTATTTTAAGAAAATTCTAAAGTTCCTATAAAAGAATTATTATTTTTTATTTTAAAAATTTATATAATATAATATTATATATTTTAAAATTTATACTATACAATTCTTTAAACCCAAAGAAATAGTTTTAGAGAAATGCAGAATTCTCCTTTTATTTTATTTTTTATTTTGGGTATGTGTTCAAATACATGAATTTGTCAAAAAAATTTGAAATTTCCTATATTAGTTAAAAATACTTATAACACTAAAATAATTTAATTTTAAATTTATCTAAATTAAAATTTATTTAAAATTTTTTCCCAAAAACTACTCAAGGAATTGATGGATTTTAAATTCATTACCAAATCTTGAAATCCAAAAATGATTTAATTTTTGGGATAATTTAATAAATCTCTACTCATATTTATGCTAATGTCGCCAAGTATTCTTAAAGTTTCAAAAATCTCGTACAAAATCTCCCTTAATTTTCTATTTCTAATACATGTCAGCCTAATTCTAAAAATATTTCTTACTCCTTTATTGATCTACTAATTATTTAATATCAAATTTAATCACCTAGAATAGTTGGAAGACAAATGTATGCTATTCTAATTTAATTTAATTTATTAACAAATGGCAATTAATTAGTTTGTATGAAATTTTAATTTCTATGTTTTATTATATTTAGAACGCTTTGCAATTCAATTTTAATTTGCAAAGATTTGACCATTACCGATTAACATTCAATCCTACAAGTAGCTCGAAATTAAAATCCTCCTAAAATCTATAAAAAAATTATTGCAACTTTATCTAATTTGGAAGACTAAATCTATGGTCAAATCCTCTTAAATTAAAATATAACCCATAAAAGTATTGTGAATATAAGAAAACGGGAGATTATAAATTATACTGTTTTAGAGAAATCATCCTATTGACTTTAAGAATTTGTATGTTATAAATTTTTTAAAGATAATACAATATTTTATCATACAAACTTTTAAAATATAAAAATATGATTTCCCCAATGATATTATATAATTTTCCAAAGAAAAAATAAAATAAATTTGATACAAAATTAATAAATTCCATTTGTTAATAAATTAAATGGACAAAAGGCCATAGAACCTTCTTTTAACTTTCATAAATTATTGAAAATGTCCATCAAACTGTTTTTTTTTGTGGTCAAAATGGTCACTCACCTATCAAATTTGTCTTGTAACGAATATTTAGTTTATTTTAATTTTTTAAATAGGTAATATTGTTTAAAAATGTGCAATCAACGTAATGTCTGAAGGATAAAAATATCAAAACAGCAATATTTTGAGCCCACCACCATTCCCCTAAAACCTATCCACCATAATTCTTTCTTGAATCTATCAATCCCTTGCCCCAAACCCTCCATTGCCGCCGCCACCACCACCAAACGCATTTTCTTCCTCCTCCACCACTATCATCCATCTACTTGCCCTCCTATTTGCTATCCCTGTCTCTCCTCCCATCCGTTCCCCCTATCGTCTCCTCCAGCTCCATCGCTGCCACCACTACCATCCCATCTCCTTCCCCTTTGCTTGTTGATTGTGCAAGAAATGTGGAACTGTTTTAAGGACTTCAATAAATGAAAGGTCGATTCAGGAGAAATGGCAGATTTTAATGCATTATTAATTACAAAAGAGTCAAGAATAAGACTCTGCAAAAAGGAAAAGAAAGGATTATAAAGAATTAGATTGGAGACTAAGCCTCATGGAATTAATAAGCTTGGCCCTTTGAAGGTACAAGGTTACCTTATTGACATCTGGGCTGCTTGAAAATATTTTCCTCATCTACCACATCTCCCATCTCCCTCCTTCCTTCCTTTACTGTCTCGTCTCCTTCTCCCTTCCCCTTGAATTAAAAAAAAAAAAAAATTTGAATTTTTTCTCATTTTTTTCATTCCCTTCTCTCAAATTTCTTCCGCTTATTTTCCTCAATTTAGGGACTTAATTTTTCCTTAAGGAGTTCATGAAACATTCCTAGGTTCTTTTATTTTTGAGAAAAAAGGAGATAAAAAGAAGTTAGAAAAATATTGTTACAGAAGAAAAAAAATCAAGTGGCTGCTAAGGGAAATAATTTTGGGCCAATCAAATTTGTGGTAAATGACAGAAGCAGAAGACGATTGATTAGATTTATAGTAATTTGATAGATGAAGAAGATCGATTAGATTTATGGTAATTAGTGACGCATCAGTGGAAGAAAATGAACAGTGTTTGGACCTATTTGCCACATGCTGTTAAAAATTCACATTCTGTTTGACGTCCAACTTAGCGTATGAAAATAGACAAAATGGGTTTTAAGAGATGATTTTGAGAATTGAGAGACCAATTTAGCCACTAAAAAAGTTAAGTGAGTAAAGTCGGTAGTAAAAATTTAGAAGACTGTACGCCTTGTACCCTAAATTAAATTAGCATTGTTAAAAACCCTGCATGTATCCCTTAATCAGAATCTCATATAAAACTTCCTGATGCCAATTTGGAATTCTTTATAGTCCATTTACATGAAGCAACGAGTCGGAATAGGTCGTTTACTTGCTCAAATTCATAACATCACATCCCCAACACCGCAAATTCATAACATGTAGCCTCTTTCAAATACAAGAGTGACGTTGATACAAGCCCTCTTATGCTCTTGTTAAAAACTAAAAGTTGTTATAAACTGGTTGCATTGCTTTTCAACTCTGCTTTTATTTTAACTTAAAGGACACCTGAAAGGAGGCAGAGAGGCACCCACATCCCCCCCAACCCACCAAAAAAAAAAAAAAAAAAAAAAACACTTGAATGTTAAAAGAAGAAAAAAGGAATAACCAAGGGCATATTTAGCAGAAAAACTCAAGGGTGAGTATATGAATCAAGAAAGTGAAACTTTTTATAAAAATCAGCTGCAAGGTCTCTAAACAAGAAGTTGAACATACACATACCAAGCAAGATTCATCCTGAATCCTGTGGCCGCATAAGCTTGGCAATGATCTCGAAAATAACAATTATGCTAAGGAAATTAATCACACCGCATAGATCAGCACTGACCATCATATAAAGTGGATATCATGATTATACCATGCCAAAATACACAAACTACAAAGATCTAAACTCTAATACATCCAACCAGGATTTTGTTTGCATCCTCAGTGACACCATACCATTAATAATCACAAGACCAAACATCCCTGCTGAAGACATCACTGTTTGAGTATGGGAAATTGCCCCGTGCAAATCAATGGGCACCAACAGATCGAGGATCTGTAAACAGGGAAAAACAGGTCAACAATTGCCAAACATATTGATCCATGAAACCAGAGCACAAGAGCAGCCTAATATTCTACTCTTAAACTGAAATGCATAGTGTAGACAAAGACCTAGGTTATATTACACCTAGATATCTCAGAAGTAACTAAAACAAAAAGAGTACATCACATCATAGTTATAAGCTGCAAATGATATCATCTGATGGCTCAAATTTTATGTAATGCAAGTTAAACAAAATGGAAACTACCCTGCTACCCACGGACACAGTTCCAGAATGCACAGCACTCTCTAAGGGCAACATAGACATTACAAGCCCAAAACTGCAGCAGCACAATTTACTAATATTTCCTTGCTATATAAAGTCACAAAAATCCAACTTAAAACTGTCTCTCATCTTCAGCAGTTTTAGAATTTAGACAATAATCCATGGGGGAATGGTGTTTGGATCACAAACACCATCACCAAAGGGACAAACATCACATATGATAGACATTAACAAAGAAATATTTTGCATTTGCTGCATTACAAAAGTCGGAATTAGTGGAAGGATAAACAGAGGCACACTTGCAGTTGGGTGAAGCAATTTGCTTGTGCATTAAGAAATTCAGATTAAGTGGAAGGATAAAAACATAGCCACACTAGTTGTTGAGGTGTGTTCTATTGCAGGACAGTATATAACTTCCTTTGGTATGATTAGATCATAGTCTGAGCTTTGCTCCTTTGATCCTGAAGGTAAAAGATCTAAATGTGATACAATCAGCCTCGTTTAGATATCCATAACTTCATCTAGTATTACCTTATGGAGAAAATGTCTTCAAGTGCACTTCCTTATTTATTCATTAGTATAATCATTCTACTAGCGTTCACTGCGTTACATTTTGTCCATTCTGATGATATTCTGATATGAACTTCCCCTTATGAACAATTAATGTATTTACATATATAATCAAATTAGTAATTGCTTCACATAAAACAATAAATCATAAACAACTTTCATATCATTGCATTAAAAATTATTTGTTGCAACAAGGAGTCCTCACACCTAAACAAGAAGTAGTTAGCATTTAAAAACCTAAAATGTTAAAATGCACCACCAATTTAAACAAAATTATTCCATTAGCATAACAAATTAAGCATCCCAATCAAACAACCTCCAAAACAAAAATGCCATTTCAAAATTATAAATCTAACAAAAGGATTCAAAATTTAGTCTCTCTAACCTCAATCTTGATTTGTAATATATTCATCCTTCCGTCCCTCAAATCCCGGCCTCATGAGCTTCTTCTCCCTCTTAGCAATCTTCCTCGTCTTTTTATCCCTGATCCTCCCTTCAATATTCTCCTTCCTCTTCTGCTGCCTCCCCACCTTAGCCTTCTCCTGGCCCTCAATTCTCTCCTTCCACTTCTCCGCATTCTTTTCCTTCCTCTTTTTCTCCTTCTTCATACTCTCCTTCAACAACTTGGGATCATCGTGCACCTTCACTCCCTTTGCCCTATCCTCAGCTGTCCTCCACCATTCTTTCTCCGCTACCCTCAGATTCTCCCTCTTCACCTCCTCCAACCTCTTCGCTCTATCCAACTCCTTCACTTTAGACATCTTCCTCTTCTTATTCCTCCTCTTCCCTTCCGTCTCATCGTCCCCTATCTTCACTTTCCCATACTCTATCACCTCTTCACCCTCATTTTCTCGCGAATTCGCATCCTTCCCACTACTTCCCCCTCCTTCACCGCCCCTCCTTTCTCTTCTTCTCTCTATTACTCCCACTATCCTTCCTAACATTCCTATTCCCCTCGCCTCTATTCCCGCGTAAAGATTCGATCTTTTTCCTCAATTTTTCGCGTAATTCCTCATATGTAACCATCTTCTGATCCTTCTCGCCAACATTACCCTCCCTCCCATCATTCTCCTCCAAATCAATCGGCCTCGAAACCGGAAAATCACCATCATCCGCTTCCGGGGGTGATTCTGTAATTTCACTACGAGCATTGCTCTCGAGGGATTGCTTCAGGAGGTCGAGGGTGGAGGAATGGGGGATTTTCTCCGGGTCGTGGCGATTGCGGCGGGCGAGTTTGAGGTTTTGCTTGGATTGCCGTTTGAAGTAGGCTTTGGCGGATTTTGAGAGGCCGTGGAAGTAGGAAACGTCGTCGTTTGGCGGGAGGTAGAATCTGGCTGGGATGAGTTCGATTAGCTTGTCGAAGAAGACGCTGTGAGAATGGATTAGGGCTTTCAGATCAGCCGCGGTAGAGGTTGTGGTCGGAGTGCCAGATAACGGCGTCGTTTTCTGCTTCTTCTTCATTTTTTCCACGCAGAGAAGGTGAATCTGTGTGTCGTTTGGTGTGTTAGGGTTTCTGTTTCAGTGCAATACGGAGGAAGGAGGGTATTTATATGTGTTCTGTTCAAACAAAATAGGGGGAAATGGAAAAGGATATATATATATTTTTTTCCCTATTTTTTTTAATCTTTTCTTCTTCAAAATTTATATGCCCTATTTTTTTTTTTTGGTAGAATGTATGCCCTGTTTTCTTTTTTTTATTACTCTAAAAAGTTTTTGTTCATATAAAAATATACTTTATCTTTGTATAAATCATGCTAAGAAAATAATTCATATTATATGATTTGAAATTGATTCTTGATTTGTCTTTGTGTTTTTTGAGATTTTTAATTGCCTTTCTCCCTTCCTCTAGATATGAATTGAAACATCTAGTTTTCAATGTAAGAGAGATGCTTGAAGCATATACCATTTTTGCCTTATAATGTCAAAGAGTGTCTAAAATAAGTTTTTGGACAATTCGAACATGGCTCAAAAATGAAAGTTTAATATAAATAGCACAAATTTAAAATTAGGGGTTAAATCTTTTTTAGTAAAAAAAAAGTTGGAGACTATTGTGGCTTCCCTTCTACATATCCATATGTAAAGTTTAAGAAATTTGTAGTACACATAATAAATTATATTGTGTTAAAAGATCAATTTTTAAATTTATAATCAAGATGTGTATTTGTGTATGATGATAATAATTCTTCAAATAATGCCATATTTGTTTTTGAGAAATTATTTACAAATTCACAAATTTATAATTACTTGCCGAAATTACTTTACATGACAAGACCCTCAATTTTAAATTTTCAACCGAATTTTTTTTTTTCAAATTTAATAAGTAACTTTTATTTGTCACTTTATATTTTATTTTATTTTATTTTTTTATGACTACCAAAAAAATAAGAGAGAGAGGGAGAGAGACTGTGTGTCTAATGCTGGGGGAAATTTTGTAGACACTGTACCATGGCCCAAGCCCAACTAAAAACCATTAGTATATATTGAGTACCAACTGAGTTTATTTTTGTGCAACTTCAATCCCAATTTCACAGACATCAAAAACTTATCAAGCATTGTCAAATTCCAAGGGACCTGCTCATTTTTTTCAACAATGAAACTACATGATCTCAATAACAGCACGTCCAACAATATTTCCCTTGTCAAGATCTTTGTATGCTTCAACAGCCTCTTCAAATTTCAATTTTCTTGAAACAGCTGCCTTAAGATCGAAAATGCCACTTTCTGCTAGTTTAATCAACTTGGGCAAATCTTGCCGCGCCCTAGCCCCATAAGATCCAATCACTTTTATCTGCACCATGAGAATGTTTGAAGAATGTTACAACATACAAGTGGTAATTAGTGCATATGAAAAATCAAGAGGGGCAAAAAATATTAACAAGAACAAATTGTAGTGCCATAAATGTCGCTTAGGAACCACGTGCACTAGTTGTAAGCACACAAGCAGCTATGTGGAATCAGAATGCCTGATTTTGATGTAACACCATATTATTTGATCATCTAGAAGCCTAACGGTGCATTTGGGAGCGATGGATTTGGAAAGAAAAAAAGGAAAAGAAGGGAAAGTTGAATTTTCATTCATTTGGGCGAATTTTTTGGAGGAAGGAAAGGAAAATGGAAAAGAAAATGAAGGATACTGTATTTGCTACAGTTAAAAAAACTTTCCTTCTGGAGGGAAATAGAAGGAAACTTACTTTCAAACTTCCTAAAATTTTAGAAAATACCAACTTTGTCCTCGATTTTATTTAGAATCATTATTCAGAGTAATGGTAGTATAGATCGAGATGTTATACATCGGATACAAGGGGGATGGACTAAATGGAGAATGGCATTGGGAATATTATGTGATCGCAAAATTCCTTTACGACTTAAGGGTAAATTCTATAGAACGACAATTAGGCCAGCGATGCTCTATGGGTCTAAGTGTTGGGCAGTGAATCACACAGACCATAAGCAAAAAGATGAGAGTAGCAGAAATTCGAATGTTAAGATGAATGTGTGGATACACTAGGATGGACAAGATACGGAATGAGCATATTCGTGAGAAGATTGGAATAACATCTATTGATGAGAAGATGAGAGAAACACGCTTAAGGTGGTTAGGTCATGTGTTAAGACGACCAGTAGAAGCGCGTGTCAGGCGAGTAGATTTTAGAGAGAGTAGTCAACATAAGAGGGGTAGAGGAAGACCGAAAAAGACTTGGTAGGTAACTTGCATGAAAGATATAGCCCATCTAGGAATTGAGGAGGATATAGTCCATGACAGAACGCAATGGCGTAGCAAGATTCATGCAACCGACCCTACTTAGTGGGATTAAGGCTTGATTTGTTTTGTTTTGTTTCATATCCCAAATCATTTCATTTCTTTCCTAAACTCCCAAACAACATCAAAATCTACTCCCTTCTCTTCTCTTCTCTTCTCTTCTCTTCCCTCTTCATTAAAAACTTTCTCAGTTTTACCTTCTTTTCTCTTCCTTCCTGAACTCCCAAACATAGCGTAAACGTGCATCTACCTGAGTTCTAGGGAAAAGCTACCAACTGTGACAATGAGATCCCTCCTCTCCTATCGCTAAAAGAGAAAAATACAAGTAAATTTCGACTTTGTACCAGTACTAGAGGTGCACATGGTGATGCAAATTGCAATCTAAGTGCCATAAGCTGGATGACAATGTTGATACAGCTTGTGACAGGTCAAATAAAGTTAACCATCAACATGGCCTAGTTGACAGTTTCAAGTTTCCACTTGTACTGGAAATAAGAGAATGGATGATGCAATTGCAAGCTAAGAGAAGATAAAAGTAGGATGAAAATAGATGAGACTTTTTACAAGATAAGACAATGATTAGTTGCCTTGTCACTGTGTAAACCAGTTAACAATCTACTGTTTTCATCATTTCAAATCTTGCCATTTAACATTCACATAGACTACATTTGGGTGGACATTAGGCTAATTACCTAAGAGAACTGGTCCGTGCAGGATTTAAATTTTTGAAAATTTTTAAACTTAAAAAGCCCAAGGTCATGCCATTTTTATCTCAGTATTTTAAAATTTTTGGGCAAATAGTAAGTTAGAAAAAAGAATATGAAAAACATTAGCATAAATAGCTTAGTATATGTAAAAGAAATTTGTAGTTTTAAAATAAGTGTCACACACCTGTCTACGAACCAAATGGTTTATGTCTACCTCGCCTTTTGCACCAGAGAGGGTAAGGCCAATCATTACAGCTTTCCCTCCGTCTCGAACACTCTGAAAACACTGCTGAAATGTCTGCGGCCTTCCCAAGGCTTCCACAGCAACATCTACACCCATTCCTCCGGTTATTTCCTGTCAAAGCAGACCTGTTATCTTGGGAATCTTTGTCCGGTCTTTACAAGCATTTACACGTTAAGAACTCATATGCAGCTTCTAAATTCAAAATCACCCCCAATCAAGTATCAAGTTCTGCTAGACAACATTTTTCCACAGAAACAGTAATCCATGCAAGGCAATCATCAATAAAAAGTGATTTTGAGAAATAATGGACAATAAACTGGTAAACCAAATAATTTTGGATGCATAAATTTTGAATCCACTAGCATAGTTGAGGAGGATGAAAGACTCAATAGAGTGTATTAACAATTGTAATACTATACAATATTGACAGCAAAGCAGACTCAGTTACATCCTTGAAAGCCCTCAACATTTCTCATAAAAAAACTTTAAAATGGCAAAAACTGTTAAATGTTATTGTTTCAAAGTCCTATAGCAGTAGGGCATTGATATTGCATTATAGCAGAAGAAAAAGAGCCAGTACTTTAATTCTTTTAGCAGCATCTTCATCTCGTGCATTAATGGTATGAGTGGCTCCAAGTGTTTTTGCTTTCTGCAGTTTCTCATCTTGGACATCAACAGCAATAATCTCAGAAGCCCCAAATGCTCGTGCTATCTGCAGGCAACTGTACAATGTTTTCTAGTATGAGGACAAAGAACGCCTTAGACCCATCAGGAAGTTAAACTCAACACAACATATTTAGTTTCTATCCTTCATAACTATAAGTTTGTTTCAGTTGAAATTGCTATAACATGAATCGGGAAATTGAGGAGACAGAAGATAAAATAACAATCTGGAGAATGCAGCTATGATAATTATCTACATTTTCATGTAAGGGCCGAATATCAGGTGTGCATGATGTTGATCTTGCCCATCATCCAAAATACGAAATATCCACCGGCAAGCAAAAAGTTAGGTTGTTTTTAACTATTAACCTCTAGGTTCAGTTGGAATATGTGATTTACTTTCACATAGATCCTCAAGAACAGCTTTTCCACCAATTATGAAACAATTATAACACATACATAACATGTTAAAAGTGTGTCTAACATTGATAACCATGTGGACCAGAAGATAATCTCAGTGCATCTAATTTGCATGCAAATGTCATGCTAAAGTTCTATTTCCTAGTCCAAAAGTTGAGTATTGGATTATTATACTTGTCAGGTGAATTCAAAGAAAGACCAGGTAAAGGTAAAAAGGGTCAAAACGGATCATAATACACCAGCATTTTGACATGTCATCTTAATGAGGTTAAATTATGAATGTCCTAAATTTAAAAGGTAGCAAATTTGTAGCTATTCCACTCATGTTAGCACATAGGTATCTCTTCTACTAACTGCATGATATAGATAATAAACCATATATGAAAATTATCATAAGTAAAATACAATTGGATTTTGAACTTTGAGGTGGCAATGAAAGAGGTATGAGTAACTTGTTTTCTGTTATCTCAACAGACATACCCTAATCAGCCTGTTATAACTTACAAGTAACCTTCTCAATACTAGTGAGATTTAATCTTCTTTGAAATTTCCCTAGTTTCCCCACGATTATGATTCTATCTTCCCTTTTCCACCTCTAATAATACTCTAATATTGCATGCATAAAAGATCTTAAGGTTGACTGGCAACAAGAACAGAAATGGGTGCACACAAACTATTTGCTCCTCTTCAATATTAGTCTCTCCCTCAGTACCTGAGAAAAGATAAATAGCTGGAAGAGTGGAAAGGCACAAGCTCCAGAAAACTGTAACATCCATGCTAACACACACTTTTATATAGGGGATGACATCTTCACAATCCTTTTGGAAGGATAGGAGTATGCTGCTTTTGATCTTGAGACGGGATACTTACATCCGCTGAAGATTATACAAATGCACTAAGCTTAACTGGATTGATTCTTATAGCAGCTCCATTACTTTCTTCAACTACCAAAATCTCAACAACTATTGACACATACATACCCCCCCGAAGTATTTCGAAATAATCTCATTTTCCTGAAAAATCCCCTTTATGATATATATTTTATTCATATACAGATATATGAAGCATCCAGGTCATAATCACCCACTCCCAAGATAAAGGCCGCAAAAAGTTCCAGCTAAGAATCTAACCATGAAGGAATGGCTTGTCTGATTGTCTAGAGGTGTGGATTTTATCCACTTACTGTTCTCCAACACTCAAGCAACCGAAGAAGAACCGAAGGGAAAAGAAAAGGAGTCTAAAAGTACTTCATTTTGATTCCAAGAGTCCCTAATACTCTCCTAATACATTAAGCCATAGCATATGTAAAATTCATCCGCCAATTCTCTAAATATCATAATACTACTTTCCTGTTGTATTCGAATAAAACAACACCCTGTCCTTTGCAAACACCTAAGTTTCTCATTTGGTTGTGAAACATTAAATGCATTTTTCAAAGTAAAAAACATTCTAACAAGATAAACAAATAAACTTGAATAGAAAAGTTAGTATTAGCCTTGAAATATGAGTATTATACCTTGAACCAACACCCCCTATGCCAATCACAGCAATGGCATCGCCAGGACGCACCTGTGCAGCATGAGCCATAGCACCATAAGCAGTAAAAACTGCACACCCCAAAATAGCAGATTCTGTGTACGGCAACGAATTAGGTAGAACAGTCAATCCATGAGCTGGCACAACACAATACTCTTGCAGCAAGACCTCCCATACTGTACATGTATACTGGTTTTCCTGCATAATCAAGATTAGAACTACTTTACTAAAGCCAGCAAAATAGGCAATCATTTTTATTTAAAGCAATAAAAGAATTGTTTAGCAAATCCTCCAACTGTGAAAAAACATCAGGGACACTCATTCTTGAATACAACCAAACACATACAAATGCTTGACAATTGACATAAGCTTTACCAATGCATCTGCCCAAACATTAATGCAAATATTACGGATGGCAACTCTTTGGAATTAAGAGTAGGGAAAGTGGAGCAGAACATGGTCTTCAAATAAAACTTCAGAGAAACTTCTAGCCTCCAGTTTACAGCAATTGACTTCTTGTAGGAGAATTGTACAAATAAAGTTTCAGAACGATGGAAAAGTCCGTTTCTTCAGGGTAATGAGAAGCTAATGAGAAGCATCCAAATTTGGTTTTACAATTGAAGATTTCCTCGTACTACAAAAATTTCAAGAACAATGACAATTCCGAAAATATTCCAAGCCAAAGTGATAAATTAGGATAATATAAGGCAATCAAATGCAAAAAAACTCATTTAATCAATCTACAAGTAGAGAAAAGCATTTTGAAAGCCCACAAAGAAGCAGTAAAGATTTGATTACCATTGCTCCGGAGAAACAGCCGCGTTTCACCATCATAAAGTGTGCCTTTTGCTCGGTTATACGCAAAGAATGACTCGCACAAGTCATCTTGACCCTGTTTTCATGCAAAAACTAGCATCACCACATTTACTTGATTTGCTCATTATAAATCCAAACTGTTAAACAACTAATCTGGCATTGAAGATAAAAGTTGAAATATCAACATAAGCTACCTTAGAGCAAAAGAAACAACTTCCGCAAGGCATTATGAAAGCTCCAACAACTTGAGCTCCTATAGGAAATCTAAAGAAGTAAAATCCAACATTAAGTTGGCACCTTAGACACTAGAATTAGTACATGTTATCATAGAGCAATACAAGCTAAATCTTATGTTAACCTTTCAACAATTTTGGAGTCGGTGAGTGCGCCATGTTCAACCACCTCACCTGTTATCTCATGCCCCACGACACAAGGGCTTGCAAATGGAAGTTCACCTTTTAGTACATGAAGATCTGAGTGGCATACCCCACAGGCTGCACCAATTAATTTGACCAAACTAGTCAAAAAACATATAAATTGGAGAACAATCCTATGGTGCATAAATATCATTAGCAGTAGTTACATCCTACTATTTCCCTTTTGGCTGCATTGTTCATACATATACATAGGGGCTCCTTATAACCACTTCACTGTAATTTTCCTTATTACCATGAAGCTTTAAATGGCTACAGATAATCCCATGCATGATTAGTGATTTGGAAAATTTTCGGATCATATTTTACCACTTGATTCAGTATTCTACTTTGTTTACAGATTTGCTTCTGCATTAAACTCTCACATTCCAACCTGGAAAACATTCTCAGACTAAGTTTTTGAGTTTCTTGATTTCCTAAGCTGAATTAGGATGGTATTTTTGGGTCTTTCTTTGATTTTAATGACTTAGATATAAGTAAATGGACAGAGGGTAAGGGAGGAACTGAAATACCCTTGGTCTTGATGAGAATTTCATTAGCTTTTGGGCGAGGCATGTGGAAGTCTTCAAAGGTGAGGGGTTTGTTTGGTTCCCAAAACACAGCAGCACGCATGTAAGAAGGGCCTCCATGGAGTGGGGGTAATGTCACATTCGATGATGCTGAACTGTCATTATTAGAATATCTCAAATGGGGAGTACCAGATACAAATGACCTCTTAAAGAAGTTAAAATACCGCCCATTATCATCATCATCCTTATTGTTATAACTGCAGTGGGAAGAATTGTAAGCTGCCGAAATTGGCTTAGATGAGAATCTCCAACAGTTCACAAGGGCTTTGCGGAGTGAAGAAGAGCTGCGATAAAGTGCCATATGATAGGATTTGAACTTAACTCAATGACACCCGGTTCAAACAATCACTACAACAAAAAATCTGATATTTCGAAGAGCAATTCAAAATCCCATAACCTGAATAATGCATGTAGTTTAAAACAAACTTATGCCATACAATCTACTAGAAAAAAAAAAATGCAGAACATAGCAGTTGAAAAGAACATATAAAGAAGTAATGCCAATTCTCTAATCACATAGACATAGGTAGCTTTGCATATTATGAAACTAAAGCCAATACTGGGATCCCGATAGCCAAATATATAAAAGATATTGCTTATGCTGTCAGAAGCAAACAGTCTAAAGTTGAATTCCAATAGAAGGCTGTTATCTACAGGCAATGCCAAGTCAAGGAAACTATTTGCCTAATTAAATGGCTTCCTGGCAATTATCTTCATAAATTGAGAAACTAAAACAATTAAAAAAAAATGCAGCTTTATATAATGGTGATTGATTTCCACCATTCTTTTGATAAATATTATAAGAAAAAAATGAAGAGGCTCTGCTAATTCCCCTACAAATTCTGAAGAAACCCATGAAACTTTATCCGTAATACTCAAAGTAAAAAAGAATCCCACAAATGATTAATAAGTACCTAACATTAATTACAAATTCAGCCACTTCCATCAACCTTTCAGCATCAGCTTTGATGAAATAAAAATCAAAACTTTTTAAAGAAAACCCACAAATTTTAACACATTAAAATCAAATTACAGATTGAAAAATGAAAAAAAAAAAAAAATGCCAAATTGTGGACCAAATTCAGCAAATAGAATCAAGAAAGTCAAGCATCAACTCAATAAAACTAATTAAAAGTATATTAAAATCTTACAGAAGAAAGAGGCTACGCAGGAGGAGAAGAACTCCTTTAGTTAAATGATGAGTGAGCAGTGAGCTTCCCTATGTTCTGTCGGGTTTTTGTCAATGCCCAATTGGGAATAATTTAATTGAATTGCTGCTATATATATATATATATATATATATATAGTACTATTATTATTAAATTAAGAAACGGATAAGCACTGACTTGTTTTTGAAAAATTTTAGTGCCGTTTGAATTCTGTTTATGAGGATTAATGTATTCTCCAAATCATCCCTCAGCCATCAGCTAACAGCTATATATACTTTTCTTTTATTTTCTTTTCTTTTCCGGATAGGAATTAAAGGTCAAGGAAGTTTAATTTCGGAAATCGGGTCACGTGGGTTGAACGAACCTATGGGTGGCAACACGTCGACACAATATCAACATAACTCAAATTAAAATGTATAAGTACAATTTAAAATTAATCGAGACATTATCGTATCAATCCGTTAATGTCATAAAATTTAATTTTGCGTGTATTGTCAATCCACAGGTTGATACGTTAACTAGTTAAGTTATCGAGTAACTCGATGTAAGTGACATGATTCGTTCAATTCATTTGATTCGTTAATTATTTAATCTTTCTCGACTAATAGTTAGAATTATTTTACTAATTAGTTACAATTTTATACATATTTTAGAAATTAAATATAAAAAATACTTATATAAATTCTATAAACTTATTGGATTTGAGAGTTTAAAATAGAAGGTTAAATAAGTTAACGAGCTTGTTTTGGAGTATAAGGTTGTGGATTTATTGTGGATTTATCGAGTTAACAGGTTATTTATAGGTTCATCGTGTTATTCAGGTTAAACTTACTACAATTTGTTATATTACTGTAAAACCTTATTGGGTCAATTGTGTCGCATGTTGTGTCAACATGTTAATAAACGAGTTATAACACAACGCGACACGAATGCTTAATTGATCGTGTTCAGATTTAGATATTCTAATACACACTTGATAATGACACAACACAATAACTACATAACACGACTTGTTGGCACCCCTAGTTGAACCATAGTATTTGTAATAGGAGCAAGGTTTGTAAATTTGGATATGGTAAAGATCGTTTTGAAAGTTGTAAAATCGGATCATAAGTAGGATTGTAGGATAGTAAAATTCTATTGAAAATACAAAAAACCAACTTTTATTTATTTTTAAAGTTATTATCCAATGAAAACTTATATAAATGAACATAAAATTTTAAAATGACATATTCATCACAAAATAAGTGTCTTTAACTTAAATTTATAATGTTTGACATTATACACTTGTAATATAAAATGTTTTGCATAATCGTAAATTTAATACTGTTATTTGATTAAAAACTAAAAAACAATAATATAAATAGTCTAAACTCATGAAATATGGCATTTTAATGAAAACTTATCAAAATACTAACTTAACTTAGAAAATATATACATAAATTACAAGATTTTATTGGACTCAATTAGTATTTACCTATAATAGCGATCTTACTTCTATAATCAAAATCAAATTAGTAAATTTAAATTGTAAAATCGTAGGATCGTAAGGGTAAAATCAAAATTCTAACAACTAATTATAGGAGTGCAATTTAATAGTTATAGCTGGTGTAATTTGTCTCATTTTATGATTAATGAGTTTATTCTATATATTTGCAAGTATTGACGTATTGTACAGTTTGTATAATCTTATTAGATTCATAAAATCATAAATTTAGACTATTTGTCAAAATCATTGCTTCACTTGACAAAATTACCTTTTATTAATTTGTGACATCGAACTTATTACACTATTTGTGAATAGGGGTGTTCATTCGATCAGTGTTGGATTTTCTGACATGTTTGATTTTCGATTTAAAAATTTTAAAATCAAAATCAAGTTATATAAATTCAGAGTTAATTAAGGCCAAGTCATTTAAATTCGACTTGTTTGACTAATAAGTGAACAAGTCCAATATAAATTTTCTTCCATTTTGTATTCTAATTCTAAAAATTAGTGCATCATCCCACAAATTTCATATCATTTCACAAATTCAAAATATCATCACATAGTAAAAATATAAGATAGTACAAGTTTTAACAAATTCAAAATACAAGTTCATACATAATAAAAAAACACATAATCAAATTAATTTTGAAATAAAAACTCATATTCTTTAACATAATACAAATCTGACAAAACAAATAAAGGGCAACAATATTGTACACGTTTTAATTTCACTAAATCAGTAGTCCATATCCAAAGCCAGATTGAAGAATCACCATTCAATCAAAGTTATATAGCATTTTATTCAATTAGCAACCCTTGTTAACTTATATTCTATAAGTGTATAGAAATATATATGATTATTTAATTCTGTCTATACGACTAGTAATTTAGTAATGTATTTAATATATTTGGCCAACAATTAAACCTCTTAATTACTTAATCCAAAGCTTCGAAATAGGTATTGAACGGCCTATTACTGTATATAAAACTGGACTGCTCAGTGATACTTGCCACAAACAACACCTTTTGATGCTCGTGAATTTCAGTGATTTGATAAGGAGGATTAGTATATGGTAAACTACCAACATCAGCTCAGTTTAAAATGTTTCCAAATTGATCTATCTTATATCCCGAGGGACCAAAAGCTCCTATATTCAATGCCACCCAATAGTTTCCCGACGGAAGCCTCTTTATGTTGGCTGGCCCCGAAAAGTTGAAGATTATTTAATTCATATCTCGAGTATTAGCTTTTGGTCCAGTCAAATAATATTTACTCACTTTGTTTGCTACAAATTCAGAATATAGGACAAAGGAGCCATTATTGCTTGTTGCTACGCCACCCGGTCCTTGAAGGCCAGTTCTAATCAACTCCCTGGCGATTCCAGTTAGGGGATCAAACTCGATCAATCTTCCTGTTGCATCACCTGAACTGATGGATTGCTGCCTCTGACTACATAAAAGAAAAAAAAAGAAGAAAAATACATTATATTAGTATCAAATTTGAATTTGTATGTACGAGAAGAAGGGAAAATGACGTTAATAAGAGACAGCTTATATTTTATATTTGTATTTTTTTAAAAATTTTAAGTATTTAAAATGATGTATTTTAGTTTTTCACAAACTTAAAACACATCATTTTAGTCTCTCGATATAATTACCAACGTATTTTGATCTTAAATATTTACATGCGTATTGAATATAATATATTTAAGGACAAAATTGATAATATATAACCTTAAATACTGCTAAATTATCCTAAAATGAAGAGGGTTGGAACTGCTGGAGAAGGGGTAATGGAGGAAAAACAGCGAATGAGGAGAAAAGGGGTAGTGATAGTAGGTGAGAATTTTGGGGTGGGAGTGGAGAAAATTTTAGATAGTGACGTTTAATATTTAAAATTTATATATTACTAATTTTACCTGTAAAAAAATGTAACATTTGATATACATATAAATATTTCAATTCAAAATATATCTGTTATTGTGTCGGAGTATCAAATTGGTGCATTTTTAATTTGTGAACAACTAAATGACATTATTTTAAATGTGAAAAACTAAAAATATATAAATGTAAAATGGGGAGAACTATTAAAGTTATTTTCCAGAGAAAGAATTAGGAAATCTAAATCGACGTTGCACGTACCTAAAGTTATAAACAGAACTAACATCTGTGCAGTAAATTTTTCCAGTTTTTTGGTCGACATCCAAACCGTCAAGCCATTTATAGAGTCTACCTCCTGCGCTAATGGAAAATAATACGCTCGCAAGTCCTCCTGCGGGTCCAACCTCGCGTAGCCCGTGATAAGCATCTGCAAGAATAAGCTTACCTCTTCTATAATCAGGTTCTAGACCTAATGTTCTTCCACAAATATATCCCTTTTGAGGATCGTTGGTGCCATCGCAGAAATTTGCAGTCCTAAAAAAAAAAAAAAAGAATGATAGTACATGAATATAATTAAATGGTATAGTAGTAGTACTACGTACCCCTTTTGACCTCAATGCCTAATCATTATTATTTCCTTGATCGATATAATCAAGTAAAAGAGATTGTACAGTACAAACTTTAAAACTTAATGTTTGGTTTTCTACGAAATTGTAGAATTATCCAAGAATTTTTGTCACATCTTCTACGTGATTGTGAATTATCCAGGATTTTAATCCAACTTATAGAATGCGTTCACACGATTCCTCCATTGCATACCTGCATGCCCCTTTTTTGTGTGGTTGACATTGCAGAGATTGTCTACAATGCTAATTAAAAATTATCGAATTAACTTGTTGGTAAAATCACCACTCGTATTTTCTCTCTCACTCCAATTAACTGCCACATTGTATTAAACCAAAAAATAAAATGTTGCAAGAGAAAGCATAGAATGAATTTTGTACATATAAATACACCAATGTTGAATTAAAGTCAAGTTTGTATAGTTAAAGCCATTAGATGAGTAGATTGTATTAATAATTGAGTTACTTCTATGTAATATCCCAGTTATAGGGTTGATATAAGCATTGGTTATCTGTTATACTTTTTGGTATTATATCATGTGATAGGATACATTTGTATAACATGGATAATGTCACATAATATAATAAGAATGTAACACTAAAAAATATAACAAAAGACTTAAAGCCGTTTAAATACCTCAAAGGAGAGGCATAGGCAAAATCTACAACCCCATATCAGAACCTCCATACTTGACTACCCTACCATCGTTTACACTAGCGTAGAATTCATCGCCACCGGACGGGAAAACAAGAAGGATTCAGCACCTCCTGATGGTAGCACAAAAGTTTGATAGGCAGAGAAAACAAGAAATGGTAACTCAAACAAGAGAAAGAAAATGGAGAGCATAGCCATTGAATTGAAACAATACGCCATTGTGGTGCAAGACAAGAATCCAAGTAAGTCTATTTATAATTGTACATTTGGTTTAGATACAGGATTGTTTGTTTAAAAAAAAAAAAAAAAAAAGAAGGTTTAGATAGACAATTTTCTTTCTTTTTCTTTATCTTTTGGGGTATATGTTGATTGCTAGGGTGTAGTATACCTGAAAAGGTTATCTAGAGTATCCCATGGAGGTTTTGGAACTCAAAGATTATTTTTTCCATTAACCACATTGTGATATCGACAAGTTTCAACTAAAACAAAATAATATTGTTTTCTACAACTTGCTTTATTTGTAAATTGAGTTTTTAGTTTCTTTAATTCTCGGTAAAATTATTATTTTTAGAAATTAATTTCATTTAATTTTTTAACGTAATTAAAATTTGCACGTACATACAGATTGAAGTTTGAACTTGGTTAAACTAGTTATCGTCGATATTATACCGATTTTAGCTAGTTGCAACTTTGGTTTGGTGCACAAATAATTTTATTTTCTAACATAATTAACATTAGATACTATTTTGTATTGTTTTTGGATTACAGGTCACGCAGAAAATTTCACTTTCCCGAAATAAAAAAATTAAATTTGGTTTGCATTTTTTATAAACTTTTTTAAACACGCTCCCTAATCACCCCTTTTTCATACATAGTTACATATTACCCTATTTTCCAAGCTATTTCTCATTTCCTCGGAAAAAAAAAAGTACAATATATAATTATTTTCTAGGAACTCTTCTCAAAAGGAGCATCATTATATACTTGAACAACAATATTTTTTTATTTCGCACATAATGGTCTACTCATTCATTATTCTAAAAATAATTGAAGACAAGCCTTTTTGAATACATTACTATTTTATACTCAAATTGTTATAGGATGGCATTATTGCCATAACAGAATATTTCCAACTAGTGCAATTTGATCTAAAAGTCAAATGTGCTTCCCACAATTCGTTGCAGCATCTGCTATCTAGCGTTAGGTTTCAATTTCTATCACATTATTAAATAAATTATTAAAATTTTGTAAAAAAATTTTGACAATTCATTTGATAATGCGATGTAAAAACGATAGAGTGTGAGACACATAAAATCCTTAATGCAATTCAACCGCAAAATTCTCCTCATCCCATCCACCAAAATCTAAGATAACAGGATTTCATATATTGTCTCAATCTCGTTATTTAATAAGCTATTAAGATTGTATGAAATAATTTTAATGAAATAATTTTAACAGCCCATTTATAATATTATAAGAGTCAGGCATATTAACAAAATGTAACCCTCTTTCGTCAGTTCCTCTCTCAAGTCTCATGGCAGAGTGGTGACTCCGTCGTCCGTCTGTTTATTTTTCTCCGATATATAGTATTTCTAAAAGTCAGACTCTATCTCTTTCTTATCCTTTCAAGTTTTCACCCTCTATAATACTAGTTTTCTTGATCATTGCTTTGTTTGTCATCTTTTGCATCCCTAGGGGCACTAATATATTATAATATAAGATAATAAAAGTGAAAAATAGAAACTTATCTCTATTTCCATTTGGGGATTTTAGTATTATAGGGCTGTAAAATCCACTCCAAAATTACTTATTGGCCTTTGTATTTTAAATGTGAAGTTTGTGACGATATTGTCCCCTATAAATTACTAATAGTTTAACAAGTTTAAACATAGGTAGTCGTACTGTACTAGATTTGGATCTTCTCCAGCTTATTCCGTCCATTTTTTTTGTTCATTTACTAATATCTAAGTAATTAAATTTGTGAAGATAATCTGAATACTATTAGCTTTATCTCCTTAGTAGGTAATTATATTTAAAATTCAATTCACTAGGAAAAATTGTTACCGTTGAATTATGTGTAACATTTAGATGATGTATGAATTTTCAAATTTCCTGTGATGAAAAATATATTTATCAAAATTTCGTTTGGATTGAAAATAAATCAGATTGAAAATATTTTCAGGAAAATATTTTTCAAACATTTTTTTGGTATCAAACACCGAAAAATATTTTTCGGTGTAAAATATTTTTTAATTTTCCTGTCTCTGGCTAAAAATAACTTATGAAATTTTTGAGCGCAAGTTATTTTTCGGATAATTCAAGAGTGACATTAAATCTCAAATACTTATTTTTAGAATTTCGTTTGCTAAATTTATTTTCGTTTTCAATTCTTTTTCATTCGTTTTTCTCTCAATCATGAGTCCCACACTAATATAACTATCATTATGCATATTTTACTACAATATTGTACTATCATTAATTTTGAACAAAATCAAATTTCTATTAATCACAATTACTTGTAAGGTATTTATTACCATTGTTATAAGTTTTTTTTAACTTGTATGTATAAGATTACAGAAAAAACCGTTAAAATTTTTTATTTCAAAATATTTTCATTTTGTCAACTGCTAACACAGGAAAATTGTATAGAAAATGGACTTTTTCATAGAAAATATTTTCCTCAATCCAAACGAACACACCCTTAATCAAACGGCAAACTTATTTTTCAAAACATTCACCAACACAATTTTGATATGAATTATGAACGGTTTTGATTTTTAAAAATATTTTTAAAATTTTATATGTTAAAAATAAAAAAAATATCTTTATTTACTTATAAATAGAGAGAATTTTTGTCCATTTGCTATATGCGAGTCAATATCACTCGGGATTCAAGCAATGGTCACTGCAATCAATTGTTGTATTTCTATTTAATAATTTCAATATTGTATTAGTTTTTTCTCTTTGAATTTTGCACTTTTTACCTCAGTTACCTTCTAAGACGACGATCCTAGATGGGTGGCGGATGGGGGCAGCCGCCTAAAAAATTTAGAATCTGTAATTTTTGCTGTTGAAAATTTTAAAAAAATTATTTATACTTATATAAAATTTACATTTCATCCTTTAAAAATATTAAAAACATATAAATTAATCTTTATAATTGTAATACTCATCTAATTTTGTCCGCTTAAAATGCGATTTTTGCATCCGAACCTGCTTCTAACTATACCAATTTGAGCTCTCAAACTTTTGTTTTTTCATATCAAAGTAATCTCTTTGCCAAAATTCTTACTTTTGTTTAAAAAAGCCAAAAGGATATGAATATTTTGAAGCATAGAGCTTATTTCACGTCCAATGATATAATTGGTATTTGTACATTTCTTTTATAATTAGTGTCACGGAAGATTGTTGCTGACACAGGTGTGAGACATTTCCCAATATAGATACATGATGACGTTGCAGCTGCACCTTATCCACCTTTCCATTTATGTAAGAAAAAATGTACTACTAAAATTAGCTATGTCTCATGCATTTGTATATTTTTCTTTAAAAATAAAAAGGTAAATTTGTTGGAATTTTTGTAATTATCCCATGTGATTTTATTTTTAAAATTCCAAATATATGATCCAATATTTGTCATTATGATATTTATCAATTTGACTTAATAAATATCTTGTGATAATTATCACATTGTGATAATGATTACACTTGTGATAACTAGATATTCTTATGACTTACGTTTTCTGATGGGAAATATGTTATAAGTATACAGAGTATTTTGGCTAAACAGACGATGACTAACTATATAAAATACACTATTTATCCACGATAAGGTGTAGTGTATTGGGCAACAACCCCTGTCTCTTATACACATCTAGATGTGTATAAGAGACAGGGCCATAAGCACAGCAATAAATAACACCAATAGATGTTGATATTCTGTGATATTAAATGCACAGATTAAATTCATTTTTAATAGATATAGAAATCTATCATTTGGTTTCAGAGCATGTATGCCTCTGCCTTGATTTGCATATATGTTTATGTTGATTTGGGTTTACTGTTGACAAGAAAAAATCTAGAATTATAATTTATTTGAAATTGATTCTATGATTTTTTCCTTGATTAAAAACATCTATTGGATGTTATTTATTGCTGAGTTATGGCCATATATTTTTAATATATGAATTATGGATCATGAACATGGGTTTATGATTTTAATTTTTTTATTGAAAACTAAAGTTAGAAATCATTAGGAAATTAAATTTTCATATTTTTTGTGATTAAAACGCAATTTTTTGATGCCCAAATGGATGGGAATATGTGCGGGTTGCATTCGGATCGCAACCGGGGTCTCACATACCCGTTTGGATGTCCAAATGGGTGAAGAAGAAGAAGTAAAAAAAAAAAAAAAAAGGTAAAATGTTAAGTTTTCAGTGGGAAAAGTCGAACCTGTGACCAAAAGGTCACAGTCCCATGCTCTGACCACTGGACCACTTCAGTGGTTGGTTGTTGGAATAAAATAAGATAATGCTATAAACTAGTTCTGATTATTAAAATAAAAAGGGCGGTTGACGGGGTTCGAACTCATGACCATAGAGATGCTGCTGAAAGGTTTTGAACCTGAGACCTTCAGGTTAAAGATTAGATATGATCTGACCAATTGAACTATTTAAATGGTTTAATTGTAGAAGTATTATTTATATATATGTTTGTGACTTTTCTGTAATTATTAATGTCTGTGATCTGTATATATATATTTTAATTATAGAGTAGCCGCAGCATCTTTAATTAAAATATATAAAATTACAGAATTACTGTACACACACACACATATTTTGAGATCACTTATAATATAAGACATTAATTGTTAATTATAGCAATTCTAATATAATAAATTTTATCCCACAGAAATTTTTATTATATTATATTGTGTGATTAAAGGGGTGAAATATTAAATTATATTCCTTAATTTACCCACAGGAATTAAGGAAAGGAACATGATTTAATATTTCGTCATTTTGATTATATAAATTTATATGAATTTATTTGAATTAGGAATTTAGCCACAACTCTGCAGATATAAGCGTGTATGTAATTATTTGTGCAGTTTTTCAACCTATGAATTTTCATGATATGAAATGTGACATTCCTGAGCTTAAGGGTGACAACTATAAGTTGTGGAAAGAGAGAATTCTCTTTCATTTGGGGTGGATGGACATTAATTATGCTATTAGGAAAGACGAACCACCTCCGATTACTGAAAATAGCCAACCTAATGATGTTGAGCTTTATGAAACGTGGGAGCGATCTAATCATCTCAGCGTGATGTTCATAAAAACCAACATCTCAACTGGCATTCGGGGTTCTGTCGATCAGTATAATAATGCCCGAGAGCTATTGAAGGCCATTAATGAGCAGTTTGAATCTTCAGATAAGGCTTTAGCAAGCACCCTAATCATGAAATTCTCTACCATGAAGCTCACCAGTATCAAAGGAGTGCGTGAACACATCATGCACATGAGGGACATAGCGGCTCAACTAAAAAATCTTGAGGTTACAATGTCTGATTCTTTTTAGACTATATTCTGAACTCTCTACCACAACAGTATGATTTTTTCAAAATCTCTTACAACACACATAAGGACAAATGGTCCATCAATGAATTCATCGACCATTGTGTGCAAGAGGAAGGAAGGCTGCTTATGAAAACTGGAGAGAGTGTGCATCTGGCAACTCAAGGAAAGAACAAGTACAATCAAGCCAAGAAGAAAAGAAAGGAAAAGATGTCTCCTCAAAGAGATATTAAGAAGGAATCCAAGTGCTTCTTTTGTAAGAAAAAGGGGCACATGAAGAAGGATTGTCCCAAATTTCATAACTGGCTTGAGAAGAAAGGTAACCTAATCTCATTTGTATGTTATGAATCTAATATGACAGATGTTAATCATAACACATGGTGGATAGATTCTGGTTCTACAATCCATATTACGAATTTCTTGCAGGGATTGCGAAACCTAAGGAAGTCAATGGAAAGTGGGAGTTCATCTTGGATTCGATTTGTCCAGATGCCATCTCCTCTAGCTGCAATCCGTGCACATCCTGTTTACTTAATGTTGCATTGTTTTGTAAATTAATTTGAAAAAGACCATCAAACATAATACCATTCCCGAGAAATTTAATTTCATTGTCAAAACTTGTACCTTTGGGATATTCCTGGTATTGTTCAAATGTTGGATTTAGTTTGTTTTATAAATCTGACCTTATCGGGAATGGTATTATGTTTGATGGTCTTTTTCAAATTAATTTACAAAACAATGCAACATTAAGTAATTTGCATGTTCAAAATAATGTTGGTATTAAAATATGTGTTATGAATGAGGATTCCTCTATATTGTGGCACCGGAGATTGGGACACATCTCCATTCAGAGAATCAAGAGATTAGTGGATGATAGAGTACTTAGTACTCTACACTTTACTGATTTTGAGACTTGTGTGGCCTGCATAAAAGGTAAACAGACCAACATGTCGAAAAAGGGAGCTAAGAGGAGTTCGAAATTATTAGAAATCATACATACTAACATATGTTGTCCGAATGGATGGACACATATTGTCAAAAGTATTTCATCACCTTCATAGATGATTTCTCACGATACATGTATCTCTACTTGCTTGATAACAAAAATGAAGCACTAGACGCCTTTAAGGTGTTTGAGGCAGAAGTAGAGAAACAATGTGAAAAATAAATTAAAATTGTGAGATCTGATAGAGGTGGTGAGTACTATGGCAGATACACCGAAGATGGACAAGCACCTGGTCCTTTTGCAAGGTTTCTTACTGATCATGGGATTGTTGCCTAATACACTATGAAATTCTCCGAGCCAAAATAGTGTAGCAGAAAGAAGAAATCGAATATTATTGGATATATGCATTAGATGCAAGCATGCTCAAAACTTCCAAAATCTTTGTGGAGTGAAGCTCTCAAGACGGCTGTGTACATATTAAACCGAGTTCCAACCAAGGCTGTCCCAAGGATACCATTTGAATTATTTAAAGGTTGGAAATCGAGTTTGCGACATGTACGCATTTGGGGATGCCCATCTGAAGTGAGAGTTTATAACCCACAAGAAAAGAAGTTGGACCCAAGGACCATGAGTGGGTATTTTATTGGATATGCTGAAAGGTCTAAGAGATATAGATTTTACTGTCCATCTAATAGTACAAGAATTGTGGAGTCTAGAAATGCAAAATTTCTTGAGAATGACCTAATTAGTGAGAGTGATAGATCATTGGGTATTAGATCTGAGACAGAATATTCTGTTCCACAATCTTTCACTTCTAGTTATGACGGACTATTGTTATTCATGACACTCCCCGAGATCAAGCACGTGTTGAACAACCAGTCCTTGAAACTCCACAAACTGCTGATAATGATCCAGTAGATCCTGTTCAACCAATATCTGAAATTGTTGAACAACCAGTTGAACTACATATTCCTCAGGATAATATTGAAACAACATTGAGAAGATCTACTAGAGTAAGAAAAACAGCAATTCTTGATGACTATATGCTATATCTGCAAGAGTTTGAGTATAATATTGGAGTACGAAAATGATCATGAAACATTTTTAGAAGCCATAAAATATAATAAATCTAACTTGTGGTACAATGCCATGAAAGAGGAGATAGAATCGATGGCATCGAATGGAGTTTGAGATCTTGTCGAGTTGCCTATTGGTGCAAAAATCATAGGATGTAAATGGATTTTCAAAACCAAGAAAGACTCATTAGGCAACATCGAAAGATATAAAGCGAGACTTGTTGCCAAAGAATTCACTCAAAAAGAAGGAATCGATTATACAGAAACCTTTTCTCCTGTATCTAAGAAAGATTCTCTTCAAATTATTATGGCATTGGTTGCCCATTTGATTTGAATTTGCATCAAATGGATGTGAAAACGGTGTTCCTTAATGGAGATTTAGAGGAAAATGTTTATATGAAACAACTTGAAGGATTTTCCTCTAGTAATGATGAGCATTTAGTTTGTAAGCTTAAAAAGTCTATATATGGATTGAAGCAAGCCTCCCGTCAATGATATTTAAAATTTCATAATCCAGGTGTGATCTCTTTATTTGATTTTGAAGAGAATATCATGGATCAATGTATATACCAGAAGGTCAGTGGGAGTAAGATTTATTTTCTTATTCTGTATGTAGACGACATCTTACTTGCAAGTAACGATAAAGGATTGTTACATGAGGTGAAACATTTTCTCTCTAGAAACTTTGATATGAAAGACATGGGTGAGGCATCTTATGTCATTGGCATAAAGATCCATAGAGATAGAATTCGATGCATTTTGGGTTTGTCTCAAGAAACCTATATTAACAAAGTTTTAGAGAGGTTTCGGATGAAAGATTGTTCACCAAGTGTGGCACCTATTGTGAAGGGTGATAGGTTCAATTTGGACCAATGTCCGATCTGACTTTGAGAGAGAACAGGAATGAAAAACATTCCATATGCTTCGCGTAGGATCAAAGTTTCTAGAGAGAAAATGTTTCACCTCATGTAACAATCCTTTATCGTTACTTGCAAGTAAGATGTCGTCTACATACAGAATAAGAAAATAAATATTACTCCCACAGACCTTCTGGTATACACATTGAGATGTCTATAAGAGACAGACATGTGTATAATCTTAGTTTATTTAGCACTTCTCCAAGACAGCTCCACCGGCTAGCATCGTTGCAGAGATTCTCGAAAATCGACATCTGGTTATGTCTTTATGCTAGCCGGTGGAGCTGTCCCTGCAAGTTGCTTCGTAAAAGAAATTGCAGCTTTACTATACACAAGCTGAGTTCGTTTCTTGTTTTGAGGCAACTTCACATGGTGTATGGTTAAAGAGGTTCATGTCTGGGCTTAGAATTGTAGATTCTATATAAGGACAGCAGCTCAATTTATTATACTTGTACAATTCAGCTGCTGTTTATGGTTAAGAACAATAAGAGTGGTAGTTGAAATAAACACATCGACATCAAGTACTTAGCCATTAGAGAACGTGTTAAACCAAATAAAGTAGCCATTGAACACGTTAACACGAATTGAGATTGCCGATAAAGGTTGAATCAAAGTTTATTTAGCACTTCTCCAAGACAGCTCCACCGGCTAGCATAAAGACCTGTCTCTTATACACATCTAGATTACGTACGTACATTTGATATTTTCTATCAAACTCTTATTCAATTCAGTAAAGTGTAGAGTACTATACTTATTTAGTTATTTGAGAAACACACTTAAGTTGGACTTATAATAAGCATAAGGCTTATTTATTAATGTATGTTATCACATAAAAATTTAGTGTTGAAGAGACATAATGCATAGTAATACATGGAAGACAATACTTGTTTCTTAGACTTGTCGCCATGATTTATATATTTTGAATCTTACTTGTGAGATTTGATAGTTTGTATATCGAATGAAATATGTGGATCAATGGGAGAAATGTTGAAATTTTTGTAATTATCCCAATTGATTTTATTTTTGAAATTTCAAATATTTGATCCAATATTTGATTCTGATATTTATCAATTTGACTTAATAAATATCTTGTGATAATTATCACATTGTGATAATGATTACACTTGGTGTGATAACTACTTATTCTTACGGCTTACGTTTTCGATGGGAAAAAGCGTTATAAGTATACAGTATTTTGCCTGGCCAGAATGACATTCTATCAAAAATACACCATCGTATTCTATCAAAAATACACCATGGTATCAGATTGTCTAGGTTTAGAAGTACCCAGATAATTATTTTTCTATTTCCTTTTATTTGACAGTGACCCACAACATCAATGGCTGGAGTTACGTTTCTCGATTTTATTCCATATTTGATATTCTGTGATATTATTTATACACAGATTAAATTCGTTTTTATATATCTAGAAATCTATCAAAATTATGCCGAGACTCTTTGTGATTTAACTAACTTACAGATTACGTTCTTGTGGTTTTAAAATATATATGCAACTTCCTGTGACAGACAATCGTAATAGAATTATGTTAAAAAGTGAAAATTGTCAACTTTTTCATTAAATTTAACATTGAACTGAAAATACTTAAATCTTAGAGACAAATTCAAAAATTATAAACAAGGCATATTTAGATTAAAATGAAATTATATTTTCTTAACCTTGGACACCACCTTGGCTTCCCATCCCATCCCAGCTACCATTCCACCCTCTTCTTCTCTGTCTTTACCATTTCCACCGCCCTCCTCATCCTCCTCCTCCTTCGCTTACTAACTGTGGTTTTCATCCACGTTTTGTCCTCCACCTTTAGGCCCATTTCCCGAACAACATTTTTCTTCTTATTCATCCCAACAACAATAATACCATCACCAGAAGATCGAGGGAAAGGAAGATCAGGAAGGGAAATCGGGGAGGATATGATTGATTGGGAGAGGAGATTGAGGGGGATCAGACGAGATCAGGAGGGAGAAGATGGACAGTGTTAGTGACTGAGATGCGTGGAAGGGGTGTAGCTGTCAGTAGAGGGGAGAGATAGTGGCGGTGGCTTGGGTTGGCGGAAGGAATGGCTCTTGGTAGAGGGAGAAAAAGGAAAAGGGTGACGGTGGCAGGGACTTCGGTTAGTGGGATGTCTTTCTGTTGGTAGAGAGAGAAGGAGATGGAAAGGGGTAGAGGTGGCTTGGGTTAGGTTGGTGGAGGGAATGGCTGCTGGTGGAAGGAAGGGGATGGTGATGGCTAATAACTGGCTGCTGGTGGGAGGAGAGAATGTGGTGGGGACTTGGTTGGGTGAGTTATATATGGTGGAGGAAGAGGAAGAGGGATAAGGAGAAAGGTGGGTGCTGGTGGAGGTGAGGGAGTGGCGGTAGTGTGATGGGTAGGTGTGTAGGGGGTGGCTGCTGGTAGGTCAATAGGAGGTTAGATTTTTTTTAATTGAAGGACAAATATATAATTTTAGTTAATTTCTACTTTAAATTTGCAAAAATAGCTGCATATATGGTGTGTATCACAAATCGCGCGATAGAGGCCTCAATTCCATTAATTTTGCAAACTAATATAAAGAACAGAAGGTGAAATGTATATTTTGAAATTACAAGAGAGTAATTTATAAGTTGGCCAAATTATAAAAAATTCTGTGTATTAGACAATATGTACCGAAAATGAAATTAATGATATTAGTCTCCAAGATTATTCTTTCCGTCCTGTAAAATGAACATGCAGTATTGCCCAAAAAAAAAAAAAGTTAAACGGGTAGGTGCAAGAATAAGAATTCCATTGCATATTGATTAATTTTTAAACTATTATATTTCTATTTTCTACACAGCTTTGTCTGATTTTCGTTTTACCCTTTTTGTCTTTCAGGAGTGTCACTTTTTCTTCTTTATCTTTTTCTTTTAACATTTCAATATCAAAATTCTCATATTTTATCAAAAAATTCGGACCATATGTGAAATTATCAAATATAAAGGGACTATTGCACATACAATGGAATTGGCAAAATTGTTGTTGGTTCATACTTAGACGTTATAATTTGATACATTTTAATTTTGAAATTGTAGGAAAATTGTATATCACGTAAAACTTGTATGTATAATTTTAAGAAAATTCTTCAATCCCTTTAATAATCATCCAGTTGTGATATAATGACTTATAAGTTTTCTTATACAACACGTTAATATCTTGTATTTGAAAAACTCATAAATTTTACCACAAGATCGTTTTTTAATAGGACAGCACATAATTTTATACTAGATGATAAGCTATTTCAGGGTAAAAAGTAAATACACTATAGTTTATATATGCATTCATGTCTTAATGGACATTCTCGTGTCTGTCTATCGGGTTCAAAACATTGTATCATGAATCTCTTTGTTCTAAAGTAGGTCACTCTTATAAGTAGGGGTATTAATCTTGACTTACTCTATCAAAAAATTCGTTGAACTGATCTATTTCAAACCATAAAAATAGAAAAATTGAACAGATTAATATTACCGAATCAAGTAAAAGGTCAAAAATTTGTAAACTAACAAATACCCGACCCAGTCCATATACAAAAGTAATATTATAATTTTACATATTATTACCTAATATTAAAATATTATTTTCTTCTCCCATTCTCATGCATATGGTATTTCTATAATTACTAAAATGTAATAATTAAATTGAGTTGTGTATTGTACAGTCATTCGACCCTTTTAGCAGGTATTCGATTGATAGGATATCCCATGTATATATTCTGGACACGAATATCCATGAATATCCCAAAGCCAAAAGGATATGAATATTTTCAAGCATAAAGCCAAAAGGACCGAGTCGAATGATGACAATATAAACTGATCATCCGGCCTATAAACACTCCTATGATATGACTATTTCTTACACCAAGAACAGTACCATGGATTCGATATATTTTAAAATGTTCCCAAATCTTTCCGTCAATCAACAAAACAAAAAATAGTCAACTTAAGCATATTTATAGTATCTGGTCCAATCTCTTTGTTTGATGAATTGGCCGCCCAAGGCTCCATTTGGGCAAGCCTACGTGCCAAGCAGCAGTGCACACGCTAGCCTCAAGGGTTGACATTGAGCCTCCACCTTCCAAGTTCCAATGGGCCATCCTACAATTGAACCTAAAATTGCCAACGCCACCCTATACCATAATGTAGCTATAACACGCATGCTTTGTAGTTTTGGCCTTTTCTTTTTTCTTTTTTTTCACCTCTCTTTTTGCTTTTAATTTTAGTGATTTGACCATGGACGTGCCATTGGAATTGGGGAATGATGGCCACCCCTCCAAAATTTTTGAAGATATATGTATATTATATGTGTTTATAAGGATTGGGTATTAAAATATATAATATTTGTTCTTTAATTTTTTTTTAATGTTATTGTATTTAAATTTTCGCTTTTCATATTTTTTTGTTTTAAAATTCTTAAAATTTCAATCACAACCTTACAAAATTAGATTTTAGACTCTTAAAAAATTTTATGTTATTATAAAGTTATCCTAAAATATATGTCTGTGTAATATGACAAAATTGAAATAATTAATATATACACGAACTTAATTAATTCAAAACATTTTTTTAACTATACTATTCTTATTATCTCTTTAGTTCTTTTTAATCTCATCTATAAATAGAATATCATCCTTAATTATTGTAGAAAGTAAAATCTTTTTTACATTATTATCATTTTTCATGTCAATTGTTCATTAACTTGTTCATAAAACATCAACTTATGTATATTGAACTTTTATTCGACTTTTAAATATATAATTCCTTGTTATAATAGTAAATTTTTGGTGTCCATATACACATTTAAGTAAAATAATTTAATATATTATCTCCTTATATTTTATTTCATTTATAAAATACTTAAGATCTTTTTTTGTTTTGTTTTGTTTTGTTTAAGGCATTAACTTCACCCATTTATTAATTCCAAATGCCTAACATGTTTGAGTAATATGTAGTATAAATTATCAAATTAGTTTTCATTGTTAATCATTATAAATTAATTTTTTTTCCTTTTTGATTGTCATTAGCATATGATTAAAAATTTATATAATTAATTGTTAGAGTGCTTAGAAATTACTCAATTAAGTTAATAATTTAACAGTGTACCCAAAGTAATTTATTCTTTTTCTAAAAAAAAAGCCATTAATGGAATTTTAATTAATATGATAAAAATTTGATATTACTATTTAAATATTATTTCATAGAATGATATTTTGATAAAATATTTTTTGATTGTATGACATAGAGGTTGTGAGTTTAAGTTGTTGTCTCATTAAAAAAAAAAAATGGAAGATAAGACTATTTAATAAATTAAATATCTGACACTCTCGAAAATGGAAGATAAGACTATTTATTATAAATTAAATAATTTGACACTCTCGAACAACAAATAACTTTTTGTATTGAACGGTCTATTCTCATATACTTTTGCTTCCAAACTTCATCTCGACTTCCGTTCCTAGACTCGTCTTATGACTAATAAGTCATAAAAGAACTATTTTACCACTTAAATTATATTTGGTTGTCAAGACTGTTTAGGGGTAATAACAATTTGCAATAAAATTTCAAGGTTAGTTTTACTCTATTTCTATTGTAATTTAACTCATTCTTTTAGTTTTACTCTATTTCTATTATAATTTAACTCATTCTTTCTACTCCGATTTTGGAAATAGGAACAAAAGACACCCGCACATTGCTAATATTCAGATGCTATTATTGGAGCTTAAGGTGGATATGACTTTTAATTATATTGGCCTTGTTCGGAATTGTTTATAAAAAATTATAAATTACTTTATTGAAATTGAAAAAAGCATATAGGGAGCTATTCTTGAAAGCATATTTAAATTTTTCTAAACATGAAAAACGATGTGTTTTTATTTTCAGTTTTTTAAACAATTCTATTTTTTTTTTAAATTTCAAAAAACCTATCAGCAACTCTCAATAAGATATTGAGAAGAACAAGACCATTGACTTCTTAATTTGCACTCCAATTTGATTGGTATGATTTGGGTGCAAATTATGACCAGGAGTTATATTTTTTTTCTTTAATAATTTTAAATTATTATTATAATATTATAAAAATTAAAATTTGTCTCCTTCCTAAAAATTTTTGAGTACATAAAAAATTCTTCTCTATGTATATATATTTATACAGTCTTATTTTTTAATAGTTTCGAAAATATATTATTCAACTATCTTGATATTTTTTTTTAAATTTCAATAACACCCTTAAAACAAATTAGATTTTACTCTATAAAATTTTACAAAAATCATAAAAATATCTTTCCAAGAATATATACGTGTATTTTTTGCCCCTCCCCTCCTGCGAAATTTAACTCTTAGGTCCGTCCCTGGTTATGACATTATGTCTTCTGCAGTACATGTTATAATTTGCCCTCAAGTTCTTTGATTAAAGTTGTTGATTAACTTTTAGCGGCGAGTTTAGTGAATTTTATGAGGTTCAAAGAATAATGATGAATATTTAATTAGCAAGGAATAACAGTTCTTCGTAAAACAATAAGCAATCTGTAATGTTCAAATGAAATCCCAGGTTAATAGCTTCTATTTATATTAGGTAAGTTAATGTTTATTCATCCATTGAGATTACCAAAAAAAAAAAAAAAAAACCCCAAAAAATTAAATATTAGGGATGAAAGTATGGAGAAAAGATTTGTAAAGCATAGTCGAACGATCGAGTTCCTGTGAAACAACACTTCATAGTTATGCTATTTGGGTAAGCATTTGAAGTAATAAAGGTCTGTTTGGATCAATTGAAAAGTTTATTACAGTGGAAAAAAGAGTCAAAAAGTTATCTTCGGTTGACAAACATATCAGATAATAGCTTGTTAAATTATGGGTTAATAACACTTTGCCCTCCTGAACTACAAGGGTAATTACGTTTTGTCTCCCTGAAATATATACATATACACTTTGCTACCTATTGACATTATTCATCTATTACAAATATTAAAATTAGGATTAATAACACTTTACCCCCTGAACTAGGTAGGTAGTCCATTGAACTAAAAAAACTACACTTTACCCCCAATCACACGATTCATCATTTAAAATTTTACAATATCATGTTAAATGACTTAAATACCCTTATCACTATATTTTAATTTTTGTATTTAAAATTTAATAATGATGTGATAATTATTAAATTATAGAATATTTTATAATCCATATCAATATACATCTTGGTCAAATTTTTATCTACAATTTTATTTTATATCATTTCGAATTTGAATGTTTAGTTATAATGGTAGAACAATTCCTATGGGCTAATTTTCTATTCAAAAACGATCTTTAAATGAATTGTGAGACAGATATATTTATATATATATATATATATATATATATATATATATATATAAAATTTGTGATTTTTTTGATGTCTCCCAGCGTTTTACAATTTTAATATTTAAATGAACCTGTACAAATTGCAATATCAAATATAATATAATTCGACATTTTATCACATTTTCATTCCCTAATTATTTTGCTATTATATTTTATTATAATAATAATTTTTATTATAATATTAGTTTGTTATTATATTTTATTTTTTCCTAATTCTTTTATACGTATTGAACATCAAAATTAAATACATGAAAAATCAAAATATAATACTAAGGGTATTTCAATCATTTAACTTGATATTATAAAATTTTTAAAGGATGAATCATGTGATTGGGTGGCAATGTATAGTTTTTTTTTTTTAGTTTTTAGGAGGACAAAATGTAATTACCTACCTAATTTAGGGGGCAAAGTGTTATTAATACTTAAAATAATTAAAATAATCTAGTTAAATGACTAAAATACCCTTGGTATTATATTTTGATTTTTACATATTTCAATTTTAATAGTGATGTGACAATTATTTAAAAATAATCAAAATAAACTATATAATATTTTAATGTCATATAATATCAATATATTTCTTGTTTAAATTTTAAAAAATTTTAGATTTTATTTTGTATTATCGAATTTGAATGTTTACCGTAATGGTAGAATAATTTCCAAATGGGGTTGTTTTCTATGAAAATTTTTTCTGTAAAGGTATTGTATGAGAATATAAAATTTATAAAACTTTGTGATTTTTATAAGAATCAATATCTGTAGCAAGAGACAGGATTTTGGCTTAATCTGTGCAAATTGCAATATCGAATATAGTTTTTCACATTTTCATTCCCTAAAGTCCAAGATATCAATGCGTTATTATATTTTATTTTAAGCCCTTCTAATTCTTTTATAACTATCGAAAGTCAATTTCATACATAAAAAATCAAAATATGATACTAAGGGTATTTTAACCATCTAATTAAATTTTCTTGACATTTTAAAATATTTCAAAGGATGAATAATATGAATGGGGAAAATGTATATTTCTATATTTTAGAGGGACAAAGTATAATTACTATTAGTTCAAGGGGGCAAATTGTTATTAACCCTTAAATTATTCGAGGTAACTTTTTGATGAACTAATTAAGTCTCTGTCTTCATCATATTTTCGTTTCCTTGTTTCTTTTATGTGTATATCTTTTGCTCCTGATCTTCTTTTTTCTGATCTTTGTGACATATGCCGATAGCATGAAGGATGCTTTGGCGAAATACTAGGGATCTCTAATTAGTAAGGGTTAAGTACACTTTACCACTTCCACTTTAGCGTTATTAATATTTTATCCCTTAATATTATCTTTTGAGCACTAAAATTCCTAGACTAACGGTGAACTCTAAGCGTTGTCTGAAATTTTGCTAAATAGACTAAAATACCCTTTGTTTAATTGCACTTTACCCCCTTAAACTTGAGTCCTTAACGTTATATTTTGAACACTTAACCTCCTCTCTTATGTTAACTCAATATTTTAATCATTATATTCTTTTTTTATTATATTTTTATTTGTTCCCCATCCCTCCAATAACTGTTTTTTAAAAAACTTCCTTTGATTTTAATTGGCCTAAATAATTTTAAATTTTCTAAACTTTTGAGTTTATGTTTTGTTTAGTCAAATTTCAAGTTAAGAGATGTAATTTTAATCAAGAGACATGAAACTCTTATAATTGATCATTTACATATATATATATATATATATATATATATATATATAATTATGTCAGTCAAAGTTTGTCATGTTCTTTAATTTATTTTTATCTAGATGTGTAAAAAAATGCTGATTTATATTTCTAACTATATATTTAGATCAATTTCTACATGAATTAAGTTTAATCTTTTTTAATTAAATTTGATTCATTAAACAAAAATAAATGAAAAATAGAGATTAGAATAGAATAGAGGTAAAATGGTCAAATAATTTAGTTGGCGTAACGGAAGGACGAAAGTGCTCAAAAGATAACGTTAAGAACTAAAGTGTTAGTAATGCTAAAGTTTAAAGGGATAAAATAAAATTAACCCTTATAGTAATTTGGCTAATTAAATCTCCAAAAAAAAAATGTAAAAAGTCCAAAACTGATACATATCGAGTAGAACAAGGGCAACAGTATTCAACATACTATTTTATTAATAATATTTTTTTTTTTAATTTTACATTCAGTATTGTTAGACGCAAATTCTTGCATGAACGAATATCGATGCATATATTAGACACAAAATTTGTGGATTTCATTTGAATTCGTTATATAAAATAACACACTTTATGTCTAGTGAGTGCATGAATATTAGTCCATGCATAACAGTGTCACTCTTATTTAATAGTACTCCAAAGCCTGTACTTATTCTTGTTTGATCCAACAAATTAATATCTTGCCTAATCCAACGCTTCACTTAGATTGTCAGGCAAGGTGTAAATAACACCTTGGAGTTGATAAATACTTGCTATGTATAACTTCCCACGATGCTCATGAACTTCAGTGATAAAATTAGTAGCACCAGAATATGGTATACCCACAAATGGAATTGTGAGTAGAATCTTTCCAAATTTATCAATTTTCACCCCAGTAGGAACATTAGTACCAGAACTTCGATTATTCACTGCCACCCAATAATTTCCTGATGGAAGTCTTTTTATGTTGGTTGGCCCAGGTATATTTAGCAATAATTCTCGAGTATTAGCTTTTGGTCCTGTCAAATAATATTTTGTGATTTTGTTCCCTCCAAATTCAGAATAGAGGACAAAGGAGCCATCCAAGCTAGTTCCTACGCCACCCGGTACTTGAAGGCCAGTGCTGACCAACACCCTAGCGATTCCAGTATTGGGATCAAACTCGATGAATCTTCCTGTTGCATTTACACCTGTACTAATTGATTGCAGGCTCTGACTACATAAAAAAAAAGGGGTACATTATATTAAATTTTGAATTTGTATGCATGAAAAAGAATCAAGAACGCAGAAAAATTCTACTTGATTGGATTAATCAGCTGCGTACTTTGAAAATTTGCATTGTACAAATTTTTAAAATTATGATATAATTCTCTTAGAAGAACAATAGAATTAATCTAAAAATAGAAATTCAACGTACAAGTAACACCATTGTAAACCACTGTAAAATAATCATAAAAAAAATCATAGTCATGCATCTTAATATAAGTAATACTGATAGTTGATTTTGGCACGCCTATATTAATTATTAATTTGTCAAGGGCACTTTCCTTGGCTTTTTAATGACAAATACGGAATACCCCCTATCTTTGATAACAATTATAACGTAAAAAAATGAAGATCATAGTGATTGCAAATACTAAGAAATGAAGGGACACTACATTTTTTGTCTTTTCAATTAACAAATATGAAATTGACTCAAAATAAATTTTTTTTTTGAAATCTTAGCGGCAAATACGTTAAGTTATAAGTAGCACTGGCATCCGTAAAGTAAATTTTTCCAGTTGTTTGGTCGACATCCAAACCATCAAGCCATTTGTAGCTTCTACCTCCTCCACTATTGGAGAGTAGGGTTGCAAGCCCTCCTTCAGGTCCAACCTCGCGTAGCCCTTGGTAAGCGTCTGCAATTATGAGTTTTTTTCTTGTATAGTCATGTGCTAGACCTAATGCTCTTCCACATATTTTCCCTTTTTGAGGATCAGTGGTGCCATCACAAAATTGGGGGATCCTGAAACCAATAAACAATATTAGTACATGTACATAGGTAAATCAAATCGTATAATACTAATAGTGAAACATTTTATAGTTGTTTTTTAGGAAATTATTTTCTTATATTTTAAATGTTTATGTAGTACAATACCATATATTTTAAAAATTTATACTATATAATTATTTAAAGATAAGAGAATGATTCTTTAAAAGGGATTACGTAGTACTAGAATTTAGTTGATTAGTTCTCTGTTTCACCATCATTTCTCTTTAACAAGTATGTTGGTGCTAAAATGTACATGAAAAGTAGCAAGTTCGCTATAGAATTCTTCAATCAACCCACAAATTTTAATATTTTTTCCAAGTATAATTTAAATATATACTCGTCTTTATATCATTTGTCAGGCTGCAACAATCTTCTAAGAAATTACTAGGATTACCTCAATATATTTTACCAATTAAACAGAAAATGAAATATTTAAAGAGATATGAATGTAATTTGTACGTAATTGTACATATGCATAAATGTTGAAATTAACCAATATTATGAAATATTGGTTTTATCGTATGTAATATCCCATTTATTGACTTGAAAATATACCTCAAAGGAGAGGCAAACAAAAAATTCACAAATCCAGTATCAGATCCTGCATATTTTACCACCCTACCATCGTTTACACTAGCAAAAAATGTATCATCAGTGGACGGGAAAACGTAGGATTCGGGACCTCCAGAAGGTAGCATAAAAGTTTTGTAGGATACTGATAAAACAAGAAATGGGAACTGAAACATGAGAAAGAAAATGGAGAGGAAAGCCATTAAATTGGAACAATAAGCCATTGTGGTGCATGGCCAGGAGCAACGACCAACTCTATTTATAATTCAGCCTAGGAATGTTCAAATTCAATCCAACCCAAATAAACATAGTTATGAAATCTGATTCGATCCGACAATTTAACCGGTCAACCTGGTAAACTGGTCATTAGACTGGGTTCAGTTTCTAATCTAACTGGATAATGAGTGAACTCGTGGAATCCATCGATTGAACCGAAAAGACTGGGAATCCGGCCAGTTTTTTAAGGAACCCGGGGGTTCCAAAAATTTGAAGAAAAACTCCTTTGTCAACTTTAAACTTCCAAGTGAACGAGAATGGAATTTCAAACAATATACCATTTACTACTTGTTTGATTGTTATCTTACTTTTATTTCTTTTATCCTTTTCAAATTTACCATGCTTCAATCTTAATTTTTACATGTTTGTTATATACAGTTATATTACACACACTTGAACATAACTATTTAATATATTTTGTTTGTTTTTAAATAATTAGTTATTCTAAATTCATCAAGAATAGATTAAAATTTAATAAATATGTTTTATAAATGTTTTCAATAGGTGTTTTATATCTAATAATTTAAAATTATTATATACTATTAATAAAATAATATATATTAGTAACCCACAGGTTGAACTAGTAATCCACCGGTTAAACCAGTAACCCATTCACCCACCTTTATCACCCGGTTCCTTCTCGGATTGGGTTTAATAACTATGCAAATAAATTTGGGCCCAATATTTTAGTTTATCGGGTTTCGAATTTCTTATGTTGGGTTACACAAAACTTTGTTGGATTGGGGTGAGTTTTATTTTTTAAAATTCAACCCAACTCAATAATCCAATATAATTTACTTATAATTTTTTATTTTTCATTTTTTAAGTCATTTCATCTAATACATCTCTTATATATATTTTTTCTTTTTATTGTTGATGTAACATTCATTTAGCATATTCTATAATTTTTCCTATTCATTCTTGAACTAACAATTTCATTTTTGACAAAACATATTTTGTAATGAATGACCTTAAAACAATAACTTTTTTTTTCTTTTTCCTTTTACTGATTTTTAATTCAAATAACTCGAAAATTCGAATAATCCATCCGAATAATACTTGGATTAAGTTTACTTGAATTTGTATGTTAGTTAGGTTGGATTAGTTTTGAATTGCTAAAAAAAGTCCAAAAATTCATCAATCTAATAGCTCAACTCATGAATACTCCTATGTATCTATCCTTTGATATAGGCATATATTTTCGTTTGTTTATTTTTTTATCTATTTATTTTTCATTCTTTTAAAATGATGTTGCCAGATTAGAGTACATAGATAGAGAAGGTAATCTAGGATTCTAGAGTATGTCGTAGAGGCTTTGGAATTCAACATTGTTTATTTATTTATTTGTATTTTTCTTTAACAACATATGTCGCCTCGTTTGGTTGGCAAGGATTTTCTTAAAATTTAAATTTTAATATTTGGTTCAATTTTTAGTTTATTGAGAAAGTTGTAAAATCTATTCTCAAAACAAAAAAAGTTATTGCACAATACCTGGATTCTAAATCCTAATTTCCTGTTGGTATTCGTTTTACTTTCTTTAGGATTTTAATCCTAAAAAAGGGGTAAACATCTTAACCCTCTTCACTCTCCTCCTATCCTACTGCAACTCAATATATGTCAATAATATCACTCTACTGCAACTCAACATCTACCGCCATATTATTATTATTATTGTTGTTGTTATTCTTATTATTGTTGTTATTATTCTTATTATTATAGATACAAAAAATTAGAAGGAAAATGAAACTCAAAAAAAAAAAAAAAAAGTCATAACATTATTAATTTTGATTACATTATGATGCAAAACAAAAAAAAAAAATCCACATCATATTTGTAGGGATATTTTCATTGGCAATGTAATGAAACTATAAAATACATTCTTTGCTAACCAAATACATGTACATAAATTTATACAATTTTCCTGTCAAGATTCCTAAGAATATCCAAATATAAAAAAATTAAAAAAAAATTAAAATTTTGGAATAACATTTAGAGAAATCACTTTTTTTTTTTTTAACTTTATTTCCCTTCTAACCAAACGAGGCATAAAGGATTGTGATATCCACACGATTTTACTACAACTATTTAGCACAGTTCGCTTCGCCGCGTATGATTTAAGATTCTACCACACTGCCGGCGATCCATTCTCTATTTGTAAATTGTGTTTTTCGTTCCTTTATTATTTGGTGAAACAATTACTTTTGGAGAGTAATAATTTATAAAAATTAATTTTGTTTATTTATTAAACGTATTAAAATTTCTACATGCAAACTTTGGTAGTTATTACAGATATTTCGAGCAAATGGCTCAAATGGTCCTTCAAGTATTTTAATAATGCAATATTAGTTCCCAAATTGTAATTTAGTTGGGAAAATATGGTCATCAAAATTTTTTATTGGGGCAATTTGGTCCCTACGTGACATGCCATCCAAATTAACTATATCATAACCCATTGACCATATTTGCCGAGGGTGTTTTGGCCATTTAAGGTGATTCACTGTCATTTATCGCAATCAATTCGATTAAAATAACTTGAAAATGGGATTAAAAAAAATCAGAAAACTAAATCGGACCAAAGTTGTTGATGATCAATCATCTGAGATTTTGCGCTATTCAACTTGTTTTAATCAATTTAAGACAAGCGTTGATGGTTAATCATTTGAAATGGTCAAAATGCCCTTGCTGGAGCAGGTCAATGGGATATGATTTTGTTGGTTTTGGTGGTGACACTCCTTAAGACCAAATTGCCTCAATAAATAAAAAAATAAAAAAAATGAGAGCCACATTATCCCAAAGAAAATTCTTTTAAAAAAATTTATAGCAAATAAACATTTTTTTTTTAAAAAAAATTTAGTGACCTCGCATTGAGCGAAGTATGTGAGGTCACAATTAATTTTTTTAAAAAAATTAATTTTTTGCTGACCTTACATTTACTGATTGCGAGCTCCTTAAACTTGCACTCGCACCATACTTAAATACTTATTTGAAATCAGCACTCATAAAAAATAATTTCTGAAATTGATACCATTTAAGAATTTTCTCCATTATCCCAATTAAAGTTGAGGGACTGGTTCAATTTGAGTAAAGAAGTAAAATGAACTGATTCAATTTGAGTAAAGAAGTTGAATGAGTATTTGAGTCATTTGCTCTAAATATTCTTAGATATGGTAAAATTTTATAAAGTTTAATTATTGTTTTGACATATAAAGCCAAAATTGATCTACTTAATTTATTTAATCCTAAACGTCACATATCTGAGAAATTCTTCCACATATCTTATAACTTTAGCTTGATTTAGTGTTGCACGGTACCTTAAGATTTTGTTCTCTGACATAATGAAAACTGGATATTTTGAATTTCAGTTGAATTGCTAGTCGTGAAGCATCAATTTCAACTTTGCAAAATGAAAAATGGGTTAATAATACTTTGCCTCCCTCAATTAGGAGGGTAATTACACTTTGCTTCTTTGAACTATACAAATATTCATCTATTGCTAATAGCAAAATTATTAAGATAATCTAATTAAATGACTAAAATATCTTTGGTACCATATTTTATTTTTTTATACATTTAAATTTTGATAGTGATATAATAACTATTAAAAAATAAGTAAAAATAAACTATATAATATTTCAATATAATTATATCAGTATATTTCTTGGTGAAATTTTTAAAATTTTTGGATTTTATTTTATATTATTTTTAATTTAAATGTTTATCTAAAATGATAGAAAATTTCCCAATAGGCTTATTTTCTATTGAAAAATTTTCATTAAAGGTATTATATGAAAATATATTTTCTATAAAATTTTGTGATTTTTTTATATCTCTTAATATTTTGCACTTTTTATATTTGATTGAACCTGTGCAAATTGCGATATCGAATATAAACATATAATTCAAAATTTTCTTACATTTTCACTCCCTAAATTCGAAGATATATTGGAAAATTTTCAAAATAAGAAGAGTTGCAACTTTACATAATTGGTAGTTGTGGTATCTATTTAATTTAATGGATGTGCGTATTCACTAAACCATGATTAGATGAATAACTGTGTCTCACAATGAAGAAAACATTTGAACATTGATGTCCTAAAACCTTGATTTTGATGATGAGAAATGTAATCTAGCAAACTTAATTTGAGCTGTGCAAGAATTCTAGTTTATTTGTTCTTAGTAGAGTTTTCAGACGAAATACATCGTTCGAACAGCATTATGTCTCGGACGCACAATCTCGTCCGAACAAGATTACCACAGACGCAATGCACCATCCGAACGATCAGGTAGAAAGCAAGATTTTGGAGTACCTACAACGGACGCATAAGTTCGTTCTAACGAATTTATCTCAGACGCAATTCACTGTCCGAAAGGTCAAGGTAGAGGCAAGATTTTGAGTGCACTTAAAATGGACGCATCTAACTGTCCGAAGAAAATTATATCGAATGAGACTAGATGTTCGAAAGAAAAGCATCCCCGATTAAGCACCAAACCTTTCGGACACACTACACTGTTTGATGACTGAACACATCAACATACCTGCTTTGTATGAAGGAACAGACTCAAGGTCGGTCGTCCGAATGGCATCCTCAACTCCCTGATATTTCAGATCGGACGATTGCTCGGACGCTCAATAATAAACTTGGACGTCCGAAACACATAACGGCTAGTTTTTTTAGCATTGATTATCTATCCGTTAGGAGGTGATTGAGAGCTGATTTATTGCACCTATAAATACCAACCCTTCTGTATTATGTTTCATCAACTTACACATTGAATACAAGTAAATAGAAAGACAATTTGAGTACAAATTAGCTATTTAGTGATATTGTATTAAGTGTATACCTTAAGAGTGCTATTCAAAAATATTGAGTAGAGTTATAATCTTGTACAAAAGTGAGGTTTTGGTGTAAAATCTTGGCTCAACTAAAGAAAAGTAGTGTGAGTAAGGTTAATCCTACTTTGTGTACACTTGAGATTATTGGCTCACCAAATTTGAAGGAGCATCTTAGTGGATTACTACTCCAAACTAGCTAGTTTGGATGTTCTGTTTGTTTAATCTCTCTTTTAATTTATTCCATTCATTTTATACTTAATTGCTTCTATTTTATCATCTTATTTGTCAAGTGCAAGAAATTTGAATTGAGCATTATTTGCAAGTTAATTTTAAGAAATCTAATTCATCATCCCTCTTAGTTTGTTTTGGAATCAACAATTGGTATCAGAGCATTAGTCACTTTATTTTGCTTAAATTGCATTTGATTAAAGATCCCTTATGACAACTAATAATGCTTTATTCTTTGAAGGTCAATCTATCACTAGACCCCCTATGTTTAATGGGGTAAACTTTATTAGTTGGAAAGATAAAATAAAAATATTTGTGCAATCTATTGATAATGACTTGTGATTATGCGGTAAATGAAGGTCCTTTGAAGCTACCATTGTTGATGATCATACAAATAGAATAAGAGAAAAAACAAGGGATAAGCTTCCTCCACAAGACAAGGCAAATTTGACCTTAAATGCCAAAGTTATGAATGTACTATACAATGCCTTGGATGCTACCGAATCAACTCGTATCAAAGGCTGCATTTCCGCCAAAGAAATCTAAGACAAATTGAAGAAAATTCATGAAGGAATTGATGATGTTAGAGAAAAAAAGAAATCTCTACTTGTTGCAAAGTATAAATCCTTCAAGATGAAGGCATATAAAAATATTGATAAAATATATTGTAGATTCAATAATATCATCAAGGATCTTGAAGCTTTGGGGAAAGAATACTTTTTGGGTGAGAAGAACAGAAAAATCTTTAACGCTTTCTCCAGAAAATGGGAGGCAAAAACTATTGCTATAGAGGAAGAAAAGAACTTAAATTCCATACCCATTGAGTCATTGATAAATTCTCTCACTTTGATGTAAATTGAAACTCAAAGCCAAAGTAGTGGACATGAGGAAGCAAAACCAAAAAGAAGTATAGCCTTGAAGACCTCTCAAGATTTAGATGAAAGTTGCTCTATAAATTTAGAAGATGAAGATCTTGATGGAGGGGATCTTGCACTCATCACTAAAGGATTCCTCAAACACTACATCAACAAATGGAGAATGAGAAAATGAGGAGTAAGCAACTCAAATAATTTTAAAGGAAAGACCAGGCTAGAAATTAAGAAGCAAAATGAAAAATATTTTGAACGTGGTCAACTTGGACACTTTTCAAATGAGTTTTCCTCCAAGAAGATGAAGGAAGGAAGAAAGCCTCACTTTAATAACTTTCAAATCACTTGGGATGATTGAAACTCCGGAGGAGAAGTTGAAGAAGAGATGAAATCGGCACAAATGACCTTTATGACCATTGGTGATGATGAGGTAACTTCTACTTATGATTCTAATGATGAAAATGATGATAATGATCTTGAATCCTTCATTTTAAAATTGATGATAGGTTAAAGGAATCATATGTTAGAAATAAAGAGTTAGTCAAAAAACAAATGCTTTATTGAATGCTAACTCTAAACTTGAGAATGAAAATAATAGGCTATCACAAAAAAATGCTGAGTTGAAGAAAAGAAATGCATGTGAAAACAAGGATCAAGGAAGAACAAGCCTCCTTGAAAAAAATATTAGATTATACATTTAGAATGTTCTCTTGCATTAAAAAAAGGAAAATATTGTTGATATGAAAAAGAATAGAAATGTGTTGATCAACAAGAACTTTATTACGTATAGAAGAGATGATTTATGTTTTGTAAAATCGAAATTTTTTCTGCATGGAAGTAGAATATTATTTACAACTATTACCAACAATATGGAAATGTGAAAAATAATTTCTATGTCAAGAGAAATGAAAATTTTGGAATGAATACCTATGGATTTGTAATCATTTTACTAACTCTTATGAATCCAAAAAAATGTGGGTACCAAAAGTTATCATCTCAACTTAATTTCTTGTGTAGGTAATTAACATCACCAAAAATGGCAAATGATTTATAGATAGTGGGAGTTTAAGGCATATGACAAGTGATGCATCTCTTTTCACCAAACTCATATCCAAAAATAGTGGAAAGGTGACTTTTGGAGATAACATGAAAGCAAAATCAATGGCATTGGTGATGTAGGTAAAAATGGTGAGACTTTAATTAAAAATGTGATCCTTATTGACAATTTAAATTAGAATCTCTTAAATGTGAGTCAACTATGTGATAAAAATCTATATGTATTATTCACCAAGAATGAATGTTTAATTCTTGATAAGAATTTTTCTATTTTATTTAAAGGTTTTAGGCACTATGATGTTTATGTGATTTATTTTGATAACTTTGGTTGTAGCCATGCAAAATGTCTAACCGCGATGATCTTTGGCTTAGGCATAGAAGGGTTTGTTATTTCAACATGGATTTAATTGAAAATCTTGCTAAAAAGGAGTTGGTAAAAGGTTTGCCAAAACTAAAGTTTGTTAAAAATAAAATTTGTGATACATGCCAATTTGGTAAACAAGACAAAGTTTCATTTAAACCAAAAAATTGTGTGTCTACTTTTAAACCTTTGGAATTATTAAATTTGGACTTATTTGGTCCAACTCAATATGCTAGTCTTGGTGGTAGTAAATATGCTTTTGTAATTGTTGATTATTATTCTAAGTACACAACTATTTCTTAAAGCACAAAAATGAAACCTTTGAAAATTTCGTAAAATTATTTTCCAAAATATAAAATTTGCTGAATTTAAAAATTATTCATTTGAGAAGTGATAATGGAGTCGAATTTAAATTTGGAGACTTTTTCAAATTTTGTGATCACAGCAATATTTCATATGAATTTTCGGTTGTTATAAGTACCTCAACAAAATGGTGTTGTTGAAAGAAAAAATAGAAAACTTCAAGAGGCCGCTAGAACCATGATTAGTGAGTGTGATTTACAAAATTATTTTTGGGCCAAAGTCATTGTAATGTGTATGACGTTAAAACGGCTTGTTATGTTATGAATCGAGTTCTTTTAAGATCTATTTTAAACAAAATATCTTATAAACTCTTGTTTTGCAAAAATTCCGTTGTGAGCCATTTTAAAGTTTTTGTTTGTAATGCTTTATTTTAAAAATCAAAGAAAATCTTAAAAAATTTGACAAAAAATCGAATGAATAAATTTTTTTAGGATATTTTAGTGACAAGAAAGCATAACGAGTATACAATTGAAGAATTCTTTTAATTGAATAAGTTGTGCATGTTACGTTTGATGAGGCTAATGATATTAATTTAAAGAATGTTTGTGAAGATGAATATGTAGGTATACAAAAGGAACTTGAGAAACTCATCATACATGAAGAATATCAAGTGACCAAAATAAGCAATGAGGATGACGCTCAACACTTAGATGAAGAAGGAGAAAAGAACGAAAATTCTTCAAAAGATCTTCCTAGAGTATGGAAATTTATCTCAAGTCACCCTCAAGAGTTGATCATAGGTTGATCTATCCGATGGGCTAAAAACTTGTCCTCATAAACCTTTGAATAATAATTGTGCCTTACTTTCTCACATTGAATCTAAACGTGTGGATGATGCATTGAATGACTAATCTTGGGTTTTTGCTATGCAAGAGGAACTTAATCAATTTGAAAAAAATAATGTGTGGACCTTAGTTGAAAGACCCTCAACTTATCCCATGATAGGAACAAAATGGGTCTTTAAAAACAAATTAAATGATAAAAGTGAGATTATTAGAAATAAAGTTAGACTTGTTGCAAAGGGGTATGCTCAAAAAGAAAGGATTGACTTTGATGAAACCTTTGCATCCGTTGTTCATTTAAAATCTATTCGTATGTTTCTTGCATATGCATGCTTTAACAATTTCAAATTATTTCAAATAGACGTTAAAAGTGCATTTTTAAATGGTTTCATTGATCAAGAAGTTTTTGTTGAACCACTCCCTGATTTTGAAAATAAAGATTTTTCAAATCATGTTTTCAAATCAAAAGCATTTCAAAAGTTTGATATGATTTGAAACAAGTTCGCAGAGTTTGGTTTGAAAGGCTAAATGTGTCATAAGAGAAAATAGTTTCAAAAGATAAATTGTTGATAACACTCTCTTCACCAAAACTAATCTTGATGGTTTGTCGATTGTTCAAATTTATGTTGATGATATTATTTTTGGAACAATTAATGAAAGTTTGTGCAAGGAATTCTTGTGCTTTCTCTTGCAAAAGGAATTTGGAATGAGTATAATGGGAGAATTACAATTTTTTCTTGGACTTCAAGTTTACCAAACAAAAGAAAGAACGTTCATTACACAAATCAAATACACAAAGGAGCTACTCAAGTGTTTTAGGATGGAAGATTGCAAACAAGTCGAAACACTAATGTGTACTCCAACCAAACTTGAAAAAGATGAAGAAGGTAATAGTGTTGATCAAAAATACTATAGAGCTATGATCGGAAGCCTACTTAATTTGATAGCTAGTGGACTAGATATTATATTTGTTGTTTGTCTGTGTACTAGATTTCAATATTATCCTAAAGAATCACATTTAATTGCGGTAAAAATTTTTTTTAGATATTTAAAAGGGACGATGAATTTTGGCCTTTGGTATCCCAAATCCACTAATTTTGGTTTAATTAGTTATTTCGATACTGATTTTGCTGGTTGTAAAATTGATAGGAAAAGTACTAGTGGTATGTGTCAGTTTTTGAGTAATTGCTTGGTGTTCTGGTTTAACAAGAAGCAAAACTCTATTTTCCTCTCTACGGCAGAAGACGAATATATTGTTGTTGAAAATTGTTGTACAAATTTCTTGGATGAAACATACTTTAAAAGATTTTGGTGCTATTTTTGATTGTGTGCCTATAAGATATTATCATACTTGTGCTATTAATCTTACTAAAAATCCTGTCTTGCGTTCTAGAACAAAGCACATTGATGTCAAGTATCACTTTATTAGATATCTTGCGTGCAAAAAGGAAATTTGTGTGTACAAAAGATTAACTAACTGATATCATTTTTACTAAACCTTTGCCTTTAGATCGTTTTGAATTTCTCAGAACTCGTTTGGGCATTATTGATTTCAAAACTGTATGAATTATGCTTTCGGACGAAAATATTCGTCCTAAGGTATCTACTATCTCGGATTGCATGAACGTCTGAACTCCTATATTTTGCCTCAGACGCTTGCAATCATCCAAACTACACCTCTCACTCTTCAAACTCTCTGAAAATTTTTACGGACAATTATCACTATCTGACATTCTTTCGGACGCATATCATAGCATATTGGCCATCCGTTCTTCTGTTATCGGATGCACGATTGGACGTATACCAATCGTTCAGACGTTCGAACAAGTGTTCTACTCATTTAAATCTCTTCATTTTCCCCTTATCGGACACACCCTTCCCATTGTAATCTAGCTCTGGCGATTTGAGAGACCCAATTCCAATTCCTTCAATTCGTCCCTTTTACTATAAAATTGCTCAAGGAATCTCTCTTGTTTACTCCTTACCCATCTCTTCAAGTTAATTAAACATATTTTCACCTTTTTAACATTATATTCTTTAGAATTTCTTAAAAATTACTCACTCTCACTCTTTATCTTCTCCACCTTCCTTTTCAAATCAAGATGGTACGATCACGTGGAGGATCTTCAAGGGCCACTAGAGGGAAGAAATCAAAAGGAAAAGCTTCGGTGTAGGGTCAAAACATCATCAAATCCTCAATCCACCCCCAATCCCTCTTTGCCAAAATTCATTAATGCCAAAGTATCCGATAGGTACACTTCCTTTCTCAGCAAATCCATAATCATTAAACGATTGTTTCACAAAGCCTATTTGATGAATTGAATTTACCTCTTATTAAGGCATGCTTTGAAAAACAAAACTAGGAAAATTTAGGTCACATGGATATACCTGTCTGTTATGATATGATGTTGCGTTTTACCGCTAATCTTAGGAAGGGTTCGACTATTCGAACCTTAGTTTCTCGTGTGAATAATGTGAATCTTGAAATTTTCTCCAATGTCATTTAATTCAATTTTTGAGTATGAAGTTGTTCCTCCTGATAAAATTTCTTATTTTTTCTGCCTTGGATAAATGGCCTGTTATAGATACTCGTTTTGAGTTAGAAGAGGTTAAACAGATTTTTAATGTCAATTTTAAATAAGTTTTGAAAGCCAAAACTACTCTTTATGGGACTGTACTTGTTTTATTGTACTTGTTTAAAACTACTTCTTTAAGCCAAAACTACTTCTTTAAGCCAAAACATTTTATACTCCTTAGTCACTAATTTGTTATTGCCTACTGATGGGCATCGCACTGAGTCAGGCAAAATGCAACTGTACTTGTTTTATTGTGTCTATAAAGGTATCAAACTTGATTTTGGTTATCTATTCTACTCTTTATGGGAGCTCTTTTTGACTAATACCCACAAGAACATTCTTTTTAAAAAATTCCTAACCAAAGTTTTCAATCACTTTGATATTTCATTTTCTGGCAAAAAGTAATACTCTCCTTATTTCAACAAATCTTATATTGATCAGATCGTGAAAGGGTCTGCACTTTTTTAATGATCAGTGGTTTACAAAGGCAGCATATGAACTTGAAAAGTCCAAAACACATGCTTCTACTTTCGGTCTTGGACTACCTCACTCTTATCCTCCTCAACCCTCCTCTTCCACACCTCGCCTATCCCACGATCCCCGCATTCCATCTTCAAAACCCTCACTTTCATATCTATGCACACTAGTTACCTCTTTGAGCAATCAAATGAGCTCATTTGAACGCCACACCCTTCAAAAGTTAAAGAGGCAAGAGACAGAACAAACTATCCTTCAAGAAGCGCTTAGTCTAGGAATGTCTGCCTCAACTCAGGTTCAATTTGCCAATATCCAGTCCTAATACATTCTTGAGTCCTCCTCTGACAACGATAACATTGATATTGAAGATGGTGATCATTCTAATTCTGAGCCCGAAAACCATGAGGATCTAGTTGGTGCAACCAATCCTGATAAAACCACCGCTCCTAGCGTTGATGTTGATGACGATGACTAGAAGTTGATGACACATTCAACTACATCACGCAACGTCATGATCCTCAAGACTTGAGTAAACAAGACAGTGAGGCAACGGAGGATGATGCACCGGCCAAAAAGTGCAAACATAAGGAATGCTCCAAGAAGAAGAATGATTCAGCTTCTCCTTCATTCCTTATGGTTACTGCCCATAGATATTTTTTGCACTTGGTTGTAGTTGACTATTTGTTGAACTTGGTTGTAATTACTGCGATTGTTTTAAACTTGGGTAATTATTGTAATTTTGGTTTTTTGTTTTACGACTTTTTTTAACCTTTATTGTGGCTTGCGTATGGGGGAGCATCCTCTTAATGGAAGCTTATTTTGCTTTGATGTGCCAAAAGGGAGAAAAAGATAGCTAATTGAGTGTTTATAACTAATATTTGAGTGTTTATAACTCATTGTGTGATCATGGTTGTTTGATTTGCCTCGTGATTTGTCATCATCAAAAAATGGGAGATTGATGTCCTAAAATCTTGGTTTAACTGATGATGACAAATATAATCTAACAATCTTAACTTGAGCTGTGCAATTCTAGTTTATTTGTTCTTAGCAGAATTTTTGAATGAAGTACATCGTCCGAACAGCACTATGTCTCTCGAATGCACAAGATTGTCCAAACGAGATTACCACGGACGAATGCACCATCCGAACGATCAGGCAGAAAGCAAGATTTTATAGCACCTACAACGAACGCACAAGCTCGTCCGAATGAATTTATCTCGAATGCAATTCACTGTCTGAAAAGGTCAAGGCAGAGGCAAGATTTTGAGCCGCCTGCAAAGGACGCATATAACTGTTCGAAGAAAATTATATTGGATGAGGCTAGTTGTTTGAAAGAAAAGCATCCCCGATTAAACACCAAACCTTTCGGACACATTACACCATCTGATGACTAAGTCATCAACACACCTAGTTTGGACGAAAGAACGAACACAAGCTCGGCCGTCCGAACAGCATCCTCAACTCCCTGATATTTTAGATCGGACGATAGATTGTTTGGACTCTCAATTATAAGTGCGGACATCCGAAACCCATAACGGTTAATTTTTTCAGCATTTGTAATCTAGCCGTTGAGATGTGGTTCGGAGCTAATTTATTGCACCTATAAATACCAACCCTTCTGTATTATGTTTCATCAACTTACACATTAAATATAAGCAAATAGAAAGACAATTTGAGTACAAATTGGCTCTTTAGTGATATTGTATTAGTGCGTACTTAAGAGTGCCATTCAAAAATATTGAGTGAAGTGATAATCTTATACAAAAGTAAAATTTGGTGTAAAATCCTTGGCTCAAAGTGTGAGCAAGGGTAATCTTACTTTGTGAACACTTGAGATTGTTGGCTCACCAAATTTGAAGGAACATCTTAGTGGATTAATACTCTAAGCTAGCTAGTTTGGATATGTTATTTGTTTAATCTCTCTTTTAATTTGTTCTATTCATTTTATACTTAATTGCTTATATTTTTATCATCTTATTTGTCAAGTGTTTAAGAAATTTGCATTGAGTATTATTTGCAAGTTAATTTTAAAAAACTTAATTCACCCCGTCTTAGGTTGCTTTGGGACCAACAAACATCTATAAATGCATTAGCATGTATGTGATAAAAAAGATATTATTTTTCTTATTTTTCTAGTTTTTCCTACATACATAAGACAAAATTGTCAAAAATTTAAGTGGTTAGTGGATTGATTTCGTTAGTACAAAATGCAGTCAATCACTAGGTTTCATTGTATCTTAAAGATTATTTGTAAGACTCTTTTGCACACCATTATGGTAGAGGCAAATTAAATCTTAAGAAAAGCGACATTGTAATGTGCTTTGAAGCCATCTCTTATTCCAACTATGCAATATTACGGTACGCTTTTTTATTTTTGTTAATTTTGTTTTAACAATCTTAAGATTTAATTTGTCCAACAAAGTTGGATTCTTGAGAAAATTATGAGAGATGGCAATGGCACATTGATGGAAGAAATTATAGAAGAATAGTTGGTATAATCTACGAACATCTTTTACTTGTAACAATCATGGGAATTTTCATACATCCATGTTGATAATCGTTTGTCTAAAAGGTATATCTAATACATTTTAAAACATGTTAAAATGATAATATTGGAAAGAGTATTCAAAGAATCATTTCCTACTAATTTTGGGATAATGGTATATACATGAAATTTCAAAAAGGCATATCTAAATACTTTTGAATATGTTACTTGTGTAAAAAATATAATTGATCAATCTGGATGCAAGATCCATGAATAAAAAATCACAAGTAAGAGAATTAATATTATTTAATTATTTTACACATAATAGTATAATTGGTAAAGATCTATTAAGTATTTGTTTAACATGTTATATATTGAATTTCATTTGGAATGCGGAAGTGCATTTATAAAAATAATATGTTGGATCTAAAAATATAGAATTCATATGGAAATTTTGAATTGATTTTCTTATGGTTCTTAGATTAAAAGTTAACCGAATAAAATGACTCTGGAATGAAAGTTGATGTGTATAAGAGACAACTTGTATAAAAAGGAGTAAAATGATACTCTTATTAAGCTAAGGAGTGTGAGAATTATGATTAAAGAATTTTTTTGATCCAAGATTCTCTTTGCAAAATTTTTATAAAGAAAGATTTTTTAGAGAATATTTGAATATAATTGGATTAAAGATATTCATGTACTATATGAATATGATAAATATATGGTAAGAGTTGTACCTTTTTGTATGAATGGTTTGTGTCCTTTTATGAAGTGACACGTATAAAGAGTTGTGACTTTTAATTAAAAGGTGTATTCTTAATTCAAAGAAGACAACTAGTAAAGATTTAAAAAAAATGTCATTTTAGTTAAAGACACAAAAATAAAGTGTATGACTTTTCACAAACAAGATACTTTGTTTGAAGTTAATTTGATCTTATGGTAAGATCATTTATCGATTAATGGATATATATTCATATTTGGTGGAGGCATGATTTCTTAAAACTATAAGAAATGCATATTTGTAATTGATCGCACCAAGATTTGAAATTAAAAGAATTAACTTCTAGAAATAGAAGCAGAATGGTTAAGAAATTTACTTCCATTGGTGTCTAAACTAATTTCGGGATATCATTCTAATAGGAAAATTATGCATTGTAGAGCATATTTTAAGTTTACAATGGTAAGTTGAGGCACAAAAAATTAAAATATAGCTATGTAAAAGAATTTTTCTGATATATAAAGTGATCAATATTACTTTTGTGGGATCTATTAACAAAATAGATTAATAAATAGCAAAAAGTTTTACACAAGATCTTGTGAACCAAAGGAGATAGGGTAAAGCCCATATCATAAAATCACTAGTAGTGAAACCTCAACTTAACGTTTGATACAACATCAAATCTTAAGTTTAATGAGACAAAGTACACTATATGTGTGATTGCAAGTACTATAATATATTTAATATTTATCCCGGGTAAAGTACTTGGTTACGATAGGTTTGAATAAGGATGACTAATATGCTTTTAATGGACTAATATTCAAATCAGTAAAGTATTAGCTATGGAAACATTTTGGATTATGTCCACCTATGTGAGTAGAAGTGCGGCGGCCGCTTCTAGGAGTTTTAGAGCTTTTACTCTTACAGCACTCATCAATGGGATACAGATACATGGCCAGAATATTGTCAGCTGATACTAAATTACTTAAATTATAGAAGTTAGTGTGTGAAGTAGATACAATTTGTTAATAAAGATTATTGATTCAAAAATTATTACATCTATCATGCTATTTAGAATTGTTTGAAATTTGCTTCACTAAATAAAGGTTCAAATCGAAAGATACCTTTACTATGCACTAATTTCCAAATTTATCAAATTCACACTATTTTGAAAATAGTGGAGGATTGTTGGAAAATTTTCAAAATAAGAAGAGTTGCAACTTTACATAATTGGTAGTTGTGGTGTCTATTCAATTTAATGGTGTCTATTCACTAAGTCATGATTTAATGAATAGGTGTGTCTCACAATGAAAAGACATTTGAACATCTATAAATGAATCATTAGCATGTATGTGATAAAAAAGACATTATTTTTCTTCTTCTTCTAGTTTTTCCCACATACACAAAGACAAATTTGTCAAAAATTTGAGTGCTTAATAGATTGATTTCGTTAGTGCTAAACGCAATCAATCACTACGCTTCATTGTATTCTAAAAATTATTCACAAGACTCTTTTTGCACATCATTATGGTAGAGGCAAGTTAAACCTCAAGGAAAGTGACATTGTAATGCGCTTTAAAACTATCTCTTGTTCCAACTATGCAGTATTACGGTACGCTTTTATATTTTTGTTAATTTTGTTCTAACAACATATTAATGTATTATTATATTTTATTTTTTTCTAATTCTTTTTATTACTATTAAAAATCAATGAAATACATAAAAAAAATAAATATATAATATTAAGGGTATTTCAGTCATTTAACTAAATTTATTTATATTTTAAAACTTTTAAAGGGCAAATGATGTGAATGGGGTAAAATGTATATTTCTATTGTTTAAGAGGGTAACAAGAGTGTAATTACCCTAGTTCAGGGGGCAAAGTGTTATTAACCCATGAAAAATTGCTTGATTAATTTGCATCATCTTCTTAAATACGCTTTCATAGACAATCAGTCCTTTTTTTTTTTTTTTTTTTAAATGAAGCCCTTTTTTGTCATATAGATACATACTCCTTTACCATTTTTCCCAACATTTTCAAATTTCTCAAAAAAAAAAAAAAAATGTCTCTTAAGATAACTGGAATTATTTCCAAAAACTCTTCTCCAAAGCATAATTTTAGTATACTTAAAATTGAACTTTTAATCAATGATTAATCTTTTCTACCTAGGCAGTGTAAATTTTTTATATCATCAAATATAAATTTTTTACAAATTAATATTTGAAATTTTGAACAATAATTACGTAATATTCATTTATATGTGTCGGTGTAATAAAATTTTATACTAACTGTGTAAGATAAACCAAAAAATAAAGGCAAGCCTATGATTCTACACTTGTACTTCACACAAACTTTTCTTCGATTATCTACTTTTAAGTCTAAATATTGCCATTGTACCACTGAACTCGCCAAGGCTACGTACTCTAAAATGTGCACAATACAACTCGTTAGTCGTTACTAGTGTTTATATTTTTGGAAAAAAAATCGTGACTTTCTCCTAATTCATAAATTCAATCTCAATACTATTCTTTATTTTCTCGAAATTCATAATTCACTATCATGTTAAGAAACAGTAATTAAGAAATTTGAGGTTAAGAAATAGCCAGCTTTAGAACTTTATAATTAGTTGGATTGGTCCCGTGGCTACTTTACCAATACAAATTCGTTACGTTAACGTAATCGGCTATTTATTTGACAATCCTGAATCCTAATCAAGTGCAAGGTGGCTACATACCATGATACTATCCTCATTAAATAAATTTATTATTCTTAGTTTGGAAGGATTAAAGAAGTTGATTTATTTAATTGTAGGTGACATGCTCATTTATTGCAAGAAAGGCAAAAATAATAATAATGACCAAGAATAAAAACATTATATAAAAATTTTGCAATTGTGGATTGTAAGTTTCCTTTTGGTGGTGAATCTCAAGGCTTCTTGGATGAAATGGATAAACAGATAATGAATAATCTGTCTTTTCTTTTTATTAAGTGTAGCATTTTTTGCCAACAAAATTAAAATTTCCAACATTCCCAAGCCTCTAGAAAATGTTGGGAAAAAGAGAGCCGCATAATTGGAGAAACGACGAGACGTAGAAGATTGGGACACCTTTGGCTAGCGGCTTGCCAACCTCGTTTCTCACGGACTTGCATCCCAATTGTGATGTGCTCCTCTCATTCCACCATAGCCTTGTATTTGCACCGCTTGTATTTTATTTTTTTTATTTTTTAAATAATATTTTATAATTTTTTCATGCACATTTTTCAATAACTTTTTATTTTATAAAGTTAATTACATTTACCTCCCTTGAGATTTGACCAAATTACCAAATGCACTTTGTAATTTAGAAAAATTATAGATACCTTATGAGAGAGGGAGGAAGGGGGATGAGAGGTGAATATCGGTGCTAAAGAAAGAATGATAGAAGGGCCAATTAGAGGGATGAGATGAATGGATTGTGGGATTAGTCATCGAGAAGAGAGTAAGCCTAGAGAGGAGGAGACGAAAGGAGGCAGAAGGAAAAATATCAGTGAGACATGGTTTTCTACGAAGAAAAATCTTTATTACTTTACTCTTAATTTTCAGTCCTAATCAATCCCTAATCAACCCCAAAGTTTTGTGAGAAATCGTAATTTGTGAATGCAAAAATTAATTATAACACTTTGAGGGTATATTTGATCTCCCACACTAATTTAATGTTGACATTAGCAATAGCATTAACGGTAAGGGACTATTTGTTAAACGTTTAAATATTTAAAGGGGATGACAGTAATTTTACCAAACCATAGGATGTGTTTGGTAATTTGGTCAAACCTCAAGGGAGGTAAATGTAATTAACCCTATTTATATGTATCACATCCAAATTTAATACAATACCTTTAACAGGTGTTATATAGAAAAATATTACAAGAATAATAGTTGTCTTTCGTTTAGTGTCACAATCACTTTAGTTCTTAATATTTTTTTAGACACTTAAATCATTCTATTAAATCTAATGTGATTTTGCTGCTCATTTGATAAAAATACACTTATAACTTTGTTTAAATAGAATGTTATTTTCTACAAATATCATTATTTCTTTTTTCTTCACATTTTCACTGATTTATTTTCCTTTTTTCTCTCATTTTGTTTCACAATTCAACAATTTTTTATGAAATTTGAGGGTAAAAATGTCATTTTAGCTAAAAAATCTAACATCGTTAGATTTGACCGTTAATCTAGGGATTTAACTGTCTAAAAAATAATGTTAAGGATTAAAGTAATAATAACCCTAAACGTTAAGGGAAAAAAATGAAATTAAGCGTTGATTTTATGACTTCACTTCTTTTTATTCCTATTTGGTGAGTCCCATCTTAATTGCTGGATTATGACGTGTGTTGAATATTTATTCATTCAGTCTTAATTTGTTACTACCATTATCTACTAGTGATAAATAATTTTGGCATATGAGTAGAACTCTTCTTTGTGTGTATATATATGTATGCATGCAACACAAACCTTTCGCTAAGGTTTATTGATATTCCAATCACCTCCGTTCTAATTGTAAATTAACATTGACCTCCTCCATTACTGATGGAGTTATTAATTTAATTTGTCAACAAACAGTTACACTCTTTTCTCTTCATGTTAATCTACTAACCTACAGTCCAAAAAAAAAAAAAAAGAAGAAAAGGGCATAATGGTAATATTTTTGTATTTTACATTTAATGTCAACAAAATTTAACATTTAAGAACATACCCTATCTGGCAAAATTATAAGTCGATAATAGCAAAATTTTTCATAAGCATGCTTGTAACACATTTTGACATGTAATAAATGTGAGCTTTTGAAGTATTATGAAAAATTATCTGACAAAGTCTAGTTCACAGAAAAAATTAATTTAATTTGTTTACTGTTAATTTGGTGAAAACAAATATTAATTACACCACAAGTTTAAAACTTGAATAGAGCTAAAATCTTAAGTTAAAATTTCTTAATTTAGACATTTTTAAATTAGATATATTAGTATTACAAGTCCTCGATGACACAAACTTAATGAAGATTGAGAATTCACTCGCTATACAAGTTATTAAAGAGAAATTAGAAAATAAAACTTTTATATGTGCTAATAAATACATACTTAATGAAGGCCTTGTGAAATGCCTTTTTGGGATACAATTATTAATGTGTAAATAAAGAATTGTACGTTGACATTCAAATGGAGGTTGGTTTAGATTGTTACTATTATTCATTAATTTTAAAAATATATTTTACAATCCTTCTTTATATACGTTTACCAACAACATTTTATTTCATATATATCATATTTAAAAAAATTTACAATAAAGATTTCAATTAGTTCCTAAATAATAGTTGCCACGTTTAACAATCACCTTTTATTTTAAATAATAGTTTCGATTAAAAGATACTATTATCATGCGATTGTGCTCCAAAAAAAATAATTAAAAAATTATCTGTTATAATATTTTATAAATATGAAAAAATAATAATATTTTTTGCATGATATTAGTAGCATGCTCATTCTTTATACTAGTTTTGTAAAAAGATATTTAATTAATTCACATAGAATAGATGAATAACATATATGATGATGAAGTGTAGTTTAAATAGTAAGAGTCTTCTTCGGTAACTTAGATCATGGATTTGAATCACTAGAGGAATAAGGGAGAGGTGAGTTTAAAAAAAAATAAAAAAGATAGAGGTATTTTTTATTTTTCTTGAAGTTATCTATCTATTACCTATATATAAATACGAATTGTTTTTTTCCTTTTTGTGTTTCTTCTCCTTTTTGTAATGCCTAAAATACCCGATTTTAATGAAATATAATTCATAAAAAAATATAACTAAATTACTGCTCTTCTAATCTAACTACATATTTTTAGTCACACAATCCTAATCCAAATATATAATCTTTTATTTATTTTTATTTGTTTGTTCTACCTAATACACCCTTAATTAAATAATTATATCTAATAGGTCCTTCATGAAGTATAATTAGCCTATCTAAAACACTCTCCATTAAATATAATAAGATTATCTAGCTTTTATAATACTACTATTATTTATTATACATATTATTTTAAACTACTTATAACATACTTTTTTAGATTTATATGAAAATTTGAGCATAAAAAGTATTAAGATGGTAAAAATTTTATTTGTATAAAAAAAATTATATTTGCTGAAAAATAAAATAAAAGTAGTTTTTATAACTATTATGTATATTCAAATTTTTTCCTCCTTATGTTATTGTGAAATTTTGGCATAAATACATAAAAAGAATGTGTAAATTTTTAAGAATAGAAAAATTATTTTATGCATGAGAAAAAAATAAATTAAAATATTATTTTATAACTATTATATATACTCAATTTTTTTTTATTCCTAATAAAAAAAAGTCTTTTATATCTATTTTACTATATTATTAATTCACAAATAATTATTTTCTTTTTTCTAACTGTTTATTCAAGTACGCTTTTGCATGTTAGTTAATTAGACACAATTTATATATTTTCATATGCCAATAACATTTATAATTATTTTGAGTAAAAATATAAAAATTTTGACTCTATTATAACGTGATTAATCATGTATTTATTTTAATTACAACATGAAGTTTTGTGGTTTAGTATCAATGTATAATGACTAATTTATTGACATCGTAATAGATAATTAAATTATTGGATTGATTTTCAAATATATTAATGTTAATAGATTCTTTCACTTTAAGCTTACTTTTGCCATTTTAATATTAAAGTTTTCCTCCACCTTAAAAATCAAAAAATTAATGTTAATAGATTCTTTTACTTTAGAATTTATAAAAGTGAAAAAATAATGGAATATATGACACTATTTTCTTATCTCATTTAAATTCTTTTGTTACGATTAATTTAGATTTATTTTTCCCTTTCCTATATGATCTAGACAAAAAATTAACCAAGCAATGAAACTAAATCTTGGTGTGAATTAGAAAACTCATAATTTTTAATTAAGATAAAAGTATTTGTTAATTTATATATCTTTAATAGTAATATTTGATTATAAAGTCCTTATCTTTAAGAATATCATTTTTGTAAAATATTGATTTAAGTAACTATTGATGAAATAAAAAATAAATTCAATCCGTGATACGACGCAATGCCTAAAATTTCAAAATAATCATTATAATACATACAAGAATTCTATGCATAATTTGTGATATTAATATAGAAACTTAAATAAGTAATTAGTATAGAAACAATACATATTATGCAAATAAATCATAGTATTAAATACTCTAAATATTTACTGGTATATATTGAATTAAATGTTAATTTTGGAAACTAGCTACAATACTAATTGTTACTGTGTTTAATAAAATAATATTAGTTTAGATTAACTATTAATGAGGTAAAAAAAAAGTTCAACCAATTGTACAATGTATTATCAAAATAGTCTAAAATAATCATTGTAAGACATATAAGAATATTACGCATAAATTGTTGGAATGACAGATAGAAAAAATAAGTAAGTAAGAAAGGTAAAAAATAACATGAATTATGCAAATAAAATTTTAATATTAAATATTCTAAAATAATTGTAGATATACTTTGCATTACGCATCAACTTTAGAAAGTACTATGCAATTTTACACTATTTAACAAAATGATAAAATTGTAGATTAAATATCGTAGAAAACAATACAAGAAATTAATTAGAAAAATATGTAAAAAATGAAAATAATTAATTAATAAAATTACGGTTCCGTATATTTTAGAGTAAGATAAATAATTTTTTTATTAATTTTTTCTATATTTAAAGTAAAATAAAAGAACAACGTTTTATTTTTATCTTTTGATAACAATTTTAATATATTACATGGTACATATCCATATTATAGAGAATATATTATTTTAATCTATGTAGTTTGATATCTTTGTTATTTACCTTTTTACTTAAGTTCATTTTTTTTTAAATTTTAATTAATCATTTTGTAGTTATTACCTTATATTATTTGATATCATGTAAATATTTTCCCTAATAAAAGAATTTTAACACATTTTATCTATAAAATGATGTTTGATACTTGATAAGAATTTTATCATTTAGTAATAATAAAACATATACATAATCTAAAAAGTTCAATATTATGAAAAAAAAAGTCTTTATTTTTAAATGATCAAGTCATTACTGGTGTCGTTATAACAAAATTATAATTTGAAAAACTAAACGTGAAATAAAAATTATTTTGGACCGAAATTAACCACATTTTGTGTCATCAATATGAATGAAGAGATCAAACTTCAAATTTTAATAAAATACTAAAATAGATGCTATCACAAATATAAAAAATATAAAAAATACCAATACATTTACTATATGCATGCACATTTACACAATATGTTAATGATAATTAATTGTGATAGAAAATTATATAACATCCTAATTAAAGTAACTATAATTTTAGATATCTTTAGAACTATATGTTTTTTCATTAGCATTGCATGTATTTTATAGTAGGATAAAGGATTATTTTTATTAATATTCATTGCATTTCAAAGCAACATAAAAGAACAAGTTATCATTTAAATTTTTTATAATGATTTTAATTTACTATGTGAATATATCAATAATATGCAAAATATATTAGTTTAATTAGATTTTAAATTTTTATCGTTCTTTACATTTAATCAGATTCATTGTTTTTACTTTTTGAAATTATATTAATTTTTGTAATTATTATGCATATATCATTTGATTTTTTACTATGTGAATATATCAATAATATGCATAATATATTAGTTGAATTAGATTTTAAATTTTTATAATAACTCTTGATGTATTCTAATCTTTACATTTTACATGCATATTTATTAGTTTACTTTTTGAAATTATAATTAATTTTTGTAATTATTATCTATATATCATTTGATTTCATGTAAATATTTTTCGCTAACATCAAAGAATATCAATATTTCATTTATAAAATTATATTTGAGACTTAATAGTGATTTTGTATTTTAGTAATAACAAAGCATATACAAATATATTTAAAAAAGTTCAATACTATAGAAAATATCTTTAATTTTTACTGATCAAGTAATTGGTGGTGGCGTTATAAGAAATTATTATCTAAGCATATAGAAGAAAAAATAGAAATAAGATGCAACTAATGTCATATGTTGTAAAAACGAATGACATTAAACAAATAACAAACAATAGTAAAAAAAATTAAAAATAAAGAAAGGTGAAAATAATTACAAAAAAAAAAGAGTAAAGATATTAAATATATATATCTTTTGTATAAAAAAAATCAACAAACAAAATTTTTATATTTTGCAATCTATGTTATCATTCACTGATTATTTATTTATTTTTTAAAAAATAAAATATTCAATAAATCATGAGTATTACACATGTAAAACACGTGCTTTTTTCTAATAAAATATATAAAAGAAAGTAATAGATTAAGAATTAGATTGATTAGTGAAGAAGGTATTATTAAACTGGACAATGAAGTACAACTCAAATGATTAAACACTTTACTTATATTGGTCATAAGTTCGAACTACCAAAAAAATAAAAGGTAAAAATTCATACGATAGATTCTCTTTGAAAAGAAATTAAATTTTCTAAACCAATTACATATCAATTTATTTTTGAAAGAACAATAGTTTGACATTGACCTAGTAGGATACGTGCCTTATATACAATAGGAGATGCATGATTTCTAGCTTAAATGGTTAGCGTCTAAATTGGCTAACAACCACCCAGGATTTAGGCTTTAAATGGGAGACATTTAAATATGAGTTGTTATTATTAATTTTTTTAGGGAGCATTACTGTAAATTGAACATGGTATATATCTGTTTTGCTGGTTTTTTTTTTTTTTTTTAAATATTTGTTCAAAAACAAAAAATTCGTCTCTTATCATATCCTCTAATAACTCGAATTATGATTAATAGATTATAGAGTAAGCGTTTTACTTTTATAAACTAATTTTTAAACTATAAAAATAAAATGTTATATTTATACTGTAAGAAGATAAAATTTTGTAAACTACAAGTCAAGAAAGTCGACAAGTATGAATTGAACATGGTATAAGTCTGTTTCGCTGTTTTTTTTTTCTTTTAATATTTGCTCAAAAACAAAGCTGTTTTTTTTTCTTTTTTTTAATATTTGTTCAAAAACAAAAAATTCATCTCTTATCTATCCTCTAATAACTCGAATTATGATTAATAGATTATAGAATAAGCGTTTTACTTTTATAAAATTTTTTAAACTATAAAAATAAAATGTTATATTTATACTGTAAGAAGATAAAATTTTTCTAAACTACAAGTCAAGAAAGTCGACAAGTATGAATGGTAAAATTGCACAATTAAATTAACCAGTATGATTTCAAACTTGTGCAACTTGAAAATAAAGTAAAATTTCATTGCAACTAACTAAAAATCAAAATTTTCCCGTGTAAGTATTGACGATTTTTCATTTTACACTAAAAAAAAAAAAAAGTAGTTATTTAAGATTTTTTATTAAAAAATTTTACTTTTTTTTCTATATATGGGAAATTAAAAAAGAAAATAAAAAACAAAAGAATTTGTTGAGTGTAATATTATAATATACAGCTCAACAAAATACGTGCAAATGGCTTGAAAGGCCAACGAGACAAAGCCCACAATATTACAACAAACTAATAACTATTCTCTATTATTTCTTTTTAACTCCAGAAAGAAAAGAGAGAGAGAAAAAAAAAAGAGAGATGAGAAATGAGAAGCAGATAGAAATGCGTGAAGCCGTGGAATAAAATAGAAAAACAAATTAACTCTAGTTTTATAAATTGATTAATCACTATTTCTTTCTTTTTTCATTAATTTTTATTTTCAGCCCAGAATTTATTTTGTCATTCTTGAGCTACAATCTTGATGAATTCTGAAAATCTTTAAAAAGTTTGAGAAGCTTCACTGGTGAGTCCCTTTATTCTTTTTTCTGTAAATTATGTTGAAAGTTTGCAGCTTTTTGTTATTTGAGCTACATTGATTTTTCAGCTGTAATTTCATCATTTTTTTTTTTTGGTATTTCTGAACTGGTGCATAAGTTCTGTTTATTGCAAAAGTGGAGCATCAAATTCTTGTTTTTCTTCTTTAATGGTTTCTTTTCTTTTTTTTTGGTTTTGGGGGGGAGTGAGATGATGAATCCATGGTAATATATTCTTGTTTTATTCATCCTACTTTTGTTTTGTCTAAATTAAAGATGATATTTTTGATGATATTACATAAGATGGTTGGCAAAATCTTGCTCAGAATTTACATTGCTTTATTAAATGATTGGTTTCCATTTTAGCTTTTCTGCTACTATAATTTTTTTTTTAAGCTCTTGTAATATAAAAGATTTCCAATTTCAGTTTTTCCTTTTTTGGGTTCTGGGTGTTGACTACAACTATGATTAGTGGAATTTGGATGTTTAAGTTGGAAACTTGAGATTGATTTTTTTTTTTTTGGGTGTGTGCGTGCTTGCTGTCCCTTGTTATCAATTACCAAGACTTTAAAAATGTGTAATGAGCTGACCTTGTTTCTTAATGTATGGCAGAACTGGCTTTGACATTGGGGAAGAATTGATGGATGTCTTTGTGATTTGGTTAGGCCGGTTTGCTTGCAGTTTGGTATCTAAGAATATGCGTGTTTAATTCAGTTTGCAATTCTTTGAGGGGCTAGCACAGAATGGGGATGCATATATTAGAGTAGCAGCTAATGGAGTTCTAGGTTGTTGCATATGTATCTAATGTGGATGATTTCTTTTGTTGTTGCTGGTATTGAAAAGATGCAGTCGGTTGTGTTTATCATGAATGTGAGAGTAATTTAGTGAAGGGATCAGGGCTAAATTAGCTTAGTTGAGTGGATACTAAAGAAGAGCATTAAAGAATTTGGAAAAGTGGAATTTTTTTATCATGAACATGATAGTAATTTAGTGAGATCAGGGCTAAATTGGCTTAGTTTCGTGGATAGAAAAGGACATTGAAGAATTTAAAAAAAAAAAAAAGGCTTTTTTTTTGTGGTTATCAGAAATGGGATTGCCTCAGGTGTCTTCGAGCAAAATTGCCGAGGATGTGACTGTATCATTGTGCACATTCACACAACCTCCACCTCGATTAGCAGGTGTGAGCAGCTGTGATGTAAGTGAATTGCACATTGGTCATCTAAGCAATCATATGCTTGGGGATCTCTCTTGCACTTCATCAAGGGAGATTTCAAACAATGCTGATATTGGCAATGCACATAAAGATGGTATAGCCAATATGCATAGATTAAGAATTTGTTCAATAGACAAGACTTTTTTGACTTGTAATGGTGGGAAGATTGCTCAGACTCCTGTTTCAAGGATTGTGGGATTTCAATCAAATGGACCGAACACCCCTCCTATTGCTAGTGTTTTTGAAGGACACAAATCAGCCGGTGCTCTTTCAACCACTGTCATTGGTATCAATGACAACATGACTGAGGTCACTGGTTCTCTGGTTAGGAAACAGTTATTTTCGCCTTTGAATGGCTTGCTTTTACCAAAGATGAATTTAATGGTAATTGCATAGACCCTGGTACGGACATTCGCAGGTGCAGTTCCCTGCTGAACGGTGGAAATTCTGGAGTTAACTTGCAAGAACATAAAAGAACTAACATGAGCAACTCAAATTATGCTCATACCTTGTTTTGGTCCGAATCCAAGTTTCTGGAATTGAATGGTGCACAAAATCAAAATAGTGGGAGTTGTGGGACAAACTCTAGTATAATCATTGATGGACCCTTGTTTGAGAATGACACATGCCATTCTGAAGTACTTTACTCATCTTCGCCTGGAGTAAATTCTTACAGTAAAATAACTAAAACACGGTTTAAGAATGGGGCAATGGACATAGTTCATGAAAAAAATGTGTCATCATCAGTCTCTCTGTCACCTCTTGGACCAAAGTATTGTAGAAGAATGAGAACCATGGGAGAGTGTGAGGATATGTCAGCGCGTGATGAGAATTGTTTAACCTTAAAGGATATAAGACAGTCGCTTGAAGGAATACTATCTCTGCCATTTCATCTTCTCATACAGAAAAGGATTCTAAAATGGCATGTGAATTGTTTGAAGATGTTGAAATTTTTCAAATGAACTTTGAGCAATTCACTCCTGAAAGTGTAACTTCTACTAGAAGAAACTCGGCATCAGACTCGACCTGTATAAACCAATGTGCCAAACTAGGTAGAACTCCCAGTGGATTGTCTGTTAAAAGATCATTGGTTGGTTCATTTGAGGAGTCATTGTTATCTGGTCGATTAGCTTCTGGGACTTTGAGCCAGGCAAGTTTTATATTTTATTATTCCTCTATTATGTATGTCTCTTGTATTTTTCTATATAGTAGTGATAGCAGATGACAGTTCCTCTTTGTTCAACTAAAGTTTGAATCTCTACCTCCTTATGCCTGATGCAGAAATTTGATGGGTTCCTTGATGTTCTTAATATAACTGGAGGAAGCTTTTCACCACATCCACAGAAACTTCCATTTTCTGTGACAAGTGTGGATTAGGTGACAACTACTTACTTTATTATTCATCAATAGATCTAGGAGGACAATCACTGTCCAACAAGTGTAAAGTCTCAAAAATGAAGAGGAGCCTTAGCAACAATGGCTCCCCTACGGAAGGAAGCCGCTTGCGTGTTCCTATGAAAGGGCGCATACAACTGGTGATTTCCTTGTCTGTTTATGTTTCTGAATCTTGAGGATGAATATCTTATCCAATTGCACCATGTGACCTCCCAGTCTCCAAAGTAATTATTTACTATAGAAACATGCAATTGTACACATAGAAGTGCAAATTATAACTTATGAAATACAGAGTTACACATAAGAATGGACTGCACAAAAGTTGTTGAATCATTGTGACCACTTATTGTTATCATGACATCGAGTTTGTTTTTCTTGTTTCCTATCTCTGAACTTAGGACTTCTGACCTTGAAATTTTATCCTGATCTGGAATAACTTATTACATTTGTTCAACAAATTCTTGTAATTATGATTTCATGAAATGAATCATTGTGATACTTATGGCTGCTGGTTCAGTTTATAGATCCTTTTAAATGGAGATTATGGGAATAAATCAGTTGCACAGAATATAGAAACATTTGTTCCTGCTAGCCTTCTATCTACCAGTCTACCACTGTTAGTAAATAAATAAACTTGGATTCGGGGGAGTTCTGAAATTATGCTGGAATAAGAATTTTCATCATAGACTCCAGTCATGGCATTTCCTAGCACCTAATTCTAGCTCAAACTTCATTAGAACATGACTCTGATGGTGACTGTAAGTTTAATTGAATGAACTGCTTATATGACTCTCTCCCAAGTTGATAATTCAATCTGGTTAAAGTAATCCGAACTCCACTAGAGAATCAAACTAGGATTTGTTTTGTGCTCTGTGTTGCTCCTTAACATGTTTGTGCCCAATATAAGGGTATTGAAGGTATATCACAAGAATATAAAACCTTTGAATATGTACTGTGAGGGTTGCAATGTAAATGTCCCAACTTCTTATAAATTATGATATAAAACCGTCCATTAACTCTCCCACTCCTCCAAGTTGTCCTGTATTTTGTCGTACCTCCTGTTTCTTTTGAAAAAAAAAAAAACTGTTAGTTGCTCATATTATGTTTATACCCAGCAGGATTCTTAAAGATGTAGATTGCTGAAATATGCTTGGTTTAGCAATTCCTACCAGAAATATACGCTTAACTCTCTTTTACATCCATTCTTACTTTTCATTCTGTGAGGGATACATAATTTTGTGCTTATGTACTATTAGAGATCTTTCCATGCGAGTCAAAGTGCAATACTGTTAGAAGAAACCCTAGTCTAGATTAACAGAATTATATTGTAGTTGGTTTTAGGAGTTCTGCATGCTCTATGCAATCAACTACCATACATTCATTTGTTCTCTTCCTTCAACATTTTCATAAATGACAAGACCAGAGTTTGGCCTAATGTCTAACAAGATACTCTCGATGGATTGTTGATTTAAACGGATAATTAAATTTCCCGCCATTTGCAGGTGTTGAGCAATCCAGAAAGAACACCTATTCATACATTTGTTTGTAATTATGATTTAAGCGACATGCCTGCTGGTACTAAGGTATCTATTGAATTCATAAGAAATTCAGTGTTCTAGGTTGCTGTGTTGTTTTATTAGCTTACTTTTCTCTGTGACTTGTCTCAATAGCTATTTTGATGTTAATGCTTTATCTTTGAGATGAATATAATATACAATCATTACTCTGTCTTGTACTAGAGTTTTTCTTCATAAAGCAGGATGGGTATAGTCAGCTTGTGCTTTTATTTTATTTTATTTTTCCCCTCAGATGAAACTTCTTTTGCTGATACACAGATTGCTTTGAAATCACGAGAAGTTTGCAAACCAAAAATCAATTACTGGCAACTGGAATTCCTCACTTGATTGACATTGTATTTCTTAATAGATAGGTGGATTGTTTGCACTTATAAACAATATGGATAGATAGCGGTCTCGTTATTTAACATACTCAATCTTTTTGAGAATTGTGGATTTAGCTGACTAAGCGTTTTAACTAGTTTCATTTATCCTTGATTTGTACGTATAGATGATTTAATCATTTAGTTACCAAACAGACGAAAAGAAAAAAGAGACAAGGTTTGTTGATTAATTCAATGTTGACCCTTTTCTTATCTTTTTTGTGGCTCTTGATAGTGCTACGTTAAGGCTATGTAGACCCTTTGTCATGGGTATTAGGTGGAGTCATTATGGAAAAAGAATTTATAGTAACTAAATTTTTTCTATTTCATCAATAATTGCAGACATTTCTACGCCAAAAGGCTACTTTAGCTCAGGATAGAGGCAGATGTTCTGAGTTGAAAAAAGAGGGTAAGTTGTCTTCAACTCTGAGAAATGGTGGTTCTCTACGAGATGAAAGAGCACTTTCTGATTCCAATGGAGTTCATCTTGTAGAAAAATTTGATATTAGTGAACATAGGGACAATGGTAAATTGGAGAGTGTACCTACTGTACCATCCAATGTTCTCTGAAAGCAAATGCACAAATGGGACCTCTAAGGTCAATGAGAGTACAACATCTTCTGGTGTTCTTCGTTATGCTCTACATGTCCGATTTTTATGCCCATATCCAAAGAAGTACTCAAAAACCTTTCAGAGGTGCAAATCTGATACTTCAGCTATGCCTACAAGAAACAGAATGGATACTGAAGGTGAAAGGCGCTTCTACTTGTATAATGATTTGAGAGTAGTGTTCCCTCAACGTCATTCAGATGCTGATGAGGGCAAGGTATGTATAAACATGTAACTTTTAATGTTCATTGAGCATATGTTGATTCAAGCTTTTGATCATAATTAGGATGAGCAAACTGAAGTATCTAGAAGATAATGAAAATTACTTTAAGTCATGTCCACACACACAATACTTCTTTTGTTAGTTCTCTAATCTGTGTATGATCTTTTAATCACTGTTCTGCAATCGGCCTATCAGATGATATGGATGTGATGGACCACTGAATACCCATCTTGAACCCAAATGGAAATATATGTGGTAGCCAGCAGGCAACAGAGAATTTTGATGGTCATACTAAAGCAATAAACCAATGCAAACTTTGGTTAATAGACTATTTAACCTACCCGTTTGAACCAAATTTATTTGTTTGAGTTGGTTAACCATTTGACAGACCCATTTTATGTCTATTTATTATTTTTCTTTCAGCAGGGTCCATACAAAGATGTCTGCTATTTATCCAAAATCAAGTGTTTGAATGAATTAGGAAAGCTGTGAAATATTGGGAATAGTTTGCGTATTTCCTCCGAGAAATTTCACAATATTTCTGCAAATTAACTAGAATGAATTTAATAAATCTGCAATCTAGAGCATGTGCCCATCTTCAAAATGTGATGAGGTTCTTGCATCTATCCATGCCTTATAAAAGGCATATGAAAGAAAGTAGTAGTAGTCATGGATAGAGTAGCAGCATTGATGTTTCTGTTTTGCTTTACTTATTAAATGGACTAATGTCTAAGTAAATTAACATGAATTTCTGAAAGAAATTTGAGTGTAGGAATGTTGGTATGCTTAACTTCGTGAATGCCTTTGTTCTTGTATCCCCTCACCTACGACTCCAGGTAGCTTGGGCAGGGGGTGCTCAAAATGGGAATCTGGGGTCAGGAAATGGCAAAACGAGGGAGAACGGTAGTTTAACATTTGCTTGGAATTAATTGGTCAATTTCATCTTTTTTCATGGCTAGAAGTTGTAACCCCTTCTTGTGGTTTCATAGTAAAGTTGTCAGCCTAAAACTTTTTGGCGCCAACATTGATCCCCCTTCCCCCAATTCTTTGGAGTCAAGCTTATGATTCCCAGAATAAAATAAATTTCTGCTGCATCATGAACTCTGGTTCTCTAAAGAACACCGACTATCTGCTGTAGTTTTTTGGTGTGAAATGCAATACTCACAGGAAGTATGTTTCTGTTTGTCAATGCACTTCCATATTGCTTGTTCATTAAAAGTCTTTAACACTTAAATGTTGCTGAATATTTATTGGTCTCTGAAAGGCTTCTTATTTGACATTGCAGTTACACGTAGAATATCATTATCCATCTGATCCGAAGTACTTCGATCTTGATAACTGAAAGGTCCTGTTCTGTCAGCCTCTAATGTAGCTTTCTGTACATATCTGTAAATGCATCTTCTTGGCCATTTACGGACATGGCTACAATCCATGTCGTCTGTAAATCCATTTGAATAAATAGATTAGTTCAGTCTAGTGAAGAACTGTAAATACTGTACATAAATAACCCACTCATTCCTTTGAAAATGAATGAATTTAGAAAATAACAATCTTCCTTGCTGAGAAGTGCATAATATTGCTCGATGTATTGAATATGAAAGAGCATATTTGTATCCTTGCTCGTGCAAAAGTGCGGGGATAATTATGTTTCGGTGATGATTAGTGTTTTAGGATTAATTTTTTCCACAACGTCAGTGCAGAAAAGTTTTTATATAAGCAGCATTTGATATATGTTCACGTAATTATTGTTTAAATTTTAAATATTATTTTGTACTTGTAACATATATGAAATACTGTTAGTGCGAAAAATTCTGTACACCGAGTAATCCATTGTTTTGAGCTTGACAAAGCTTGGAAGTACAAGATCAATAATAAGGTATAAAATACCATGAAAAACAAACCAATTTGGTAATTCTTATGATGGGGGATACGAGAACGCAAGAGAATTGGATAATTTTGTGTACTAAATTCAGTTGATAATTGATTCTCTATCGGGCTACATGAAGAAATGATATTAGCTTCGTCGTGTTGTAAATTGGTACTAAAAAGCTTCGTGAGTGCCCAAAAGGTTACTAGAATCCTATTAAGGAATTAAGTGTGCATCTCGTGGTTAACTCGAGATTGAGAAAGCGCTAATAAACCAACAGCTCTTTGGTTGTTGGTCACCAGAAGTATGATATTGATAAGTCACATCTAAGGTTGGAGATTTAAGAATCAAATCCTGGTACTTACAGTCATCTAAATTGTCAGCAGTCGGAAAATTCTTATATGGATCTGATTCATGGTATAGTGTCATGGATCTCTTGATCCATGGAAGGTCATATCAGCACACTTTAATTTACAGGGTGATGTGGCCTTACATGAACTAATGGGTCTATGTAAGAATTTCCCATAACAGTCAGCAATAATCAGGAAGGAAGGATCAAGCAGTAAGCAAATAGTAGATTAGTAGTAGGGTAAGTAGTATAGATTTTCAATCTCACTTTATGTGAGTTTTGTTCTAACGAAATGTTAGTATTTATCTCACCATGTGTGAGTTTGAATGTTTGGATTGTATTCAATTTATGATTGTAGGCATATGTAATCATTATAAATAAAAAAAAAGTGCTAATGTAATTTAGTTTGTATTTTACTCTATCACTCCCTAATATAATTTGTTATGTATTTGAATTTGAAATGAGCTCTATTGTTTTAAAATGGATTGAACTTAACATATTGAAATTCGTCTTATATAGCCCAATTGACAGATATAGTGTATTGGTTAACTGAAAAGCTAGTGCTCATTAAGATTTAAGAATTATGGAGAAGCAAAAAATAAGAGTAAAATGCAAAAACATTTTTAAAGATAAGGAACTAAATTGGTTTTTCTAATAGATAAGGGACCAAATTACTCAATAGGTTAAAGATAATAAATTAAATTAGTCTTTTTACCTAGGCAAAAATAAGGGGACTCTGCATCAAACACTTGTACCATTTCACTTTATTTTAGGCTGAGCGATTATATGTGAATTTTTTTTTTTTTTTGATTGGCTTTTTATTTTTTCTCTTGGCTGAATGTTTAACATGAGAATGTGAATATTTACAACTCCAGCAAAATTCAAAGAAAACTTCCTGCAGGTTAGAATATTAATCCAATTGACTAACTAATGCGTTAACAATGATTGTTCAGAATAATGCTTTAAAAGGATTGATTCATTTCATCAAATTACACTATTTGTTATCCGCTTCTATATCAAATGCATACATATATTAAAAAATCAATTATGGGTAAATTATAATGAGTCTTTTGTGAACTTGTGATTTGGTTAATATTCACGTTAGTTCTTATGATTTTTAAACTTACAATTTGAACCTTTCTGATTTGGATTTTTTTTTTGGGTAAAATAGATGGAAAATTAAAAAATTAATAGTTTTGTACAAAATGTTCAAAATACCCTTAAGTTTAATACCTCTCTATTGCCGAAAAAATTCCTCCATTGAAAGGAAAGAGTTTGTTGTGTTTTATATTAAAATATATAACTAACATTGATTAGAGGTTTTAAATAACTAAAATTAACCCTTAAAATTAAAAAATTTTAACCTTCGAACAGGCACTTAATGAAATATTTAATAATTTCACTTTACTCTCAAATTATAAAGGAAAAATTATAGATATAATATAGAGATAACCTGATCATTAAGTAAATCACAACAGAGTTAGTTGTAATTTATCAAAAATTATAGATGCACAAAAAGTTAAGACTTTGTGCGTCCATATTGAAGGATATAAGAGTCCCATGTGCAATTGACCAGAGTCAATTAAGACTTTGTGCGTCCATATTGAAGGATACGAGTCCCATACGCAAATTGACCAGAGTCAATGTAACAATAACTTCTTTTTTTTCTTCTTCTGGATAAACATATTTACTGATTTTCCATTCAAAAGAAGACTTTGAAAGGTGGGCTGTTTCTTTGTCGACAATTTTACTTGAATATGGATAGCTACAAGTCAGCATGTATGCATGCAAATAAAGGTATTTGCATGGAGATATGGTGAAAGAATGAGAAAATATTTGAGGACAATAATGAATTCTTGAAAGAAATGAGAAAGCTGAAAAGTACATTTTTCACCTAAAGGAAAAATTAAAAAGAAGATAGCTTTGTTTAAACACATATGGGTCTTTTTTTTTTAATGAAACTTCTTAAAGAAAAGTAGCCCATACCGAAGGGCTTGTAAACTCCAATTTTGTATCAAACAATCAGTAACTCTAAAGATCTTTTTCAGGCACCAAATAATGAACGGTGGAAAAAATTGGAAGGCTTCTTTTTGGTGGTATCATTTTCATCTATTCCCAATGCATTATGCATGGTTAAAGGAAAAGATCTTTTGTAGGGAAAGTTGGCTTAAAATAGTGAGAAATATTTCTTTGCATAACCAGCAATAATATGAAAGGCAATTGTTTATTGAAATTGGTTTATATCTTTTTGTATATGGTACTGTTTTTAATCATGCTACGTAGAATTATGTGTATTTGTCGACAATGAAGTATAATTTAAAAGATAAGAAACTTTTTTTTATAACTTATTGATTATAGATTTGAATGCTAAAGGTAAGGATATGAGTTATTTTAAAAAGAATCAGAAAAAAAAAAAAAAGAATGTGCGTTTGTCATTAGTGTAGATAAACTTCTAATGGATGTGCATTGTATTTTTAATGACATACGAGGTGTGCAAAATATTATTATCACTGTAATTGGTCCAACAAACTACAATCATTTATGAATAGAGCCCCTAACCCCAAAATAAAAAAATCGACTGATGTGATCATCCCAAGACTTCAAAGGAAATAAACTAAAAGAGAAATTTTATAACAATCATATCATATGATTTTGAAAACTTATTATATACAAGGCTACCCCAGGATATAAATCCATTTTGAGGATGAATCTTTACTAGAACTTTGCCTAATGAGCTTGAAGAAAATAATTAAAGTGAATTTTGTGTATATCTACTTTTTAAAATGATTTCATTCCAAGTGACTGGCAAATGTTAATGTCACAATTCCTTTTTTGTTTAATGACAAAATTACCATGATTGAGTGAGTCCGCATAAATGAGTGATATATTGCATGTAGAGGCAAATATGCTATTTTATAGAAAATTGTTGTGGCATTAAGAAAAGGAGCTGTGGCAATTAAGACATTTTCAAATGCGTAAATAAATATTAGTAGAATAATATATGTCTGTAATATCTTTATCAGTTAAAAAATGATAAAAATTAATTTGACTGAAGGAGTAATACTTGAGCGAAAAGCCACAAAGCCTCCTGAAATTTCGATAAGAGGAAGTTGGCCAATCTCATAGTTAACTTTGAATTATCCAGTGCCCATTGGAAAAACTTAAACTACATGCAAGGGTAAACTCATTTGGTGTTATAGTTTTTCATTTTTCATTAATGCCATTAATTTCTTGTAACTTTCATTAATTGTTAACAATTTTTTTTTTTCTTCTTAAATTCCTTTTTTCCAATTTTTCCTTCAATTTTCACATGTAGGGTCCGTTTGGTTGGATGGAAAATATTTTCCTTGAAAAATATTTTTATATAAAAAAATCTATTTTTTACATAATTTTACAGTTTTTGGTTGACAAAATGAAAATATTTTTATTTTTAATATTTTCGTCTTTCATTTTATGAATATATATGAGTTAAAAAACTTGCAACAATTATTATAAATACTTCACGAGTAATTATGATCAACAAAAGATTAATTTTGTTTATATTAGTAATAATATTATGTAATGATAAAATAATATTCATGATATATAATAATAGTTATATTATCGTGAAACCCACAATGAAAAGAAAAACGAATGGCAAGAATTGAAAGAAAAAATAAGTTTAGTAAATAAGTAAAATATTTAAGGCAATGCAACTCTTAAACTATTCGGAAAATCACCTTCATTCAAAAATTCTGTAAATTATTTTCAACTAGAGGGTGAAAATTAGAAAATATTTTACACAAATAATTTTCGGTGTTTGATGTCAAAAAAATTTTAGAAAATATTTTTTAACCCAACTAAAAAGATACGTAATTTGTTCCTTTTTCACTAGTTTTAATAATTTTTAGGTGTCTTGACATCAGAAATGACACCAATGAAAAAAAAAAGTAGCATGGATTTGGTCATGGTCATCGCTTAAGTTGGAAATGGAGCCACGGGACAAACCTCAACTTGTTCTTGATATCATAATAACATGTAAATTCCTTGTAATAATTACTAAATCCGTTCCCATTTTTTCGTAGACTGATTCAGTAACCCACAACAGTTGCACCACACTCTCTTGGCCTATAAATACCCAAAGATTCGGCCTTTCAACTTTACATCAAAGTGATTCTACAGTTACAATATTAATATTAATTTACTGTTGCATATTTTCTGATTCTGTAACCGGTATTTAACTATCTGTTATTTATTAATCTTGTAGAAGTTGAAGAAAATTCTGAAATGGACAGCACTACTGAAGCCAAGAATATTCATAATTCAACTAAAACTCATAAAATTTGCCTTGTAGCCCAAATTTGTTTAAGGTTTTTGGCCAGTGTAGCCACCCTTTCTGCTGCATGGATTATGCTTACTAGCAAGCAAACTGTTGCGGTTTTTGGGATAGTAGTTGATGCACGTTACAGCTATTCTACTGCATTCAAGTAAGACACTTGTAATAATATTCTAATTTCTATGGTTTTATTAACAGGAAATTTTACAGTTTTGTTTGGAACCATTCATTTAATTTAAATATTTGTATTGTACAAGTTTTGTTGAAAATATTTCCCCGTTTTTTCCAGTGCAGATTCTTCGTATACGCCAATATCATCGTGTGTGCATGCTCGGTTTTATCCTCGTTTTTTCTCCTCGTCGCTGGTTACAAATTTCTGGCTGCGAAGAATTATTTCAGTTTGTTTCTCCATGATTTGGTATGTTATGGTAGTTTTATACATATGGTGACAGGTTTATAGCAGTTATTGAATAACTAATGATATGTTAGTAGTTGTATATTAATAGTTGCTCAATAATCGACAGGGGAACTCACTTGGATATAGTGGCCCACTCTACTAAAAAATAAGGAGTCATGTTTTTCTAAACGAAAACCTGTTATTTAAGATGTCTAGTAATTATTCATTGACCAACATAAATTTTACCCTGTCTCCCTCAAGATTTAGAAGTGTTTGATCTTTATCCTAAACAAATTACAAATTTTAGAAGTCTCCTTTCAGAAAAAAAAAAGAAGTTAAATTCACCATAAAATTTTGAGAAAATTTTACTATAATGAACGAAACCCATTCATTTATGTCTATAATACACTTAGTACCTGAAAATGGAAAAAAAGAAGAAAAAATTATTGTACCCTGAAAGCAAAATTTCTTTGAGTGACATTAATTTGTGGTGAATTTTGACAGATTATGACAACATTATTGATGGCCGGATGTGCAGCAGCAACTGCAATAGGATACATTGGTCAAAATGGAAATAGCCATACTGGGTGGATGCCCATTTGTGACCATTTTGGCAAATTCTGTCGAAGAGTTACTATTTCTGTGGCACTCTCCTACTTCAGTGTCATTTTGTATCTCGTCCTCACCATCATATCCGCCAACAGTTCTAGGTAGATTTAATCTTGATGAAAGGTGTCTTAGTATAATTAGTGAACAACTAAGATGAATATATAGTCCATCATTTGATGTGTGTTGCTGATGTTTAGAATCGATGATTAATTGTAGTATAATTTGTGAGCGAAATGCTTTTCTATTCTCTATTATTAATATTTAGAAGAAAATGTGGAGTGCTAATGTTGGAATGGCTACGTCTAGAGAATTTGAGCAAAATGTTTTGTATCTTGTTTACAAAAATTTTTTTGTTGCTTACTCATCATTGTGGATTGAGTATTTCTAACAGTTGAATAATTGAAAAAATATTAGAGTCCTTCTCAGTCATTTCAATAGATGTTGTCACATCCACTCTGTATTACAAAATGAGTAACCAAAACTTACTCATTCTTTACGTGTCTCTTGAGAGAAATAAATAGTGACTCGCACGAGCTTAAATAGTAGTAGTAGGAAGAACTATTCTGTTTTTCAAATTAAAAATTCATCCCTCCCACTATTTTTAATTACTCGAATTTATGACCAATAAATCATAGAGAAAACATTTTACCATTTAAATTGCACTTCATTTTCGTATAAGAAACTTAATGTATGTAACTACTTTGAAAAAATGAAGTAAATTTTTTATTACTCGGCCCTAATGGAAAGAATCCAAATCCATCATTTAATTACATTCTAAATTAGCCAATATTACACACTGATGTGTAGGCAACCCCAGGAGGCAATTAATGATCTGTAAGCTGTCAACAATACTCCTAAAATGCATGTGGAAAACTCTAGCAATATTAAATTTTACATTCCTCATAGTTGTTAGTATATGTTCTAAAATTATACGGCCAATCATATTTTGTAATTAGAGAACTGGCACCTTTACTTTCCTTTTCTGCCCCTTACCCCATCTATACTCTGACAATTTCTTCACATTTTTAGTATGAACTAATATGTGTATCCTTCCAAGAAAAGATAAAACCAAGACTCCATAATACGGAATCTTTGGCAAGTTGGACGGTTTAATGATTCATCCAAGAAACTTGAACGGTTTAATGCCTATAAATTCTTCCATCATCAACTTTACACAAATAATTTACAATATTTTTTGATAAGGATTAAAAAAAGGAAAATTAGTGGTGAGATGTTGTGTTCTTCTTATGTGTTTTGATGGAGAAAACAGAGAATGGATGGAAAAATGATACCATATGCATTAGATCTGCATGGAGGAGGTAAGAGATAGGAGTCTAGTCAACCAAAGATAAAGGTTTGTTTAATAATATTGTCAAACTTTAGGGAGGTAAATGTAATTAACTCTTTTTTTTAAGGATACCGTGAATATTTACCTATCTTTAAATACTCAAATCTATGATATAAATCATATAAGAAGTATAGTGTTACTATTTAAATTTAACTACGTTATCTAATTTACTATCTACTTTTAATTAGGCCGGTTGATCATTCTAGTCTTAGTTTGGCTTATTCAATTTAAATAATAACCAATCAGGATTATTTAGCAATATTATTTTGACTTGATTAACGCATACATACAACAAATTTATCCCAAAAAAGAAAAAACAAAATAAAAACAAAAACAAAAGCCAAAACCGATAGATGCGTACGGGTAAAATTGGAGAGATGGGGCAAGTGCGATTTGACATATTTTTGTGGGGAAAATGTCCAATACTCCCCAAAAGAAAATAGAAGTCAAAAAACTGCTTTCATAAAAAAAAAATGAATAGCAAATATATTCGGCAAATTTAACACTGCAATTGAAATAGTTTTATTAAACATAACACAATGATAATGCTTTTAACAATATACGAGTAGAACAAATTACAAACTTTAATAAATTTCTTTAAAAGAATATGTTGATTTTTCCTCGTTAAATTAGTAAGCAGTATAATCTAACGCCGGGCAGTTAAGTTGGAAACAATTACCTAATTATTCAACTTGTGAGGGAAAAAATTTATTGAAGTAACCTCAGTGGGCCAGAATGAAGAATATCCAACTTGAATTGGGCATAGACAACATTTAAAACCAAATTCTGAAATTTAAAGATAACATATAATTTTACAAAATTTTGTTGTTAGGCATGTCAATTGTGCCTTGTGAGTTAGGTCTGGTAAATTTGAGCCCGATCCAAATAAAAAGCATAAGCTTTGGACCAAGCTCGGCCTATCTAAAACTCACAAATATTATACCCATACTCAATAAATTTGCAATAAAGAATAATCTTGAATAATTGGATGCAAACTTGATAAAAATATTAAAAATTACTGGATATAATTTATAATAACGTAACAAAATTCATTTATTTCTCTTTCCTCCCATTAATATTATTCAACTTTGCCCATAATTAAACTATGATAGTACCTAAGTTAGACAAATCTCATAATAATTAATGGATGTTGGTGAGAGTAAAAGAGGTAAAACATTAAATTTAATAAACGTTGGTTTAGGATTTATATATAGTTAGATTAGATGAGCCTTTGTTCCAAGCCTGAATTATTGAGAATATTTATGCTTTTAGATTTTATTTATATTAATAATATTATAATTAAAACATAATAAAATATATTAATATAGGTGATATATTTTTAAACAATTATGTATTGATATAATACCATTGTTATCAATATAATTTTTTTTGGCAATTATCAACATAAATTTTTTTCATAATATTTTATTTATTTTAACCATATCAATGCAATATAATATATATATATATATAACTATAATTAGATAATAATTAGATAAGTTGAGCCTTGATCCCTAGCTTGGCCCAATCTCGGCCATATTTTAATCTGGCTGAAAATTTAGAGCCGGGCAGACCGAACTTAATCCAACTCGTCCCTATCGATAGTTCTAGTCCTAACTCTGGTCAACCATCTTATGTATTAGGCCAGTATGTTTGGGCTTAGGCTGTGAGGTTGGGCCTGTCACGTTTAGGGTTAGGATCTTTAAAATAAGTTTTAGTAACTAAAGTAAATTATTCATACACAGTGAATGTATAAAAATTTGTACGCCATTAAATCTAAATACATAATATTTATATATATATATTGTTTAAATTTAAAAATTTATTTATATATATATATATATATATATATGATATGTGATATGTATTTAAATTTCATAATATAAAAATTTTTTATACACCGACAGATCTAGCTTGAAAGATTTACCCAACTAACTAATAACAGCAATAATCCAACAGTAATTTAATTGAATGATCAAATCTCAACAGCTCAACGTAACAGCAATAATCCAACAGTAATTTAATTGATCAAATCTCAACAGCTCAACGTAAAATTCTCCTAGATAAACTCGTACACAATCTGATACGTACTAATCCACTCCTCTACTTTCTCCCTATATAATAACACTTCAGTAGTTAATTTACTTTTCAACTAAACACTTATTTATCCATCAATCCATCACTTTTTCTCTCAAACTTCAAAATCTCTTGTTTACTACTTTTTTTTTTTTCCAACAATTTCTGCATCAAATTAGCTCATTAAAAAAAAAATATTCTTGAATGGCAAACAAAAGCTATCCTAAAACTAGTAAGTGTTTCTATGCAGCCCAAGTTTTGTTGAGGCTGTTAACCACTGCAGCCACCGGAGTTGCGACGTGGATCATGCTAACCAATAAACAAACTGTTAATGTTTATGGTTTTAACATTGATGCTCGTTATAGCTATTCTTCAGCTTTCAAGTAAGATATATTTATTTATTTAGACAATGAAAAAAAAAATGTTTAATTACATGTGTTTTTTATTTTTTTCCACAAACATAAAGACCCTTTGAAATTTGGATTTCATTTATAGCCCTTTTGAGAATTGAATTTCTTGGATTTGCAGATTTTTTGCATATGCAAATGCTGCTGGTGCTGGGTGCTCGGTTTTATCTTTGTTGGTTGTCTTGTTATCGAGCCCATGGCCAGGAACATACTTTTGTATGTTTCTCCATGATATGGTAAGTTATTTTTAGCTACCAATTTTGCTATATATATATATATATGTGGTTCATTTAATCAAATATATGTGGTTCATTTAATCAAAGGGTCGTAAAACAAATGTAATCCAAGAATGCGTGGAAAAATATAGAATGAATGGAAAATTCTATGATACTGTTAGGTATAATATTGTTGTATTTAGAATATTTGTATGGTACAATAATATATGCTTTAAATGATTGTACAGTATAAGTATTAAAGCACAACAATACTAGATCACATATAGAGCATTCCTTAGAATTATAATGCACAATCATGATTTAAGTTAATATGCTACATAAATTTGAACCTTAAAAAAAAAAAATTTCTTACATAAATTTGTTATTTCATGTTATGTAGCTACCATATCTAGTAAAATAGTTTATGTTGCTTTTTTGTAGCTTTTACGTTAAAAAAAAAGAGTATTAGATAATGGTAATAGAATTTTGAAAAATTACAGCTGCCTCGAATCAAATTCCAGGATTGCATCTTTTGTGATATCACGAGATAATATCATATAACATAATAAAACTTAGAGATAAAATAAATATATAAATAGGGTAGTTTTATTTTTAAGATTTCCATTGTCTATCCAATACATGATAGTAATAGCTTAGAAAGATTATAATTTTTCCATTATAGTCTATTATTAATTATTACATAACAATTTTTTTCCCATTATGATTTTTTACATATATTCGTATAATTTTTTTAAATATTGCTACATAAATCATATGAATTGGACAGATGATTAGCACATTCCATGCTAATGGCCGGATGTGCAGCAGCAACTGCGGTTGGATTTATAGGCAAGTATGGGAATAGCCACACTGGTTGGACGGCAATTTGTGACAATTTCGCAACATATTGTAAAAAAGTTACCTTTGCTGCGATGCTATCATACGTTGCTGTTATTCTCTATCTTATCCTTACGATCATTTCTGTGAAAAAATCAAGATATGTGCGACATTAAAAAAGTATATTCAAACTGGAAAGGATTCATTTGCAGAAAAAAGTTCGGTGTTTGGTTCTTTATAAAATAGAGAAATTTCGTGCTTTGTTTGTGCAATGTGAATTGTTAGCTGTTCCTATTGATTAATGTGATTGATAGTGCCTTTGGTGTTTTGAAATGAACATTTCTTATTGATGTTGAACAGCAGTAACTAATTTGCTATATTCTTGCTAAAATTAATAACAAACTGTAGATAGCTAGACATTTTCTTAGGCACGTTTTCATGTGTTTAGGTTTTTATGAAAAACATTTGTATATAAGACTTGTCTCTCATCTCAAAAATTTAAGTATATTTGTTACATATAATTCTGTTATCGCCTAAGATTTAATCATACCCTCATTTGAATTTGTATGTAGATCTATATATAATTTCTAATAACATCATCATAGTGTTGGTGATGCTATTAAAATCCTTTTCAAAAATCAAAATGAATGGGAAGGAGTGATAATTTGAATTTGTTTGTGTCGATATAACTTCCAACCATCCCATTCATAAATCAAATAAGAAAATATTGCCACACAAATTAACCAGGAGATATAAACTTAAAAGAGGAATTTATGATGTGAAATGAAATCCCATAAAATTGATCAACTTGAGTCAAGTCGCAACGTTAATCACTTCAAATGAAAGGGAGTACACAAATAGAAATGACCTGCACGACATGCTATATGACGTGTATAACATACAACATTATTTTCGTCTCATTTATAACACATCAAATTTTCAAAACTCTATTCGTATAATTTTATTTTATTTTTTACTTTATTTAAAAATTTTAAATTTACATATATTAATATTTGATATAAATTTTATTTTTATATAAAAAAAATTTCATTAAAAATCGGATAAAACTACATGAATCGTTAGAAAATTGATTAAGGTGAAATAGTGATATACAAAATTGATTTGTTTATCCTTAAAAGTTAAATAATAAAAAATAAATAAGACCCAGAGAGTAAATGCCAAGGCCAACGGTTACTTGAATAATTGAAATATCAATTTGACCACAAAAGAAAAGGCAAACAAAGATAAGAAGAGAAAGCATCAAGGAAAGAACAGCCAAAAAGGCCAAAAACATCCAACATGGGTAACTTCTTGTATCAGAGGGAGGCTAATATGTGCCTAGATGCAAGACAATGACCTTCTTTGTTGAGTCTCGGTTATGCCTTCTTTGTCGAGTCTCGGTTAGTAACATTCATCAAATTTTTATATGGATTCGGTTTAGGGGAATTGACGAGAGTCTTATTCCTAAAATTCTAGAAATTGTAAAATTTTATCTTTAAAAATTTTGAAAATTTAATTTATATATTTATAAAATATATATTTCACCTCCCTTAAAATTTTGAGAAAAATATAAATTAATCTTAATAAATATGTGGATATTAAGTCTTACCCCTCGAGGTACAATTCTTGCATCCGCCCTTGGACCCAATCTATAATAAGTGTGATGGATCTCTTGATACACGTTCATTTATTTATCGTGAATCGGGTTCATATAAATTTTTTTACTAATATCCATGTCTGTCATCCTTATTAACATGTTACCTTCTAATACACTAAATTCAACAAATTCACTGTAGTCAATAAATTCAAAAAGCATTTACGAAGGCAAAAACTTTCATTTATTTGCCAATCATTTTACACAAGCATAAGAAACCTATAGACGGTAACCAACTCAACGGGAACATACGATAAATAAAAACATAGAAAATGAGATTTTTTGTCTTTTTAATGTAGATTATTATGATCAAACTACCTTTTAATTTTAAGAAAACATAGTGTAGCAGTCGTTAGGAGTTCAGATTTACAGAATATTTGAAACACAATGATGATGCATGAGTCGTACGTTATGTTATGTGAAGTCCATGCATCAAACCTTCTTCAACAAAATTCCCCATTTGCATTTCTCAAGTTTTGATCTTGTTTGTATTTATTCAATGTCAAAATCTAATACTCTTGTAATATATATATATATATATATAATTATATATAATAATCTATTACCTTTTTTTTTTTCTGTCTCTCCGAAGAGAGTCTATTACTCTTGCACAAATATTAATATTTTCCTCGAAAAAACAAAATATGGATTAGGCTTGTGCATTGGGCCTGTGTCAGGCTGAACTACAGAATTCAAGCTAATTAGATCCAATATAAAACACAAATTTGACTTGGCCCAAGCTAGTTGGAAACCCACTAACATTTCTCTTGGAATCAAACGTGAAACCCAAGAGCTCGCAAGTTAAACTCATGCTTCGAGTGAAATTAGCATCACATTCTCAAAAATTTCTACAATCTCATCGAGGAAAATAAGAATTATCTCATTATATTTTAAAAACTTATATATTATAATATTATATATTTTAAAAATTTGTATTGTATAAATTATTAAAGCCAATGAAATGATTTGTTCAAAAAAAACTGTAGAATTTTTCCTACTTTCAATAGTAGGAGGCTATACCAATTTTACATTGATGTCAAGGATTAAGGGGCTACTCTTCTAATGTTACGCTCTAGCTAGTATGGATTTTGAAATTGTCTATTGGTTGGACAACTGTGCCCAAACAATAAAATTGGGTCATTTCTTCCAATGTAACAAGCAAAGTGGACACATGATACATGATACTTGACATTTGACAAAAATGAGAAAAAATAGAATCTTCCTATTTTAGAAACTCGAAATCATAATCAATAGATTATAAAGAGTTAAGTTATACTTTATTGTCAAAATTCGATCTAACATAAACTATAAGGGAAAAACTTAGGTAGACTCGATTTTTGACCTTACCTGTAAACCATCTTGTGATCAAGATTAAATCTTAAAAAACTTACATCAGTTGATGTCATAAATTCTCTAACGTTTAATCCACACAATAGGGTTTACAAGTGAAACAAAAAATCGAGTCTACCTAAATCTTTGCCAACTATAAGATGTAATCAATTAACTCATTAGCCTCACAAGTAGTTTTATTCTTTTTGGATGTTTGGCTGCAATAGCAAAGACTGAATAAAGATCATGCGGCTAGAGCCTATAGTTACCATATTAAGTTTAGTAGAAGAAAGAATATAATTTCAACTATTTATTTAGTTCATGCCTGTTATAAAAATGTTGGTGGGACAGAATAATTTTATGGTCCTCAATATAGAAGGTCCCATCTACCCAAAAAGAAGTGTACAAGATCCCACAATTATTCATTTTGGGTATGCTACCAAAAGCAATTTATCACCAAACAGAGAAGGCCATAACTATTCTACTCTGTAAGATGCTCTGGATTTGACCTTTTAATTTGGTATTCACCTCGTATATTCATAATTTTAAGGGTTAAATGCAAAAAAAAAAAACCCTTGAATTTACACTTTAGTTGTATTTTGTCCTCCTCAACTTATTTTATAAGCACTTTACCCTCTATTCCTTATTTCTTTATGTTTTGAGACAAAATTGCCCTTACTATTTTAATATTTTTCATTTTTTTTCTCTTCTTACCAATTTATTTATTTTCTCTCTTATATTTTTCATTTTATCTTTTTTTCTATTCTTTCTTGCTACTGTTAAATTATTATACTAAAAGTAATTGGTTACTTAAAAGCTCTTATTTTTTGACATATTTATAAATAATTTATAGATTAAATAAGTTTTTTTAATCCAAACAACATATATTAAATAATATAATATAGATTTTATGAGTTTCGCAAATACTATAATTAAGGCATAAACAAACTATAAAAAGATAAAATAATTTTTCAAAAAGAATTAAAATATATATTCTAAGTATGCAAACAAAATTTTTTTTATGCCATATCATTCACGGGTCATATTTTGCACTTGTTGAATGTACCGTAACTCCAAAATCCCTTATATTAGGCAGCCATAATATTTTCTTACTATATTTTTTTTGATATTACATCGTAAATAAAATGTTGTACATATTTTTTCATACTATAATTTTATTTGTATACTATAAATTTTTAATTTCCTCTAGCTCAAAAATTTTATTATTTATTTATTAATCTTACTATTAATAGTTAATTACAAACTTTATATTGCAATAAGGTATATTTATTGTATTAAAGGAGGACACATGTGAAAATTTAGAACTTTAATTAATTGATTATTAAAAGTAAAGTAATTATTTAGTAGTAGCAAGAGAGAATAATGAGAAAAAAAAACAAGATAGAGAAAATAAATAAAAGAAAAAAAAAAAGAAAAAAATAAAAACAATAATAATTAAAATAATAGGGGTAATTTTGTCTCAAAACATAAAAGAGAGTGTAAAGTGCTTATTAAATAAGTTGAGGGGGCCAAAGTGCAATTGGAGTATAAGTTCACGAGGGATTTCCTTTGCATTTAACCCTAATTTTAACACATGATATCAAAATAATACAGCTATTAAAAAATATATACGTGGTTATGGGTCTATATTCATTAGGAACATTTGGATAATTTTACCCTCATAGTTAAAGGAGGTTTAAATGGGTCAAACAAATATTTATAAACCCGCAGATCGATTTGATCCATAAACCACAAGTATAAATTTCGAAATGACAGGTTTGATTCAGGATATTCACATTCTCATTTTTACCATCTCTGAATTCTTTATGAATTTTCCTATTTATCTAAAGTAAATTATTTGAGCGTCGAAATCTATCTTGAGGACATAGTCCTACCCTCTTTTTTCTTAGCTATTTCAGAATGTGAGTACTATACGTGAAATTTTTATTTAAGCACTCAACTGAATTACGCTTGAATTTACCTCTGAACAAATTTCAGCATCAATACTAACTAATTGGTCTAGCATATTACGTAAAAAATAAAACAGAAGTAGTTGTGTTGGAGTAAGTTTTTAGCGTAGTTTAATTATATTAGGAATTAGTATTTTAATTGGTAATTATTGTGAGTTATTTCTTACTAGCCAAATCTAGTAACCTATACAAACATAGGACATATGTTGAGTATTTTTTTGAGAGAGTCTAAAGAATTTGTTGAGTATCTATAAAGACTACCCTTGTGTCTATGATTTGAGGTATTAATAAAATTTATGTGTAATTATTTTATTCCTTCAATTATTTATTTATGTGGCAGGTATCGCTAAAAATAATTTGGGGTTCTACGATCATTACCAATTTTTCTGGGAACAATCGAGGGCATAAAGATTGCACCGAAATTGAACAGGCATAATTGAAGCTTATTAATGCTTTCTTCTCATTTTAATTGCGAACTGGAATATAAATTTATCTCGCAATTGTTCTTCTATTTATTAGAGCTCAAGGTAGGGTAGGAAGTAGAGACATCCACTGAATAGTCACTGGCTTTGGCCAGACTAAAATAAGATGATTAGAGAGATATGTATAATTACATTTCCAATTTGTTTTTGATTGTAACCAGCAGAAAATGCAGTGTGTTGACAAACGAACAGGACAATTGCACATGGTATAAGACCTACCAGCAATTACATCTGCCTCTCAAGAATTTCTTTTTTATTATAGAAATGTATGCATATTCAGAGTGGACTTGATGGGTTGGAATTGGAAGTTAAAGAAGCAGAGCTTCTGAATTCGGATAGAAATCGGATTTGAGTTAATGATTGGTTTTGTTTAATGGTTTTTAATTCCCCAACCTCATGAAAACAGTAATTTGTGAAAGATTAAGAAAGTTGATTCAACCACTTAATTTCTTGGGTATTTAATTATTTATCTCCATAGATTAGAGCATTATATCGGAGACCAAGAACCAATAATTAAAAAAGAAAACATTAATCAAATCAATACGTGTTTTAATTCCAAAGAATTCTAACCCCAGGAATGGCCGACACTCGACCACATAATATGAGGATGGCATTCGGGCAGCGCAAGCCCATTTCTGTGTTGATCATCAATTGTCAAACTTCAGTGAAAAATTAGTCTAAAGAGTTGCAACTAGCATTCACACATAAATCTTTCGACTCGAGAACAATTTTACATCGAAAATACTCAGTCATTTGTTTGATTCCTTTGAATCTTAATTGAGAATATGCTTAATTGTAAACTTTGATTTCTTGATTGTTGAAAATTTTAGTCCCTGTTAGTAGTATTTTACAAATTCATTGACTACAACTTCCTCTCGAAGTGATGAGCTATTCGTTACTGAAGTTGCATGAACAGCTTAAAACGAACATCACACGCAACTTTTTATAGTAATAACATCCATCTTTAAAACAAGGATAACAATCCAAAAATTGAAAGAACCACATTCTCATTTCCCTTAAATTTTAAAAGTTAAAAGGAAATAACTTTAAAAAGTTAAAGAGAAATAACTTGTATGAAAAAAAAAAAAAAAAAAAAGTTTCTGTTAACAAAGTAAAAAGAACTATAATAAGATTTAGAAAAGCTAAAATACACAGTCTTCATTAACAACAATATATTCCAAGAACAAACATGAAACAAACAAACAATAAACGTAGTGTGAACTGAAAACAACTTTAAAACAACTTTTAGCCTGGACAAAGTAAACTCTTTGAAGAAGCCATCATGATAGCAACAATCAAAGCAAAAAGGTTATATAACACATGAACTCAAATTGAAAGCATAGACATCTTTATCAAGTACTACTACCATAAATTATTTGGTTTAGGTAGAAAAACATAAATTTATGAACTGCTAATCAAAGTTAGGTCACCTAACCAAAGATATTACAACAATTACTCCACCTCGGACCAGGGGCCGCTGATGTTGTTAGCGTGGTGTAGACTGCAATTAGCGGGCGAAATCAGGCATCAGCGTGCAAGCTCGCTGAACTCTACAACACAAGCTGCAATTAATCTTTAACCTTTTAACAGCAGCGGCCACTGATCCCTCCATCTCTTTACCCAAATCTTCAATCACCATCTTTAGATCTAATCAGAGTAATCACGTTTATTTCGTCTAACCAAATCCTAAACACAAATTTATAAACAGGAATTCGAAAACAAAACAAAAATTACAAGAAACAAGAGTAATAACAAAGTATAGTACTAATACATACAGATTAATAAATTTTCGCATCTTCTTTCAATGTATGCCGAAAACTCCCCATAGCTTGGCACGACCTAAGCTTTCCAAGAGCTTCTTAGCACCTTCAACATTGTCCATCTCCACCAATTTCTGCAAATGCAAACAAGCCCCAGAAGCCACCATTTGTTTTCGGCATTTCTTGGAATGAACTAGCGAGGATAATATCAAAACAGGGTACTTTTTATCCAAATTTTGGACTAAAGGATCCAGAAGTTGAACTGCACTCACAATCCCCTTTTCTTCCTTTCTGAATATCCTCCTATTCCCAGGAAATGCCATCAAATTCGCCAATGCTTTCGCGGCTGCTTCTTTCTCCTCAACTGCCTTACCATCCAGCATTCTCACAAGTATTGGCGATACAAGGGTGAAATGCACCCGATTTCGCCCAATTCTTTCCGGGTTTTCGTGCTGAAAGCTAGCTCATAAACAGCTCTAGCTGCAGCAATTCGACATCCCAAAACGCCACAACTCAACACACTAGCAACGCGATTCAGAAATCCATTGGATACGACAACCTCTGCTATAATGTGAAAAGATGCAAATATCTGAATCATAACAATCGCAACCTCGAGATTTTGAACCGAACTAACAGAATCCCAGAAATTCTTCAAGCTTTCAATCATGCCTTCTCTCGCAATCAACAACTGCAAATTCTCATCTCCAGCAATCAAATTATTCAAGCATCCAATCGCATTTTCCTGCGCCAACGTCGTCCCTGAATTTGAAAGCCCCAAAAGAATCATAAGCGCATTTTCCTCGATAAAGTTCTCCTTAATTTCCGAAAAAACGGATAAATTACGCAGAACCCAGGCCGCCATGGCTTGAGAATTGGGGGTTCCATTGTTGCAAATCTCTAGTAAAGAAGAAATCCCTCCTCGCGATCCGATTGCCCTCGCGTTTTCCTTGGAATTGCTCAGTACTTTTAGGACGATACACGACTTTTCCTTGGCGAAAACACTCCTAGATTGTAGCACCCGGATCTGAGATTATTGAGTAAACCCAAACCATCCGCGATCAGAACGTGTTTGATGGAATCAACGGTCGAGATTTTGGCGACGACTGATAATATTTTCTCCTTCATTTCCAGATGATGGGTGTTGGAATCCAGTACTCTGACGAGCACCGGAACAATCCCCTGCGCAACCGCAATTAAAACGTTCTTATCATCCTCGTTTAAGAGATTCAGTACCGAGTCGAGTGCCGAGTTCTTCGACTCGGCTGAACCAATCTGGAGGCGAGTCGTGAGGTTCCGAAACTCGGCCCGGACGGACTCGCGAGTCGGAAGTGAAACGGTGGCGTTTTGGGGTTGGATTAGGAGGAGGGCGCCGCTCTTAATGAGGACGTCGAGGTCTTTAATGTGGTAAATGGTCGAGTTTAGCGGAGATAGAATCGACGTCGTTTTGGGTCTTCAACTTCCCGTGAGGCGGGGTAACGGCGTGGCAGAGCGTGCAGAGGGAGAGCGCGTCGGAGAGAGTGGCGGAGAGTGACTGAAGAAGGTCTAAAGAAAGAGAAGCTGTGGCGAAGGCTGTGGACGGAGAGTGTGAATTATAAAGGTCGGAAATGAGTGATTGGAGAGTGGAGATTTTTGAAGTGATTAGAGACCATTTCCCTTTGAAGCATTGAGTTTGTGGGATGGAATTGGAGAGGGAATTGAGGAGTTGGGAGATGGAATTCGTGAGATTCTTCAGTTCGATTTCGGGGTCTTTCATGGCTGAATCGAATGGAATTTGAAAGGAATTTGGGAGTTTGAGAAGAACGGTGGGTTTTCTGGGAGGGGAGTTTAGGGTTGAGAGGAGAAATGGAGGGAATAAGAAAATGGGGGAAAAGGACGAGATCATATGAATATTGCGAAATCAGGGAAATAATGGAAGCATGAGATATGAATCCCAATCGCAGTTAAGAGTGCGTGACTACGTTGAAATTAATTAGGAATAACATCAACATTTAAAAAAAAAAAATTTATTTTGTTTAATACAAAAAGAAAGTCAGAGGATAAGGGGAAATGAAGGAATGCATTAGATTGGGGATAACTATTACCCTTAAAAATAATATAATTATAAGTTCAAGTGAAAATCTGAAGGGAAACGAAAAATTAAGGAATTACTCCATTGGATGAGGGATAACCATTACAATTTTTAAAAGAAGTTATTTTGCGTAGAACAATTAAAAAATTAGAGGGAAAGGACTTTTCTAAATGCAGTAATTTTTGAATTGAGATGCTTTTTTTTTTTTAGTGTAAAAAGAAGGATGCGTGAACATATTAAATAAATTTATAAATTTAGTGAGTATAAATGTAAAATATAATCAAGTTTTTGAATTATTCCGCTGGTGTTTTAAAGATTTTTCTTTTAATATTAATATCGTGTATTTTAAAATAATTATATTGTATAAATCTTTAAAGTAATGTAATGTTTTCTAATAGGATTATAGAACTCAAGTTTAAGAAAATATATTTATATCTTAATTTTCTATAAATTTTTCTTTTTTTATGAGGTATATACTGCATTCAAGATCATAACCTATTGTGGTAAATTGGTAGTTGCTAAGATATATATAAAATATACTAATATATCACCTTCTCAAATGTACAAGTTTGGTTTCTTCTCAAAATATTATTTAAAAGGAAGCAAAATAAAGATCCAATAGAACAAAAATGACAAAAACCTAATACCTTTTACGTTTCATTTTATCAGTTACTCTAAACAAGTTGTTTTATGTCTAATTATATATCACTTTAGAAATTAAATAAAATAATGAATTAGTTTTTTTTTTTTAACTTTACTCATAGTGACATATTATTTGAGAGAGGATTTTGTATTGAATAATATTAATGTAGAAGGGTGATTTAGTCGTTTTGAACTATTTTTATGTAAAATTTATGATTAACAAGCTAATAGGTTTATTAATTCTTGTATACCAATTCAAAACGGCAATTAAAATGAAACAAATGGAATACAACTAAGATGAATAAATGACATGCGTAACTTAATACTTCCTTTGGGATTCGTCTCATAATTTTTGTCATTTTTTTGAACTAACTTTTAATAATAGTATATTGATAGTAATAATTGTAAAATCTTTCCAATTTTACCATTTAAAATTTGTATGATGTAACATTTATTCTCACAAAAAAAACAAAGAATAAAAGTGAAAAAGACATAGTGAGTATCTTTTGACCTTTTGAACATGACAATCATTTTCAAACAAGTAAAATAAGAAAAATGAAGAGATTATGAGTTTCATTCTAATTAATAGTAGTTCTCGTTCATCCAATTGTTGATCTATGTAAATCAAATTAATTGTAGTTAGATGATTGTATCAATCCACCGTATAATATTACTTTCGTTCCATTTATATTATTATATATATATATTTACACTTTTTTAACTTTAAAAAACTCACCTTCCCATATCTTATTAATGACTAAAATTCATGACCAATAAGTTATTAAAAAAAAGAAAACGTCTTACATTTTTTCTAGCCAATGTATCAAATTTTAAAAGCTTATTATTGTAAAAAAAAAAATTAAACTTTATAAAATTTTCAAGTGTAAACGTGTTAATATTTAATATGAATTTCACTTTTTTTGAAAAAAATTATTAAAAATCAAATAAATTTACAATAATTATTTATTACTAAAATTAATTTGAATAACCTTAAAATGTAAACAGTGACAAAACAAATAGAAGCAAAAAGTATGTCAAAAGAAATTCCGAATGACACGCGTGTAGGCAAAGCGCTAGACGTAGGAAGTAGAAGCAGCAAATGCATGGCAGGAATCGGAAGGCGAGCCGAAAGCGAGGGTCAGAGACCCGAAGGGGTGTCGTCCGTCGTAGTTAAGACTTAAGAGGTGGGGTTTTGTGTGGGTCCTAACGTCCTCCCAATAAATAATGAAATATAAGTAAAGGGATAATTTCACATATTTCTCCTGAGGTTTATCTTAATTACAAGAAGCTCCTTTCAAGTTTGAATAATTATACTTACACCATTTATTTCTTGTTTCTAGTTAACAAATAAACTATTTTTGCTGAAGTCAGTCTGAAATTTCAACTGATTACCCAAATATGTGTATAGCTTTCTATTTGGAAAATATTTTGGTTTAGAAGAGGATAGACATGTAATTTTGGGGTCGATATTTCAGATCTATGCTCTATGCCTAATGGCTTTGTGAAGGGTTTAAGTTATGAGATGTTGCTATGGTAGGAGGAAGGAGAAAAAGAGATTTTAGCTGTTGGGGTTAAGAGGATATTAAAAGAGATGGCACAAGGGAGAGGAAGATAGATGAAAAGCAAAAGAGGAGGTGGGGAAGAAGCACAGAGAGAGAACGAAAGAGGTTTAGAGTTAAGCCGTTTAAGTGGAAGGAAAGAGAAAGAAAGAAAAAAAGTAGGTGCTGGTTTTTTTTTTTTAATATATAATAGCAAATAATAATTACAACAATTATCAGGGTTATTGTTATCCTTCCATACAATGAAGGGAGGTATGTGTAATTATTTAAATCTATGAGGAAGCACGTGCAATTATACTAAACTTCAGGGGAGAATGTGAAATTAACCCATAACGAAATGATACGATGGCTTTTTTCTTAAAGGACAGATCTTACTTCGTAAGTTTCCACGTTTCTTCTCTTCATCATCTTCATGTTCATGCTCATGCATCGTCGTTGAATGTTCTTTTTTACCCCTCGCTGCCCCATCAGTCACACAACTTAACGAGACAGCAATTACATGAATTGGTTGAAAATTGAGTTTTTTTTTTTTTTTTTTTTTTTCTTTTCTTTACACTATTTGCAATTGGGGACTAAAAGATGTCGTAAATTATTCAATTTTTTTTTTAAAATTTAATTTGGGAATTTAGAAGTGTGTATTGATGAAAATGATTTATTCTGACAAATACAGTTGTGTTTGTCACAAAAAGCATTTTATTAAGTCAATCCTAAAGCAAGAAAAAAGTTGGATCAGTTTGAAGTAGAGTAACCAATTAATGTGATTAATATTATCTATCAAAATACTACTAATAAATATGACTGAAAACAAAAAAGAAGAATAGTTGGAAATGATTAAATACAGTGCATGTTGTGTACTAAAATACTAATTAATAGAGTTGGAATGTATAATTTCCCTTTACACGCGAAGGAATCTGTTTGTTGTGAGATAGATATCTTCTTTCCAGTTGTGAGTATGATTTTGTTCTTAAAAAATCCTACTAGTACTATTTTTTTTTTTTTAAATTAATCTTTATTGTATTATTAGTGTAATTTTTTATCAGAGGCTCGATACTTATTACACATGCAAAAGTAACACTTAAACTCTATTAAATGATTAAGTAACATTTATCTAATTTGTTTGTGTATAATGAACTAATTCTTATTCTATTATGATTCTTCTGTACTTATTTAATTTGGCTTCAACGAGTATGAGTTTCCCAAGAAATGTTTTAAAAATGCGGGTAAGGATTAGAAAGGCAAATTTTTATATATTTCAAAGTGGTTGTACCTATAAAATAGTACAGTATAAAGTTTGTGCGTCACACATAAATTTTATGGTAAATTCTTAAATAAATCGATTTTAGAATATAATTTTATAAACTCTTTGATATTAAAGAAATAAATCACCCAATATTTAGTCAAATTACTCAAATAAGTGATGTGTTTTTTTTTAGGTTAAAAAATTTATGACACTATAATATATATTTAATCTATATAAAAAAATTTTCTCCTTTTATATTTCATCTCATAGACTTTATTATCTATTGTGGGTGAAGAAAAAGTTTTTTTACTCTCGTAGAGTTTTTAATCATGTCAAAATCAATAATAATTGAGTAAAACAAATATACTGGTAGGTTTTTTTTTTTTTAACCGTTAAAAAGGGGGAAAAGAAAATAAGAGAGAAAAGGAGGGAAATTATCTGCTGCTAGTCTGCTACGTTTAGTTAACGCTGCAAAGCGGCAGGCAGTAGTAAAGGAGTTGATGATGTAAAGTAAAACGTCGAAAGTTAGAAGAAAAGTTACCAATGAAGTAACCGTCGCTTATTGCGGCATTCAAGGTTGGCGAAGTCAACTCAAATCCAGATGATTTTTTAATTTTTGTTATTTCGAGGAAAGAGCAGTCGTGGAGAATTTTATTTTATAATTAAAAAACACCTTATTATTTAGATTCAACAATTTGAAAAATTTGTTGAATAAATATATTTTGAATTGTAAGAATAAAATATTCGAATCGGTTAATAAAACAGTATCGCATAAGGGGTTAGATAATGAGTCAAAAAATTGTGACCTGACAAATATCTAATTGGATCCATCTACAAGGTTAATTATGTAATTTTTCATATTATGACTTTAGATTAATAGATATTTTTTCTTCTCCCTTTACCATTCATAGGGATATAAATATAATTAATAGTCAACTTAAAGTTATTTTTAAATTCTTTATACTAAAATATATGTAATATTGGATCGAGTCAGAAATTCGATCATCTAATGCGCTTTGAGCGGATACCCTCTGTATGTAGATCGAGTACTCGTCATTTTTTTCTTGACTTAATATAACTAGATTGTGTTGGATAATGTTGGATCAAATCAAATATCCAATCCATGAACATCTCTAATATCAACTTGAATTTTCTTTTGCTCAGATTTCTAGGCAACATTTGAATTAAAAACTGATAATTACTTTAAAAGTACAGTGACTTTTTTTTTTTTTTACTTTCGCTAGATAATGGTAATTTAAAATATTATTTATAATAGTACCTGATGTAAAAAAAATTTGCAAGTAAAGAGGTGAAAGGTATAATTTGTAGTCACAGAAAGTGATATATTTCATTCAACATTAAAATGGCTTGCTTTTTTACAAATGAGGAGTAAGCCCCTTTATTTACAGAGATTTGGGCAATGGATCATGCATAGTATCCGACAGACCGATCTCAAGTAGTTAATACAATTTTGAACCGAACTATTTGTACTAATCGACCTCAATTTAACTGAGCCCAACCTGTGAAGTCTGACATTGACCAAGTCGAGCTGGATCTGTATGGTCCGAATTACTGTATAATAATTACATATTAGTTCTTAATGAACCTATTATATGTCACGTGTCTGTTTATTATTGGTGGGTCATTTTTTGTATCATCAATACCCTTTTAAACATTGTGTATTATAGGAAAAAGATTGTTGAAAAATGTCTTGAACTAGTGTTAATTACGAATTGTTACTTGTAAAAACAAAACCTTTTTTTCTTTTTTTCCTTTTTTCCTTCCTCTATTTATAGTAAGAAAGAGATGGAAGTTTTGGGGCTTGGCATTTATTTTTTGTTTGCTAGTTTTATCACCTCTTCTCTTTGAATCAATTATACAATCTTTCCTGTACCATCTATATCTAGTTGGACAAAAGGTCGGGATGGAGTCCTATTAGTTTCATCCGTCTGTCTAGCCAAGTTATTTTCAATCATCAGATTATCCAATGATATGAAATGGACAACCAATCAATCATCAGATAAACAAAGCCTAGCTAATTTAACCAACTTGTTAAATTAGCATGCATGAGATGGACAACCAATCTCAAATAAGAAGGAAGAACAAATTAATAGACTATCATTCGGTCAAAATTCTACTTCAAACTGTAAAGATCGATGAGTAGAAGACTTCCCGACCTACTTTCTCTATTCAAACATGACAGAACGGTCTAATAAGGGATTATATACAATTTAGACCACGGAGATATTCAGCTCCAATTTTGTTTATACTAAGCTTGATTATTATTTTGTTTCATAATTTAGTGAATAAAAATTCATTTGTCCAGTTTAATTGGATAGGATTATTTTTCATACAATATGTTGAAAGAATTTTTAAATATGTTTTAAACCACATTTTTATTTTTCATACATCACAATTCAATAATTTTGTTAATTAAAATACGTATTTCAAATAATGGCAATCTAAACAAAATTTTATAATAAGTAATTCGATTCATAGGAAAAGAAAATAAATTACTAATTACTATAATTGTTCTTTTTCTGTAATTGGACATAAATTCGAATCAAAAGTTATATCAATGTGTAAAATATATAATTAAAAATTTCAGTAATGTACATAAGATGACAAAATTGATATTATTCCTCAAGAAATGTAGTATATTATTTGTATCGATTGCTAGAAACGAGAACGAAAAAGCAAAATAAAGTGTGGTGAAACCTATAATACAAAATTAAAGATAGATTGACTGATCGACGCGGGGAGGTTAAGCACATTCTATTGACTTCTTTGCAATCATTAATTTAATCAAAGCAAAGCTCGTGTATGATACTATAAATCATATGAATTTTGTGGTGTGTTTACGGAGAAGTGAAGCATACGTTTAACTAATTAATTAAGATGGTTCAATATATAATAATTTGATCTACTTCTCCATGATGGCCTAATCATAGATTATTTTAATTATTTATACACTGATCGACTTCATTAAATTATTACTTTTCTTGGTATGGATTTAGTGTATATTAATGTCAATGGTCAATACACATACGAATAACCTAATGAATTAAATACTAAGGGGCAGGTAAAGTCAAGTCTCTTGGATATATAAATATGAAAAAAAAATTATTCCCTTATATTTTAAATATTTATACAATAAAACACCATATAATTTAAAAATTTATACTGTACTAACTTTTAAAATTAAGAAAATAATTTTCTCTATATATATATAATCCAATACAAGCGTCGGGTTTATACTAGCAAAAATAGCAGCATAGGTGTAATTTTGTTTATTACTATGATGTTTCCAAAAAGAGAGTACTATCAAGATTTAACATCGTACACAAATCTTGTTGTATCTAATTGGTCTTAGACCATTATTATTATCATTATTTTTTGCTAATTAATTAACAAAAAAGAGTAGAATTCCAGAAGTGAAGTATATAGCATGAAGGAGTAGCTACTCCCGTTGCCCATTGGACTGATCTAAAAATTGAACGGTTATATGAATCATACTTCCCTCCAATATATAAACATACGGAATGACTTGAAATATAAACTTTCAAAAGTTCTTTCGAGTAAAATGATACATTTAATAGTTGGATATTCATAACCATCACTGATAATTGTGCTTGCTACCTAAGACATTATGGAATCAGTATGAAGCCCCATGATTAAACAGATTCTGCACCCAACCAAAATTATTGGTTTAGCGAATTGCTCAATTGGGGCAAATTTTCACGTTGATTTCCATCATTTTTATCCTTATTACCATTAGAATGATCGGAGTAATACAAATTCTACACATCAATATTCGATAGGGCCAACCATAAGACTCATTTCGACAAACTCATACTCAAATAAGCCATCTAATTAATAGCAAGGTGTGGGTTAGATATTAGATTTTGTTCAATGTCTTTATAATTCTGAAACTCAAGCCAATTGAAGGCGTGAATCTGAATTAGATTAGACTCTTCACGCCTCTTCGATTAATAACTTGAAGCGTGGATCCGTATTATTCAGCATGCAAGAAATAGAATCACTCAAGTAAGTGAGCACGGGCCAAGAATGGGCCTCTTTTGATTTAAACCCTTGGGCCATAATCTTGGTCTATGCTCATCGAAGTTAAATACGGACACAATCTCGGCCTACCCCTGAGTGGAGAAAATTTTCGGTCCAGCCATTCTCCAATCATCCCAAAAAGTTTGATGAAGCCCAACTCCAAAGTCAAACCATCGAGAATTTGACACCACGAATCATCAACCTAGCTATTTGCTTTGCGTCTGGGAATAAGAATAAGGGTCTGTTTGATAATTCAATTTAATGTTGAAAATTAATTGATTAAGAAATTTTTGAATTCAACATGTTTGATAATATAATTCTCTTATCATAATATATTAAACACTGCTTAATTTGTATTCAAAATTTTAAGTGAAAATATTTTCACTTAATCTGCTGAATTTTAAATAAATATACAAACACATAGTCTAACACATACATACTCTCTCTCACACATAGTCACACATTACACTTTCTCTCACTTGCACACACACTCTCACACAAACATATACTCTCTCACACACAAAAATACACACTTCCTCACATATATACATTGTCTCTCTCTCACACATACACATTTAGTCTCTCATACACATTCTCTCTTATACTTTTTCATACTCTTATTCACACACATGCATATTCTCTCTCACTCACATACACACTCTATCACACACAAATTCTCTCTCACACACATACATACCCTATCACACACATTCTCTCTCATATATATTTATACTATCCTTAATTATTTATTTTCTTTTTTACGTATATATGACAATTATTTATAATAAATTAATACATATATGAAGTGATATATTTAATTCAGAAATTGAATTCAATTGATTATCAAACAAAAATAAATTTATTAATTGAGCAATTAATACTTTCAGAACTTATAATTCAGATTTTATTCAGTATTCAACATTAACAAACACCCCTAAAAACTAGTTACAGGGCAAAAATGGGTGTGCCAATAAATTGCGAGCTTATTTATGCTAAACTTCTTTGAATATTTTTATCTAGAATATATGATGATTCAGAAATTAAACCTCCACCATTGACATATATCTTGTAAATTTTTGTTGAATCCAATACTAAATAGAGTAGTTGATAGATATTAAGTGTAACAAATAAACATGCACGTTTTATATCTTTTTTTATCTCACATACTTCACGTATAACTAGCCGTCCAAAAAGAGCCGCGTTTGCCTCAAATACTGCTTATTCTCCTTGAATCAATTTCTCTTTTATGCTGCTAAGCGACTGGCCTAAATTCTCAAAGAGAAGAGAGCAAACTTGTTCTTGACAATTGGTGTGTCAATATTGCTGTGGGCCTGAAAAACAATGGGTAAAATCTAAGCACGTTGCAATTCCATGATGAGTTTTTGTATCCTTGATCCATCCCATCACAAAATCAATGGTATAGAACGAGAAAAATATTTAGTTAGATTTAATTTTTTTTATCGTACTTTTAGATTTTATTTTATGAATTAAATCACATCAAATAAATAATATTAATTGAAATAAATTAGATTTTATAAAATTTAAATTGAATTCAAAACTAAATTTATCTAAGCATTTTCCGGAGAACTAATAGACAACTGGATAGAAGATAGGGTTGTTTGCTTATGTCTTGGAACTTTTTTATTGAAGAAGCTTGGAATCAAGTTTTGAATTTCTAAAGTCTTTGGTTCCAAGTCTGATCCAACTGTTGATTATTTGAAAGTCAAATAGAACAAAAAGCTTTGGTCATTATTAATTAAGGGCATTGACATTGTTACTTTGAGTGGACAATTGGACATTTGTCATAGATTTTAGATAATGTGGGAATATTGAACTCATAAAATAGATGGAATATTGTAGCAGAAGGTTGCACTTTATCTATCTCTTTGGGATGGCAATCTTGCCGCATGATATTCAATTCTCGAACCCATAATTTATTCCTTTTCGGATTCTTCTCCAAAAGTAAGGTCAAAATTAATTCTTCAAGGAATGTCAAAATGAAAGTAGGATGGAGAATGTTGGAAGTGACATTTATTTGAATAAACAGTGTCAAAATTAAGTACACTACTACACTACTATAAAGTAATGTTGGAACGACAGCGTTTTAATTCAATCAGCAAAGGTTTTGGTTTGATTGGGGAACAAAAAAAAAAAAAAAAAAAGGACCAAGATAAATGGAATTTTAAGCTGTTCAAGTTGTAGAATTATTGAAGCGAATAATGGAATATTGAGATTTGGTCACGTATACACAATACTTGCCCAGTTTTGTATATGTATAGTATTAAGTGTCAAATCTTGCTTAATTAATTTTTATAAGCCTAAGAGGCTTAATCTTACTTACTAAACTCATCATAACTTGCACAATCTCAACTTCAGAGTTCAGACAGATTTGTGAAAAGTGTAATGTTTTGCAGTTAAGTTTGTTTAGCACTTCTCATGATTATCAGAGAATAACGAAGAAATACAACTAATGGATAGTAAAAATAAAATTGTAATTGAGATAATATATTTATGAGTAGTAGTAGCACAATGTGATTTCCAAAGTCAATGACATCTAACTCTATTTACGATTCTGTCAAATGAGTTTTTATTATACCGCATGAGTATTGAAAAAATTGGAGGTGATTATGCCTAAGAAGTAAGTGAGATTGTTGTGATAAAAACTCATTCGATAAAAAGTCATAAACATAGGGGTTGTCGTACCTATTTTTTAAAGAAAGGAGAGAGGGTGAGATTTGAGAATAATGGGAATTCGCAAAAATGTAATTAATAAAAGTTATTGGATAAATATTGTGTATTACATGTAATTCATAGTTATTAAATTCAATCTGATCCAACTCAACAATTTAATAAACCGATCATTCAATTGAGTTAGATCACTAATTCGACTAGATAAGAAAAGAAATTATTGACTTTTTATTAACTTGTCGGTTGAACCACTAAGCTTGGAAATCTGAACGGTTCAAACAGATTGTTTGCCCGTAAAAGAATGTATATAGTAAAGTCAGAGAATGTAATCTTCCTATAAATCTGTACATGGGGTCATCCGGAAGAAGTCATAACCTCTTCAAGTTGGAAGCCAGATCTTGCATGGAGTTAGATTCAACGAAAGTTAAATTGACCGGCCACGAGTCTTTTTGCCTTTGTGCCAACTTGTAATTCCCCTTCCTGTAAATTCTCGAGTGCACGTCAGGAAATGGTTGGTCCCTTTTACACAAGGAATATATTCCACCATGCTGTGCAGATGGTGATGTTTCGGATTATATTTTGATGTCAAGAGAATTTAGAAAACTAAAAAGAGGAAAAAAAATAAAAAATAAATGCTGAATACATGTGTCAAATCTTATGCGGCTTTTGGGATCTAACCCTTTTGACTTCTAGTTGCCTATAAATACTCATTTTCACCTCTGCATTTTATGCAGAAATGAAGTGTGTTTGAAATGGGCAGGAAGAGAAGTCTTGTATGATGATTAAGAGTCTTGTTTGGTAGCCAAGGATGACTTGCCTAAAACTCTACTCTAGAATTTTGGTTAGATTATCCAAATGTCTTCCATTTTTTTTTTTTTTTAAATGATGAGCTTAACATATCTTTTCATGATTACATTACTTGGGTTGACTATGGATAAAAGGGATTTATTTCTTTTTCTTTTTCCCCTTTTTAAAGTTAAGGTTCATATATAGATTCAATAATAATTGAAACATTTTGTTTTTAAGTCTGACCCCTTTGCTCCATCTTTTTTTTTTTCAAAACACATATTTTCGATTATCTTTTTAGTAACTCATACTCATGATCAATACGAAAAATGTCTTTCAACATAACCTTTTAGTCCAAGAGTGGGATATCATGATTAATTAATAATCCTAAGGTTGTTTTTAGGCGTCGTCCTTCGGCTATCCTGACTGGCTCTTATTGGTCATGCTAGACTTTATCTTCCCTTGATACTACAAACACAAGCAACACTATCGCCTTGTATGAATTGGTGCAATTCTGATAGTAGAGCTTTCAGGCAAGTTTTCATTCTTTTCTCTTTTACAATATAGAAAAATTGAAGCATGATTATTGCAATTTCACTATTTGAATGGATTATTAATTACTAGGTCCAGAAGGCTAAAGGGTAACGAAGAGTGGAGAATAAAGGTGATGAGTACAACGCTATTATAGTATTATGTACACTGAATTTTGAGTTCTACGTTTTGGAGGACTCCAGTTTCTGGTTTATTAGTGAGTCAAATATCAATTTTTCTTAAATTATGTACAAATTTAATCATTTAACTATATATAAAAAACGAGAATTGGTGTAATATCAAAAGTAATATAAATTCTAAAAATACCTTTTTAGATTTATTGAATAACTAATCACTTCACCTACTTTCTCTCCTCAGTCTTTTTCCAATTACTCACTTTCTTTCATATTTCACTTTTAACTCCTATCTCTTTTTTATTAGTATCCTCGTTGAGTGTGCCTAAATGACTAGTACTAAATAAAATGAGAATTTGAAAACAATGAGACAGATGGAATATTCGTTATCTCTTGAAACTTTTTATTAGCATCCTCGTTGAGTGTGCCTAAATGACTAGTACTAAATAAAATGAAACAATGAGACAGATGGAATATTCGATATTTCTTGAAAGTTATTTTTGAGTTAATAAGATGAAATAGCTGGAAACACGCAAAATGGACTTGGGGTTTCATTTCAGTTGAGCAGACAATTGGGATTTGGCCACCCAAATTTTGGGCAGGCCGAGTATTCTAAGTAAAATAGAAAATCCCAATTCTCTCTGATATTTTGGGCAGGGCATCTATTCTAAGTAAAATACGATTTGGGCAATTGGCTCGGGACATAAAAGTCCCACTTGTTGATTGAAAATATGATACAGAATTGGGATTTCTATGGAGCATAACGAGGCTCTATCTATAGACTCTACAATTTGAAATATGGGACTCGGCGGTGTAGGAAAATTGATTCATACAAATAAGACGTCCACTATTTTCTACTATCAAAGAACTAAAATCAATTGTTTTTTAGTTACAATGATAGGATATCCTTACGTAAATCTGATTCACGGTAATCTGATATAAATTTCTTAATTTATATTTAGTTACGTTTAGAATGATGTGACTAAATTTAAATCAATAAATTCACGAAATAATGTTATCGACGAACTCTATTTTAAAATTTTCCCATTGATGGCATGCCAAAGAGACGTCTTTCTTCTAATAAATTTGAATTATTTCTTTGAATCAATATGGACCATTTTGTTTATTTAGTTTTTATTTTTAATTATTGTGATTAGATTGTTAAAATAATTTCTTTGATTTCACTATTGATTTTTTTTTTTTAAATGTATTGTGTATCGTAAAAAGTTTACTACAATATAATCCAATGATGTATAAAAATTTTTCAATTAAAAAAAAGTAAGAATATTATGTGATTTATTTATTGAATGAATACATAGTACTCGTGCCTTGTATGGGCTTAAATCTAAATTGAATATTGGATTTCAGTGCGATATTGTAATATTTAATCTACTTGGAAATCCCATTCATAAGTTCTAATACTTGTGCAAAAGAACCATAATTCAAGTTACACCTATGAAATGGATAAAACTAAGGGTTAATTACACTTTATCCCCTTGTAATATGAAACTTATCTCATTTTGCATCTACAAAAAAATTAATTATCGTTTTATCTCCTTTGACTAATAGTCAATAGAAATAGTTAATTTAACTGTTACTCAATGGCGCCTTTGTGTATTAATGAATTTGTGTTTTAAATATAATAAATTAGTCTATATATATACATATAATATACTCCAATGTTTACCTCTACCATTTTATACTAAAGCAGCATTGTGTTGACCAACGACTTAAATTTTAGCTTTGTATTTAAGGAGTTTTTTCTTTTATTTAGTTTTCCCTCTTTTTCCACAAATTAAATCCTTCTCTTTTCTTTTTTTTGTTCAATTTACATGTCATGTACAAGTTATTTTTTTTAAAATGAAAAATAAATATTTCTTTTGCATAAGTATAAAGTAAAATAATCAACTAAATATCTAAGGTTATTTTATCTTCTTCTTTTTTTTTTTTTTTTTTTATTTGGCTTAATCTCAAACTGTGTTCTACATTTCTTTTTAATATTATTATAAGAGACATTTTGATGACCTTGTCCCATTATTGCATCTTAGATGGGATAATCACATTTGATGTGGGGGCAAAGTGTAATTAATCCTAAAACTAATTCAAATGTAAAGTTCTCCAACTTAATTATTAGAAATGCAAATGAAAAATTCTCCAATTTAATTACTATAAGAAATGCAAATGCAATTTCTTTTTTGGGAACTCACTTCGCTCAATCTTCAACTGTTCAATGACAAAATGCAATGCTATATCAAAATTACTTTAAAGATGTCTTTGAAAACATTTATTATACTGTTAAAGAAAGCTATGAATCAAAAAGCTTTCTTTAACCTGTCTCATTTGATTATAAAAGTAAGATAATCCGGTCACTGTTAGCTCTTATACATTATTTATTTACTTTGAGGCATTTGTGGAGCAACGCCATTGCAGAGACCATTAGTAGCAAAACTAGGAAACAAAAAATCGGATAAAAATACATTTTTTATTCTTAAAAATCACATAAAAATTATTCTTAAGTAACTGTCTAACACTCAATAAATTTCGATTAATTTTTGGTACATATAAAATATCAATAATAATCTTAACTTTTGAATCATACTCAATAGCCACATTACCTTTGTCTTTTACCTTGATATACTTTTCATTTCTAATTTTAACTCTAGAAATGGCTGTTTTGTCAAGTTTGTCAAAGAGTTCTTCATCATTGATCTGTGGTTCGTACAACCACTGTTTATAAGCCAACTTTCGAGGGTGCTCTTGGTTGTAAAACATGTTGCTATAAATAATTGCTCCTCCGGATATTGTTCATCTACAACCTTGGCTTCTCCTTGTTGTTTTATGTCTTGCTTTCCCTTTCCATATGACCCTGTTGACTACAGTTGTTACATTTGACATCTAATCTCCACATCCTACATTTTTGCTGAGGATGATTTATCTTTTACAATAAGGACAAGGTGGATAAATTCATTGTTTCTATCCTTTTGCTTGATAGGCGCATTCTATGATATTCTCTTTTCGAAAAACTCTTCTTTGATTATTTTCTTTTCAAAAAGTTCTTCTTTGTTCTTAGGTTTGCAAGGCAATTACCAACTCCTCCAAAGTTATTTGAGTAAGATCTTTAAAATCTTCAAAGGAAGAGATTTTTACTTCAAACCTTTCTAGGCTTACAAAGGCTTTTTCTATAATCCTTCTATCTGGAAGCTCTTCACCAATCTATTACATTATTTGTATCATAAAAAAAAAAAAATCAATTTTCCTATTAAAAGAAATATTTAGATAGTAATTTTGTGGTGCAAAAAATGAATTCGATAATACTATGGAATATGAAAGAAATTATTATAAGATATCTAAATATTATTCTCTTGTATAATAAAAAGTATTACTAGTTTCATTGTATCAAATTAATTAAGAAAGTTGTTATTCAATGCATAATTGAACATAAACAAAAAAATAAAAAATGAATAAAATTACATTATAAGTCAAGAATTGCGTGAAACTATCAACTAAAATAGTAACAAATAAAAAAATTGTACTATGTAAAGTAAAGAAACCTACTATCAAAATATGAACACAGTATTACGATATACAATGTACTATCTCTTATGAGAGATCCTAGTATTTTTGAATTAAATTAAATGTAATGTTAAATTATCTATAGTATTACCTAATAAAATTTTTATAATAAAATAGATACTAGAATGGTTGGTGATGAAACAAATAATACAATAGCATTAGAGAATATGGAAGAAAGTAATATGAGATATGTAAATAGATTCTCTCATATAATAAAAGGTACTATTGACTCTATTTTATCAATTTGATTAATTCTAAATCTTATGAGAGGTCCATCCGGTAATTTATGAGACATTAAATTAATGATATTGATAAATTATCTGTATCATATCAAATAATTTTTGGCAATAATCAGAGTTTAACATATATTGCATTAGTAATTTTTTTGTTAAAAAAAATATTATAATAGTATTAAGGAATATGAAAAGAAATAGTATTAAGGAATATGAAAAGAAATAGTATTAGGTATTCAAATAGTATTCTTTTGTATAGTAAAAAGTATTATAAGTATATTATATCAGCTTGATTAAAAAAATCAAAGCATAGATCAATATAGATGATTTTACAAACAAGAAATGAGAAAACTTTATATTAGATTTTTACTAAATGTGACATTAGCAATAAAATTGTAAATAGTACGGTGAAATGCAAAAAAGCCTACCATCAAATTATTATTTTAGTACTATCTAAAATAACTATATTATTTCTCCCCTTTTTTGAATAGTATTTAAAAATGTCATCATATTTGAATGAAATATTTGTAGAAGTCAAATTTCATAGTAATAGTAGTATAAATTGTTATTTAAACTTCATAACACTCTAAAAGTGAATAAGTTATTGTAATAAAATTATAAATTGAAATGTTATAACGAATTAAGAAGTATTTCGACAAACAAAAATAGTACTATCAAATATTGTAAAAGTTATAAACATTGTTTGGTTACTAATGCAAAATTTGACACAAAACCCAAAAAAAAGTAATGGAATAATAAAAATCAAGTTATAAGCTATATGCTTACCAATAATGTTTAAAATGTAATAAATAATATAGATGTAATAATGTTTAAAATGTAATAAATAATATAGATGTAGTATGTTTATATAACAAATTAGTACTATCTATATGTTAATATAGTACTATCATTTAAATAATATATTTGCTACTTCATTGTATAATGCTTAAGGCACAATCTACTTTGTGTAACTAATAAAAATTAAAATAATATGCAAAAATAATATTTTTATATATAATAACATTATAATATAAATATAGATAATTTATGAAATAAAAGTAGGGAGTAATTATTTCATAGTTACATACAATTATGTGCATTTTCCCGCAAACTTTAATATTTTTAAACCAATTTTAAAAGGAAACGAAATGACCACTAGATCAAATAATGCTCTCCCTTTATTAATAGTTAAAATATTTTGATTTTTATTCCCATTAATGTTAAAACTATTTTGATTGACAAAAATTTTACTATAAAAGATGAGTTTCATGAGTAAATAAACAAAAATAGTATTCAAATTTCATTACTTAATGAAAACAAATAAAGTAAATTAGATAGTATTTTTAAACTGAAAGAAGCATTATGGAAAATAAAAATAGTATCATCAAATATCATAAAAGGTACTATTTCTCATCATTTTAATTAATAGATAAAATAATATAAATAATATAAAATGTTATTAATCATAGAATTTCATATTAAAACTAGAAATAGCACAACAATTTTCATAGTTATCTTACATAAAAGAAAACAAAATAAAAAACTTGACATGCTGCAAAACCTCTTGAAAGAGAGTAAAAAATTTATTAAGAAAAATGTAATATTCTATCATGAATAAAAAAAGGTAATAAATAATGAAATAAATTCTAATATATAAGGCAAAGGAGTAGTAGTAAAAGTTAAGGAGTTGTGCAAAAGATGAGTATGATGAAAAGAAACCCAATACTCAAAATTTAACATGTTCTCGACCAGAAGAGAAAGTTTGTATGTGAAGCCTTTGAAAATAAGTTAGTTACACCTAATGTAATTCAAGAGTCCAAAATTCTCCTATGGTGACTATTGAATTAAGGGCATAGTACTGCAGAATCCCTCAAAAACTTATATCAAACTAATAGAGCTTTGTTTTTGTATGTTTAATTTTCAAATATATGCTTATCGAGTTAAGTTTTGTAAATTTATAGACATTAAACTTACGAAACTATTAATTGAACTCAAACATAAAAATCCCAATAATGGGTAGTTCAGTTGTGTTTCAAGCCTATATAAATAAATAAATAAAAGTCGATATTTACTGCTATGGTATTACACTCAAATTTGGATTACCTCATGATTAATAGCAAACTAAAAATTTTATTCACGTGCACATACAGCCTGTACATTTTTTTCTTAGTTGAGAACATGAGATGAAAAAAAAATTTATGGATTACATAAAGTTAATAACGAAAAAAAAATCATATTTTCTATTACCCTTACCTTTGTGATTAAATCTGAATTATCATAAAATTCACAACATAATATCGTGGACTGGGTTCATTTTTTAAAATTTTCCCCCCTTACGTGACACCATTAACTTTGAGCCATCTTCAGCAACATGGCAAGTTAAACTCTGATTCAAATCTTCAAAAACATGGAAGAGAAGGCCTAGCATGAATGACAAGACTCAGTTAGATAAGCCAAAGATGCTGCCTAAGAACCACCTGATTGCCTAAATGCAAAAAATGCAGTAACATATTTTTTTGTGGCCTTCTCTTAAATCCATGAGTGGAATTAGGCAAGTCATCCTTGGCTACCAAACAAGATTCTTTATCTTCATACAAGACCTCTCTTCCTCTTATTTTAACCACTGCATTTATGGTTTTCCAGCAAAAAATGCTGATTTGTAAGTGGTTATTTATAGGGAAATTAGGAATCAGAAGGGTTAGAACCGAATCGCCGCATAAGGAGTTTTATTGGCTCTATAATACCAAAATTTTGAACCTTTCTAGTTATCGAGATTTTTGTGATATGAATCCAATTATCCCCATATACATTGGGGTGAATTATCAAGATTTTTGTGATATAAATCCAATAAGATCCCCATATGCATTGGGGGTGAATATATTCCCCGTTGAAGAAGGGAGCATACCATATCCACATAATACGGTTTAAGATTGGAAAGTTGGGGTGGAAAAGTGACATATAATTCATCCAACTTGTGCTGAATCCCATTCTTGAACAATTAGTCCCCATTTGGTTTTTGTTGCTATTAATCAGAAACATTGAAGTTCTAAAAAGATAAGCAAATGACAAAACAAAATTAAAATGTATTAATTTTGAAAGTAGACTTACATACCTCGGTTTTCAGTATCGAGAATAATTAAATCAATTAATAATGTCATGACCTGCGATACGATACGATTTACACCCTACTTGCAGCAACAAAATAAGCTGTTAACTGAGCATCTTATGCTTAATCACAACTTCAAATAAGCAAACCAACTGGCAATGCTTGAGCAAAGTACCATAAAGCTTAATATATAAAGTAAAATAGCAGGTTTAGAACTTGTTCTTCGGACATGTTAAAAAACCTGTGTCATGAATCAAAGATTCGGGATGGGAGTCCTGGGACTCTTGCTTGTATTTGGTCTCCTACTCGAACTTTGTTGTAGATCCATTTTATTCAATAATTACATTATTTATTTTATAAAATGATTTACAAATCAAAATCACTCTACGTGACAAAATAATATTGAATCACCAATCCATAATTCTAGATATTCATAGATTTAATTCTTTTTTTCGAATATAATAATTAATTAATGACTTTGTCATTTTATATAGATATACTGATTTATTTATTATCAAATCTTTTATTTATATGGATATAATGATTATATGCAACCCACAATAGTCACACTAGTCATGAAGTTGCCTCTCTCTATCATGAGGTAGGCAAAAGGGTCGTACACCAAGGCAAAGAGTTAGGTAGACTCGATTTTTTATTCTACTTGAAAATCCTGTAGTGTGGATTAAATTTTAGAGAATCTATGACATCAGTTGATGTAAATAAGATTTTTTAAGATTTAATCTTGATTATAAGATTTACAGGTGGAATTAAAAATCGAATCTACTTAAATATTTGTCATACACCAATAAGTAATTGCTGAGATACTTTTATTCTATGTTCACATCAAAGAGTTGAAATCTCAAAGTCAAAAAAAAAAAAAAAAAAAAAATTAATACTAAAAAAAGGGCTAAAACTTAGACACAAAAAGCATATATTGACATTGTCAATTGAGTGGACGTGCGGCATATATACATTGCATTAATAATGGAATATTGGATTTACCAAAAAAAAAAAAAAAATGTGACGAATAGAGTCAACCTGTTTCACCAGGCTACATACAATTTCTCATTTGTGTTCTTCAATCTTCATATCTTTGAATTTATTCTTTATTTGATTCTTCCTCCAAACAAAGGTCAAAATTTTCGAAGGCATGGCGCTCAGCATGTGGGAAGTGACTGATAGCTTTATTAAGGACAATATGGGATGGATCAAGGCTTATCAAAAAGATGCTTGACAGTGTGATCTAAGTATCAGATAAACCACTCAACGTGTCCGCTTGTCCAGACAAATTCTTCTTTTCTGCCGTCATGTCATGCAAAATGTTTTTATTTATATGTTTTTGAGTTTGGACAAGGTCAAATTTTGTTCATCTATTCGTAAATTTAGTAACACGTCAGTTACGTTATCATATGGTCACTTTGATTAGATATAAAGTAAAACTAAATACATAGATATTTTGTATATATATTTTACCGGTGAAATATTAATTTTCTGAAGTTCACATGTATCCATCCAGTGAGTAGGATCAATCTTAATGGATATGGTTGGCCCCCTTGAATTACTACTGAGACTGGAATATATTCCCAGCCCCTCTTCTCCACCTTTCCCCACCTCTCTTCCCGTGGGGCAAATTCAATTCCAGTACAGAATTAAATACAGATGTACGTAGTATTATAACATGATAATTTGGAATCTAAAAGCTGCCTATTTAAAGCCAATTCTACAATAGCAATTTAAGCATTCAAGAAGAAACGAGAGGAAGAGAGGTCTTGTATGAAGATAAAGAGTCTTGTTTGGTAGCCAAGGATGACTTGCCTAAATCCACTCTCAAGGGTTTTATTAGTCCTTTAATTTGCAGGGAAAAGCCAAATATTAATGTCACATAACTACTTTCTAATACTATTGCAGAGCCCCATAAATCTTGGTTTCTAGGCGTCATCTGTGGCTGTCCTGACTGCCTCTTATCAATCATGCTAGACCCTTCTCTTCCATGCAAACTTGATTTTGAAGTCACAATATTAAGCTCATTTTTCTTTCTCTTTTGTTTATTTTCTCATTTCTATGAGGTTTTTTTTTTTTTTTTTGGCAAATAGTAGTACGCACCATTGGTGGATGTTGAAGCAGTACTAGTACAATCAGAATCGGATGTACGACATCTGTTTTCTTGGAAAGTTTCTCGAATCCTGAGACTCAATATGGTGACAAACAACAGAAGTTCTGGGGGTTGTTTGGTGCTAGTACATCTTGATTGATGATGGTTTTTGAAGACTGAACAACCTTGTCTATAGTTCTTCATATGAAAAAAGCTAGAAGTGGATAAACTACTTACTGGCTTTCTGGTATTTTTGTTCTATCCAAAGATTGGTTATTCTTTATCATTCCTTGTTTATTTTGGTCTGTCAATGCATCTCTTTTATTACCTGGCGATGGCATTACAACTTTGACCATCAAAATCTCTACATTGCTTATATTTTCCCTCAATTGCAAGAACTTCCATTAATAAGGAAAATTCCGATATAATCTAAGCTGAGCTCCTAATTATTCTCTGTGTGAGGTATTTTTCTCCAGCTTGAAACGGCCAATCTCATTTGCTTTAGGGAAAAAGACCAATCTAGTCTTTATTTTTGGGTATCGATCAATTTAATTACTTATTTATCACAACAAACTAATTCATTCCCTCATCTTTACAAAAAAAAAACCAATATAAGGCCCGTGATGTAAATTATGGACAATTAATTGATCAAGCCATGTAATAATCATATGACTGTTAATCTATAATACATGTATTGTCAACGATTTCGTCCACCAATTCCGTCAAAATCCCATAATTAGTTAATTTTTTAGGATGAAGGATCAAATTAATTTTTTTGATAGATAAAAAACGAAATTAGTCTTTATATATAATCTATTGTAACAGCACTTCAGCAGGTTTCAGGCTTTCAGCTCTCTTGCTACAGGAAATATGCAACAGCCCTAAGGCAGTTTTCTTAGAAATTGAGAAATTTTTCAAAAATTGTACTTATCTCCCCATTTTAACTTCAAGGTAAAGAAAACATACAAAAGAATATGACATCAGCTGAAATTTTGATTCTCTTCGATTTTTCTAAAATACCCTTTTTGTGATTTTTATAGAAATTATTTTCCCATCACCTTGTTCCCCAGCTACCGTAATCACAGATAACTTTAAGGCAACGACAATCACCATCCCCACTATTAGAACCAGTAGCAGAGCCAAGAAAAATCACATGGGGGCATTAATGTAAATTTAGAAAAATTTTAAAGGGACAAAATTAATAATTTTAGATTTTCTACATATGAAATTCAGAATTTTTCAAAACATAGGAGATTCACCCTGTTCGTCCTCTATTGCGGAATGAATATTCTAAATCGTTGAAGGATTAAAAAGTAATAAAATTCTCTAATTTTTCAATCATCTCAATACCTATTGTACCTATTCTACATTATAAAATAAGTAGGTAAGACTGACCTTGCCTAACAACTTAAATCTCTTGAACCTTTGTCCCTCCCTCACTAAGCACCATCTTATAGAGAACATACTTAGATAAATCTAGTCTTTAGTCTTACTTATACATAGATCTTGTAGTATAAATTAAATTTTATGAAATTTATAATATCAGTTGATGTAAGTAAGATTTAATAAAATTTAATTTTAATTATAAAATTTACAAATAAAACCCAAGATTATCCATGTTAGCATTTTCCATCTTATAGAATTTGAGCGGCCCTTGCGGATTTTGTGACACGTTGATATGTTGACTATGAAGCACATTCTTGATTCTTATTTGTGGCAGTGACTGTGGCGAGTTATTAGGGGAGGTAGGGATGATTGAGGGATGAATGAGGTATGAATTTAGGGAATGGGAAAATTCTTAGAATGGATTCGATTTTATATTATAATGTTATAAATCTCTTAATTTATTTTGAGCACTCGAGATCATTTCACATCATCTAGGTATATGATGTGAGTCAATATAGGCTAATGGGTCCATATAAATTTTTTTTTTGAAGAACAGGATGATCTTGAGAAATAGGACTCAACAATTAATATAGATCAAAAAATTTATAACACTGTACCATTCGAATTTGATTCATACAAGAATTTTCTAGGAAAATGAGTATAGAGACTATTGAAGGTGCTTTACGGATTATTTCAAATGGTAAGATGTATATTTTTTTTTCTCTTAGTTTGAATATTATTATATTAATTGCATTATAATCATTTTGTGTGAAAAAAAAGAGGTGAGTGTAATTTTTTACATTAGAGGGAACGTTCTTGTAATTATGTCAAACTTCAGGGGTGGAATGCGCAATTAATCTCATTCTTAAAGTGATCCATAAATTTTCTCTTATTATTATTATTTAAAAAAAAAAACAATTTGTTTAAAGTGAACCCATCAAAATTAGAAACCTACTAGTCACAAAAACCCTCCTATGTCAGTCTCTGTCAAAAATTAAACAAATAAAATAAAAAAAAAACCGTTACGGCGATTTCAGTATCAAATTTGGAAATACGAATGGCCAAGGCTCAACTGATTACATTTTTCAGTCTTTTAGCAGCGCTTTCCGTTGCTTCGGCTTTCGCGCTTTCGTTCAGGAGCCCCGTTCATTTTGGCCCACAAAAAAGCCCTTCTCACAAAGCTCAAGTCCGGCTCTGAACGGGTTTCTGTCACCATCGATATTTATAATCGTGGCTTATCGTAGGTTTTCTCATTATACCCAATCTAATTTTATACTTGTACATTTTTGCCCAAGTTCTTCTTTCTTTTTTTTTTTAAAAAAAAAAAATTTAATTTGCAGTGGAATTGTAATTTATTTAAAAGGATAGCTCGAATTAGATGATCGAATTTGTATTTGCCCAAATTTGATAACTCAAGAGAAGTTGTTTGAGATAATTTCCTTATTTAAATATTTTCCTTATTTAAATGGACCAAACTTGAATTTTCTTAAATTGTTTGCCCGTTACACGTTACAAATAAATTAATAAAGATAATGGTTTGTATGGATATTTGTTGTGAAATTTGTTATTGCATATGAGGTGATTAACTCCCTTAATATTTATATATTTTTTTGAAAAATATTTAAATAAATTCAATTTTAATGACCCACATGTAGATTCGATTTTTAACCATGTAGATTCTGTGGTCATGATTAAATTTTAAAAAATTTTGCTTACATGTTGATGTCATAAATTTTCTGACATTTAATCCACCATAGCATCTACAAGTAGAGTCAAAGATTGGGTTAGTATTTTCCTATCTACAAGTAGAGTCAAAGATTGGGTCAATATTTTCCTTTTTTGTTATGTGAAAAGACAAAAATGTTTATTTATTTATTTTTTTTGTAATTTTAATTGTAACTTGAAAAATCCTTGGGATAAGACAAAAATTGATGTAATATTGGATATTTATACGGAAGGTATTCAAAGGTAATTCCACCGTCTCATTCAAGTTAAAGTAATTCTGGTTTTCAAATATTGGTGCTTGTTATATTCTTGAATCTTATAATCATGATTGGTGACAATTGGGGAAAAAAATAGTAATTTTATTTGTGCTCTTTTGGACCTTTGCAGCACTGCATATGATATAAGTCTTACTGATGATACATGGTCTTTGGATGTCTTTGATGTGGTAACTGGCAATATTTCCAAATCATGGAAAACACTTGATGGGTAGTCTCTTCAATTCTCTTCCAATTAACCAAATCCCTTTTGTTGTCAAAATATTTGTAAATTGTGTGATTAACTGATCATCAATTTTTATCTGCACTGCAGGGGTGGCCATGTTTCTCACTCTTTTGAGTTGGAGTCGAAAGTGAAAACTGTTTACTATAGTGCACCTGCTTTGATCACATTTCGGGTTCCCACGAAGTCCAAACTTCTGGTAAGAATTTGAAGAAGTTGTGAATCGAGGAATACTTAAGTGCATTTAAATAAGGAAGATGTAGAACTAATACTACTACATACTTGTTAACTGTAGGAAGCCTATTCAAATCCAATCTTGGCATTGGAAATCCTTGCTGATGAAGTTACCCTGAATAAATACGAATTGGTATATCTTCCCTTCTCTTCCACGTATTTGTCTTTTCTTATTTTTGTGATAAAATTTTGCTGCCATTATGTATTTACTAAAGATCTCTTTTCTCTGTTTTGACATGGAATTTCAATTACTATCTTATGGAATACTTTCAGGCAAAGGTAACAACACTGTTTTTCTTTGCTTTATTTTTATATGCATACCGAAAATTGGAAGTAGATGTAATGTCCTTAGTCGGATCATGGAGTTTGTTTATCACTGATATGACATAATTTGGCTTCACATCCTATTTGCTGGTTCATCATTTTTCTTTCTATTTATTGTGGTTTATCAATCATCATGAAATTGGTTTATCTCTAATATAACATAATTTGATATAACTACATGTCATTTCCCTTTTGGTCCCGGTTGGAGGTTAAGCTGCTTTTTTTGATTCAGTAAAGTCTCAGCTGAAAATAGTTAAAGGATTATACAACAGATAATTAAAAGTAGAGCAAAGTGCCCATTTGGTCATTTAACTATTTTTCTTATATCATTTTGGTTACTAAAAGAGTTTGGTTGTCATGGTGCTTACTAAACTTCTAAGAAATATATCTCTGTTATATATTTATTCGTTAACTATTCCGTTAGTCAACGCGCATATTCATGTCACATGAGTTTCAATGAGAGTAAAATTGTCCAATCACCTTTGTCACACTTTACCATTAACATCTTCCTTCCCCATCACCACTTTCCTCCTCTCTTGACAACCATAGTTACCTTCCGCCTTTTTCTCAGCTTACATGGCACTTTCATCATCCAACACGAGAACTTTTTGTGAATTTCAAGAAAAGATCTGATTTTGGAGCTTTTTGGTGGTGGGAAATGAGAGGTGGAGTGAAGGATAAGGATGGAACAACTAGCATTTTTAATTGGTTTAGAGGAAGTAGAAAGATGGGTTTTGGCATGGTAGCTTGCCGGAGGAGATGAGTTTTACTTCTTCCGGTGAGGGATTAAGAATGGAGTGGAGTGGACAGAGTGAAGGAGAGTTGGTGATCAAAAGATAATTAATTAGTATGACTAATATTCATTAATTGGGTGAGGTAAAACGATTCTCTTTCATGGAAAAGGGGTATTGAACAATTTGTCATAGGAAACTTAGTTTATCATCCGTTCTCCTTGGATTTTTTATTTCTTTCTCAATGCAAACCTTGCATCCAACTGTAGCAAATACAAAATGTATGTTCAAAGCTAATATCCATGAGTGTCGATCATTTGCGAATTCATTGAACTTGGAAGAACGAAAACAACATTGAGAAAAGTTCCTTGGAGTTTCTCTGAATTGGAGGAGGCATGTATAGTTTCTTGCAATTGTTAGTTTTTGGTCTTCTTCATGAACATGTGTATAAGAGACTTTGGAGCAAAATGACACATGCTCAAGCTGTGGGTGAGCCAACAGACTTTTTGTTAAAATAAAACCTTCTGTTAAAGAGGATATACCTGATCTCTATCTCTGTTTAAATGTTTCAATCTGAAATCTAAATGCTGAAACCAAGAAACAATTACGTTGCATAAAGGTGACAGAAGGTATGATTTGGGGTAAAAGTTCAAAAACGAATGTACGAGTGTCATAGTAATAAAGTTCGTGAAGGACTCATTTTGTCAAAAACTCCTAATTTGATGTGCTGGAATGGACATCTAATAGAGGGATTATAAGATTGAATGCATGGATATCTTGCTCTGATCGTGAGGTAGGTTGTTGCTGAGCCTAACCACTCTAGAAACGAAACATCTTGTTGATATTAGTGTGATTATTTTCTGATCTTGAGTATTAATTTAATGGATCATCTGATCTTTGTTGTATTACCTTATTTTTTTTCCTCCTACTGGAACTTTCATTTTGCAGAAAATGGTGGCCGGATATTGTTCCCACATCTCAGTAATTCTCATTGTGGGCGCATTTGCACACAAACTATTTTCTCCATCAAAATCAAGTGCTGGAAATTCAAACAAGAAAAGACATTGAGGATCAGGATAGCAAAAGCACCAAGTAGCTTGTCCTTTTAGTTTGTGTACTGTTACTCAAATTGCAAGAACATGGCTGTATCATTTTGTCTATAATTTTGAGATAAAAACTATAAAGTCTGGACTATAATAAAGAAAAGCCAACCAGAAGAATTTGGTTGGATGCTGATGTATGTGCATCATTTGTACTAGATTATGGGATAAAGCAAATATAAAATGAAAAAAAAATTCATAATAGCTGGAAGGTTTTGGTATGCTTGTGTTGCATTATTATTTGGAGTCTAATGCCCGAATTTATCTGTTATTTATTTATATATTTATTTATTTTTTGGTTGGTTAATAAATCTCTAAATTCAGTAGGTTAGAAATATGTTGACATTGCACCCCTTTTTTTCCAGCATGAAAAAAGAAGGATCCTGCAGGCTTGTCATTACATTTAAGTGAAAGAAACAGGAAAAAAAAAAAGTACTGATGCCATAATTTCTTCTGTTGGAAATGACAAGGGAACAATAATAGTTTTGGTTACTATTAAATTGCTTGGTTTGTTTACCATTTTCATTCTTTACTGATTATTGAAATTAAATTTTATGAATTACGATAAGTTTATAGTTAATCATCATTATGGGAAAAGTAAAAGCAAAAGAAAAAGGAAAAGAATTCCAAATGGTTGATGGATTCATGGGTTTTATGTGAATTGAACATGTTGCGAAATTTTGTTAGCTCCACTCTAAAATAAGAAAAATTGGAATGGTTGCGAAAGGTTGAGGGTTCAAATCCTTTATCTTGTAATTATCTTTAGATTTAATTCTAATCAATATTTAGATTTGTGTAGTATAGTGTAATCGTCTAGTTCGAATTGGAAGCGGGTTCTTCCTTTTAGCTCCTCCTGCTTTATTGGGAATTTATGATAGTATAATAGGTTAGGAGTTAGTTGCTTTAATATAGAAAAAAAAAAAAAAATCTAATGAAACTCCATTGCCAAGTGAATATATATGCAAAAAATATTTCTACCAAAAATAAAATATGCAAAAAATTCATAAAGAAAACTTTACATGAAAAGATTAAGAAAACTTTGATTCCTTCATGTATTAAACAAAGTTTACAAATATCTTGTTATTCTGTGTGTCATATGTAAAAGGTTATTGTTTATAGATTTTAAGCGGAAGGGAGCTCACATTTTTCATATCCATTTTTTATCCCAAAAAGAAAAACGTTACAGCACAAACTTTCAAGCTACCAAGGAAATTCAGAACTAAAAAATTAGAAAGATACTTGACGGATTGAGATGTTGGATGGAATAATTTGGGATTAGTTATTATTATTATTATTTTTTTCATTCAAGATCAAATATGTATAAACATGTCCTGAGATCCAGTTTTCAGCATCACTATTTTATGTTTCAAAACGAGACCTTATAATAGCTGTGTTTGTTAGGTGTGAGATAAAAAAATAAGAGCTTTGTTCGTCATAATAAATTAATTCGAGATATTATTTAAAATAATAATAAAAATAATTTAATTTTTTTTAAGGTCGATATATGTGTTATATAAAAATAATTAAAAAATAATTATAAATTATTATTTAAAAGATAACGAGTTAGTGGACACTGTCTAAAAGAAGTTATGATTACGTAATTTAAAAAAAAAAAATGCTTTGAAAACGACGTCATCAACACAAGTTGCACAACACTGTCCAAATGATATGACGGATCACGTGGGCCGACCAACAACTATTCAGTTACTGGCACGCTCAACTTGGATCTGGTGGACCTTTTCCAGCCCAAAAATGATGCTTTCTTCTTTTTTGCTATTTAGAAATCCAACTTCGTGAAAAAAATAAAAATAATAATTAAATTTTAATTGAATTTGTAATATTATAACACAAATATTGAATCCAACATAAACAAAAATATCTTAAATTATTAAAGCCCAAATTGCTTATTCGATTTAGTTCCATCAATCAATAAATAAGAAACTCAAAGTTTAATTCGATTACGTCTTCATATCTTAGATAAACTCGTAATTGATTTCTAAATGAACTAATTTTGATTCGTAAATTGTATTTTAGTTTAACACAATTATTATTATAACTTAATTTTTTTTAAAAATTATTGAGTCAAATATGTTTGAAAAAGTCAAGTAACTTGATTATTTTCATTTATCAGTTTCAAATATTATATATTTTCAAACAAATTTTTAAAAGATTATAATTTAATTTAATCACCAATAAATCAATCACAAATAGTAATTTTTTTCAATTAAATATTAGATAAATACAAATAAGTAGGTTTAGTCGTATCACCAAGTCAATATTATTGCAACTACCATACAAAAACTAAAAAAACAAAACAAAAAAGGAGAAATTTCCTCCAAGATGGGAAAGTTCAACGAATCATTATTAAAAAAATAATTACTATATATATATTTTTTTTCAAAAAATAAAAAATAAAATATTAACCGGAAAAAGAGAAGAGAGGAGGACTAGTCAAACCCAATCCTCTCCCTCTCATTTCCCTCTCCTCTCTTTCTCTCATCGGAAAACCTCTCTGATCTCTTCCTTTCTCTGCTGCTGCTGCTTCTTTTTCTTCCGCCGCCGGCGCTATTGATCTTTCATCCAGCAGATCGGATCTTAAATTCCGTCCGAAATGATTACCATTCCTTATTTAACGGCCTTGACGACTTACTTCAGCTACGGCCTCCTCTTCGCCTTCGGCCAATTGCGTGACTTTTTTCGTAAAATTTTTGATTGGTGGCATGCCAGCAATCTTCAGGTTATATATTATGTTATTTGTTTTGATGTATTTATGTGTTAACTTAATTGAAATTCTTTATTTATTATGATTAATTTTGGAAAATTAATTTGGTTTAATTTATTTTCTGGATAGGGATATGCTCCGAAAAATAGGTTTGGAAGATCATTATCTATATTCGCCGATTATATCTTCGGATTCAGGTATTTCCGGATTGGAATTTGGAATTTTGTCTTTTTTTGTCTTCACCCTTTTTGCCCTATTATTTTGGTGATCTTCACATTATTTCGGAATTCAGTGATAAATATTGGTACTTTTTTTTGGAAAACTAGTTGAAATTGTAATTAAAGATGTGATTGATGCATAGAAAAAGTCACTTTTTGGGATAATTTAGGCCACTGTTTAGTCTTTGGATGGCAGTTGAAAGTTTAGTTGTAAATATGCTATCAGTATTGTTTTTCTTTTGATTTTCGACCCTGTTGGTTCAATTTTTTGTTAACCAGGTAATGACTGTAGTTATAATTTACAAGCAGTGATGTTGGTTAGCATTATCGTTGGAACTAAAGATCACGGTAAGTTAGTATAAAAATGAGATGGAGTTTCAGAAATATGGGGCCGGTGAGCGGAAATGCTTTAGCTATAGAGCTATGGAAAATAAAGGAAATCAATTATGCTTTAAAAGGGATGACTATTAGAATTTGTATGTAACTTTCGACTTGATTGACTTAATGTGTAATTGCAACTTATTTTCTTTTTGATGTTGGAATTATACTTTGAGATTTTGATGCTTCATTGATTCATTGCCTGATGAAATAATATTTGTGCTTGTTTACATGCTTACTTCATCTATAGGATTGTTTTGGACGACCAATAGCCAGTCCTCCAGATGCTTGGTTGTGATGTGGTGGAACGTGTATCCAATGACAATAACAAGACACTGAAGTAAGTATAAAATTTCTTCAATGCTTTCAGGATCCTTCCTTTCTATTCTGTTTCTTTTCTCATGATTAGTGGGATCTCTTTTGAAACACTACATGTTTACATTGTTCCTATTGAGCTATTTTTGTTGAATGAACTATTTCACATTGCATGATAACTGATTGGAACTTTTGGACCAATGTGCCAAATAAATGTATTTTGCAGGCGGACCACCAAAATTAATAGATGCCTTAACTTAGGATCATATAACTACCTTGGGTTTGCTGCAGCAGACGAATACTGCACTCCTCGTGTGATTGAAACTTTGAAGAGATTTTCCGCAAGCACCTGTAGTACACGTGTTGATGGAGGTAGGCATGCTACACTACAATCCTTAATTATTCCTTACTGAAAAGGGTGAGTGCCTTCCATGTGTTTCTACTAATGATTTGTGTGATCAGGTACAACAACAATACACAACCTGAATTGGAGAAGTGTGTGGCAAATTTTGTTGGAAAGCCGGCTGCTATTGTTTTTGGCATGGGATATGTAACAAATTCTGCTATTCTTCCTGTCTTGATTGGGAAGGTATATCAAGTCACTGAAATATAACTTTTTGCAGATTCTGCCTTTCCTTTTCTTCGACAATATTTGGTTATGTGTTTTCTGTTTTGTTATATCCTCACAGTTCATGTCCTTGCTCACAGGGAGGCTTGATTATCAGTGATTCTCTGAACCACAATTCAATAGTAAATGGTGCTCGAGGGTCAGGAGCCACCATTCGTGTTTTTCAACATAATAGTAAGTTTTTGTAGAGAACCTTTTGCTATTGTAATTCCTACTTGGTGTTCATGGTAGATATTACGTATGTATCACTAATTGAATTTTTATGCCATATTTTGTATAGCACCTTACCATCTGGAAAAGGTTCTAAGAGAACAAATTGCTGAGGGACAACCCAGGACACACAGACCTTGGAAGAGAGATCATTGTGGTGGTGGAGGGGATATACAGCATGGAGGGGGAACTTTGCAAACTTCCAGAGATTGTTGCCATATGCAAAAAGTACAGGGTAATGCATCTTTGTGATTGAACTCTTGTTTGAATTTTTCTGTTGTAGCCATAATTAGGCATGAGATGACTCACAATCTATCTTCGTGTAGAAAAGTGTGGGTTTTATGTTTGTATGACTTGGGAAAGATAATAAATTTACTAGGAATTTGTTTAGAAAATTTTCTGTATAATAAACTTAACAAGAAGTACAGATGCGGCTAGTCAACAGTCTGAGGTTGATTTTGGGAATTTTGGAATGAAGAGAAAAGAAGAGAAAGGATAAGCTATAGAAGAAAAGAAGGGTAGAGAAGGGATAATAAAATCCTTCCAAGTTGTTTGGGGGTCTGGTAGTTTGGGGAGGAAAAGATTAGTAACATGTAACTTTTACAAGTTTATCCTTCTATTTAAATATTTTGATATGTATTTAGAGGGTAAAAATGGCATTACAAGAATTTTTATCGTTTAAAACTCTTTTTCCTTCCATTTCTCTCCATATTTGGAGGAAAAGATTTAAGCTTTTTATCCCCCCATTTCCTTCCATATTCCTTCTTTTCTTCCCACTCAGAACTCCAAAACAAAGGAAAAAACTTTGCTTTCCCTTCTTTTCTCTCCAATCTCAACTCCCAAATTCACCCTAAGACTTCTAGTTTTATAAACATATTCTCTATTCTAGTGTTTGGCTGCATTTTATTCTCTTTGTTGATTCTGTGGATAATTTTGTTTAGTTCATAATCTGACTACACAGTCTTTGCTTTATTAATTTCCCTTTCATATTTTAATGTTATGGCAGATGTATTTGATTTTCTGTCTTCTTACTTTCTGCCATAGACTTTCATAAAGAGTTGAATTTGTCTACTGTTTGTTTTTAAGTAAATATTTTTTCACAGGCATATGTTTATTTGGATGAGGCTCACAGCATAGGTGCAGTTGGCACAAACAGGGAGGGGTGTTTGTGAGCTATTGGGAGTTGATACTGCAGATGTAGATATTATGATGGGAACTTTCACAAAATCATTTGGATCGTGTGGTGGTTATATTGCAGGGTGTAAGGTTTGTTTCCAGCATCACTCTAGTGTTGATTTATTTCTTTCTGCTTAATGGACGTAGATACAGATTTCACTTTATTGAAGAATTTATTCGCCATACCCATAGCCTCCTAAAAAGGTAGAAAACGTAATAACCATTGAATCGTGCATCATATTTAGGTGTTGTTCTCAACTGCTAATGAAAAGCAGGTGATGAGTTGCTTTTGAAACCAGCTTTTAGCTTAACTTAACACGAAAAGTAAAAGATTTTTTCAATTTTTGTCCACAAATTCTTTTAAGGGATTGATTTTTCAATTTCAAATGAGCTATAAGCAGCTTTCAAGAAGCTGATAAGAACAAGCCCTAGTCTAATTTTCTATGTTTTAGTTCGGTGGATGTTTAAATGATCAGAGTTACATGATATACGACTATATTGAAGATGAATTAGTGAATTATCAGATAGTAATCTCCGATTTGATACTAAATTATGCCATTTTTCACTATTCTGTAGCATTATTACGATTTACAGAAAGCAGTTTTGCATTCTTCTTGCATTTTTGTTTAAGACCACATTTTGTATTCTTTTATTCCAGTTGGTGTAAATAAGTAAATGTTTCTTTCTGGAGCATTTATGGTTGTGTTAACATACCATATTTTATTTTCAGGAACTTATTCAATATTTGAAGTATAGTTGCCCAGCTCATCTGTATGCTACATCAATCTCTCCTCCTGCAGCCCAACAAATTATTTCTGCCATTAAAGTCATCCTTGGGGAGGATGGATCCAGTAGAGGTAGGAGGCTCTCCTGCTCTGGATAATTTCTATCATCTCCAGGAGTTTGTTGCATTATGATATTTATTTTTGTAAATGCTTTAATTATAATTATGGCTCTTATAGGTGCTCAGAAACTGGCAAAAGAATACGTGAGAATAGCAACTTTTTCCGTTCCGAACTACAGAAAATGGGCTTTGAGGTTTTGGGAGATAATGATTCTCCTGTAATGCCCATAATGCTCTACAATCCTGCAAAAATACCTGCTTTTTCACGCGAGTGTCTCAAACAGAAGGTAAGGTTTTTATCCTTTTCACCTTGTTTTATTTGTGTGACTTGCTCGATTTAATTAGAAAAGTTGCATGTTTTTTGATTTTCCAATTTTCTTCATACATCATGATTTGTTATTTGTTGCATGTTCTATTGTTGTAGGTAGCTGTGGTGACAGTTGCTTTTCCAGCTACACCTTTGCTGTTGGCTAGGGCTCGTATCTGTATTTCTGCTGCACACTCAAGAGAAGATCTTGTCCAAGCATTGGATGTGGGTGTCCAATTTTCTGCTTTATTTTCCTTTTAATTTACTGCACATGGTATTTTTTTTTCCACAACCACCTGCAACTGTACCTGGGATAGGGCACCTAATTAACAGGAGTGCCTCTCTTATTCCCTCTTTTTCCTCTTTTTTTGGTTGTTGGGGCATTGGGAGTTGGTTATTGATGTTATCTTTTCCTTTTGTTCTCTGGGGGTGGGGGGTGTCTAATCCATTCATTTTCCTTCTTTGAAGTTTTAGATGTGTGCTACTTTAGGTGAGACCAATCAGTTATCACTTTGTGTTAATGGCAACTTCTTGAAAGAATGAACCACCATGGCATATTTATGCTCAATATAGTTTCTGTACCATCTTTCATGTCATGTACATTAGATCCGGTAAATTGCAAAATTGGGTAGAATTTGAGTACAATTACCATCTACCAAACCTTTGTTTTGTTACCAATTTAGTCCCTTCTACCAATAAGCAGCTGATGGATGAAAGTGCTTTTGCAATATTATGATAATATATTACTATTTACTGATTAATTCCCTAACTAAATCAGATTTGAAAAATCTTTTTTTTTTTTTTTCCATAGGTTATCAGTAGAGTGGGCGATATGGTTGGCATAAAATATTAGAGTCCCTGCTGAACCCAATAAACAGCTGCAAGATGAAGCCAGAGTCAAGCTAGAGTGAGGTATACTTTGGTTAGTTCTTCAAAGGAGATTTAGAATTGCTCTCCACTGTTTTGAGTACCAGTATATTTGCTTGGCTTTTACCTTGGTGTGAGCTGGCTACATAAATTTTGTTTATTTATGTATAGAGTTGTATTTTTCATGTTCAAATATTTAAGTTGTGTTGTTTCTTAGTTTAAGCATTAATCACAGGACATGTATTGCATAGTTCTTGTAGTTGTAGTGGTTATATTTGCATGAAACGAGCGTGTATCAGTTCTTGTGCAAGGTCAGATTTTGATCATAGCAGCCATGAAAAAGATTTACCTTGCAGGCTTGCACTATTGATCGGAAAAAATGCTTAACTTGTAAATAGTTTTTGGAAAGTAAATTGCACTGATGTTGTTGAAGATATTGTTGGAGGGATCGAACCCTAGACTTATAGCCTGAAGAAAGTTTTATTGCTCAATGTTGGTGGCCGCCACTTGAAAAGGTTTTCTGTTTCCAACTTTACTTTTGTGAATACATTACAGAGGAGGAATTAGAAATTGAAAAATATGGATAAATCTGTTTGCTAAAGGATTACTCCATTTTAACATGTACATAGGTGGTTGACATATTCTACAGGCTATCATTTAGCAATATAAGTATCAAATTATTTACTTGGTTATCCAACCATTCCATTATTGCAGGAAAGTACTAGTATTTGATTTGAATGACTTCAAGAACTGAACTAAATTCGCCATATGTTCATGTCTTATCTTGGGTGAGATTTCAGTTCTTTTGTATTGTTTATCCCATGGTATTTGGCAGAGGAAATGATAAGTTAACAGTTGCTTAAACAAATTATAAAAAAGAAGAAAATAAATATTACATATCCATCTTATTAAACAACCAAAAAGGTACAAGAAAGTAAACGCCCAATTGTATTGTCTGGAGACAAAAAAGAAGGAAAAGCTCAACTCACAAATATGCAACTCAAAACACACATGTAATAAACTTTTGGCCCTCATCAGGTTCCTTGTTTTCTTGTGTTATTTTCATGGGATTGCTTAACTAACTTGAGTTACTAGGTGAAATCAACTTACCGTGAGGATTCAATGTAAGGAGTCATGAAAAAGTCATTTCCCAAGCTAAGAAAGGGTTGTTATTTCTGTTAGCTAAAAAACAGAGGGCGTGTCGTGCATTGCATCCTACTCATAAAAGCAAAGTAGGCTAAAGATATTGCAAGGATTCAGAGAATTTCGAAATGGCTGAAGTTTCATGGATTTGCAAACGAACAATAGTGAGCACCAAGCCAGTTGAAGCAGGCAAATTCTGTTCTTTATCAGTTCTTGACCGAATCATGGAACACAATCATCTTCGCCTGGTGTTCTATTATCAGCATACCAAAAACATGAAGGTAGGGGAATCGACTAAAATATTAAGAGAATCATTATCTGAGATGCTTTGCGCTTATCCAGATTGATATTGTTACAGGACGATTACTTAAGACACCTGAAGGGCATTGGATGATCAAGTGTAATGATGCTGGGGTAAGAATGGTAGAGGCAAGAGCTAAAGGGAGTGTGGACAAATGGCTACAGAATTTGGATAGGGAAAAGGAGCTTAATCTTGTGCACTGGGAGCCAATGTTTCACAAGCCCTATTTCTGGTCTACCTTTTATGTTCAGGTGAATAGAAAAGCTTCATTTCTTGATTGTATTCAATGAATTGTGTCTTTTATAACAAATGATGCTTTTTTAAATTATCTGAGTTGTTTTCTTTGGTGGTTATTGTAGCTCACTGAATTTGAAGAAGGGGGACTTGCAATTGGCTTGAGCTGTACTCATCTACTTTCTGATCCCATTTGTGCAACCATGTTCATCAAAACATGGGCTGACATGACTCTGAATGGGAAAATGGTGTCTCCTCCTCTGTTTCATAGCTTACCAGGAAGAACAGGGCCTAGTAAGAGCATTAACCACAGTACCTGGCCCTGAATTGATCAACCATTACAAATCAACTCTAGAAAAGCCAGCTTCCGTGGTTCAAGTGAAACAAACAACTGTATTATTAGCATTCAATGATGAAATGGTCAGAAGTTGCATGGCCATGAGCAGAACCACCCCAGGTTCGCCTGATCAACCAAGCCCGACACCTTTTGAAACCCTTGCTGCACTACTTTGGGTATGCATAAGCAAGATCAAAGGCACAAAGAGTGGTTTAATTAGCATGTCTATTTGTTTGGACATGAGAAAAGTGCTAGGCTTGGACAAAGGCTTCTATGGGAACTGCATGGTTTACAATGAGGTACCTGGAGATGGTATAGAAGATTATAAATTGTCTGAAGCAGCAGCTGCAATTAGACAAGTGGTGAATAGAATGAATTCAGAGGGGATTATGGACTTGATTGAGTGGTTGGAAGGAAAAGCTGATGAATTTGCTTCACCAGTCAATGGGTATGATCTCACTTTTGTCAATTTAGAGCATTGCTGATTCATATTCAGCCATTTTCGAAGACAACTTCAAGCCAATTCGAGCATCTTATTACATTGAACCAACAGTAGGAGACGGAAACATATTAGTCCTTCCATCACCACCTGGTGAGGGTTCCTTTAGTCGTGTGGTTATGATCACACTTTTGGAGGATGAAGCCATTAGCCTTCTTGAAGACGAGTTAATCCAGAAATTTTCCCCCACCACATTGATGGTGGCTGATAACAAGCTTACTAATGCAGACTCTTATCCTTGAGGGGGCATTACCATACCTATAGAACTATTTCGACCTTTACGCAATCAACTATTACATAGAGGAACTCTTTCTGTGGGAACATTCTTAGAAGCAAATAGGGACTTTACTGTTGGGATATTGTACATGCTATAACATATATGTTGACAGCAGTAATGTGGTCTCAACACCAACTAAAAGCGTCAGTTGAATTTAAATATCCCCAAATGCAATTCCACCATGGCAACTACTAGGTAATGAAATGTGGCGGGCAAACTTTGGTGTTGATGAAAAGCAAATTTGTTATCTAGCTTGCCAATGTTTTGGTTCGTTTGAGCATTGTAACAAGATTGCCCATGTTTTGGTTCGTCAAGTAAGCACATTGTTAAAAAGCCACAGCCAAATAAAACCAGCAAAAACAAAATAATATACATATAAAGATGAATGCCTCAAAAGCTGCCACATCCTGATCTAAGCATAAAGGTAAGACTACAATTCAAGAAAACTCAGCATTGCAGCCTTTGTAGGTTCACAATTGCAGAAATTTTTTAAGTGCAGGAAGAAGCAAATGAGCAAACCAGCTAAAAGACAACAGTCCTGCATATACTAGGTAATTTTATTTTCTCTGCTAGTGGTACAGAAAGTAAACAACAGACCTAACATACATAGGTCATATGGTGGCATAGCAGAGTCAAAGCAACTGAAGAGGCTACTCTAGTAATGTCCAACGAAACTCACATATCTAGAAATTTTGTACTCTTCAGGCTTCATTTCATAGTAGAGATGCATTCATACTTACATCACAAAGGAATTTGAGATTATATAAATTAACAAGAGCTTAAGATGGCAAGGTAGAGCAGACGACTGGACTTCTTATTGGGGAGTCATATTTTGGTAGACAAACTTCATCACCACACTACAAAACCATAGCTATACTCATCCATACACATGAACCCAGTACATCCGGTACTAAAAAACCCCTCCACATAAATCCATGTTTAAACTAGAAGTTATCCGTTGGCAAGAATGGATATCAGCAGATATTAACTCAGTTAAACAATGTCCAAAAACTGGATATCAACAGATATTCATACAGTAACAGACACCTCATTCATTTTGGCAAGAGTGAATTCTAACAGAATCTTGAAGCTAAATTGTTCTGGTTACATGTAAATAAGCACCAAAAAAAGAGCAGAAATATATGAGTATTAGTCACATGGTGTACCTGGAAACAAAATGCTAATAGGAGGATACAAATCCAAGGGAAGAAGATTATGAAACTATACCACCAATGTTCATTAGAATTTATAATTTTTAAACACAACAATCATATTGAAATACTGATGGGGTAAAAAAGGCCATCTCATTTACACAACTATCAAACAGAAGCCTTCTTCCAACTTGCATGACTTATGGGTAACAAATATTAAATGGCATTACTTTACTAATGTACATCCACTTCCCATAGATTATGTCATTTTCTGAAATCTCGTGAATATTATAGTTACACAAGTACTTTGAAATCTCTACAGATGCTCTCTTTCTTTTGCATAAAATCAACTTTTCCAATAATATATGACATAAACAAAGACTATTTAGTTCATGTTGCTTTTGCTGAGTTTTACCAAGTTAAACCAAAACCATTGAAACTGAGCCACTAGGATAGCTTAGATTCGGCACATATCAGTAACTTAATTGAATGAATATTATGTGTTCAGTCTCCAATGTTGCCAAAGCTAGTACAAGGCCTTCAGTTGCATTCGCTTTCACTGACAGACCCAGATATATTACCCTCTTTTCCGAAGTTAAATGAGAAAGTCGATAACTAAACTTACAATTCCACTGCAGTTTGTAAGAAACATTAGCCATCATTTATGCAGTTTTCTCTCCAGTAAACATTCTTTCTTCACTACTGGAAGATGCCAAAACCCCAAACTGGCAAGTAAAATGAGGGATCACAATTTAAACCTATAACAATTGAGTAACGTTATTGGTTTGATCCTTTACAGCTTTCATGTTCTGCCCCAGACAACAGATATGCAAATGGACAGGCATGGATATATCTGCTGGTTGCTTTGATTCTTGTCCAATTTTTTGCTTTGAAACTGAAATCAACTCTATACCCAAGGGGAAAAAAAAAAACTTGACTGATTTCATTATTAGGTCAGGAAAAGACAAACAGCCAAAGACTATGCCAAATATGAAGAGAGCAGCTATAAGTTTGTATACCCTGATTCAAGCAGATGGGACTCATTTTGTCAGTTATTTGAACTCCCTTAGCAATTTGTCAATCCCCAAAATTTATGAATTTGATGTCATTCCCTATAGAGAGGAAGATTAATACTACATTCTTATAACCCCTGAATTTAAGTGGAAAATATAAAGATGTCCAAGTCATATTTCAATCTTGTCAACTCTCAAATTCCAGATCAGTTAATGACCCATTTTTGTACCCTTTTAGATTAATGTTCTTCTATTCATCAACTTTTTGTTTCTATTTTCCCTACTTCCTTTGCAGCGGAGAAAGGGGCAGCTTGAGTTCTTCATCAACTTGTACAAGTCATTGCTTTCAAAAGGTTTCTAGCTTATATTCAACAGTAACTGTAACATCACTAAACTGAAACAATGCCAGATGAAAGATCTACCAACAAAAGTAAAAAACACAATCATTTTAACCATGATTCCTCTAAGGATTATCGTATCTACAAAGTATGAAATTAATTTTTGGACTGCCACAATATCAATTAAAAAATCCAGTAACACAAAGGATGCTTAAATGGAAGAATAGGCACAATGCAAAAGAGAGTTATAATAAAAGTTACAGCAACTATTCTCGCACTAAATCTATCATCATTCAGTTTGACCTTGCGGTTAAACAGTTATTGGCATACTCTACCTATGAACTACCTCAGCAAAGTCATAACTAACTAGATCAATATGTACCATGAAACCACATTAACAAAACCAAAAACACAAAATCTAGGAAACTCATAAAATGAAAACCATAATACTGCAAAAATACTATGTTAGGCTCCGAGAGAAATACCCCAAATGGTTGATTGACCACTATATTTCCAGCCATTCCCTTTTCATGCTCCAACTCCTAAAGACCTCCTAGTAAACTCTCAATTCTCAATCTTCCCTCTCCACTTTTCCAAAAATCCATCTAGGAAAACCCTTTATTGAGCTTCTGAATAGAGCAATACATTTTCCTCCGTGTCCCGACTGCATTAATTCCCATATCCTTCAGATCCTCTAGTGTCAACATTGGCAAAACCTCATCATCAACCTCAGACTGAATCTCGAAAACAGGGGCGTATCGCCCTAACCCCAACTGGTTCAACCAAATCTTCACCCCATTCCTCTCTACTGAATCACTCGGACACTCCATTTCATCAGAAACCCTAGTCACTCTCCTCCTATTTTTCTCACCCAATTTAAAAACCCTATCCTCATTATTATTATCAAAAGAGTGAATCGGACTCTCATTTTTCCCCACCTCCTCATCCTCCTCCTCCTCTTCATCATCCTCCAAATTTTCGCGCTCGAAATTCCTATCAATCCCCTCATCATTGTCCAAATTAAAACCCTCCTCCCTTTCCTCTTCCCCTTCACCACCACTAGTCAATAATTTCTCACTTGCATCAATTTTCGACGAAACCCAATTCGACCTAACCCTCTTCCTAATAGAACCCCCTCTCCCCCTCTTCGATTTCGAAAAATCCCTAAAAGTTTTCCAACTCCCAATTGCAACCCTATCCAAATCCAAATCCAAATCCAAATCTCCCTCATTATCTTCTTAGCCCCATCATTGACAAAACCCTCAACTCCGCCATCTTCACTCTTATCCACCATTAGGGTTTCATTACTTCTCCCTCTCGACCCTTTCTGCTGCTGCGGCCATTGATACTGCATCTGAAGCTGCTTCGATGTGCCTCCCCTTCTATGGTGCTCGTAGACCACTGGTGGGTCCCCTCCAATATCGCCTAATCTGACACTCGGCCTCCTCTGCCGCTTCGCCGTCGTCCCCACCATCTTCGTCTCCCCAATCCCTCCTCCGCCGCTGCCACTGCCGCCGCCGCCGCCGTTAGTCTGTCCGTCAAGTGGATTTAGGTCGGCCATAATCTTCACTAATTATACAGCATTAATATTGGATTAGAGATTAGATTAGTGGTTAATGATTAAATGGGACTACTGGGGATTGAAGTTTAATTAAGTGGGAAAAGGGTGAAGAAATCTAAGAGCGAGCGTGCGTGCGTGCGTGCGAGCGAGAGTGTGCGAGGAAATTCGAGAAAATAAATGAGCTCATTTTTTTTTTTAATGTTTTTTATGGTGATGATGTTGTTGTTGTTGAGAAGCTCGGTAGATGGGTCGATGACACGTGTATTTGCAGTGGGGAGTAAATGAATGGGACCTATGTATTTGAAATTTATTTATTTATTAAAAGAATAAAATGGATAGATTTTAAATTTATCTAAATTAATAAGTTATTTGAAACTATTCGTTTTATATTTTTTAATTTGAATGAATTTAAAATAATGAAATTTTATAATTTTATTGAGCTAATCATTCCTTTGATTTTAAGAATTTAATGATATAAATTTTTAAAACATATAATGTTGTACTGACAAACTCTTTAAATATAAGAAAATTGTAGAATTTTCCTTTAAAATTAATTTATTTTAGTCTTATAAATCGTTCTAACAAAGAGTAAATTTCAAATAATGCCTCTAATCTACACATAGTATGCCTCTAATCGACGGATCTAAATATAATCTAGTGATTTATAAATTAAAGAATAAATGACATATCTAAATTTACCTAACTAATATTAATTTAATGTTGATCACAAAATTTATATATGGGCATAAAACAAAGTTCAATTACAACTAGTCTAATATTTGGAGGTGTCATTCTCATTCTAATAAAACTTGGATAGGTTACATAGGGTAAAATTAATTTTGGGCAAAATTGTAGTGTTGATCCTCAAATTATGGATGATGTTCAAAATTAGTCTCTAATTTATGTGAAATTGTGATTTCGGTCTCCAAATATTAATTATGTGTGAGAATAAGATAAATAATGGACAAATACCTAACGGTTTTATTCATGTGCATTGTTAACTCTAAAAATGTTTCGACAAATTTCATGTAATTGTGTGTGAAATTGATCCCTAATCTTTATTGATTTTGGTTAAACGGTCCCTATCCTAAAATAGTTTGCCAAATTATAAATGACTTAAACAAATGTCATTCAATCCATATATTACACAGTGCAATAAAATTTTAATACAATTCAGTAATTAATAATAAATATCCAAAAAAAAAAAAACAAATTAGAAAGCATTTGTACCATAACCAACTGCCTAAGAACGATTATGTGGTAATCGAGGTATATTTGGATCTGTTTGCCCTAATAGCAGAGATTCCTGAAAACTTCTCAAAAAAATCATCCATCGTTACGACTCTCACATTTCTCTTATTTTTTACATTTTTTCTCTACCATAAGTTTAAATTTCTTTGTTTTATGTCGTTTTTATAATAAAATTGATTATTGTTCCTTTATTTTAAGCACTTGTAGAAAAATTTTGATTTTGATCTTCTTGCAATCCAACAATTGAAATTCGTTGTGTTTTTTTGGGGGGAGAGCACTTATTTTTTTCTGATACAAAATGCCTATACTAATTGTGAATTTGATTTGTGATTTAAATTAACAAAGTTTTAGCGCCAATTCTCGATTGGGAAGCAACTCTTATTTTGTTCAATTGATATCTACATTACTAGTATATTATATAGACATTAACTTCTTCTTTTTTTCTTTTTTTTTTTCCTTCTTTTTTTTAATTTTTTTGACATTATAATAATATTCAAAAAATAAACCAAAAGGCATTTGTTATAAGATATTGCTCTTGTATTATTTAATATATAGATTAAATGGCGTTTGTTTAAGTCATTTCTAATTTGGCAAACCATCCAAGAACGAGAACCTGTTTACTTAAAATCCATAATGGGAACCAACTTCGCACAAAACTGCGGGAATTTTGATAAAACCTTTTTAGAGTTAACGGCCTTGTGCTTCACTGCATATGACCAAAATCGTTAGGTATTTATACTTTTCTGTCATTTGTCCTATTTTTACGCATAATTAATAGTTTAAGAACCAAAAACATAACTTTGCATAGATCAAGGACCAATTTTAAATATTACCCATAATTTAGGGACTAAAACTACAATTCTACCTTAATTTTGTTCATTGAGTAATATTAATAATCATACTGTATAGAGCTAGAACTATGTGTAGAATTTATTTAAAATTGTTACTATCAAATATTATATTGTAAATCAGAAATCATACCAAAAGTGTCTAAAATTCTAAATGAATAAAGTAATTTGTACATTAATAAAAATATAAAAATTATGAAAAAAAAATAATAGCAAACAAATTAAACTTGAAAAGTATAACAATTTGACCTACTTCATGACATATATATTGGCCAAGCATAAGGGAAGTATTTCCGCTAAAGTATAGTTTATCTAAATAAAAAAAAAAAAACTTTAGCACACAAATAAGATATTTATATAATTACGAGGGGACAAATTTATTTTTGTAAACTTAAACTACACCTAAAATTTTACATACTCCATTCCACGAAACTCGAATGAAAACATCTTTCTTCATGCCTAAACGAATTAATTATTCCCAAGTTTTTGCACTTTTTAAAAATAATTACTTCCAGTTCTTTAAATTTGTTTGTTTTAATCTTTAATGTACCCAATTGAGTTATAAATACTTTAATTGTAAATTTTAAAGATCGAATATTTATTTCTACCGGGTATTTTTATTATAAACTAGGAATTTGACCCACAACCAACAATTTATTTTTACCTTGTATTTATTCTTAAGAGAAGTAGTCGATTTTAGGATCCACTTTAATACTTTTAAAAATAAATTATTAAATATATGAATTCAAAATGTTAGGAACTAAAATAAACTTACATAAAAAGTTTTCAACATAATTAATCAAATTTAAGTATTAAATATTGCCAACGACTTTTGAATTATTATTTTTTAATATTTTTAAATACATTTCGATTAAAAAGGATTTGATGATATGAACTCATTTTATAAAAAATTTATAGATTTTATAAAGTAAAAATAAAGACCTTTAGATTTTAGGTGAAAAATGTACTACATAAAATTGGACCAATATTAACATAAATGAATTAGAAAAGTTCTATAGTCTCGTTGAGGGAAACAATTATGTTAACTCTAAATATTTGTACAATATAAACTTTTAAAGAACATGTTGTTATATTGTATAAGTTTTCATAGCATACTAGTATGATTTTGTTATGAGATTATAAAGAAATTTTTAATAAATTGATTCATAGTGTAAATGAGTCAACTAATTGATTTAGAAATTTTAAAACATTCCACAAATGAAATTTGAAGAGATAAAAATCATTTTTTGTAGGATCATGAGTTTATGATGTTACAATCCCAATGATCAATACTACGTCCCACCTTATCCCACATGATTTTAGATTTTATGTAGAATTCAAATCACTTAGGTCATCTTCGATCATAGGATCCATCCTATGATCGAGGATCAAAATTTTAACAACAATGCTAGCAATATTAATGGTACATGATGATGTTCTAAAATTATCATTAAAATTATTTTTGAATTTTTTGGGAACTGCATATGCTTAGTAAGGGTAAAATCATACATCTTCTTGTGGTATACTCTTTTGACCCTTAATTCCTATATAGATTTTGGAAATATAACTTACACTCCCATGTGGTTTGGATTGATAACGTGGATAGAAATTATCCAAATTGATGGAGTTGACATACAATTGCAGCTATATGCGAGTGTTCAACAAAAATTTTCATTTTCATTTTTCCCTTAAAAAATTTACCTTTTATCACGAAAATAGTCTTTTTTTTTTGGAAAAAAAAAAAAGAAAGAAAAAGCCAACTCCTCATACCTATTAGTTACTCGAATACACGATCAATAGGTTATAGAAGAAGTATCTGACCACTTAAATTGCAGTTTGTTGTCAAACCACAAAAATAGCCTTGTTGCTATCTATCTTTGAATAAACACCTTCCATCACCACCACCACCACCACCAAGAGGGGATGTCCTCCCTTCTCTTCCCAATCCCTCTATTTCCTCTTTTCTCTCTGTATCATTACCAACCACCTTTCCTTTCCATCCCTTCCTATAGCGATTCCCCAACCCTTTCTCTCTTCTTTCACCCTTTCCCTACCATCACCGTCCCTTTATTTTCCTCCCAATCACAGTCTCTTTGCAACCCTCTTCTTGTTGTAGTGAAACCTATCTCCCGTTACTCTTCTCCTTGAAGCCTTTCCCCTCTCCCCTTCCCCCTCTCCTCTTGCATCCCTTTTCTCTTATCTTTCACCACTATTACCAAAACCACCTGCTCCTTCAACCACTAGTAATAGCCTTTAGTTTCTCCTCCCAACAACCATACTTTCCCGCAAAGCCTTTTCCCTTCACCCCTCACAATAACATCCCATTCCCCTTCCGTATCACCTTACTCATCCCTCATTACACATAGGGTTTCAAGTGATTCTACAGAAAATAGGTGGTTGTTAGGGATAGAGAAATGATTTTGCTAAAATTCATTAATTTAGATAATTTACATCTTTAATACCTTTTAGTCTAAACCACATGGGGCGTAAGGTATATTTCGAAAACATATGGGGGTCATGGGTTAAAAGAGACATACCACATCGGAATTTACAATAATTTACACTAAATTTTACATGTTTTTATCAATAACGAGACCCCAACCCCTTCTCTCCACTCTATTCCAACTCTCTTTCCTCCCTAATTCCTGACCTGCCAGTTTTGCTGCCATCTAAACCCTCATTTCTATCTGGCCCTCCATCACAAACCCCGATCTTTCCTATAGCCAACCCACTTTTCTTTACGCTGCTTTTATATATTATGTTGGTCTGTTTCCAATCAAGTCATTTGCCTCTAAATACTATCCTGTTTTGAGATCTTTGAGTATAGAGGCTTGTTGTTAACAACCATCCATTTCTGATGGATAGGTGGGTTCAATGAGAAAGTAGGTTTTGGGAGATTTTCTGGTGGAAAAAGAAAGGTTGTGGGAAGGAAAAGTATTTTTTTATTTCTAAATCCAATTCTTAAGTATATTTATCAAATATCAGTTATTCTAATAATTTCAATCGACAAATTCTACACTAAATTTTTTATGCATGAATTCGATTGCAATTTTGATTTTGAAATATGAACCAACCACCCCTTACTTTGTCATTTGATATAGAAATTCCCTTGTAATGGTCAGACAATGACACTCATTTATTTCAACAAGAAAAATAGTAAAACTTGTTTGGGAAATAGCTTGCCAAAATAGTCCTTAAACTTTTTCAAATTGAAATAAATTGTCCCGTTGTAATTTGTTTAAATTATTGTATTTTCATACAGCATCTAGATGTGTTTATTGACAGTCCTCTTCATGTGAAATTGTAAAATAAAAAAAAATTTATGGTGACTACACCATAAAAGGACTTTTTTGGCTAAAAAATAAAAGTTAAAGGACTATTCTGGCTAAAAAATAAAAGTTAAAGGACTATTCTGGCTAAAAAATAAAAGTTAAAGGACTATTCTGGCTAAAATAAAAGTTGAAGGACTATTCTGGCTACAAAAAAAGTTGAGGGACTATTTTGGCTAAAGTAAAAAAGTTGAGGGACTATTTTGGTGATTTTCCCTAAAAAGAACAAATAATAAAAGAGTAAAAGGTTATAGTGCAGATTTGTGCGTACCATATAATAAAAGCTTATCGTAATGCCACAATCTTCACCTCATATGAAATTTATTTCTGCACTTGAAAAAGAGATCAAAAAAGTTATTTGTAGTTATCAATGCACAATACAAATTATTCATTATTTTTTAAATAATATTTTGAAATTATTTTATAATATGCTTTTTAACTACCTTGTTATCTTATATATATATATATATATATATATACATCAAATTTCAAAAAATTTACTACGGTAATCATCCTAAATAATATCTTGAATTATATTAAAAAAAAACACACTGATTATCATTATTCTAAAGTTAGAACATGAATTATTAAAGAAAAAAGGCGATTCATTTGTGTAATAGAAAAGAAAGCAAAATACAGTGAAAAAAAAGGGTAGGTAGGGTATGAAGTTCTTGAAACATAGGAAAGGAAAAGGAAACGCACAATTGGAGGAGACAAGACTTCTGGCAGTCCAAATTCCAAACTCTGGACCACCTATAAAACAAGACAATATAGTTGACTTGACAAAGACTTTCTTCTGCAATCCTCCCTTTCTTTAAAGCCTTGAATATGAGCTGTTTCCCCACATGCAATGATTGATACTGAGCTCCATTATATGTAATTTAAGAGCTCGTCTGTGGTACAAATTCTGAATTTAAACTCCGGCGAAGAGGCAAAGAAAAGTTTACATTTTCTTGGTGACCTAATATAAACTCAGGAGATGTTAAAATTTTGTTCTTTGTATTATAGATCTGGAGACATATTTGTTCTTTATATTATAAATCTGGAGACATATTTATAATTTTGTTACTTTGTTTTGTATAAATGTACGAATACAAAAGTCTCCTTCCTGGACCATTCTGACTAAATACAGTAAATTTTACAAGTCAATGTACGAGTGAAAGGATCTTTCTGCATACATCTACCTAAAGATGCTTTAAATGTTTTGCTTCTTTTCTTGGTAATACAGATGACACGGAAGCAGCCGCCAAAATTTCACAGGGCATTATCAAGTGCAGATTTTGTCCTAGCTCGAATTTCATCATGGCTGTGAACAAGTTCTTGTTGATCATGTTGATTGTAGTACTCTTCTTCTTCTTTTGTGTATCTCCAATAGAGTTCGATCTGAATTAAAGCCCGTCTATCGGACCAGAGGATGTTAATCGTTTCATAAACATCACAGGAGATGCTTATATATCGAAACAAGGCATACAAGTCACTCCATGCGAAATATGGCGTTAGGTGGGAAAACAGGTCGAGCCACGTACATTCAGCCATTGCATCTCTGGGACAAATCCTCTGGTAATCTTTCAGATTTCACTACCCATTTTTCCTTTCTCATTGATTCAAACAACGCGGATTGCCATGCCGATGGATTGGCATTCTTTTTAGCTCCTGTGGGCTCAAGTATCCCTGCTAATTCCTCAGGGAGTGGCCTTGGTCTTGCATACAATAATGTCACTGCAAATATATCAGGGGATCCGTTTGTCGCAGTGGAATTCGATACTTTTTCGAATCCCTGGGATCCACCGGGACCACATGTAGGGATAGATATCAATTCAATTCAATCAGTTACTAATGTAACATGGAAGAATAATGTTACAAATGGCAATGTAAGTTATGCTTGGATTAGGTATTATAATTCTAGTGCTAAAAATCTTACAGTTGAGTTCACTGGTTTTCAAGATAATGAAACTCAAAGAAATTGTGTTTACTATGTAGTAGATCTCAGGAATTACTTGCCTGAGTGGGTAACTTTTGGCTTCTCAGCAGCAACAGGTGACTGCTTTGAAAAAAATAATGTCAAATCTTGGAGATTCTATTCAAGTTTGCAAAATACTAGTAGAATTAATATTAATACTACACAGACCAATATAACAAGTAATCAGGATGCTAAACCGCCGAGCTTCCAAGACTCAGAAATTGGATCAGGAAGTAGAACAGGAAAGAAGATGAAGACCGGAAAATTTGTTGGAATAATTGTTGCCCTCTCAGTAGTGATATTTTTGTTGGCTCTGCTTGGATACAGCATACGAAAGGGGAGAAACAAGGGAGACAAATCGGTTGAGCTTCAGCTTGATATGTCAATGGACAGTGAATTTGAAAAGGGTTGTGGAGCAAAGAAGTTTTCGTACAATACTGAACTGAGCAAGGCGACTAACAATTTTGCAGTGGGAGAGAAACTGGGAGAGGGGGGATTTGGAAGTGTATTCAGAGGTTACTTGAGAGAAACGAACAACTCTTGTTATATTGCTGTCAAGAGAGTGTCAAGGGAGTCTAAACAAGGAGTGAAGGAGTATGCATCAGAAGTGAAAATTATCAGCCAATTGAGGCATAGAAACCTGGTACAGCTCATTGGTTGGTGTCATGAAAAAGGAGAGCTTCTACTTGTATATGAATTCATGCCAAATGGTAGCTTAGACTCCCATCTGTTTAAAGAAAGATCCTTGTTGTCTTGGGTTGCCAGGTATAAAATCGCAGGAGACCTCGCCTCGGCTTTGCTTTACCTTCATGAAGAGTGGGAACAATGTGTAGTCCACAGGGATATAAAATCAAGTAATGTAATGTTGGATTCAAACTTCAATGCAAAGCTAGGGGATTTCGGTTTAGCAAGGCTCGTCGATCATGAAAAAGCTCAAGACAGCCTAATCCAACAACTCTTCTGGCAGGGACTATGGGATACATGGCTCCTGAATGTGCCACCACAGGCAAGGCTAGCAAAGAATCTGATGTTTATAGCTTTGGAATAGTTGCACTAGAAATTGCATGTGGAAGAAAACCAATTGATTTAAAGGCCGAAGAAAATCAGATTATACTGGTTCAGTGGATATGGGAGCTCTATGGAACTGGGAGCTTACTTGAAGGAGCAGACCCTAAGCTTGAGGCAGATTTTGATGAGGAACAAATGGAACATTTGATGATTGTGGGGCTGTGGTGTGCACATCCTGACAGCTCTAGCCGACCATCAATAAGGCAAGCAATCCATGTCCTTAATTTTGAAATTCCATTGCCAATTCTCCCATCAAAGATGCCAATACCAACATACTCCTCAACTCCTGAAATCGGTGTGCTGAATTCATCACTTTCACGGTCACACTATGACAACAATGTTTATGAGAGCATTGCACTCCAGTCTTCAAACTATAGCAGCAACACAGCACGGGGTCATCCAGGTTGACTGCCTCGTCTAAATCTGCTTCATCTTCTGCATCACTTTTTCACACATGAGCATTAATGTTGATATTTTGTATTGAAATTGATATTGTGTGTAATCTTTGCGGTTTCATTTTGGTCCTACAAAATCTTGAACATGTTTTCCCATGAAACAACATTTGATTGCCTTTGGTCGTAACATTTTAACTTTGTATGTGTCTGGTTGTTTCACTTCAACATGTCACAAGAATTAAATTCTAAACTAATTCACATTTTGCATTATTTATAATAGATGGTTTTGCCCAAAGCCTAAACTATTTGTGTCAAAAAGCTATCTTTGAATATTGTTAGCTAAGACAGGACATTAATCTAGACTTGTGTCTAGGTAAAATTATCCAGGGACACACTATAAAAACTTAATTTCCTTTCTTTACTAGTCACTTTAATTATCATTTGATGGATAACTAAGCTCTTTCCCATCACCCGCTTCAAAAAATGGATAAATTAGCCAGCAAAAATAATCTAATAGTCAGTTATTAGACAACTGAATTTTTATACATGAATTTGATTGCAATTTCGATTTCAAAATATGAACCAACCATCCCTTACTTTTGTCATTTGATATTGTAATTCCCTTGTAATGGTTAGACAATGACTCTCATTTATTTAAACAAGAAAAATAGTGAAAAGAACAAACAATAAAAGAGTAAAAGGTTATAGTGCAAATTTATATGTACCATATACTAAAAGCTTATCGTAATGGTAGAATATTCGCCTCATATGAAATTCATTTCTGCACTAGAATAAGAGATCAAATAAGTGTTTTTTTTTTAAGCTATCAACAACTTCTTGTTTGGCCATTGAAGATGTCAAACGTATCAACGTTCCAACAACACAAATTATTCATTATTTTTCAAATAGTATTTTGAAATCATTTTATAGATTATTTATGTAAATTCTTCTTAAAGAGTAAAAGAAGAAATAAAGCCTCTTTTTAAGGCATCATATCATAGGAAATAAATTTGATCAAACTAAATTTTCTATGTAATAAAATACTAGGAATACGTTTTAGAAATTAAAGAAGAGTAGGAAATAATTTATTTAGGATAGGTTTTAGAAATCAAGTAATCACAAAATAAAATAAAATTAACATGAAATTTTTTTATATATTTCATTCTATACTATAATAAATAAGGGAGTTTGATTTAGTGATTTAGATTTTCTTTCCGAAATTATCTTCATTATAAAATTTAATGACTTTGTTATATCCCCAAACTTGAATGCCTTTTTATAATTATTTAGGTTATTTATGTACTTCTTCTCAAAGAGTAAAAGAAGAAATAAAGCCTCCTTTTAAGGCACCATAATAGGAAATAAATTTGATCAAACTAAATTTTCTTATGTAATAAAATATTAGGAATAAGTTTTAGAAATTAAAGAAGAGTAGGAAATAATTTATTTAGGATATGTTTTAGAAATCAAGTAATCACAAAATAAAATAAAATTTACATTGAAAAAATTTGTATATTTCATTTATACTTTTGGACCCATAACGAGAAAAAAATCCCTAAAAAGATATACAGGAAATAAAACTAACATTTTTAGACTTATATTTAGAATTAAGTTTGATTGCAGTAAATTTCCTCACAGAGTAGAATTTCATGATAGAATTAGAAATTAAAAATGAATATTAAATAAATTTATTAAAAAAGAACTTAATGCCCTTTTTTATAGTAATTGTTTAGACTATTTATGTAAATACTCCTCAAAGTGTAAAAGAAAAAATAAAATTTACTTTTAATACTTCCTATTAGGAAATAAATTTGATTAAAAAAAATTTTCTCATGTAACAGAATATTAGGTATGAGTTTTAAAAGTTAAAGAATAATATGAAATTATTTTTGGGATGAGATTTAGAAATCAGGGAATAATTAAAAAAAAAATTATTTGGAAAGTAAATTTACCTATTTCACCTATACTTTTGGACTGTTAAAGAGAAAAAAAATCGTAAACATGTACAAATGATTGTCACAAAACTAATCATTTGAGAATTTATGTAGAATTAATTTTGATTGAAGTAAATTTTCTCATAAGAATTCTATAATAGATTTAGAAATTAAAGATGAATATTAAATCAAGTTATTAAAAAAAAAAAAAACTTAACGAAAAAAATTACCATTAAATGGAATTATGCAGATAACTATTATCAATTAAAAAAACTAACAGTTTATTAACAACTATTAAAAGAAAAGAAAAATTCATTTGACAAATAAAGAAAAAGAAGGAAAATAAGGTTATTTTAATTTAAAAAGGTTAAATACCATTTTAGCCCTTCAATTTGAGCCAAAAATCTCAATATGACATTTTAAATTGAAAAAATTTCAATTTGACCCTCCAAATTGAACAAATATTTCAATATAGTCCTCCAAATTTAAATGGTCTCAATTTGGCCTCAAAACTGAAACAAATGTCCCAATGTGAACCCATAATTGAAAGATTCGTAATTCGACTCTCCAAACTAAAAATCTATCAAGAGTGATTTGACATCCTAATTATATTTTAATACAAAAAATACCATTAACCTTTTAAAATCACACAATTTTAAAGTATAATTTCAATGTTAAGAATTACTTTATTACTAGAATAAGAATTTTACTGCCAAATAGTGGTAGACTATTTTTACTTTTTTTTTTTTCTACTTTCATGATATAATTCATATAGTTATGCAAACTATATATTTAAGAGGGACTATTGTTTTCTAAATTAGAAATTGCTATATAGTTTTTTCACACGAATGATTCCTTCAAGTTCTTTGCAAGGGTGGTTTAGAAATTCAAAAATAATGAAATACTTTGATGTATAATGATAAATCTAAAGTTGTTAGGATAGAATTTGAATAACTGTTATTCGATACAAACTCTTTTTTTTTTTTGGAAGATCTGCTATGATAATGAGAAAGCTTTCTGCATATATGTTCAAATTGGTCAATAATATCACACTCTGATAAATCAGTCCAAACCGGCTTACTAACGGGATGTCCTAATAGGTTACAAAATCCCATTTGGCTTTAACCAATGACGAATATGAGAAATAATTGGAACAAGGGTATCAAATTTCTTAATAGCATTATTGATTAGAAATGAATTTTCTAGCATTTGACTTCGTACCATTGAAGGGTTTAGTCGCACACTTGTAAAATAACCTATAAAGTTAATGGATTGGTTGGGTAGTTGGTTTATAGACCCTTCTAGAGTGAAACCAAAGATCAAAATAACATTTCCAAAAATTGACAAGGTAATATTTCCATTTATTCATCAAAAGGGGCGTTCCTTTTGAAACCAAAATAGATTTTCCTTGATACCTAACATAATGCATGAAAGGATCTTTGAACAACCATAAACTAGCCCGAAAATCCTTAGCAAAAAAACAAAAGGAAGGGGGATATGGCAAAATTGGTAGACGCTACGGACTTAATTGGATTGAGCCTTGGTATGGAAACCCACTAAGTGATAACTTTCAAATTCAGAGAAACCCTGAAATTAATAATAATAAAAAGAGGCAACCCTGAGCCAAATCCTATTTTCCGTAACCTCAGAAAGTGAAAAAAAGATAGGTGTAGAGACTCAACGGAAGCTATTCTAACAAATAGAGTTGGCTGTCATTTAGTAGAGAAATCTTTCCATAGAAAATTCAGAAAGATGAAGTGAAGGATAAACGTATATACATACGTATTGAATACTATATCAAATGATTAATGACGAAACGACTGAATCTGTATTTTTATTTTTATATATGAAAAACAGAAGAATTTATGAATTCTAATAGATTTTATAAATTATCAATATTTTTCAAAATTACACCTCCCCTTTTGATTACTAGAATTAGAAAATGGATGTAATAATAAACTCTAATATTATTTCCTGTCATATATTGTACTCCAATTTGATAATAATATAAACTAACCTATCTTTGAATTTAAATAGAATACCAATGAGCACATTATAGAATGTTTCAATAATTTTCAATCGAAAAAATAGACTTCTATTTTAAATATTGTAAAGCAGATGTGTGATGCCATAATTTTAGAAAAGTTACCTAGTTATGAAATTTATAAAAATACCTAAATTCTATTACTATTTTTTTTACAGTATAATCTTCACTAATTATACAGCATTAATATTGGATTAGAGATTAGATTAGTGGTAATGATTAAATGGGGACCACTGGGGATTCAAGTTTAATTAAGTCGGAGATTCTCAAAAGGGTGAAGAAATCTAAGAGGCCGGTGAATAATTAATTAGTGAGTGAGCGAGCGTGTGAGAGTGTGCGAGGAAATTCGAGAAAATAAATGAGAATTTTTTTTTTTTTTAATGTTTTATGATGACGAAGATGTTGTTGTCGAGTAGCTTGGTTGATGGGTGGATGACATCGTATACTTCAAGTGGGAAGGAGATGAATGAGACGGAAAATTATTTGAAATTTATCTATTTATTAAAATGATTTATAAGGGTAAAATAGAAAGATTTTAAATTTATTTAAATTAAAAAATTATTTAAAATTATTTATTTCATATTTTTTAATTTCATAAATAAATTTAAAATTAATTTATTTTAATTTATAATCATTTCATCAAATAGATGAATTTTAAATAATACCTCTAATATTTTGATCTAAATATAAATTAGTGATTTATAGATTAAAGAATAAATGACATAAATTGACTTAAATAATATTAATTTAATGTTAATTACAAAATTTATACGTGGGACTAAAACTGGTACTAGTCTAATATGGCAGGTTTCATTCTCATTCTAAGAAAACTTGGATGAAACTTAGCTAGGTTGCGTAGGGTAAAATTAATTTTGTGGAGAATTGTAGTTTTGGTCCCCAAATTATGGATGGTTTTCAAAATTAGTCTCCAATTTTTATGAAATTGTGATTTTGGTCTCCAAATTTCAATTATACATGAGAATAGGATAAATGATGACGACCAAATACCTAACAGTTTTATTCATGTGCATCGCTAACTCTAAAAATGTTTTGACAAATTTCATATAATTGTATGCGAAATTAGTCCCCAGTTTTCATGAATTTTAGTTAAATAGTCCTTACTCTAAAATGGTTTGTCAGATTATAAATAACTTAAACAAATGTCATTCAATTCGTACATTAGACAGTACAATAAAATCTTAATACAATTCAGTAATTAATAATACCAAAAAAATGAATTAGAAAGCATTTGTACCATAATTATCCGCCAAAGAATGATTCTGTGGTAATCGAAGCATTTTTCGACCTGTTTGCCCAAATAGCAGATAATCCTGAAAACCTCTCAAAAATGTCATCCATCATTACGACTCTCACATTTCTCTTTTTTTTTTTTTTACACATTCCTCTTTGGTAAGTTTAAATTTCTTTGTTTTATGTCATTTAAAGATAAAATTCATTAATTTTCCTTTATTTTAAACACTTGTAGAAAAAAAAAATTGATTTTGACCTTCTCGTGATCCTACAATTGCAATTCATTGTGGTTTTTTTGGGGGGTCAGAGTATGTTTTCTTTTTCCTAATACAAAAGTGTCTATATTGGTTGTGAATTTGATTTGTGACTTTCTTATTGGAAAGCAACTCGTATTTTGCTCAATTGATATCCATTTTGCTAGTATATTGTATAGACATTAACATCTTTTTTACTTCCCTTCTCTTTTTCATTTTTTTAAACATTTTTTAACATTATAATAATACACAAAACATGAACTAGAAGGCAATTGTATTAGGATATTACTCTTGTGTTATTTAATATATGGATTAAATGGCATTTGTTTAAATCATTTATAATTTAGTAAACCATCCCAAATGGGGATCTGTTTAATTAAAATCTATTATGGGGACCAATTTCACACAAAACTACATGAATTTTGATAAACTCTTTTTAGAGTTAACGGTCATGTGCGTAAGATATTATCATTTGTCCTATTTTCGTGCATAATTGATAGTTTGAGAACCAAAAACGTAATTTTGCATAGATTAGAGACCAATTTTAAGGACTACCCTTAATTTAGAGATTAAAACTGCAATTCTCTAATTTTTTTCATTGAGTAATTGTATTAATAATCACAGTTTATACAACCAGGACTATATGTAGAATTTATTTAAAATTGTTACTATCGGATATTAGAATCGGAAAATCATTCCAAAAGTGTCTAAAATTCTAAATTAATAAAGTAATTTGTACATTAATAAAATATAGAAATTATGACCAAAAAAAATAATAGCAAATAAATTAAACTTGAAAAGTATGACAATTTGACCTACTTCATGACATACAAATATATTGGCCAAGCATAAAGGAAGTATTTCCGTTAATGATTATATAGTTTATCTATAAAAAAAAAATTAGCACACAAATAAGATATTTATATAATTACGAAGGCAAATTTATTTTTGTAAAACTTAAACTACACTTGAAATTTTACATACTCCAATCCACGAAATCCAAATGAAAACATCTTTCTTCGTGCCTAAATGAATTAATTACTCCCGAGTTTTTGTACTTTATAAAAATAATTACTTTCAGTTCTTCAAATTTGTCTATTTTAATCTTTAATCTAATGTACCCAATTGTAATTTTTAAAGATCGAATATTTATTTATACGGGGTATTTTTATTATGGGAAATTGTATAGTTCCCTTTAGGAAATGGACCGTTAGATATGGGAAAGAATTTTTAACCATCAGATGATGATGATAAGTTTAAAATAGGATACTATGTACCTTTTCACATGCAATTTATTCCTTATAAATTTGAAATTGACACAAATCTGTAGTTTTTCATCCCTATCTCTTCCAACACTCCCCACTCATACAATACCTTAATCACAATAGAATTATATACGAAAATTTTATCCTATTAACATCTACATCCACATTAGGACTTTCAGGCTCTAAATAGGTAAGTTTTGCAGGTAAGTTTTCAGAGTAATTGTTAGAAATCTTTACCCTTTTCAAACTGTAAATTTAAATTATTTCATGTATGCCCCATATTTTTAACAAAAATAAGTGGGATGCCCAAAAATAAGTAGGATGTCAAAAGAAATTACATTTTTGTTTGATATACTTATCTTATACAAAAATAGACTTATGATATAAATTTGTTTATGCATATTACATACTTGAATATTATATGGAATTATCTTTAAATTTGTTTAATGACCAAAAATTATTTTACACATATATGGATAATCCCGTAGCACTAATGATATTTTTATATAATGTGAAGTCTTGGATACCAGTGTATTGTGTCTCAGAATTGGAGAGTAATATTTAGTAGAATGAATTTTTAAATACTATTTATATAAGGAAATAGTATACTATAGTTATTTTGGTAGTACTATATTTCCATTCTATAAGTATGTTTCTTTGGCTTGCATAGTACTATTTTGTTAATGTCATGATTATAATATACGATTCAGTTTTTTATCATTATTTTTGAAATATTTTTTATATTTTATTTTTTAATTATTCACTTATTTAGCTGATATAATGTACCAAATAGTACATTTTACTATATGATAGTACTTTCGTTTGGATCTTTAATAGTAAATAATACAACACCTTTGCCTTATACTATGATATGAATATCTTATAACACTTTCTCTTATATTGAATAGTACTATTGTTGTAATACTCTTAGTTTTTTCAATTTTTATTTCTTTTTTTTTTATTTTGGGATTAAATTTCATATTAATGTAACAATTTAATTAAAGAAATTATATTTTTGTTTGATATGTTTATAAAAATAGACTTTTGATATAAATTTGCTTATGCATATTATATCCTTGAATATTATACAGATTTATCTTTACATTTGTTTAATGACCAAAAATTATTTTACACATATATGGATATTCCCATTAGGGGTGTCAATGGGTCTAATTGTCATGTTATCATATTGAGTCAAGTGTGACCCATTTCTTCGTATTCGTGTCGTGTCGTTTGGGACCCGGTTTTTATCGTGTCGTACTCGCGTCGTTTTCGTAACTGACTTGTTTACTATTGACAAACAGTATCAGCCTATTTGACAATTACATAACTTGCGATCCATTTGAGTTAAAATCTCAAATTTTAATTATTTAATAACTAAACAATTATTAATACTAATCTTGTTATTATAGTAATCTAAAACACATAATTAAAATTATTGAAATTTTTTTAATAATATTTAAAATAATTATTATATTAGATTCAATAATCTGATATTAAATCTATTATTCATAATCTTAAAGTATACTACATTAAATTATAATAAATAAAAAAATTAGCAAAATCTATTCATACAGTAATTTAACAGGTTAGTGTATCAACCTATGGGTTGATTCAACACAACCCGTTTAATTTCGTGTCATAAATTTATTGGGACTCAATAATGACCTGCTTATAAATTTTGGGTCATGTCATAACCTGTCAATTTCGTGTTATGCTCGTATCGTGTTATCAGGTCGTGTCAGAACTGTCAGCTCTAATTCTTGTATCACTAATGTTATTTTTATATAATGTGAAAATTTTGGATGTCAGTGTGTTATATTCAGAGATTGAAGAGTGATATTTAACAAAATAATTTTTTAAATACTATTTATATGAGAAAATAGTACACTATCAATTTTTTGATAGTACTATATATCCATCCTATAAATATGTTTCTTTGGCTTGCATAGTACTATTTTGTTAATAATGTCACAATTATAATGTACAATTCAAATTTTTTCCATTTATTATATTTTAAATATTTTCTATATTTGTTTTTTCATTAATTTACTTATTTATATGATAAAATGAACTAACTAGTACATTTTACTATGATAGTACTATCTAGATTCTCAATAGTATTTTATTTCATACTTCAGTAATACAATACCTTCACCTTTCTCATATTATATTATATAAACATCTAATAATACTTTCTCTTATCTTAAAGTACAATTACTGCAATACTCTTAATTTTTTCAATTTTTTTTTATTTGGGGATTAAATTTCATATTAATGTAAAATTTAATTAAAGAAATTACATTTATTTGATATGTTTATAAAAATAGACATTTGATATAAATTTTCTTATGCGTATCATATCCTTGAATATTATACAAAATTATCTTTACACTTTGTTTAATGACCAAAAATTATTTTACACAAATATGGATATTTCCGTAGCACTAATGTGATGTTTATATAATGTGAAGTTTTGGATGTCAGTGTGTTATATTCCAATATTGAAGAGTGATATTCAATAAATTAAATTTTATCTACTGTTTATATAATGAGAAAATAGTACAGTATAGTTTTTTGGTAGTATTATATTTCTATTATATAAGTATGTTTGTTTGGCTTGCATAGTACTATTTTGTTGATAATGTCACAATTATAATGTACGATTCAAATTTTTTTCATTTATTATATTTTAAATATTTTCTATATTTGATTTTTCATTGATTTACTTATTTAGTTGATAAAATGAACTAACTAGTATATTTTACTATACGATAGTACTTTTGTTTAGATCCTTAATAGTATTTCATTTCATACCTCAGTAATACAATACTTTCACTTTTCTCATATTATACTATATGAACATCTCATAATACTTTCTCTTATCTTGAATAGTATCGCTATTGTTGTAATACCCTTAATTTTTTCAATTTTCATTTCTTTTTTTTTATTTTGGGATTAAATTTATAATTTAATTATAGAAATTAAATTTTTGTTTGATATACTTACAAAATAGACTTTTGATACAAATTTTCTTAAGCATATTATATCCTTGAATATTATACAGAATTATCTTTATACTAGTTTAATGACCAAAAATTATTTTACATACATACAGATAATCCCATAGCACTAATGTGATTTTTTATATAATGTGAAATTTTGGATACCAGTGTGTTATGTCTTAAAATTGGAGAGTGATATTTAGTAGAATAAACTTCTAATTACTGGTTATATGAGAAAATAGTACACTATAGTTATTTAGGTAGTACTATATTTTCATTCTATAAGTATGTTTCTTTTACTTGCATAGTACTTTTTTGTTAACGTCATGATTATAATATACGATTCAATTTTTTTATTTGTTATTTTTGAAATATTTTTTATGTTTGATTTTTTATTTATAGTTCACTTATTTAGTTGATATAATGTACCAACTAGTATATTTTACTATAAGATAATACTTTTGTTTAGATTTTTAATAGAGTAATACAATACCTTCACCTTTCTCATATTATACTATATGAATCTCTCATAATACTTTCTCTTATTTTGAATAGTATTATTGTTGTAGTTATTTTCATAACAAAAAAATACTCTTAATTTTTTCAATTTCTATTTCTTTTTTTCTTAATTTTGAAATTGAATTTCATATTAATGTAACAATTTAATTAAGAAAATCACATTTTTGTTTGATATGCTTATAAAATTAGACTATTGATACAAATTTGCGTACGCATAATATATCCTTTAATATTCTACAAAATTATCTTAATATTTATTTGATGATCAAAAATTATTTTTTTATACATATAGATAATCTCGTAGTAATAATATAAGTCCCTAGATTGGAGAGTAAAATTCACTAGAATAAATTTTAAAATACTATTTATAACTAAGGAAATAGTACTCTATAGTTATTTAGATAGTACTATATTTCTATTCTATGGGTATGTTTCTTAACTTTGTATAGTACTATTTTGTTAATAATGTCACAATTATAATGTGCGATTCACATTTTTTCCATTTATTAAATTTTAAATATTTTCTATATTTGATTTTTCATTGATATACTTATTTAGCCGATAAAATGAACTAAATAGTACATTTTACTATACGATAGTACTTTTGTTTGGATCTTTAATAATATTTCATTTCATACCTCAGTACTATATACCTTCGCCTTTCTCAGATTATATTATATGAATCTCTCACAATACTTTCTCTTATCTTCAATAATACTATTGTTTTGATTATTTCCATAATTGAAGATACTCTTAGTTTTTTTTTTTCAAATTTTTGTTTTGTTTTTTAATTTTGGAATTGGACTTCATAAATGTAACAATTTAATTAAAGAAATTACATTTTTGTTTGAGATGTTTATTAAAAAATAGGCTTTTTATCCGACAATTTTGTGTATGCATAGTACATCCTTTAATATTTTACGAAATTGTCTTAATATTTGTTTGATGACCAAAAGTTATTTTCTATACATATAAATAATCCCGTCGTACTAATGTGATTTTCATATGTAGAAAGTATTTTTTTCCCGTTTTTGTTGGAACATTTGATAAGTTTTGTAATTTATTTTTATTTCTGTTTTAGTTGTAGATTTAGGTTGTTTAGGGAAAAAATTAGTAAATTTTGTAGGTAATCTTTTTATAACAAATTACCAAGTATTTGATGGAAATATTATGGTGTAGCAATCCCTATCTTTGTTAAGTGAAGTGTCAGCTGATCATTGGATATCTTTTGAGGGAATAGTTCCCTCAAAAAGTTTAAAGGAAACATAGAATTTCCCTTTATTATAAATCCCTTAACCAAAAGTTCATTTTTACCTTGTATTTATTCTTAAGAGAAGTAATCGATTTTAGGATCCACTTTAATACTGTTAAAAATAAATTACTAAATAATATAAATTCAAAATGTTAAGAACTAAAATAAATTAACGTAAAAAGTTTTCAATATAATTAATCATATTTAAGTATTAAATATTATCAATGACTTTTGAATTGTTTATTTAATTTTTTAAATACATTTCAATTAAAAAGGATTTGATGATATGAACTCATTTTATAAAAAAATTATTGATTTTGTAAAGTAAAAATAAAGACCTTTAGATTTTAGGTGAAAATTTTACTATATTAAATTGGACCAATATTAACATATATATTAAATTGGACCAATATTAACATAAATGAATTAGGGAAGTTCTACAGTTCTATTGAGGGAACAATTATGTTAGTTTTAAATGTTTGTATAATACAAACTTTTAAAGAACATGTTGTTGAATTGTATAAGTTTTTATCGCATAATAGTATGATTCTGTTATGAGATTGTAGAATTTTTCAATAAATTGATTTATAGTGTAAATTAGACAACTAATTGATTTAGAAATTTTAAAACATTCCAAAAATGAAATCTGAAGGGATAAAAATCATTTTTTTGTAGGATCATGGGTTTACGATGTTACGATCCCAATGATCGATACTACGTCCCATCTTATCCTACATGATTTTAGATTTTATGTAGAATTCAAATCAATTAGGTCATCTACGATCATAGTATCCATCCTATGATCGAGGATCGAAATTTTAACAAGAATGCTAGCAATATTAATAGTACGTGATGATGTTCTAAAATTATCCATAAAATTATTTTTGAATTTTTTTGGGAAATGCATATTCTTACTAAGAGGTAAAATTGTAGACCTCCTTTATGGTATACTCTTTTGACCCCTTAATCCCCATATGTTTTGGAAATACAACTTACACTCCCATATGGTTTGAACTGATAACATGGATAGAAATTACCCAAATTGATGAAGTTTGACATAATCACAGGATATGCGAGTGTTTAACAAAAATTTTCATTTTCCCCTTAAAAAAATTACCTTTTATCATGAAAATTGCCTTTAAAAAGAAAAGAAAGAAAAAAGCCACATTCCCCTACCTTCTAGTGATTTGAACTTGTGATCAATAGATCATAAGAGAAGTATCATACTACTTAAGTTGCATTTTGTTGTCAAACCACAAAAATAGCCTTGTTGCCCTCTATCTTTGAAAAAAAAAAACCTTCCACCACCACCACCACTACTACCACCACCAACTCCTCCTTTCTCTTTCCCAATCCCCTCTACTTCCTTCTTTTTCTCTGTATCATCATCAACCACTTTCCCTTCTATCCTTTCCTGTAGCGATTCCCCTCCCCTTTCTCTCTCTCTTCTTCCTTTTCCCACTATCATCGTTCCTCCATTTTCCTCCTAATCACAGTCTCTCCATAAACCTCTTCTTTTTGCAGTGAAGCCGATCTCCCTTTACTTCTTTCCTTGAAGCCTTTCCTCTTCCCCCTCTCTCCCTACAATCCTTTTCTTTCCTCTTCCACCACCATTACCACCTCCACTTGCAGATAATGAGGAATATACCACAACTAGTAGCCTTTAGTTTTCTCCACCCAACAACCATACCTTCCCACAAAGCCCTTCCTTCATCCCTCACAACAACATCCTATTCTTTTTCCCCATCACTCTCTATCCCTCATTATACATAGGGTTTTAAGTGATTTTACAAAAAATAGATTGTGGTTAGGGACATAGAAGTGATTTTGCTACAATTCATCAATTTGGATAATTACATCTTTCTTATATTTCAATCTAAACCACATGGGGTGAAAGGTATATCTTCGATAACATATGGGAGTCATGGGTTAAAGGAATATATTACATGAGACTTTAATATAACTTATACTAAATTTTACATGTTTTTATCTATGACGGGACCCCAATTGAAATCTAGATGTGTACCCAAACCCCCTCTTCTCCCCAATTCCTTACCTACAAGGTTTCTGCCTAACCCCTCCTTTCTGCCTAGCCCTCTATCTCAACCCTTTCCTCTCCTCGATCTTCTTTCCACCCAACCCATTTTTTTTTTACACTACTTTTATATATTATATTGTGAATGTCTATTTCCAGTCAAGTCATTTGCCTATAAATACTAGCTTGTTTTGAGATCTTTGAGTATAGAAGCTTCTTGTTAACAACCATCCGTTTCTGATGAATAGGTAGGTTCGATGAAGAAGGTTTGGGAGGTTTCCTAGTGGTGGAGGAAAGATTGTGGGTAGGAAAAGTAATTTTTTTAGAAGAATTTTTTATTTCTAAATCCGATTCCTAAATATATTTACCAAATGTCAGTTATTCTAATAATTCCAATAGACAAATTCTATACTAAATTTTTACGCATGAATCTGATTGCAATTTCGATTTCGGAATATGAACTAAGTTTCATTTGATATAGCAATTCCCTTGTAATATACAGACAATGATACTTATTTATTTCAGGAAGAAAAATAATAGTAAAAAGAACAAATAATAAAAGAGTAAAAAGTTAGTGTAGATTTGTGTGTACCATATAATAAAAGCTTATCGTAATGCCGCAATCTTCACCTTGCATGAAAATTCATTTCTTCACTCAAATAAGAGATCAAAAAAGTTCTTTGAAACTATCAACAAACTCCTTCTTTGGCCACTGAAGATGTCAAATGTATCAACGGCTCCAACAACGCAAATTATTCATTATTCTGATTAATATTTTAAAATCATTTCATAACACGTTTCTAACTATCTTTTCATCTTATATATATTAAATTTCACATAATTTACTACACTAATAATCCTAAATAACATCTTGAATATATTTCAAAAATAAAAAAACATGGTGATTATCATTATTCTAAGTTAGAATATAAGTTATACAAAAATTAAAGAAAAAAACAAGTCATTTGTGTAATAGAAGAAATCAATGGCTCCATTTGGATTGTTTTTTTAAGCACTTTTTACTTTATTATTTATATTTTTGATAAAATATTTGTTTGGTTAGTAAAATTTTTTTGATCAACTTCTTTTACTTTTCTTCAAAATACTATTCATTATTTACACAGTTCAAATTTTTCTTTCACTATATCATATCATTATTTACACAATTTAAATTTTTCTTTCACTATTTATTACTATTCAATCAATTATTTTACTATTCGTCTATACGTGTATTATACTATTAACATATATTAGCATTAATTTTTTTATACTATCCATTACTATTCATTAGTCTGAATTTTCTTTGGGCAAAGAAAAAATAGAAATGTAAGTTCGGACTTCCAAACCTAGGTTCGGGAGTCCGAAATATGTGTGGGAAAATAGAATTTAAAATGATATATAATATTCGGACTTCCGAACCTAAATTGGGGAGTCCAAACTATGGGCAGAAAAGTATACTTTAAAATAATTTATGAGGTTCGAACTTACGAACTTATGTCAGGGAGTCTAAACTACAGGTAGAAAAGTGTAAATTTTAAATTATATTTTTTTGTATTAAATAAATATACGTTTAGCATACACATACGGACACATTTTGTTTTTTAAGATTCGGATTTCGAACGGCAAATAGGTAACTATTGGAACATGTGGTTTTTAATACTAGTCATTATTTGATGGTACAAAAAAAAAAAAGTAGACGGGATTATATATTTTGATATTAATAATTTTATTCAAATTTTGTGTACGATTTTGTCTTTTAGTACAAAAAATACTACATTAATTTTTAAATTGTAGTTTTTATTTTATATTAAATAAATACATGTTTAGCATACATGTATGAGCATATCTCATTTTTTGAGATTCGGATTTCAAACGGCCAGAAAGCAACTACGTTTGTGTGTGGTTTAAGTACTTGATTTGATAGTATAAAAAAGAAAGTGAACGATATTATATATTTTGATATTAGTAATTTCGTTCGACTTTCGCATACGTTTTTTATTTTTTAGTGCAAAAAACACTATCCAAACACTTATTCACAAAAAAAATTATTTGCACTATTCATAATCCAAACACTTACTTAAACTATTCACTTTTTTTTTATTATTATTTACCACATTACTCAAATAATTTTTCGAATAATACGCTAAAATAATATTCCTAATAATGCATTCTATACGGATGAAAGTGCTATTTATCAATGAGAAAGCAAAATACAGTGAAAAAATAAGGGTAGGTAGGATATGAAGTTTTTGAAACACAGGAAAGGAATAGGAAATGTACAACTGGAGGAGACGGACTTTTGGCAGTCCAAATTCCAAACTCTGGGCCAGCTATAAAGCAAGACAATATAGCAATATAGTTGACTTGACGAAGACTTTCTTCTATAATCTTGCCTCTCTTTAAAGTATTCAGTATTTTGCAGGAAAGTATAGTTGACTTGACGAAGACTTTCTGCAGGTAAGTATTTTCCAAATTGGAATATACTTATCTGATCCGATATATGAGTGAGGTCGTAAATTTTTTGATTTAGGTAAGTTCACGTATGAACTTTTTTCTTTAAAATAAATTGATTTTTTTGAAAGAGAGAGTAGACGTGAATTTACCTGAATTAAAGGAACCACAACTCCACCTAGTCCAAATAAGTATTTTCCAAGCCTTTAATTTGACCTATTTCTCCACATGCAATGATTAATTGATACTGAGCTCAATTATCTGTAATTAGCTCGTTTGTGGTACTAATTCTGAATTTAAACTCCGGCAGAGAGGCAAAGAAAAGTTTACATTTTCTTGGTGACCTATGATAAACTCAGGCAAAGAGGGGAAAAAAAGGAAACCAGAAAAACAGGTGACTCTTAACAATGACAGGAAACCGGGTTCATGGCATATAGTGCCGAATTCGTAAGAATGTCTATGAGGTTTTAAGTACCAAGATTTGGGCAATAAGTGAAACCAAAAAAGTTAGTTTTACAGGCTCGCACTTGGAAGTGGATGATATGATGATGAATGTGGAAGTTTCTCATCAAATTTATTCATCAGTACTATGATCAAATTATTGGCCCCTCAAAAGTAAAGTAGGGACATAACTGAAAACTTTCCCCATTGAACCTTAGGAAGAACATATGTACCCATTTATAAGACTAAATCATATTAAATCACTATACTCTTATTTTATATTTTTGTTAAAATTTTGTTCTATTGTATTAAGGATCTGGAGACATATTTGTTCTTTATATTATAAATCTGGAGACATTTATAATTTTGTTACTTTGTTTTGTATAAATGTGCGAATACAAAAGTCTCCTTCCTGGACCATTCTGACTAAATACAGTAAATTTTACAAGTCAATGTACGAGTGAAAGGATCTTTCTGCTAACAATGCATGTACATACATCTACCTAAAGATGCTTTAAATGCTTTGCATTTTTTCTAGGTAAAACAGATGACACGGAAGCAGCCACCAAAATTTCACATGCCAATTTGAAGTGCAGATTTTTTCCTAGCTCGAATTTCATCATGGCTGTGAACAAGTTCTTGTTGATCATGTTCATTGTAGTACTCTTCTTCTTCTTTTGTGTATCTCCATTACAGTTCGATCTGTCGCCAATCGGAACAAAGGATGATAATCGCGTCATAAACATCACAGGTGATGCTTACGTATCGGAACAAGGCATACAAGTCACTCCAGACGAGCGAAAAACGCACTGGATGCGATTAGATAGGAAAACTGGTCGAGCCACGTACATTCAACCATTGCATCTCTGGGACAAATCCTCAGGTAACCTGACAGATTTCTATACCAATTTTTCCTTTCTCATTGATTCAGACGACGTGAATTGCCTTGCCGATGGATTGGCTTTCTTTCTGGCTCCTGTGGGTTCAAGTATCCCTGCTAATTCCTCAGGCGGTGGCCTTGGTCTGGCATACACTAATCTCACAGCAAGTATATCAGGGGATCCTTTTGTCGCAGTGGAGTTCGATACTTATCCGAATCCCTGGGATCCACGGGGACCACATGTAGGGATAGATATCAATTCAGTTCAATCTGTTACTAATGTAACATGGCAGAATAATTTTACAAATGGCAATGTAAATTATGCTTGGATTAATTATGATTCTAGTGCTAAAAATCTTACAGTTGAGTTCACTGGTTTTCGAGATAATGAAACTCGAAGAGACTGTATTTCCTACGTAGTAGATCTCAGGAATTAGCTTGCCTGAGTGGGTAACTTTTGGCTTCTCAGCAGCAACAGGTGACTGCTTTGAAAGAAATAATGTCAAATCTTGGACATTCTATTCAAGTTTGCAAGATACTAGTCCTACACAGACCAATATGACAAGTAATCAGGATGCTAAACCGCCGAGCTTCCAAGGCTCGGAAATTGGATCAGGAAGTAGACCAGGAAAGAAGATGAAGACTGGACAATTGGTTGCAATAATTGTTTGCCTATCAGTAGTGAGCCTTTTGTTGGCTATGCTTGGATGCGGCATACGAAAGGGGAGAAATAAGGGAGACAAATCAGTCGAGATTCAACTTGATATGTCAATGGACAGTGAATTTGAAAAGGGTTGTGGAGCAAAGAAGTTTTCGTACAATGAACTGAGTAAGGCGACTAACAATTTTGCAGAGGGAGAGAAACTGGGAGAGGGGGATTTGGAAGTGTATTCAGGGGTTACTTGAGGGAAACGAACAACTCTTGTTATATTGCTGTCAAGATGCACAGAGAGTGTCAAGGGAGTCTAAACAAGGAGTGAAGGAGTATGCATCAGAAGTGAAAATTATCAGCCAATTGAGGCATAGAAACCTGGTACAGCTCATTGGTTGGTGTCATGAAAAAGGAGAGTTTCTACTTGTATATGAATTCATGTCAAATGGAAGCTTAGACTCCCATCAGTTTAAAGAAAGATCCTTGTTGTCTTGGGTTGCTAGGTATAAAATCGCAGGAGGCCTTGCCTCGGCTTTGCTTTACCTTCATGAAGAGTGGGAACAATGTGTAGTCCACAGGGATATAAAATCAAGTAATGTAATGTTGGATTCAAACTTCAATGCAAAGCTAGGGGATTTCGGTTTAGCAAGGCTCGTCGATCACGAAAAAGGAGCTCAAACAACTCTTCTGGCAGGGACTATGGGATACATGGCACCTGAATGCACCATCTCAGGCAGGGCTAGCAAAGAATCAGATGTTTATAGCTTTGGAATAGTTGCACTAGAAATTGCATGTGCCTGGAAGAAAACCAATTGATTTAAAGGTCAAAGAAAATCAGATTATACTGGTTCAGTGGATATGGGACCTATATGGAAATCAGAGCCTACTTGAAGGACCAGATCCTAAGCTTCAGGCAGATTTTGATAAGGAACAAATGGAACATTTGATGATTGTTGGGCTGTGATGTGCACATCCTGACAGTTCTAGCAGGCCATCAATAGGTCAAGCAATCCGTGCCCTCAATTTTGAAATTCCACTGCCAATTCTCCCGTCAAAGATGCCAAAACCAATATACTCCCCAATTCCTGAAATCAGTGTGCTAAATTCGTCTGTTTCAGTGTCGCACTATGACAACAATGTTTATGAGAGCATTGCACTCCAGTCTTCAAACTATAGCAGCAACACAGGGTCATCCAGGTTGACTGCCTCGTCTAAATCTGCTTCATCTTCTGCATCACTTTTGACACATGAGCATTAATGTAGTTCTGTATTGATATTTTGTATTGAAATTGAAATTGAAATGTACTCTTTGCGGTTTCTATTTAGTCCTTAGAAATGATAAAAGGGAAAAACTTGTGGAGATAACTTTGCATTAGACTTAAGAGCCATCCAGAAAAGATAAAAAAAACTACATTAGTAAACAAGGAATATAAATTTTCTCAACGGAAATAAAACTCATATAATGCATCCAAAAATGTAAGTTGAACATGTTAGCATTTGCTCTAAGCTCTTTCCCACCACCCGCTTCAAAAATGGATAAATCAGCTAGCAAAATAATCTTATTTAACTCGATCAAAGACACTTTTAAGCCCCAAAATCACAAGCAATAGAGGATATTTATGGTGTCTCTCAGATCTTTTAAATTCTCCCAACGCAAAACAATCTGCATTAGACTGACCAAAAAATGGATCAGCATTTTATATTAGTGGTGGTGGGAGGTCCAGTGCCATGAAGATATCAACATGGCTGTTCTTGATGCAGCAGCCTGTAGAGAAAAACTTATGCTCCATTTCCCACCATCCGGTTCTACTCCCCCGGAGTTCTGCCAAAATCTGATCCTCAGAAGTCAACCAACGAATTCAATCTGTAGGAACTGTGCAAAGTAGACCATGCCCTGGATTATGCTCCAAAGGATACATGGTGCTCCCTTTTACATACTTTTTATGCTCAATTGCTGCAGTTCTTATGTTTGAAGGCGCTTTATTCTTTCCTGATGATTGCTTCTTGATAATGGCACATGCAGACAGAGGATCCACAGATCCTGCACCAATCCTCCTATTCACATTAAAGGGAAAAAAAAAAAATTTATGTCTAGAAAAATTTTATTGCACTCATTTGACTGGGTGACAATAAAAAAGAAGAGACACAAGATAAGGACGGCTGACAAATAGTGACACGATAAGCATCAATGGTTTTGCATTAGGCAAGCCACATCTCAGCACAAATTACTGCTGAACCAGTGAATTTACGAACGTTATTGTAAGGATTTAACTGGGAAGGAAGACAACTTAGGGTGTAGGAGAACAACTCTCAAGAGCAGAGTACGGTCAGAGGGCATTCAACACTCACCTACAAGTTGCAGGATTGATTGCCATGCACTCGGTGCAATGCAACTAGGCCAAATAGCAAAGGGAGGAAGACTATAAACAAAACAACTTTAAAAGAATGATCGTCCTATTTCCAAAACTTGCAACTTATTTTCTCTCTAGAGCAACAGCAATGTATTTGACAACATTAGAACAGATCCTAATCAAACAAAAAGAAAAAAGGCCACATGATAGGAATGTCACTTGACAGGTATAAACTGATGCCTTGTACCATCATTTACTTCCTAGACACCCCAGGACTTCAGGAATAATTAACTGAGTTTTAGTTACCTCAATAGTTTCTCTGATGCAATTCTGGCAGCAAATATTGATCTGCGGTCCGGAACCCACTTAACATCACGATTTGGATCAGCACGCATTGGTGAATGGATTTTGATAAGCTTATAATCAAGAAGAAAAAAATAGGACGTCAATATTTGGAAGAGATCAACAATAAAATATAAAAACCACAAAAATACATGGCATCGGTGCCACAATTGTCTTCTAAATGTCGAAGTGATATCTAATGCACGGCTGATCAACAAGTGATATTCATAACTAAAACATGAGAGAATGAGAAAGCAATTTTATGATTTGTGCAGTTGTGTTTATCTTTAAAACCAACAATTTCTCTTGGACAACATGGAACTGGCTGGGGTTGTTTGACATTCGTGCATTGTCATCCACTATAGTCAAACATTTCTACCACAAATAAACAATAGAAATATGTACATGCAGAGACACACACATATGAGAAAAAACAAACATCTTATACACTTCTTAGATCTGCATAATCATGTCAACAAAGTTAACATGAAAACACTCCAGAGTAGGTAGGCACAAGCTGTATACTTACTCCTAGACACTCCATCATTTGGTAATATGCCCTGCCTTGCAGCGGAGTATGACCTTGTCGAGATTCGGAGAAATATCTGGTCCTAAATGAAGTTATTGTACAGTCCTGATTAATAATCTGTTCCATTTGCTAAAATCTATCTATTATGAAAATCCAATTCTAGAAGTTTACAGATTCCAACATACCATTCTTTATAACCTGGATCAACAGTAAAGCCATACATGTCTACAGTATCACAGATGGAGAGTGCAAATTCAAGAGCCTTTACCCCAGTTCCTTTTGCTGCTGAACCAAAGGACGCACCCAACATGAGATATACAGGGTTCAGAATTGGAACTTCCTGCAGAACACGAAAACCAAACATTTAAATATATAAAGAGGATAACAGGCTGAGAGGCATACGTCCACTTCCTGACTTGTACAATTTTCACCTCAAGCAAGTTGTGTGTGCAGATACTTCATATAAAATCAATTGACAGATTCCAAAAAAGGAGAACTACCAAAAGAGGATACCAAAAAAGTAAAAGCAGCTGAACAATTTTTGTGAAATCCAGATTTATCCTTCTTTAAAGAAATCATTCCATGTTGTATAAGGCAAAATTGCCATAATTATTATTAGGCTGGGGAAAAGGATCGCATCCAGTCCACCTCATGGAAATGCAGACATTAGTATACATGTAAATCTCTTTCTCTGATATTTGTATTAGTTTATGATGTAATACATTGGTTATTATGCTTAACAGAAAAAACATATATAGATAAAAATCCCAGGTCTCCACCGTCCAGGCAGCTCTAAAAGAAATGGTGAATCAAATCCAAGTTGATTTTTCCCAGCTCTACCTTTCTTTTCATGATAAACAACCCAAGGCAAATCACTGCTTTAGGTAATTCATTCTGACAACACCAAGAAACATAAGGTATAACTAGTATATCATCACAATCACATGCCATTAGTCCAGTAAATGAACTTAGACATTACTCACATAACAAGCTCAGTACCTTAAAATTTTAAAAAAGGTACTAAATTCCCTTCCCTTTAAATATCCTTCAAGTGAAGAAATCAAACCTAATTGATTTAAGTGAAAGAGATGTACGCACCCGAATCATTTTGTTCATAATGTCGTGTATAGTTGTTTTGACTATAAGAACCTCCTTTCCTCTCTCTGTACAAACCAAATCCTTAATAAGCTCCCAAATCTTTAATAAGCTGCCAAATAGGAGGGTGATCGAAAGGCCTGAAGAGAAAGGAGAATAATGCAAATACCATATAACTCGGCGACTTTATCAAGGGCTTTGGCAGAGCCTCTATTCAGAAGACGAAATGTGCTTTTGGTACCCACATATTCTGTGAAGTTCTGCAGAAAGACTTGTGTTAAGCAGTTGAGAGAGCAAAAATGACTGACAAGGGTGCATATAATCCAGATGGTTGGCTGTAACAAACCTGGATTGGTGCTCCATTCTCCCTGACAACAGCATCATAATCATCAATTTCCTTGCCAAATTTAGTCTTCAGCAGGTCTCCAGAATTACCAATTACAGCACACCTTCCATACTGCCTTGGGAAATAGGGTGGTCGTTCTGGGAGTACCAGAGAAAGTTTCTCCATGCAGACAGTTCTCTCTATTCTGACATCGGTTCCTGTAGCAAAATAATAAACATGCTCACAAGATCACAAAAGGCATCTTTGATCAATCCAGCAAAGTGAATAACATGGAATAAGCACTTCCCAAGAAACTTGAACTTTTCCATTATTAAAAGATGGTCCCACTTTATTTCTAAATATTTCATTCCAAAAGTTAAGATATTGAACGTTCCCTCGTGACGGAAAGAGAATGATGAAATAGTGAATGTTTAACAGCATTTTCCAAGTATTCATAGAAAAGGGCAAAATACAAGCATCTTGTAAAGTTCCAAAGGATAAATGAAAATCATTACATACTCAACTTTATAATGCAATGTCTAACTATTTCTAGTTATTCAGAAAAAAAGATTCATTAAACTTTCCGGAATTGATGATTGTGATCTCATAAAATTGAGAAGGGAAGATACTCACAGAAGTATTCCTTTGTTAATCCTCTGCCAGGCATACTCCTCCCATCCATTTGGTAAAGCATCAATGAACTCCCATAGTAAGTATTGTAGTACTATTCCTCACCTGAGCAAGTCATCTCACTAAATAACAAATAAATAACACATAAATAGCACTCTAGTACAAGTTCAGGTAAAAGATCTTTTAGCTCAAGTTGACAAGGCTCAGAAAAAGAAAGACGAGATGAAAATTTGACTCCAGAACTTAGATATTTATTCAAAAAAAAAAAAAAAAAGGATCCCTTCTGTAACGTTTTCAATTTTCAAACTTGGCAAGTTATTAGTGTCAATAGAGTTTTAATCAGCTGCAGTAAACTGTGGTGGTCTTTTGAGCTTGGAAGCTGAGCAAATGCATCAGCTCCAATGATGCCAATATAATTTTCAAGCAGTTTTCTGCAAATTGTTGCAAGTTTCACAGTTGGAGGAGTCCCAGCATCAAAAGGAACAGGATTAGTTTGTAAATTATGGGCGGGCAGACAGTTGCTTAAAGACATATAAATTGGTTAGTTTACCATCTGCAAAACCGCATGTCATTCTCCTTCCCTGTAAGATCGGTCTATATTGTACTTGTATCACCATTAAATTGCATTGCAGAAACCCTCATCAGTTGAACGTAATTTAAGAGGGTTGATCTCCTCCAGTTGTGAATTGTGAATTATTACAGTTATATGCCACTGCCACCTAAAGTAAACTTTTTTCCCACAAATTTTCTATAATTACACATAGGATTAATTTCACATTACCCCCTTAATGTTTAGGATCTATCATTTTAGCCCTTAACATTATTTTTTAGGCACTGAAGTCCCTAGACCGACGGTCAAATCTAACGGTGTTAGACTTTTCAGCTAAAATGACCTTTTTACCCACAAATTATTCATGTGTGGACAAATTTTTTATTGAAATCCAAAATATCTTATTTTCTTTCTAGAAATAGTGTTTGCTGAATTTTGAGACATGGTGATGAAACATGAAATATTGTTGAACCGTGCAACAAAATGAGAGAAAAGGAAAAATGAATTAGGTAACACTGTGAAGAAAAAAAAGAGAATTGAGATTTGGAGAAAGATAACATTTTATTTAGACAAAGTTATAAGGCTATTTTTGCCAAATGAGCAGCAATGTTGAGTTGGATTTAATGGAAGGATTTAAGTGCCTAAAAAATAATGTTAGGAACTAAGGTTATAGTAAATGTTAAAGGGGTAAAGTGAAATTAACCCTTACACAAATTTCAAATTTGCAAGTTCTCAAAGGATTATATGGTGATATCAACAAGTCGAATTACACTAAACTATACAAAATACTGACCTGTTCCCATGCAGCCACAGCTTCACATAAGTTAAACTCGAATGACAAGCCTTCAAGTTTCCCTGTTTTTGGATCTTTCTGTTCAGTTGTTGATCAAACAAATTAACTTAGATATCAAGAAAACATAATTTAATTAAGTACAAAGGAACAGAATTTCTTTTCTTTTTCCTAGTAAGTGTAGTTAACAGAATATTGTCCTTGAAAAAAAAAAAGAAACTTCTAAACAATTTTTGAAACACTTAGTAACTCACTATAGCTGACACCGAGAAGACAACTTGCATATGAGGTATCCAAAAATCCAGGAAAAAAAAGAACATTATTAGCACCACTTAATAAACCTACCCATTTAGGGATAGTTTCACGAGGAAACCTTAATGTAATATCACAGTAATCCTTGCCGCCGAGAGCTTCTAATCCTAATCCATTTGCAGCCTGCATGAACAAACAGTGAGGTGAGCCTATCAAACTACACAAGCATTATTTGACAGAAAAACACAGAGAGAACATATTTAGGTATTATACAAGTTCTGAGCAGATAATAGTGGAAACAATGCTAAATCAACCTCAAACCAAATTAATTATGGACCATAAAATAGAAGTAAAGAATCAGTCTGCAATAATCATCTTACATCTACACTGGCCATACGTTTCTTCAAAGTTGGTTATACCAATGAAATTTCCAAAGCAGCTATTTTCAGCAATAGAATCATCTAGAATCATTATCAGTTCATGACAGTAATAATATTCCATTACATAATGCATGCTTTTTTCAACATCTTCAGCCTTTGATAGCATGATTCATTCTACACAGCTAGAACTCGTAAGGACAATTACATTGTTGACATTTTATAAAATTTATATCCAATAAATCCCATAAAAATTCCACCTTCTCGTATTACTTCAACTTTCTTAGTTCTCTCCACTTAACAGAGTAAACAACCAACTGTTACTGATTATTAATTCCACTTCTCACAAATTTAGCCTCTACATACAAAGCAATACTGAACCAATAAAACTAAATTCCAACCAACATTATTCAAGATTTACTGCAATAAGAAGCTAAAACAACAAACTAAAAAAATCACAGGCTTTAGTAGAACTCGTAATATATACACACACATATACACACACTAACCACACATTTTTGAAATGTAATTTGCAGATTCCGTAACGCCTCCACATCTTCATCGGAAAGATGAATCGCTCCATCTACAAATCATGCATATATATATAGACATTAATTTCCAATTACATTAAATCTGTAGATATGTATAGATGCACACAAACTGTGAGTGTGAGAGAGTGAGAAAGAGAGAGTGATTGAATACTTGGGAAGGAGACGCCATTGAGGTAGATAAGAATAGCTGCCAATCCAGAAGCTAAAGCGATTGCAAACGTAAATCTCAAGAGCTTCATCACAGTTCTCCAACCACTACGATAAGTGAAATCCAAGCCCTAATTTCTCTCTCCTTTCGATCTTTCTCTCTGGATTTGTATAGATGTATCGCCTAGGTATTTTGGATATATATGTAAATGTATTATAGGATAGAGAGAACGGAATACGGTAATTTCCGCCGCCGTGTGATTGCCGGCGGTGCGAAGAAACCGAGAGAGCGAAGCGTGAGATCTAATCTCCAGCGATCGTCTGGGAAGAACGGACTGTTGATTAGTGATGAAAGCGTTAGAAATATCATGAAATCTATTATAATGAGCACCTTTTTTTTTTTTTGATGTAACTTCTACCTCTAAAAATACTATAATAGAGATTCGAACCCATCCTCCAAACCTAGCAATCTTACATTCAAATAAAAAAATATTTGATAACTAATTTATCTAAATTGGGTTGGTTAAATTGAATCAGTTTCTATTATGAATAATTTGCCAAGCACAGCATAATACTGCTGTTTGAATCGCATTTAGGAATAAAAAATCATAAACTCGGCAACAAAGTTGCTCCAAAAAAATTTTTAGACAATATGAAATGTGTTATGTCTTTTACTTGTTTAATTTAAAATTAGAAATGTATTTTATTATATTAATAAATTAATTAATTTAATATTAAATTATAAATAAAAATAATAATAAAATATTTTCTAATATTTTTATTCTTATATAAAAATTTATATCAGATGCATAAATATAATACGTTTCATATGTCAAATGCTCATTTTTCATAAATCTAGTTAAACAAATTCTTCTCAAGTTAAGCTTCATTTGATTTTCTAAGATACAATATAGTATGATTTAGAACAAAGATGTGTCATATTATAAATATTATGGGAGTTTGAACTATGAATGACCATTATGCAAAGACTTTTTCTATAGGATACTAGTATTTTTTTTCCTTAATAAAAGTTTTTTGAAAAAAAAATACTATTCATAATTTACAAAATTATAAACTTAAAATAATTTGTCAAACCATCATATTCCATCACTCTTAATTTTAAATATTTAATTAATTTTTTTAATTTATTTATTATTTTATATAAATACACTATTGAATTAGTTTGGTGATGGTAGATAATCCATGAGAATAAACATTAATTGCCGACGTGGCGCCATCCCATTCATTAAATAGATTTCAAGTGGGCTCCACTTGAGCAAATAAAACGTTACTACAAAAATGGACAAATATCCACAGAGGTGGTGAAAGAATAGCCATCAGAAAAATGGCGACTGTCGCTCTAACGGCTACAACAACAACTGCTTTCATCGGAGCACCCAGCCCGCAACTCGTCCGACCAGCCAATAGTCTGAAGGTTTTTCCGGTGACCCAGAAAGCTTCAAGGCGTATTCACGCTTCTTTGTCATCTGCAGCTCCATTGTCATCAGCCAAACCAGATGATCTTGTGGCCTCCATTCTTTCCAAGGTTTTTTTTTTTTTAAATTATTGGTGTATTGGTTTCTTATCTTTTTTTCAGTGCAAATTATTTTGGTTTAATTGATTTTTTTTGCCGATGTTCGAAGTTGAATTTTTTTCGAGGGGACTTATATGCGCGGTCAAGATTTTATTGGGTTTGGTAAATTGAAGTTTATTATAATAAAGGAAAAAAAAAAGAAGGAAATGGAAATGTATTAATGGAAAAATTTTCAATTTCTGTATGGAATTATTGGATACGTAAATTAGAATGAGCAACCACCAATATTCACTTCAAGGGTACAATGTCTGTCCAAGATTTTGACTTAATGCAGGGGTTAATGTAATAATAAGGACTCTTGTGGAATTTTGATTTTGTCTGAAAAAATAAATATAAGTTTCAGTCATGCTTTATTTTAGTTTTGTGCTTCATTTTAAGGAAAATTAGAAGGAATACTTGAGGTGACAACAAAGTACAACTTAGCTAGTAAAATGCTTCGTTATGATCTATTGGGTTCAAGTTATTAAGGGATGGGGGAGAACTTGAATCTCCATATTAATTTGTCTCTAAATTATCTAGATGTTCAATTACATTGCAGAACTTTATAAAATATTCTAAGCTGGTATAGGAGAAGATATGAAGAGAAAAACACTTTGTGTTTCACAATGTCTTTGCCATTTAGTTTTCTCTTAAAAACCCCTCGTTCTAATGGGGCCTTTTAACTTTAAGTGGTTTTTAAGAGAGGGAATTTCAAAGTAATTCATGGCTATAGTTTGTAAATGATATTGAAGTAAGAAAACGTGTGATCCCTGAAAGCTTAAACAGTGAAAGATTGAGTGATCTGCAGATTAGGATCCTAAGCATATAGTTTAAATGTGCAAGCTTCATTTATCCACTTACAATAGTATTCTCAGTTGTATTGTAAGAGGTCAAAATTATTCCATGGATTAGCATTGCTTAATAATGCTTATTCAAAATCCATGTAAGCTATCAGTCCTTTTCTTTCACCATAGTTGCCATTGTTGAAAGCATGATCTTATCTTGAAAGATGTCATCAGGTTCTGTATGTGGAGGAAGAATAATGATCAGATTTGTTGCAGACATTAACTGAATATATTTTTCAAGTAATGGGGCATTATTCCCTTAAAATGTGTATTCAAGTGAAAAGCTTTACATGAAAGAATTAGAAACTTAATTATTAGAATTTCATAAAAGATCACGTGGAAGCAAGAATTCACATTTTTTCCTCTTTCTGATTTTGTATTTTTTGGAATCATTGACAAAATTTAATGTCAATTGTGCAAAAATAACTGAAATAATTGAAGAAACGTAACAAAATTTTATTTTTCAAATTCCTCTGTTATTTAAATGTAGTGCACTGTCAGTAACTGAATAAGCTACGTAAGTAATCATAATAGCTGGCATAATGTTAGAAAGCCATAAAATATTTTCCCTTTGTGCTCTATTTTTACACCTTTGGTTGGATAATTCAAGAATGTTAATCTATATTGCAAGCGACAACTGTTTAGCTAAAGCATTTTGGCTGTTAAAAGCTTACAAAGTGTGTTTTATGAAATAGTATGGAAGTTCTATACCTTATGAGTGTAAGGAAACTTCAAAGGGTTGTATAAGGACCTGAATCACAATTAAAGAGTTTCTTTGACAGAAAAGCATTTTCCTTTTCATTTTAAGCTTAATGTGAATGTTATTACATGCAAGGTTATGCAAACAGATAGGGGAGTCTTGTTGACCAGCAATGACCATAAAAAGGTAGCTGAAGTAGCTTGTGAACTACAGCAGTTTTGCGTGGATGAGCCAGTAAAATGCCCTCTAATTTTTGGAGGTAAATGGTCCTTGTAATTCATGTGGCAATTTGAGTCTTCCTTCCTGTGCAGGATATTGTCTGTTTCACTGGATTTTATGCAAATTAATATCATTCATATTAGCATTGAGGCATTTTAATTAAACAACACCCATTTCTTGAATCTTTTTGGGTTTAATGTTAAAGGTGATATTATTCTATTATTAATGAATGGCATTCTTTCTCTAAACAGTTAGGTAAGGATGGTGCAAATTTACATTTGAATCCAATCATATCCATTCATTTCTGGCGATCAAGCCACATTATTGTTTCGTGTCAGTCAGGCCAAATTGATGCTTAACATCTTCTAGAGTATGCTTCTCTTACATAGTAGTTTCAGTGAGATGATATTTTCTGATTCCTTTGTTTTTTCTGATTAGTTATTATATGGTGTTAGAAGGATATGGTCCATGACAAAGCGCAATGGCACAACAGGTTCATGCAGCCTACCCTACTTAGTGGGATTAAACACATAAGTTTGTTTGTTAGTTATTATATGCCGTTCCGAAGCCATAGGTAGACAAATTCTTAGTTTCTCCTTCACAGAAGGATGTGTCATCTATTGCTAGAATTGTTTTTGAAAGAAACATATACAAAGGATTAGCTTTCTGATGGTTATGTTGAAGCTACTCTTAAGAGTTATAATAGCTGAAAAGATTTGTTTTGTAATTTAAAATTCTTTCTTGAAATTTCAGGAGATGTCCTACTCTACTGTGTCTTCTCTGAAGAAAGAATTGCTAATAGAGTGTATTTAGTACTACTAATGTATCAAAATTCTTATCCTTCATATGAAAGTTTAACAGTAAAAATCCACCTTATATGAAGAGTTACTGTTATAAACAAGTTACAATACTGCAAGTGCATCATCTGCTTTTTGTCAAAGTGAGACAAGCTATTGATATAATCAGCTCTTTCTTTGTTGAGCAGTTTGATAATTTGCTTAAACTTTGACTTGTTTTTAGGTAAAATGTTTGAAAAAATTATGTATGAGTTTAAAAAATATTACAAAAATCTAGTTTCAGAAACACATGAATTGCCTCTAGATATGTGCTGATGTCCGCAGACAAGTTATGAAACCATACTGGTCTGTGTGCATGCAAAATGAAAGATGAACACAATTTTTGGCTTCTTATTTTTGAACCTTATGCTTATGATATCTAATATGAATGATTTGTAAATTGGCTAACATGCCTGCAATTGTTTATGGAGGTGATTGCTACATTGTATAACTTTCAGTGTTCTCAATGGTGAAAGAGCTGAGCGGACAACTTGGGAAGATAAATCTTGCATTTTATGACAAGATTTAAACTTTAGATTGGTTCCTCTCAAAAGCAGCTGAAGTATGTACTGTTTGGTTTGATATTAAGCGTTTATAAGTGCTAGTTAACCATTTGGTTACTTAGTTTTAATGTTGATCCAATTCATCATTGTTGCTATAGCTGTGGGGAAAAAGCAATGCATAAGAAGTACATTTTATTTTTTGCTCTTTTTAGAATTTTAAGACTCAGGTATAATACCATTTATGAGTAAATTCTTTGTAGAGTGGGATGTGGTCTATTGTTCCAATCCTACATCACCTGGTGGCAGGCTATAGGAGTGCAATTGGTCGCATATTTTTCAAAGCAAAAGAAATGATTCAGGTTGTTGAAGCCCCTGATATTGTGAGAAACACAGTATCCTTCTCTCTTCTAGGGTTCTTTGACGGAGAAGTATCTTTACAAGGTAATGAACTTGGTTAACTTTGACTTGTTCACTTCTGTCTTCCTCCTTATGTGTACTAAGATTGCTGAAAACATCATTTAACCACATTCATCCCAAAGAAGCATTGAAAAGTTGTTGAACTTGTTTAAGCCAAATCCTATTTCTGTGCTATATTGTGCATGCATTTATGTGGATGTATTGTATTACTTGTGTTTTGAGAGTATTATGGAACACACACTCTCATATTACATATGTGGTGAGTGTTTTTTCAAGTCATATGCAGGGAAACTGAATGTGCTGGATGAGAAGTGGATCCAAGTGGTGTTTGAAGCGCCCGAACTCAAGGTTGGAGGATTGGAGTTCCAGTATGGTGGTCAGAGTGAGGACTAAAGCTAGAAATCACATACATAGATGAGAAGATCAGACTGGGAATGGGCTCAAGGGGTTCTCTCTTCGTCTTCCAAAGACGCAAATAAACCTTATCAATCATTCAACTTCACAGAAAGAAATGCTTGGATATTATGGTCTCAATTTGATGAAGTTGACAAGTACAGCATAAAATGTACCTTACTAGTATGTTTTTCCTTGTAGTCGAGATACTATGGTGGTGACAAACTGACGATCTACTTGCTTGATTCAACAGGATTAATGGGTAAATAAGTACACATGATTGTCTATGCAGAGAAATGAGGATCCTTAGTAGATGAAAGGTTTGCAGCCTATGTAGAAAGACTAAATGACATTAATTTGAATGATAATTAAGGATCAACTTTTGGTAGTTTTGCTAATTGTGCATGATTAGGAATGGACACCCCAGGATTTGGATCCTCTAGTGAAGTATGGTGATGCTTCAGTTATTGCTTATGATTTTACTGTGATAGTAAAACCAAAATAAAACCCCTCCCAAAGTCCTGTTTTGTTTGACAATTAAACTCTTGTTAGGATTAAGATTTAAGTGTATCAATACACTGCTCTACTGACTCCGGACAAACATTAACCTAACTATGTCTAGAGGTCCTATTCTTGTAGCAAATCAATCATTAGAGAAACTAAAATGAGATCAGTTAGAATTCTGACCCTCCTACTTTTAGGCACCTTTTAGGTCAAGTTTGGCCATTCTTAAAAAGTAAATTTCAGAATTTTACGTAGTACATAAACTAAACAAAACAATCTCTCCTGTAATGGAGAAACTAAATGGGATCAAGAAATTGTTTCTCAACAAACTTTCAAGCTCTCTTTGGATGGAAGGAACTTTTTTACCTGGACTTATTCTAGGATAAAATTGCTCTTATCCAAGTCTTTGTCATTGGAGGTTAGAAATATCTTCAACCAGGATAACTTGTGGTGTTTGTAGGGCTATGGACGAGACTAATGGACGCAACAAGTTTGTCTTATTTTAACGAGTTTAAAATTATATATAAATTTAGATTTGTTTATTTTTGTATTGAATTCAAAGAAATTTTTATTGAGGTAACTTGAGTTGAATGCTTTTTAACTTAGATTTTAATATGTAATTTTACTGACATTGTCAATGTTTATTTCTCATTTTTAAATTTTAGACACTCATTCGTTAGAATAAAAATATCTTTTGTTAGGGTTATAACTAATATCGATAATTTTCAAAATTACAGTGTATGTGATACCTTACTACTTCTCTAAAATTTATATTTATAAAATCGAATTCAAATTGAATTTAAAATTTTAACGAATGGCAAATCTTGTTTATGTTTGCCTTAATTAATTGGTTTTACATAATTTAACTCGATTCAAGTATTAAGTAGATTTTTCGTCCTTCAATCCTGTGTACGTAACTTTGGAAATTAGGCCGACAGTCAGACTAAAAAACAATAATTAAAAGGATAGATTCAAATGAATTTGGTACAAAACCATTTCTGGCCCATATTCCTGAATACTCTGGGACTTAAGGGGGGGTATATACCATATAGTGCTGCAAACCTTAGCATGTGTTCGACTTCCACATCCCCATTACTATGTAATATGGTGGTCCATAACTACTTCCATGGCCCCATTTGCTCCCCTCTGAGGCAGAAAGCTGTGGGTAACCGTAACAGTCAAGTGTATGGAGACAAATAAATACCACCTCAAGGATGGAATAGGGTCGGACCACAAGTACCTATAGTATGGTGCCGGCCCGACCCAAGTGGTCCTAATTACATCTAATTATTGCGGAATGACTATGATTGAAATGTATAAAATTTTACTATTTTTTAATCATTCAACGATATGAAATACTAACTCTTTATTGCGGAGTGGATATTAAATATTTTTTCCTATTCAGATAGTCAAACTCTTGAGACTTGAGAGATTTTTTTTTTTTTTTTGCACTCTGGTTTGCCTTTTTACCTATAGAAATAGAAGGATTTCTATGAATTTTTTTTTAATATATTTTAACTTGACATTTTTTTTATTCATAATATGTAATGCCGTAATGGGATGAAAACCAAAAATTCCCAGTTGAGGAAATTTTTATTTTTAACTTCATGTAGCAAGCATTTAAGAGGCAAATTTAAGTTCAAAAACAGACATTCAATTGAGTGTGGTTATGCTAGTACTGTATTATTTATTTGTTCACCAAATGTAACTGTAGAACATACAGGAGAATTGAGGATGGAGAAGGAATAATTAATACTATTTGGAAGTGATACAGATGAGCATTCTTATGTCTCATTCACCATAAATTTCATTTAAATCGAGGATCTCTGTCATTGTCCATTTTGAATTTTCTTTTAATAATTAAGGAGTTGTTTAGTTTATGAGTACGGAGGAAATGAATGGAAAATTGAGAATTAATATTAATGATATTTATATATATTATTTGGTTAATTATTATGGAAATAAAAGTATTAAAAAATACTAATTTTTATTCATCACTTGTGACATGAATTTCTTCTTAAATTTATTAATTTAACAACATAATAAAACACATTCTTTATTCAAACCAAACAAGAGAAAGGAAATGATACAAACTCATACTGATAGTAAAATTTATAATTCTATTCCAATTCCCGAATACAAATCAAACACGTCCAAATATGCTTGTATTTTTTTTGCTACAAATTTGCTTTTTGACGTATATTTATGAGATTGAATGGTTTATGATTTTATGAAGAGAGAATTTAGTTTTTGAAATATAAATTTGCATTATACAAATTCCATAACATTTAATAAGTCCGTATTACATATTCTACAATGCTGACCGACCTAAATATTTTTTTTGTTACAAGCTTAGTAGTCATATTTATTAGTTGGGATCCAATAATCTTAAAAGCTGGATATTCATAAGCTTTCTTCTCATGTACCAATAAAACAGAACACTACATTATGTGTATGAGTGTATCTTCCTAGCTTATTAGACAAGTTGATAAAATTGGACAAAAGTAGAAATTTAGAAAACCTGTTTCAATTCTAAATATAGTGAAAAAGTGATTGATAACAATTAATTTGTTGAACTTTAATTGCCCATTTGAGTTTCATCGGTTTTTTTTTAACATCGTGCTTACCCTAGTTACGCGGCGAAAGTTCTCCACAATTTGTGAGAACTGAATTGCAAGTCGGAAAAATTCAACAGACAAGTCCAAAGATATGTGGATCCCCTCACTTGTTACTCTACCTAATTCAAAATTCGAGGCTGTAAAAGCAATATATGGGTTATAAACCTCCTATGTGGCTGTTATATTTTTTTAAAATTTAGATTTCGTTAATCTAAAATTTAAAATGAAGTATTAGAAAATTTCGTGATCTAATTACAAAATACTATAAACTTATAATTTACGGAAATTTTGTGATTCATTTAAAATTTTTGATGGAACCATTCCCTAAATACTTATCTAATAAATAGTTGACATTTTTATTAAATAATAATAAAATATTACTTTCGCACAAATTTGGTTCCCAAGTATTGCCTATCAGCCCTTCCCCTCTCCCTCCCAACATCCAAAAGAAGAGAGAGATATAGCTTCTTCTTTTTTTGGTTCTTTTTTTAAAGGTAAGAGAGAGTTTATTTGTGTGAGCTCTAATTTCTTTGCTAACATGATGAAAGTTGATTTTAATCAGCCCTTATTTCAATAAGCATTTGTCTAAGGATAAGTGTGAGGATATATACTTTATGCAATTATAGATAAAATATTTGTCTCAAAACGTTTTTGTCGGAATTGTTGACAGTACAGGATATTGAGAGAGAATTATACACGATTTATCATCCAAAAAAAGTTAAAAAGAAATTAGCAAATGAATGAAAAGCAGCATTGAAGAAAGTGGGATCAAGACATTAGTCCACCCTTGGACAACCCACGTCATAGATGCTAGTATGCTACACATGAGGACACTACCTTATTAAAACAACATTCAAACAAGTGGGATCACTCTTTTCTTCCTTTGCACAAAGGAGACAAGTGAGGAATTCATTGCGAATGTGCCATGAGGGCTAGGTTCTTCTTTGGATTGGGGTGAGGAGTGAGTTTTTGATAATTGCCCATCTTCATTCTTAATCGTGAAGAATTGACAAAAGAAAATTTGAGTAGCTTAGAACAAAAAAAGATGGGTACAAATCCACATCTTGCAATAGTTACAATTATCATGACTAACGATATTTTTTTTTTAGTTGCGTCTCGTAGCGGAGGGAACAAGGTAGTTAGAGGCGATCACCTCGTTACATTCTAAAAAATTACGAATTTTATATAAAAAATTTCAAATTACGAATTTTGTCCCTCTTAATATTTTTCTAAATTATACTATTGCTCCCTCTGACTCAATGTTTTAGTTTCGCTACTAGCACAAATATCCACAAGTTGATTAAATACTATCCACAAATGTTGTTTTTTACACCCTCTCATTTATTTTGGAATTGTTATTACACTGTAATAGAAAATATAACCATAATTACATAAATATACTTATCCGAACATATATACATATATAGATTTTTTATGTGCGTGATGTGTGTGTATATTTATGTATTCGACTGTAAACTTTAGATGGAACCACCGAAAACACATTAGCCCAAAGTGTTTTTTGTCATCTTTGTGATGTTTCAAGAAGCAGCAGTGGTCTTCCGTGTTATTTTTTTCTTGTTCAAATTTATGTGTAAGCATTTATGATGCATTGGACTTGTTTTGGCAGGAAATGGAAGAAAAAAGAAGAGAGAACAGAGAAAAAAAAAGGTAGGGAAAATGTGTGGTTAGTTAATTGGAAAGGGATATGTATGTTGTTGATGGAACTCAACAGCCAAAAGAGAGATTCGTTTGATTGTGCCATTAAATTCAGTGGATATTTTTGTGTGTGTGTGGATACAAAAGCCATAAAAAGAAAAGGACAACATAAAAAGGATTCAAAATACAGGAAGAAACAGTTGCTTGAGAATCTAGAAAAAGGAGAACATCTTATTTTGTTTGTTTATATATATATATATCATATACTTTTCATGTGGAAAATCACGTAAGAATAAATATTTCTCAACTCAAAAAACTAAATAATCTTATACAATGTGCAGCATATCGTTAATTTGCTTTTCATTCTTGTATTCGATTGTTCCACTACGTATTTACCTTGTGCTGGTTAGTATAAATTGCTAGTTTATCCATAAGAATTTTTTTTAAAAAAAAAAAAAAAGAAATTGAAGAAGAAATTATTGTCAAAGTGGAATTTAATCTTTTTGTTATGTAAAAGAAATGCTATTGAATGATCATTCGAATTGCTAGCACTTTCTTTTCTTGATATATTGATTTGTTAACTAAGTCTTAGTATTTGTTTTCAATGTTGATTAATGTTAAAGAATATGGATTTTCATTTCAAAACTAATTGATGATGAGTGGAGTGGTTCATAAACCTTTTTAAGTAGTCCCAAATCTCTTAATTAGTCAATGTGAGATATTTGTATTTTAACACTCTTAACATCCTCTCTCACATATGAGAGAGTTGAATACATCAACCTTATAAGGAATTGGAGGCGGAGTAATGTGTAAATGAGAAAATACTTGAGGTTAACTTTAATATCATACATGTCAAATAATATGGACTTATATTTCAAAATTAATTAGTGATGAATAGAGTAACATATGAAATTTATTAATTAGTTTAGAATTTCTAACTAATCGATGTGAAATGTTTGTACTTTAATAATTCAAATCAGAAATTTAACAAATTTTTATCGTTGGGAGATTTAAGGAGTACAAGCTTATAAGGTTATATTGTTCTATGGAAATCCACATAAGAAAGGGTGTATGTCTTAATGAAGTTATAAAAAGATGAACGTAATCCTATGCAGGCCTATGTTTAGCTAATTATACATGTGGATGTTTAATCCCATAGACGTACTTAGGGAAGTGGGAAGGGTACTATGCCTCTCAAAATCTTTAAAATTGTACGTTTTATCTTTTAAATCGTTATAGATTTTTTGTTTTATTATTTGTGTCAATTTTTTATTTCATATCTATCTGAATATTTATCACTTATATTTTATCTTTATAAGTATTATTATATCAGAAAACACGTGACAGACATACATAATATGATATATAAAAAAAGGATAATAATGGAATAAAAGATTTTGTGACCTTTTATTTATTTATTTAGGTAATAATCGTTCGCTTAAGTTCATGTGAAAGCCATCCATTTTCTAAGTCAAATTTAGCGACCATACAATATACCAATATATAGCTATATATCTTTGGACAAAACATTAAAAAAAACTCTCAAATTCATGACAACACAAGAAGCAAATATTAGGAAGCAAAGATAAGGGGGGAAAATTGAAAACTCACGACACATACTTCTCATTGGCGAGCATTTGCATAACAGATATAAAATGTTTCCTACAGATCGATCGATGACATTGGATGGTGACTCATCATGATCAAGAAAGCACAACTTAATGAACAGAATATATGATGGATAGCCATAATTAATGCCACATTTCAGATTTTAACTGGTCATGTTTTCTCACATTAAGAAATCTTCAGACAAAATTAATGTTTTCTGCTTGGTATGCTTTTTGATCAGTTAATAAATTCACGATTTGGTCCGGTCGGTCTAGTCTGGTTAGATTTGGGGTCTCCTCTTTCTTTAGCAAATTTTGCACGTTCTTAGTTGTTTACATCTCTTTGTATTTGCTCCATGCGCAATGTTTTTTAAAGGGTGATAGGTAGCAAGTAGAAAAAGTGTGATTTTTAAAGTTATATACATTCAATAATAGAATACCAATTATAACTCATTCGGAAAAGTTTTAGTGTGATTTTTAAAGTTATAGATATTCAATAATAGAATACTAATTATAAATCAATCGGAAAAGTTTTAAGTTTATGGTATGAGTGTTTAAAATGTAAGGAATAATTATATTTAAAAATTAAAGAAGAAAGAGAAAAAGAATGACGACTTATTGAGTAATTAAAGTGATTACATAAACATCAAAGACAATCAGTCAAAATACAAACTGCAAGTCTCCCATGCTCCCTTAAAATATACACAATATTATCTAATCTATATGAAAAATTAAAGTGAAATGATATAAATTATATTTACAAAGAAAATTTGAGACTAGATTAGGATTTGACTTGTAAAAAAAGTAAAAAAATTTAAAATTCAATAGTTGAGGAGTTAATTGTGCAGTAGTTGCATCAAATAAAATTATACTATAAAATTCGTCCTAATTGATAAGACGTTCCCTATAACTTATAAATCATGAATTTAAATCACTAAGAAAGAAGTAGAGAAATTCACTGTATATTACAAAAGTACAATGTCTTCTCTATCAAAGGTGACCAGAATTAATCTCATAAATATCATCAAATTTTAATCTCCCTAGTAATTAATTTGATCACATAATTGTTTTCTTATTAGTTAATAAATTATTGTCCATATATATCAATCCAAATTTGACATGTGGCTATAGTCTAGATTATATTTGTTTCCACGTCAGATGATATGTGGATGCTGACTTGTCAGGGAAAGAAGATAATGTGAAGTCTAAAGCATTGATATGTTCTACTCGAAAGGGGACATTTGATGAGTCGAAAGTTCAAAAACATGATACCAACAAAAAAAATAAAAATAAAATCCCAGAATGTTGTAATAATTTTAATAATGCAACGTGTACTCTTTTTTCTCTGGCTATATACTATTAGCCAGATGATAGGAGAAAGGTGAAGCAGCATCGATCCAAGTCAGATATCTTCTTTATTTTGATAAGAAATGTCCAATTCCAAAAGTTCAATCAATTTTTTGAGCGTCAACCGACAATTATTAGTCCTAAGCTAATCTCTTTTCTGGCTTCTAACACAATCCAATTTCAATTTTGGAAGAAGGTTGGCATTTTTCTTTTTTCCTTTTAATTTGTTTTTGGAAGAAGGTATTTTATTAAAGTTGAAAGTGACCAACATTTTCATGGAGAAGACTATTCAATAAAAAGAATAATGCAATCAAATATGAACAATTGTAGGCTTAACATTAAAAAGGAATACAGGAAAAAAAAAGGAAAAAGAAAAAAAAAAGAAAGCTTCTATAAAGACATGTACTTTTAATTTCAATTATGCTGTCTGATATGGTTAGATTTGTTAAAGTTTTTTTTCTTTTTTGGGTGAATTATTGTTGCATTTTTCTCAGTTTATTCCCCAATTTGCCTTGATTTGGTTTCTTCATTCTTTTTCTAATTTTTTGCCCCTTTTAATCGAACAGAGATTTGTAATGCCTTCTTAAAGATGTTAAATGACTAAATTGTCCTCATATGAGTAATCATTTGGCGGAGATTTTAACAACATTTGTGGCGTTGCTCAAGAGAAATCAAATTAGCCCAACAAAAAAGTTTAAAAACTAAATTGTCCCAATTTAAAGTTAAGATATTAATATTAAATTAGTAAAAAAGTTTGTGTCATTTGCTCAATATAGATGATACTCCAATATTTAGGACTGATTATATAAGAAGACAAATTAACCAAGATCAAAGCTCATCAATAAAATCCTAATTAAAAAATAATCAACAATTTCATCCTCTGATTTACCAACATTTAGTTTTAAGTTGAATAGTTAATAGTTTAATACTCCAACATTGGGATGATAATAAATTCTTCTTCTTTTTTTTAAAAATTTTTTTGGATGACATTAGATTCGACATATTACCACTGTCTAGTGTCATTTTTGCACGTTACTAACCAATTTTGAGGGTGCATGGCTGCCTAACATTAATATCTTCTCGACTAAAGTATCAATTTTAGAATTCAAATACTTATTTCAATAGTAACTGCAAAATTTAAAGCCTTCACCTCGAAAGTGAAAATCCTTATTTGTCTACATAAATTTTCAGTGAAACAAATCTAACAAGAAAATTCATTCTTGTTCCTCACCTAATAACGGCTCGATGTGAGTTGGATTAAACGTATCAAGCAAAAAACAATTTCCTCTGCAATAATTGCTAGCCAGCTGCTTGATTCTTTATCTTTATTTTTATTTTTATGGAAATTTTCTCAAAATGATGAAATCTGAATAATACGCTTGAAAAGGATAGGATTGAGTTTTAATTGGCTTAAGCTATTCTTTTATTGTCATTATTAATTTGAGCAGATAGAAAGTAATTATCTTTAATCTATTCATAATTAAACTCCAAAATGAGCCAATGATACTCCCCAAATAGCATAAAGAAACAAGTTTTTGGTTCAATTCTATAGCAGACATCAGCCTAACTTAATCCAAATAAATGGGACCTCTTGATGAACAAATTGATTAGTTGGCTAACTGCATTAACTGCATCAATGTTGGAAGCAATAATCATTATGGATATAATAATAATAAGTGCTATACTTTCTTGAAGCCACTGATTTAAGAAACATTTCTTTTCCTATTTTTCTTTTTGTACTAGAAGCACAAGAATTATACATATGACATACAGGTTTAAGACAATTGTTACATATTAAAGTGATTAAAATTAACTCAAATAAATATGTGGGGGCATCTTTGTTCATTGATTTGTCTTATCTTTATCTTTTTGAAAATTGTAAAAAGTAAATTGGGACCCTACTAACGAAAATCTCACCAGCAGGAGGAGCAGGAAAGACCAAGAAATTAAGAAAGACTACATCAAATCTAGGTAAATGCCATCATCAGGTGATAATTATTGGAAAACTATGATGACTCATAAATTATGAGAACCCCATTGCTAGAATATTCTTGTAGTTGTGGAAAAGGGCTTCTTCTTTTTTACCTCTTTTAACGTTGTGCCGACTTTGTTTAAATTTGTTATAGTAATAGCAACATTTTCCACAAAAATTTCTACATTTTACTGTTTTTATCTTAATTAGTCAACATTTTCTGCTTTGAGTTGATTTTTTTCATAATTTGATTTGCTCATGTTTTTTGGAATGTCTTCCCAAATCTATTCCATCATTCATAGAAGATTTGTGATTTCAACAAAATGCTTTTATGGTTATGTTATGTCAATAAATGTTGATGTTCATAGATGACTAGTGTAGTAGCAAATTTTAGAGGTTCGTGAAATTTTTATATATTGTTATTATATTGTTATTACTTTTCAAAATCTTATAAAAGGGTAGGAGAAGAAAGAAAATTGAACATGCTGGGTTTTATACATTTACATATATATTAATTATGTATTATATGCTATCATAATAATTAATTAATCTAATTTAATGTGATTTAATACAGTTTAAAATTAAATGGGCATAAGTCATATGAACTTTTTTATGTATAGAAATACTCTTATTTTCTATTCTATAATGGGTAATACCTTGCGATATGGAAACTATCTACATATATATTAGTTATGGTCGCCAAATTCTACTTATATTACTTTCTTTATATTTCATTATTAGAAAAGTAATAAATATATTTTCTAAAATACATACAGATGTAATTTGGATTGAGAACCACATGACTCAAAAATCGCATCTGTTCACATCCATTCTTATAAATTCAGGTATGCTTCCGCATTTAATCCCAATTATTTTCTTGATAATTAAATATGAAGGAGTTGAATTATGATTGTATAATGATTATCATGTTATTAAAGTTTATTGAGGAGGTGTTTGTTTATGGGTACGAGGAAAAAAAATGGGAATAAGGTTAATGACAAGCATAGATGTTGTTTGGTTAATCACTATCGGAATCATTCTATGGGAATGAAAGAGTTAAAAAATACCCACTTTCATTCTCCACTTGTGTCATGTGTTTCAAATTTATTAATTTATCAACATAATAAAATCTATTACTTATTCAAATCAAACAAATAAAGAAAATAATATAAACCCATACTTATATTGGGGTTTATGATTCCCATTCTCTTTTCGATTCTCGAATACGACCAAATACTTAGGAGGTGTTTGGTTCATAATCGGGAATCGAAATCGGAATGGGAATCATAAACTCTACTATTGGTATGAATTTATATCATTCTCCCTTACTTGTTTGGTTTGAAATAAGAATGTGTTTCATTATATTAATGAGTTACTATATTTGAAACCCATGTTACAAGTAGGGAATGAAAATAGGTATTAATTCTAATACTTTCATTCCCATAGAATGATTCCCATACTAATCAACCAAACAACATTTTTGAGTATCATTAACTTTGATTTCCATTCCCTCTCTCATACCCATAAACCAAACACCTCCTTAATTTATAGAATGAATAACGGAGATGGTCAGAATCAATTTTCCAATATAAGGCTAGAAACAAAAACTATTGGCTACTTTAGTTCTCAAAATTTATATAATTACGATAAACGTCAATTCACACAATAACATATTTAGATAAAAAATAAATAAATTTTGTTAAGATAAATAAGATACATAATAAAGTAAAAATTTGATGAAATTAAAGTACAATGCTCAACCTGTGACAACCACCACCAGTTATATATATATATATCACGAGGAACACAAACACCACATGGAATGTCTCCGGAGACTGAATTCCGCTGGACCAATGACAATCCTTTTAATTTACAAAGGAAGTGGTTTTGGACAATGGGAGGGAAATTCTTATATGAACCGATCATGTGTCTACGATAAATGAAATAAATTTTTTGGTTTACATTCATCCCCATCACTTTAACTCATTCAAAATAAATTTCTTTAGGGTGATGTGGATAAATATGAATCAAGAATTCTATCCCACCTATCGTAGATCGGATCCATATAAAAATGTCCCTGAAATAATGTATAGTTTGTAGGTACAACATAAAGATTAAATAACAGATGAGATTATAGATTAAATTGAAAGCTATTTTTATGTTTTGTCTATTTTTTCTTTCCACAAGAAGGGTTTTCCCATTGACCTTAGAACAAATGAAAACAAAATTGAAAGTCTTATGGCAACAAATTGATCGAAGTGCTATTGCTGACGAGTACTACGCTAAGGACTAGGCTTCCCATTAATTGGAGAAAACTTCTCTTTAATATACTTCACAAAAATATAATTTTAAATTATTTTTTAAAATCACAACCGTGCATAATATAATTTATTGTATATGTTTGTTGCATATAAAACTTGAGAACAAATAGGTTTTTTAATTTTTTCCGTTCGATTAAATGTTTAAATTTTTGTCTTGATTTTGACTGATCATTTTATACCATCTAAATGTTCCATGCAAATTGAATGACAAAATATTTTTGAATATTTTTTGGTTTTATTGTATGTTGATCTATTCATCAAAGCAAAATTATTGATATAATCTGATTATTTTTAGAAATTTTAATTGTTAAAATATAAATGTTCATTGAGAGAAATTAAAAAGAGAGGTAATAGAGAAGATCCCAACCCACTATATTAATTATCTTTAGATTTTCTTTTACTATTATCCACGAAACTTTCTCATGTTGCCAAGAAACAAATTAGTAATTGTTTCACATTTTGGCAAAAAAGGTAAATTTGAATTAATATTTTCTCTCGTTCAAATGGACCCTTTTTTCCTCACAAATATATGTTTTATGAGTAGATGATCATTTTATCTTGGAAAAGAATTGACAAAGAATTAATTAGGCACAAAATTTACTACTCTTTGAAGAAGAGGATTTAATATGAATATTAAATTCTTTTGTGGTTATAACTTCTTTACATTCTTTATTGTTTTACAAGGAGTTTTAGAATTTGTTAATGAAGTGTTCGTACCACATGGCATGGCCTGATAAGATAAATTGTTCGGGTAGTTCATGTGATTTGTTAGAAATAATTGAGACATGCTAGTTTATATTTTTTAGTTATTAATATTGTTGCGTTTGGATTGTTAGATTTAGGGAAAATTTTGAAATTCACTCATTTGTTAGATAGATTTTGTAGAGTCAAAATTAATAAATTTTAAATTCATCCAAATAGAAAATTATTTGAAATATTTCATTTCACACTTTTTGGTTTAGATAAATTTAAAATTCATTAATTTCAACTTTATAAATTCCTTCAAAAAAATAAGTGAATTTTAAAATGTTTTCTAAATCTATCAATCCAAACACAATAGAAATTTTGTAAGGCCACTTAATTAGCAATTCTCCATGCACCTTTATTTAATGTTATTCCAGATTTCCAGCAATATGCAGTCTCTAGTAGTATTTTTGTTTGAATTTGCGTTTGATATTTTAGAAAGAAGGATCATATTTATATACCTTTCTTGTTAATATTCAAGGAAATATATATATATATATATATATATATATATATTTTGGTAGAAAACAAGTCGATTCAATATTCAGGCATTTCTTCGTGCTAGAATGGTTGAAATCGTCCATAGTTGAATAATGCATATATTGCTCTACAAAATATATGTACATTAATTATTACCACATAGATAACACTCTGTAATATGGCTTTAAATTTGCATACGTATACTATAACAAGTTTGGATTCAGGGTTCTATGGATAGTCGATAATACATTTATATCGAGTATTGAAACAGTCAATTTTTTATGAGATTTTGAATAATAAGTTATTAATGTACATTGTATCGATATATTTGCCTGCATATATATTTATGAACGTGTAGTAATTAATCTAAAGATTGTTTATGCTAATTTACAAAACAATCATATCATAATATATGTACAGAAAATTTTACATTCTAGTTAGAGTAATATATTATTAACTTCGGAGGTATTTAATTTATAAATATGAGTAGAAGAAATGAGAATCAATGTCACATATTATACATTTACCACTTGTTTTATAAGTTTAAAAATTGGATTTATTTATGTTTTATCGAATTCCCATTTTATATTGCAAATTAGGCCAAATAAATTGGATTTTTGGCTGACTCTTCTACACATCTAGATCCGATAAGAGACCCGTGGAACTCTTCTTGTTGATTCAATCAATTACTTCTTCAAAATACCTACTAATGATTTTATTACTATAATGCCTATATTCATATATGTTTGATTAATTACTATAAAACTTGAAGCATTAAAAAATATTGGTAATTTATATTTTGAATTAATTTATTAATATAATAAAAATTATCTTTTAGTTAAACTAAACAAATAAAAAAGAATAACATAAATCATATCTATAATAAAATTTATAATTTTTATTTTAATATTAATTTTTGAACACGTAACAGACGTCTCCTCGTAATTTGTAAACTTGTAGACTTACCTATTACGAGACAACGAGATCCCAAACGGAATTGTAGAATAAGTCATGGTGACTACTGTGTATATTGGAATTATTATGTGATCCTTTGTGAAAGAAAAACGTGTATAAAGTATACAAGACTGATGGGGCCTGTTTAGACCGTTAGAATAATTACCGCAATAAAAAGGTCGAATTCATTTCAACCCCAACACACAGTCGCGCACACAGTGAATAGATTCCTTCGATGAAAACTAGTACGTATACGATAATAAAGTGGAGATAGAGTCATATCTTGTCAATATCAAAGATGATACAGTAACAGTAGTAGCAGTGTCCATATTAATCTTGAATTTTTCTTTTTTTTATTACTGAATTCGTAATACGAATAAAACTAACTGTAATAACAGAATAGAGTAACACGTGAAAAAAAAGAAACATATTATTATTCTATAATTACTTTTTTTACATTATTATTTTTTATGGATTTAATTACATAGAATTAAATTAAATTACATTTAGAGCCAAGTCTAGCTAGCTAGGAATTTATGCTTCTGACAATTGGGAGTCAAAATATTTAGACAGGAACAATTAAAGGATCTGAAAAAGATATAGTCTTATTTGGTCGGTTGAATTTGTCCATGTATGTCTCCATTGATTATTTGATCAAGCCCTTTTCTTTGTAGAAGATCCCATTTCTTTTCTTCAAAGAATTCAGAGTCCGAGAGCTTTGGAGGTGATCAAAGTAAATGAAAGCTGAAACCCTTCTCCATCACAATTGATACTAACTAAAGGAATAAGAAGCTATTACAATATATATTTGTCTGTTGCACCGCTGTTTTGCTCTGGCCAAATCTCTTAACAAACTTGTAACTGTTTTTCCAAAACAAAATAAATAAATAAATAAAAGTAAAGTATTAGAGAAATTAAACCCCACCCAAAAAAAAGAAAAAAAAAAGAAAAGAAAAGTGCATAATACTATAGAGCTATAGAGGGTGTGTGTGTGTGTTTTTTTTTTTTCCTTCCTAGTGTGTTCAGACATCTATTATTAATTTGACATGCAAATTAGAAGAGTTCATGATCAAAAAATTGCCGACTGAAAAGGGTTTATCAGTTCTTTTAATTTTCTTTTCTTTTTTTCATTTTTTTGGCCATATATGTGCATGCATGCTAATATGCTATGACATCTATTTGTTTGATGGCCAAATTAAAAAATGTCATGCAACCACAAATATCTCGACATTTCACAAATCAAAAATGGTGTGAAAGCCAGAGAGAAAACAAAATATAAAAGAAAACAAAACTAATTAATTAAGAATTAACAACTAACAAGCTATATATACATTCATTATCTTAATCTAATTAACAACTAAGATAATGAATGTATATATGGTCTTAGCTTGTTAGAAATTATTGTAATTGGCTTTTTATTAGCATTTGCTAGTATTATTTGAGACAGCAATTGAAGGGCTACCAGATGTTTGTAGGGCAGCTCTTGCCTTTTGGTTTTATATTTAATGGAATGAACCAGACAAGTTGTTGTTGAACCCTGTCTGATTAATAAATCTGTGTCTTTGGTCATCCACATCCCACAAGAGCTGTCCATTTGCCTGAAAATGATGTTTTTGTCTAAGTTACTTGCAAATATATGTAATATGATTCAATAAAATAAATTAGTATTCTTTTACTTTATTTTTCCTAATTTAGTTCAATATAATTTATGTATTTTCCAAAGTCCTAATTACTAATAATAGTTCTGAAAAATTAAAATCACCTGAGAGAGGATTTGAGGGATATTATGGCCTTGTTGAAATAAAATAGAAGTTGAAGTTTCCATTTGAGAAAAGTTATTGGCAGAAGCATTTCTCATAGTGCTATTTGATTCAGAAATTATTAGTGGCTGCATTGGATCGCATGGTGGCTGCATATTCTGAACTGGTGATGCCATGTTACTCAATGTCTGAATATTTCATTCCAAGAAAAAAAAGAGAGAATTCATAACTATTAACTTTTAACACGAAAAGCAAAACAAACAACAACAACAATAATAATTAATAATTATGCTAATTAGTCTATCAAAAATTTTGAGTAGATAATCTTTTTATACCTGATCTGGTCTAGCCATGAATGCATCTAAATCCATGCCAAAATCATAGAACATGGGATTCAAAGAAGCAAGCTTCATAGAAAGAAACTGTGGAAAGAAGAAAAAAAAAATAGTGCATGGTTAAATAACAATAACCTGAAAAAAAATGTGTGAATTTTTACAGTTTTGGTTGGGTGAAAATTACAAGTCTGTTTGTTAAAAAGTTCACCTCAACTTGATTTTGTAGGGATTGGACATAGTTAATTATTTCATCCAACATGAGGGCCTTCCCAGTTACCTGTTTATGAGTCAAAGCCAATTCAAGTTGTCAGAAGAAGAAGTGCTGTGCAAACAAAATGAAGACAAAAATGCTGATAATTAAAAACTTCACCTTGTCACAACCTGGAACAAGGGCTTGCAATAGTTTCATCCTTTCACTAATTTTCTCCCTCCTCACCTGAATATCACCCAAAAAAGTTCAGTATAAACAGTTATGCTTTCCAGCTGATGCATGAATATGCCTATCATTGAAATATGTGCAGCCATTAGCTTGGTTTTTACTGGAACATGTGACAAAGTTTTGGTCATGATTTGTGTGCAAAGCGAATTAATATTAACGTAATTGATGCAAGGAAAATATGCATTTAAGGAATAATTAATTAATATGTGATATTTTTTTATATATAATATTGATACGAATATATAATACGTTATTTTAAAAAAAATATTTTATACATATATAATATCTGAGACAATATACAAAATATTGATACAGATGAATTGGTAAATAATTGACAACAAATTTGGTAACTACTATGATTTAAGGCTTTAATTGTCATGACATGGTAATGATGACTATTGAGGGAATTTTGTACCCTTTCTGCTAGGCTGTGGCTGTCTGTGGCTTGGCCCCTCCTTGCTCTTACATGAATGTAGCCTGTGGGAGCATCTTGATCAATTCAGCAGCTTTCTTCTTCTCATCTTTTTTGTATTCTTTAGACTTCTTCTCTTCATCCTCTGTCAAAACTCTGCCACCTTTTCTCTGTTTCTTCTCTATAGCCTAATTATGATATGGGACATAATTTTAAAAATCTAAAAAGAAAAGGGCTCATGCAAAAACAATCCTAATTTGATATTTCAGCATAGAAATTTGAAAAAAAAAAATTGGCTTACTTTTGACTGAGCAGAATTTACTGTAGGACCCTCTTTGGTTTTCCTCTTTTTTTCCATTACTGGCGCCTTCTGAGTAACTTGCTCCCCACTTTCAATTTTATCAGTTACTGATGAAGAATCTGTGCATGTTTTGTTTGTTAAGGAAGTAGTTCCATTATTGCTAAAATTAGTTACTTTTATGCCCTGCTGGTCCAAGAAGCAGCTACTTTCATTAATAGTATTAGATTTTGCAGGGATTTCATGAAGGGATTGAGGTTGGTAAAATTGATGAGGAAAAAGGGTTGTGATATTGTTTAAGTTTTGGTCCTCCAAAAGGCCAGAAATCCTACTCATTTGAGAGCTTTGTAAATAAACTGATGGCTCATGATGTAAAGAAGTTTGGTGTTGTTGGTATGAAAAAGCTGCCATTTGATTGATTGCTTTGGAATTGGAATTGGAATTGGAATTGGAATTGGAAATGGAAATGGAAATGGAAATGGAAATGGATGGATGGATAGATTCTTAGAAAGTGATGGAAGAAGAATGAAGTGAAATGAATGATAGTTACTATTTCTTGAAAGAGAAGAGAGAGGAGGGTAGCAGTAGAGAAAACTGTGGGTCTGAGACAATCTCAAGAGGTCAGGTATATATAAACGAAGAAAGTGAGATATAGCACATCAAGAAATATTGCTTGAAATTCTTCCTAACTCACCATCCTCATGCAGTTTCACATTTTCACTACATTTCGGCTGGTCTTCTCACATACAAATACACTCATTAATAGTCGGATAAGATTCTCGGTGTTAACTTCTCGGTGTTTAGATCAACTATCTGGTCGGTGTTAACTATAATCGACTGACATGTAAATAATTTTGATGTTCGAGCATTGAATAACACCACTAAACATTAAAAAAAAAAGGCATAAAAATAAAAAAATAAAAAAGGATAGTTACAATTTCAAATTCGCATAAAAGATCCATTATTAGTGGTAAGGAAAAAATTGACACTGACGATCTTATATGTACTGACGATCCACACAACGTTTCAAACATGCATGGACATGAGTCAATAATTTTTGAGCTTTTAATTATTTGGTGTGCGATAATATATTTTTGAGTTTTTAAGTATTTGGTTTGCCATAATTTTGTAGGTTAATTATGACGAGCATGGAAGGATGAAAGATCATTGTTCTGAGGCAAAGTTTTTAATAAGATAAATGAATAAAGTTCGATAATGATTTTCAGTTCCCAAACCTTTAATTTTTAAGGTAAAAAATATTTTTAGTCCTCAAAGTTTGGTCCTGTGACATTTTTAGTCCCCAAAGTTTCATAAAAAACAAATTATGCCTCTCATTTTTCAAGTTTCAATTTAATTAGGACAATTGACATTAAAATAGTATAATTTTGATTTCTATGACTGTACTCCAACAAAAAATTACCCTTTATCTTTTACTTTCTCTTGCCTAAACTAATAAAAATAGCTTTTTTCACATAATTTTGAACAAAAAAGTATACTACTTTTATGTCAATTGTTCTAATTGAGTTAAAAGTTAAAAGATAGGGGACATGATTTGTTTTTGTAAAACTTTGGGGATTAAAATATCACAGGGCCAAACTTTAAAAATTAAAAATATTTTTTACCCTAATTTTTGTGAGGTTCCTTTCAAAACTAGTAAAAAGCTAGTACTATACATAGTAAAAGTCAAATTTGTTGAATAGCGCTCCCCTAGGTCTTTTCTAGTAAAAGTCAAATTTGTTGAATAGCGCTCCCCTCTGGTTCTTTTCTACCAATTTATGTGTATTGAATAAAATTTGGGGTTAATTACATTTACCTCAACCCTGAAGTTTGACTATATTATCGATTAAACCCTTTGATTTCATGAAATTATAGTCAACCCCCTTGAATATTTAAATGTTTAACAATTACCACCCTACCGTCAATTGTCGTTAGAAGAAGTGTTGATATTAGCAAAAAAATCCCCAAAATACCCTTACTATACCGTTTAAAAAATGCCATCGTTTTAATGATAATTCCATAAACCCAACCATAAGAATACAAACTCCAAACCCAAAACCAAACTCAAATCCAAATCCAACCCTAACACCTCTCTTTCCCTTCCTCTCCTGGTCCCAAACCCATAACCCAATCCCAAACCCAAACTCAAACCTAAACTTTCCCAACCCCCATCGTTCTTTCTATCTTTTCATCCCATTCTTCCCTTCTACCACCTCCTCTTGAACCACCAGATCTCTCTTCCTCTACCTCTTCATCCAACTAACTCAAATCAAAACCAAACTCCCCTCTCTCCTCTTCTTCTTCAGCCTTTGTTTCTCCCTTTTCCTCCTACCTTTCTCCTGCCCCTCCAACTCCCAATAAAGGCCATTATACAAAAAAGATAGAACAACACATAAAAAATAAAAAAAATAGAGCCCCACGCCCTCCAATAATCACTCATGTTTTTCGATTTTGCAAGAGAGAAAAAAATAGACCAAAATGGTAAGAACCTATTAATCTATATCTTCGAGGAGGGGAGAATTCACACACGGCCATCTATTTGTTTTGTTGATGGAAATCAGTAGAAGAAATCAATGAGAATTTTGTGGACCAAACTATTTCTCTTATTGATGGAAATCAGTGGATGAATTCTTGTATGTTAATTTCCTTTTGAGAAATTTGTGGAATGCATGTTGGAAATTAGTTGATGTGGTGATGATATTAATTTTGGTGTAGGGAAGTAAAAGTGAATCTTTTGTGAGGTTAGGATTTGTAATTTTAGTAGAAGGAGGAGGAGGAGGTGGAGGAGAAGACAGTGGTGGTGGTGGTGGTGGTAGAGGTGGAGGTGGAGAAATTTGGGACTAAATTGGACTATAAAAGAAAAGTGTGATGAATATTATATTGATCTAAAAAAATTCAGGGATTAATAAAGTAGTATGAGATAAGGGTAATTTAGTATTTTCACTTACTACATTAATGGCAGGTAATAAAAGGGGAAATTTGTAATTTTGTCAAATTATAGGGTCCGATTGGTAATATGGCCAAACTTCAAAGGATGTAAATATAATTAACCCTAAAATTTGTTGAATGCATGTTTAAACATTAGTTACTAAGGCCTTCTTCTCAACGACTTATGAAAAGTTATAAATTATTTTTTCAAATAAAAAAAAAACTTTTTTTAATAAAAATAAGTCTAAAATTACTTTTAAAAAGATTTTTTAATTTATTTAGACATGAAAAAATAAAAAAAATTAATTTTTATCCACAAATTTTTTTGAAATTTTTTTTTTTATTTAAAAAAAAAAAAAAAACTATTGAAAACAAATCTTAGATATTCACACACATCCACATATATTCATAGATTTAGTGATCACTACCCCTGTGCATTGAACAGTGGAAGGTATGGCGAAGGTGGGTCCATCAAAGATATGAACTTGTATATACAGACAACTCTGCCATTGTACTGATTTAATAATCGTCAATCCTATGGTCACAATCCTCACAAGTAATTAATTTGTAAAAGATTACTATTTACAACAAACTTGTCAGTAACTTTTATCAGTAGCCACTTTTTTTTCTTTTTTTCTTTTTTTTTTGGGTTCAATGACTCAGTGTTAGTCTCAGTGAATCAGATGTATAATACAAATACTGCATCATGATTCAGATCTTCAATTAATTTGAATGACAAGTCATGCTAATAATTTGAGCAAAATCACAATCATTATTTTCAGCAAATTTTTTATAAAAGTATCTTAATATTTTTTTAATGAAATATATGTAAAATAAGAAAATAGTTACAAAACGTGCTTAAAATGATTACAAAATATTATTAAGGGAAAAAAAAAATAATTATCCAATCAATACCAAAGATTTCAACATAGGCCCTCGGCTGCTAGAAGAAAAGACAGTATTAATATGCAGCTGCTTTAATAATTTATCAAAGGAGTTATTTGGAGTTTAATTGGTCACTGTGGAAGCCAGATTTATACTGTTTTTTGAAAATCTTGTTATAATAGAATTTGTTTTTCTTTATTCTTATGAATTTAGAAAAACTAATTGAAAATTGGGTTTTAGATGAACATTTTCTCAATTGTATTGTGTCTAATTACTCAATGAGCAATTTGTGATATAAAGTGATGGGAAATACTTAGATAGATTTGATTTTTTACTTTATTTATAGATCTTGTAGTATAAATTAAATGTATGAAATTTATGACATCAGTTGATATAAGTAAGATTTTATAAAATTTAATTTTGATAACAAAATTTATAAATAAAATTAAAAATAAAATTTATGATAGTATTTTTTCTAAAATAATCAATTATCCACTGTCCCATTTGCACCTGGAAATGGTTAGAAAGGTCACTATGTAGGGCTGTCACGCTGAAATGAGGAGAGGACCCACAAGTTTCATTTCCCTTTTTTGTTTTATTGTTTAGATGTAAATAATACATCATGTAATTACAGCTACAAAATTATGTGTACATAGTAGAAAAGCGTGTTAATTTTGGCTCTATCTTAAAACAATTGTAAAATGGACCTTACTGTGATTCAAGGTACTATATCTTGAACTTCTTCGTCCGAATTAAAACAAATTACTAATATGTCTTGATCCCGATTATAAAGTTCAAGATATGATTCGGATTAAGACAAATTACTAATGCGTTTTAATCCAAACCATGAAATCTCTAAAATATAATACTTGAATCGAGTCCATCCAATAATGCTCCATCCTAACCCTTCAAAATTTTCTGTTTGTGTTGTATAGGATTTTAGTCATCTTGATCGTGAAAGTGCAAAGGTGAGGCCAATATCCAAATCATTTTCGGAAGGAGTATTGGAAGGAAAAAACATCTCTAGTAGAAAATATTTCTTTCAATTAATTTAAACTTGTAATACGGAGTATTGAAATACTCATTTATCTTTTGAGAGAAGGAAAATGTTGAGCCAAGTAAATCTGATATTGTTTTGTTGGCTCAAGATAAATAAACAAGATGTGCTTTCTTAAGTCTCTCCTAATGTGGTGGCAATGATTATATGATAGTGTATAAATGTTTAAAAGATATAACGGTATAATTATGTTAACTATGTTACATGATTGTAAAATTTTCTCAATGTTTTATCTAGTTAACTAGACATGTAAATTAATTGTCGATAAGTTGCTGATTTTGATCAGATTGAGCACTACACGAACTTGTACACTTAAACACGGGTACCAATTTACGTAACATTTGCCTCAAAAATGTTATTACAACTGGAATTAAGCCTAGGTAGTTTTGCATAGTTTAGTCTTCTCTTTTCTTCTGTACTAAGTTGACTGAGGGCCTAACACTTAGGTAAACAAACAAGCGAAAATGATAAAATGATAGAGTATGGACGTGTTACTAGATTTGTTAAACAAAGTTAACGAAATTCGACTAATATTAAATTGTAGATTCGTGATTAAATATGATTGTGTCACATAAATTATCTTTGATAAGTAATTTTGAATTTGTAAGTTTATGAATTATTTTTCATAATCTATATCTTTAACTTTGTACTAACAGTAGCCTGAATGCCCTAGAATATTATACTTTGTCATTTTAGGGGTAAAATACTAGAATGTGGGCGTATATATCATAAAAAAGCGTGGATTTGAAAGCTCAGAGCGACAGTCCCCACCCACATTTGATTGCTATTAGCATGAACAAAGTAGAAAACTCTAAAAGAACTCGTAGCTTCAATGCCCATGCTGAAGCATATATGTTGTTCATGAAAGTAACTACAAAGTATCATCCAAAAAACTAGTGAATATTTGCCAATCGAACAATGGCTGTGTTCAAGCATGATTTTTTTTTTCCATCAATTAATTACCATAAAATACCAATCTTTTATGTTGTGAAAAAATAACGAATTTTTTTTAATCTAGTTTAATAATATTATTATCCATCTTACTCTAGATATGTGATTATTAACGATATTAAGAAGGTTTAAAAAAGAAAAAAACGAAAACATATATAGATATGTTATATTATATAGACTGTGTTCATCCTTTATGGCTTGGAAAAGGATGTTTATCAACTCATTGGGGGGTAACTTAATTTACAAAAAGATAATCAACACACAAAAACAAAGTTTTCCAAAGCTAATAGTATATAATTGCCTTTGGCATTTATCTTCTTTTGCTTAAACTAATTTGATTCTAATTAGATTAGTCAACCATTTTTCCAAACCAAATTTGTGCCGATTGTCACCAAATTACTTGAAAATGTATAAGAAGCAAAACCAAATGACCATTTCATGCAGCATGTTGCCTTTGTCCAATCTGTGTTACAGGTGTAAATTAGGTAAGCAATCATGCATGCATGCTAAGAAGCACCTGGAGAAAAAAGGGTCATCGTAGAAGCCCCGTGTCAAAAGCCGCTTCTTGGGCCGTGATTATTAGCTTTCAAAACAATTATTGACAAATGATTTGTAATATCATAAGTTTAAAATTTTTTTGTTAAAATTAATTCACGTAATAAAATTATATTAAATTATCATTTTTTAATTTTAGATATTTAATCGAATTTAATTCTTTTTTTTTTTTTACAAATTTAGTGACATATAAGTGATGTTTTTTACTTTATCACGTAGATGAACTAAAATTATTTTGGTTATTGCTCAATGATAATGATATCAAGGAATTTTCTCTCTTTCGGTTATTTGGCATGTTTTATTTTTTAGTTTCTTTTAGGAAATAGTTATAGCTGTAAAATATTTATCACTTGATTTATCTTGGAATATTTATGGGGGAAGTTATAAAGGAAATAGCTATTATTTTTAGAATATTATTTGAGAATGTATTGAAGTAACTTTTTAATGAGATATATGTAAGATAAAAATAAAGGTGGTTAAAAAATGCCTTATGAAAAAATTACAAAATATTATTTACAGAATAACAAAAAAAATTCGCGCTTTTAATTCAAACAGATAAATATATCACCAAAGGCAATTCCATGATATATCACTAGAGGCAATTCCAACTGTGAAATTATCTACTTAAATAATTGCATATTTTTTTTTTTAAGCACCTTTTTCTAGCACTCACTAAATTCTATCTAGATGTGTATAAGAAACAGAAAAATAAAGGAGAAATTAAAGGAGAAAAGAAAGGAAAACATGTTTCTGATTTTCGGATGCCAATTGCTCGGACAAAACGTGCGATTTGATTGCAAAATCTTCATTTACTATTTTAGCTAGTTTCTCAAAATATGTACGTTATCTCGAATGAATTTACGCATATTACACGATAAAATTTTTGAATTTCCAATCATTTGTCAAATCAAACGGATCACGCCTGCAACTTTCTATCATCAAACTAATGCCATCTTTGTTTGTTTTACAACAGAGAACAAAGGACCATAATTTATGGTTTTTGGTTTTTTTTTTTCCTTTTTATTTTTGGTGAACATTATTTGTATTTTCAATCCACGGTGAAAGTATCGTGATTTTCGTGGCAATATGCATTCTGTATTATCTATATTTACATGGTTAAATATCCTCAAAACAGGTTCATGAACATGCCCCTTTAGTTCACAATTAACATATTGACTAAATAAGAAATTCTTAACCCATGGAGTTATATTCAAACTTTGCTGGTGCAGTTTGAATTTAGCATGGTTCTTATACAAACAAGGCAACTTTCGTGGAGCTGTTTAACCAATCCAAATGGCAAGATTGGTTGTACCTCATTTGAAAGATAAAACATATTTACAATTGTCAAAGTACAGCTTAAATAGATAAGATACTTTTCTACCATCTATTAGTTATAACTTTGAGTCACACGCTAGAGAGTAAGGGGAAGAGGTGAATTTTTCTGGAAAAAAAAAGGGTAACGTTTTATTATTAGAATCTTCTTGTCATATATTAAGAACGAAAAAAAATAAAGAAAAATTAATTCCTCTTGTTATATTAAACTCAAGGAACAAATTGTATGGATATTTCATGTATCAAATATGTGAATGTATAAGGAAATCTCACATTGTATACTTATTTATAGTTATTTGTTTCATATTTGTCAAAAGCACTCTTTCAAAATATTGGTGATTTCTTTGAAGAATTTTATGCATGACAAATGCATGTAATGCATGAAATTTTCCAAAGAAATGAGCAAAGACAGTCAGTCGAATAATAAATATTGATTGAATTTGACCAATAACTAAAGTTTAAATAGTTTTTAGATTAATAAGTAGCACCCTCTTGCGTAAGATTTATCACGTACAGCTGGCACAACTCATCATATATAAATGACACCTTATCTAAGGTTGATGTGTTGTCCAAAAACACAATTATATTAAAGAACTAGAAAAAATAATCACGTGTGTTGCACTTGTGACATTGTTGTTAAAATTTTTAATTTTTAAAAAATTAAATAAATGATTCCAGAATGATAATAAAGACTATTAAACCTATAATTTGTTTGGTTCACAAACTGAATGAGACATAATGTCTCATCTTCGGACAATTAACTATAGGATGAGTTATTCGGATGATTGATTCAGTTATCTAGAGTTTAGTTGATATTGAATTTCATAGTATATCTTAAAAATAATAACTATCTTATATTTGGTTGAGGATTAGATGAGATCAAATTACTATTTTACTAAATAATATACCCCTAAATTTACATTTTATTTTTGGTAATCCAACAAATAATATTCAAATAATGTTCATGTAATTATAATATTCTTATCGACGCACTAACCTAAAAAATCTGTTAACCTAATCCATTTCGAACCATAAAAATTGGGTATATGAGCCATTGAATGTTACTGGTTCAGGTATTAAGATTAGAGAGTTAATAATTTGCAACTCAGTATAACCTGACCTAATGCATATATTGAGTCAATTATGTACTATGACCTAACAATAAAGGACTTTTACTCCATCTATACTCATTTACAGGTGTATATGTGTAATAACCTACATTTTTATTACGTTTAAAAATTAATTTTTTAATTTTACATATTAAAGTCTAATATTAAATGATTTTTTCTTTTATTTTACTCAATTATAGGGGTATTTGTGTAATTAGGTAGTCAAATTTTTTATTTTTTAAATTTTGAAACACAAAATTGTCATAAATGTGTTATATATTAGGTCGAGTACCTATGTCAAAGGACAAATATCAAGTAATTTTCTCTTGACCTACTAAAATCAGGTTGGGTCGCTTATTGTGCATATAGACCTAATGCCGATCTATGAATATCCCTAAATCCAACATAATATCATATGATGTAGGGTCATGAAATTTATTAGGAGTAAATTAATCAAAATTTTTATTATCCCATCTAGGAGTCATCCCAGATGACTAATACCATTTCCCCATGGTATTGTTTTATCCCTTCCACAAGGGATTAAGTTGATTAGTTGGATAACAATTTCACTTAAAAAAAAAAAAAACCAATCAAACATAGGACGACATAGGATTAGTTATCCAATCCTACGATTGATCATCCCATGAACCAAACGGACCCTAATTATTCAATATATTTGTTTTTTGATTCTATAATTACTGTTACATTTATTTTTTTAATTTTTATTCTTTTTATTTGTTCATAATAATCATCCACATATGTTATATAGTACAGTATTAAAATAAAATTATTTTCTTCTAAAAAAATTAAACAAAATTTCTATTTTATAAGAACAATGTGTCATATTTGAATTCTAAAAAATAATCATATTTGATAATGATTATTAATTTTGTAATTTTTATGTTGGAGCAAAATTTTGATATTAAAAAGAAGTTTAGTTGAATTCCAAAAAAAAAAAAAAGAAGTAAATTATAATGAATAAAATTTGTTGCACGTGCAACAAAAAATTTCTACCAGCTATTACATTTATTCCAAAATATTGTATAAACCTAAGGAATTTTGTTATGCTAATTTGAAATATAAATATAATAAATATATAGTGGTAATATAAATTATAAAAAATAGATAGTTAGGCATTAAAAACTTATTTAATTAAGAATATATTAGGTGTGACAAAAACATAGGTGGAGGTATTCTTAAAAAATAAGTAATTAAATAACATTTAATTATGTTTTCCTATTGGAATTTGTATTTCATTAAGGCGGGTATTTAGGCATCATAAAAAAGGTAGAAACAAAATTAATTATATTTTCCTATGGAAATTTATATTTAAATAAGGGCGGGTATTTTAGGCATTAAAAAAAAGGAGAAAAATAAAAATAGAGAGAAATAACTCACACATATAATAGAATAATATTTTGCAATTATATATAGGATCATTATCATACTAGTAATCAAGCTAAATTTGTTCTCCCTAAATTGTCCAAATTAAGTTTTGGATACAAAGTGTTACAATTAGAAAATTTGACGGTTTTGAAATAATTACCAATACACATATTTTTGTACGAGAAAAGAGGGAAAAGGGAAGGAGTGTTAGATAAAAAAAATTGGGTGGGGGAGGACAAGAGAGTATATATATACATATAATTCTACAATTTCGTTGAGTTTCAAGACTTATACAGTATAAAATTTTAAAATACAAAGTATTATAATGTCTAAATTTTTAAAACCAAACTTATCTAAGTTTTGGTCGGTGAAAGTAATACAACTAATTAATTACAAAAAGTCTTAATTAACCTCTGGCTCTGGGATCCTTCCTGTTACTGAGTTTAAAGTTTCCTACTTAACTGGTGCCGAAGGATACGTCAATCAGACAATTTTTAGTACTTTTGTTTGTTTTGGGAGGGAATGGAAGAGAAGACCGGATCGAAGAGGGAGGGGATGTATCTATTCTAAGACGACCATGACTTGCATGCACAAAAACCTAACGTGGCCGTACGTACTTCTTTCATAATCTGGTTAAAATCTTACTCGCAGCCTCAGCCAGTCATTATTACACAAATTACTGCTGGTAAGGAAATTTATAACACAAATAATAATAAAAAAATTATCCATTTGGATGGCTAAATTATTTATTATTTTATGAATAATATTCTTATATTGTAATTATTTTCTAACACGCTTTTTAATTACTATTTTATTTCACATACATCCCATCTCAATAATATCTTAAGAATAATAATCATCCAAATGATAACAGATTTGAATAAATTCACTCAACTAATATTTTCAAATGTTTATTCTTGTATTCTTTTACGTGTAAATCACATTCTTAATATAAAAAGATTTAGTGTTGAGGATAGAAAATTTTCGTTTTCCAAGCGGTCAAACAATACTTATAACCTATAGTTGTTTTTGTCTAGTATCCGACCAATTAAAAACTTCAAGGAAAGATACAAAAGAATCTTGCAGGGGCGACATTTTTACTTGTCTAGGCAAAGGAAATGTGGAGCAGGCAGGGAATGTTAAAAGATCAAATAAAAGTTGACTCTCCCACGTTGATATTGTTTAGATTGAATAGATATACGTTTGTAATTTATTTTACAATTTAAAAGAGGTAAGTTATTGTGATGCCCTCTTTCACCTGCTCTTTGAAAATTTTTAAATAAATCTGGTTAAGGTCATTTATCCCCATTGTGCATTTAAAAAATAAACAAAATTTTACTCTCCCAAGTAGTAGAAATTATCAATTGTTCATTTATTTTCACAAAAGTTGCAACACTCTTATGTACTTATTAGCATTAGAAAGAGCTTCCAATACTAATATTTTTTTGTTAAATAATTGTGTGAGAGAGAGAGAATTGTTTTAGCTTTAATTTTCTCTATGCTTTTGCAATAAATAGAGGTCTAAATTCATAATGGTTAATAGAATGAACCAACTAGCTAGGGCTGCCCCTTTAACTTAAAGCTTTAAGATTGGAAGCATCCCAATAATGCAGCGAAGCTAAAATTTCGGATGCTGTCTATTGTATGCAGACATTACCCTATGATTACCACGTTAGTTGTGTAGATTCACTACAGCTCCCATGTAAAAAGGAAAACTTTACCAGGGTTGACTCAACCACTAGAGTAAAAAGGTTGACCTTAAAAATAATAATAATAATAATTTAGTAGTTATGCTTAAAATTAAACAAATAATAAGATATACGACTAATTTTATTTTGTATCCCTTAACCAATATTTGATTCTTATTTTGCATCTCAAATTTTAGTTTTAGATATTTCGCATCCTAAACTCTCAAATTTGTCCCACTTCAATCCTTTATTTAACGGCATCTAAAAAGTTAATGAAATTTTTTCGAGTATACAACAAATTCAGTAGCATGTACAACAATATTTTTGCGTGTAACAACTAAGATTCCGTTAACTTTTTTGACGGTGTTATAAAAGGAGTTAAAGTGGGACAAAATTGAGAGTTGAGAGTGCGAAGTGTCGAAAGCTGAAATTTAAGATATAAAGTGAGAATTAAGTATAAATTGAGAGGTACAAAATAGAATTAGTAGGATTTGCCAATTTTGCTTCAATTTAGAAAGATATTCCACCTTGCTGCAAAACCAAATGCCAACAAATTGTGCATTAATTATTATTTACATGAATTAAAATTTTATTCAGTATTAGTATTTAGTAACCCTAGCCCAAAAAAATAAAAAATAAAAAGATTCTGACCCTCTAAATTCACAATACTAGTTAAGTTTCATAAATTCACGCAGAATTTCTTTATCCACTTCATTCATTCCCAACATGTTTTATTAGTAATCTTATTTAGTAATTTTTTTTAAATATCGCATTTTGAAAGAGAGAATTTTCTTTTTCACCTCCTTCGACAATTAGGGTTTTAGCAACTTATTTTGCACACACACAAACTTGTGTGTGTGTGTGAGAAGAGAATGGGAGTAACATACATGTAGAGGTCGTAGAAGTATTTTGTTTGCATTTTATTGTATCTTTAATAGGACGCACGAGGGATAAATCCATCTACGGATAGAGGCGTGTCCACCGCAAACAAGTAGTCGGCACCGAATAGTGAATGTGAGGTTTCATGTTTGGGTCTCTATTAACTGTATACAGTTTTTCTTTCTAATTTCTTGTCACCTTTCATAAAGAATGTGAAAGCTTTAATTGATCTAGATTACCATGTTCAACCAACAAATTCTTTTTATTTTTTTTTCTTTTTTAAGGGACATCTTCCATCAACGCAACAAAAAGACAAATTTTATATATTGCTACAAAATATTTTCTAGATTAGGAGTTTCTAAATTAACTTTTTAATTCTCGAGACCAAAGGCTAAACTTAATTAGCATTTATCTAAGAAAAAGGGAAAAGAATTTCCAGGTGCTATAAGAATGTTGTTGTTGTTTTGTTATGATATTGCTAGTATTAGCAAAACAAAGGGAAATGATTGCATGTAAAAAAGGATATTAGACTCGGGAAATACTTATGTTAACTCTATTATTAGTTTTACTTATAAATCATACCGAATAAATTAAATTTTATAGAATAAATGATATTAATTAATTAAAAAAATTTAATAAAATTTGATTTTTACCGCAATATATAGGTAGTTAGGGTTCAAAAGCAATCTATCCAGATATTTTCCATCTGACTCAATGTATTGGAAACATGATGAGTTTTCTTGAGACTCTTGGTTAGTTTCTTATTTCCCAAGATCGTACAACACAATTAGATCTGCTTTTTAACTACCAGGAACTGTGTCACATGTTACATCTATCGCACCAAATGCTGGAAAAGACGGAACTTAATTTTATACAGCATCCCATGTTCACAAGGATATATCCTTCTTTATGTAGTATTTTATATATGTGTGTGAAAAAAGTAAAAAAAGAATGGGGCGTTACAACGATAATAATGACAAAGAGTCAAACTTGAAACATTGCTTAAAGAAATGTGATTTGACTTTTATTCCATTAGAGTTTTCCTTAGACACAAAAAAAAAAAAAAAAAAAAGGACAATACTAAAAATTTATATAGGCAGCTTTTGCGATTAGTAGCATGACTTGGCTAAATATGGGGGTCATCTTTGTATACTGAGGAACAATAATGTAGCCAAAGGGAGCAGAATCTAACAATGCTTCTTCCATTTAAATCGAGTCATCAGTGAACATCAGCATTTAAAGAGCTTGATAATTGTATTGATGGGTAGAAACAGTGCTCATGTAAAGACGCTGGCTGCTTTATTCCTAGCTGGCTAACTTGGACGGCGACGAAGACTTTGATGAAGATTTTAAGGATGATTTTGTAGACTACGAAAGCAATGGCTAGAGGTTAAAATGGGAAAAGAGATTAGCAATGCAACAAGGGCTTACATGGATAAGACTAATGTTGGACAAAAATCAAGGAATTAGGAGAAGAAAACAACAAGGGAAAGATAAAAAGGGAAACCCTACGTACCCTTCTGAGAACTAAAAATATAAAAAATACAATAAAATAAAACCAATCAAGCAATACATAATCCGGTATTGTTATCAATGATCCCTTAAATTAATAATCGAAACAACTAACCAACCGCCCATTAAACTGTCGGCCATTAGAACCAACTTAAATCTCTTGTAGGTCTAGAAGTGTAGGGATCAAATTATGGTGCCTACCTTCAAAAGCAGGCTACAAGTAATAGAAGATTAGTTGATTATTAGTATAGCATTAATCTTCAAAACTTCTATTAGCAAGGATAATCTTTGTAAAAAAACATAGATCAAAAGTTGCTAATATACGGCCTACACATTCATTTTAACTGACAAGAAAACTTGAGCATATTCTTTTTTATTTGGAGCTAGCTATTTGTGAGAAATCATAATAGGAGAACTGTTTTGATACACATCTTGTTTTGTATATTTGTCACCGTTTCCTCTCGACGAAATACCTCAATAATTACCAATCCAAATTACTAGCTCATGAAAGTGGCTTCAGAATCGGGTCTATAAGGAATATTTTAATAATTTTATTTGCATTTTAAATTTCAGTGTCTAAATGGGTGAAATATTAAATATTTGACCATAATAACAACATTAGGTATAAATATCAAATGACAGGTCAGGTTCATTAATTATTTTTCTAATTATTCTAACTCTAAATTTTCATTGAATTGTTCTCTTTTGTCGAAATTCTTATTTAAGTGTCGGAACCCACTTCGAAAGATAAAACTCTGACCTTTTTTAGTTTTTACAGGTAATCTAGACGTGAATACTATGCACGATAATCAACCTTAACTTTGAACAATAGAGCAAACCCTAACTTAAATTTTTATATGAACACTATCAACTTGCATGTTTCATCTCATTTGCAACTTGCAAACAAATACAGTATACACTCGATGTCTTGATAAAATGAAATAGAAAAGGAATTTGGATACCAACTCTGGCAGCTTGAATTCATATGTAGACATGGACAAGTAGCAGTAGATTATGCTTATGCATCCAATTGATGGAACAGTTCTGCTTTTTGCACAGAAACACACAAATCTCCTTGATAATGAAATTTCATGCTTGTGCAATCCCAAGTCCTGATATCTCTATGGATTGGACTGCCCATGTATATATGGACATTTCAGTCCATACAACTCCCAATTGGGTCTGAATTGATTTTGTTTGAACTACATTTGCACTTCATTTTTCTTTCTAAATTGTACATAGGGTTAATCAAAATTTCATTTGTCCCCCTAATATTTAGAATCACTGTCAAAAATTAGTCCCTAAATTTATTTTTAAAAATTTAAATTCTTCCATTAAATCCAGGTCAACATTCATTATCTTTTTGACCAAATACCCTTATTCTCTCTTCTTCTTCTTCTTCTTTTTCTCATTTTGTGATTTATTTTTTCCTCTCTCATTTTTGTTGAAATGATTTTAATAATTTTTTATTATTTATCACTATATATCAAATTTCATCAAGCTTTATTTATGGAAAGAAAAAAAAGACATTTTGAGTTTCATAGAAAAATTTATCAACAAATGAATTTGGGTAAAAAAAAATCATTTTAGACAAAAAATTTAACACTGTTAGCTTTGACCTTTCATCCAGGGACTTAAGTGCCTAAAAAGTAACATTAACTATTAAAGTGATAGTGAGTCTAAATTTTAAGAGGTAAAGTGAAATTAATCCTTGTACATATTCTTATTCTTGTCCAATTAGCGGCATGCAAATCAATTCAAATTGATAACACCCCAAGTTCGGGTGATTCAAAATACTTAACCCAAGTTGTTAATAGCCACGATACAAGGTTTTATAAATAATACACTATTCTCCCCTACTTTCGATGTGGGACGAGGTATAAGTTTTACCCCTCCTTTAGGCTTTGCATCCTTGCAAAGCTCAAATTGGGGTTCAATAATATGTCACATACACCGCATAGCACAGTTTATTACTACTGGCCTAGTTTCACCCCGTGCAGAGATCACACGAGATTTGCTCTAATATCAATTGTAACAACCTGGGTGTGGGTTGGCCCAACAACTTTGTAGTTAAAACAACAAGTTAAAAACGTTTAAATCAAGTTGTTAATAACTCACAATCTTAAAGTATTATAAACAATACACTATAAGGATGGCTCGAACAGAGCATCACACAAACAATTAAATCTTTTATTTCTTTGCTTCCCCAAAGATGAGTTGTAATAAATTCTACTCATTTGATAAATCAAATCGATAACCTAAGTTATAAGATTCGAGTTACACTTATTATTATAATGATTCTAAGTGGGTTCTTTGAAGTTTGAACTACCTGGCCTATGTAACATAATTCTACTATCTTAATTTAGGGTCTTATACTCCACAGTCCATTTATATTTCTTTCATAGTGAATGAATAATGCTAATAGTATCTATACGAAAATTTTATAATCTTGTAACGAAATTATTCTATTGTATTTTAAAAATTTATATATTATAATACTTGTATCTTAAAAATTTATACTTTATTAATACTTAAGGCACAACAAGATAGTTTCATAACGAAATTATAAAACTTCTCCTATCTATATGTTCAATGTTTGCAGTCTTAGGGAAAAAAACTTCAACTAGCAAACCAGATATCTTTATCTTTGGGTATTTTCAAGTATCAATCAAGGGGAAAGGAAAAAAAAAAAAAACATATTGATGGGACAGAAAGGAACAAATATTTTGTGAGTAACCATTAAGTACATTGACAAAGTATATATTTGAGAATATAGTGACATTGTCAATGCTTCTTCTAAGAAATTACTTACAAAGCCAGCCAAAACCATGTTTGACAGAATTCTTTAAAGATGGAATCAAATGTTTCAAGTAGTCAATTCATATTACCATGCAGTTATCTGTAAACGCGCAATTTATATCAAACCGAAATATCATTGTGATTTGAAGTCACGTTCAACATCAGAAAAAGGCTAAGTTAGAAGGATTTCAGAAAGATATTCATTTGCCAAAAAAGCAGAGTTCCGTGCTATTTTGTACCTTGAGCATATCCTTGTTGATGTAAAAGTATGAGAGCTGGAAATCACAAAGAAAAACAACAAAAATGAGCAGATGACAGGTAACAGTTATTTTAGTTGTATTTTCCTGAATCTTCAAACCATTAGAAAGGAATTTTCCTTTCTTTGGCTTTTGCCCTACAAACAATACCATTTGACAGTACGTATGACGAAAATTTGGACCGTGAAAAATGAACACAACTTTTTGAGTTAATATTTTATATAAGTAGAAAATTTTCCATATCATTAGATGTGGATGCATGACAAGTGTACAAATTAAGGAAGAAAATTTAATTAATTAATAATAATTAATAATAATAACAATTTAATATAATACCTATGCTCCAAAAATTTTTATCAATCACTGCTTATTTAAATGATTCCGGTGTATAAAATTCATACATATTTTTTTATGTGTGATTCCGAGTCCAATTCTAAATTCAAGATGTGATCCAAGCACCCCTCAATCTTCATTCCCAAGTGCCACATTTTTAATGGCCGAAGAACAGAAAAGCCCAACTTTAGGTAAACAAATCTTATTCACTAAAATTTCTACCTTTGTAGTTGTGCCCACCTGGCAAACCCAAATTTATTCTATCATTCCATATCAGAAAAAGCCCAAAATTTCATAAATGGAATCTGACCCACAAGTCATCAAAAATCAATTATCCACTCCAATTTACTAGACATCAAATCCATCTTCCAAATTGCAAGCCCATTTTACTTCTCTTGGCCTCCATTTTTTTTATTTTTTATTTTCTCTTTTCTCCCTTTTCTCCTTAAAATGAAAATTTCATACTTTACTATTCTCTAACCCCTCTTCCCTCAAATCCCTTCTTAAACCCTAAACCCTAAAAACCTTCTGTATACTAAATTCTGACCATATAAAAAAAAATGTCAGATTGAAATAACCAAAAATTCAATCTTTTCTGTTCTCTTTTTTTTTTTTGGTTGGGGGTTGAAATGGCAATTTCAACTGCTTTTGGATATTATTGTCGCCCTCATTTCTCCCTCCGCTCTCCTCTTCGCTTTTGCTTTCACCAAGTATAATATTTTTTAAATTTCTTTATTATTTATCTATTATAATTTTCAAATGACTTTAATCTTTTTTCCTTTTTTAATTTTGGGTTTTTGATTATTTGTAGGTACGTTTAAGCTGTGCAGCAATTGAGACAATTGATGAGGCAGAGAATGAGAAAAGTAATTGCCTATATTATTTATTCAATTTTTGTTGGAGGGTAAGAGTGTTTTGCTAGTGAAATCTTTTGCTTTGTTTTATATTTTATTCTTGATTTTTTTTTTCTTTTTTTGTGAAATGTAATTGAAGGTGGTGAAAATATTGGTGGTGATAGTCAGAAGGCACCCCCATGGAAAAAGTTGAATTCTGTGGACTTTGGAATTCGAACTTCGATGATTCCCAGGACGACAAGAGCAGTTCTTAATGGGCTCAAAAGAAAAGGTATAAGCACTTTTGCATATAATTGTATATGGTTTTTTTTCTTTATTAGGATTGGATGTTTTAAGTGTTGAATGGATTCAAATGAACATTGGTTAGTTGAATTTGTATCGAATTGCTCTTATATGTTGTTCAAGCTTTGAGTAACGAATTTGCAAGTTTAAATTTTTATTTAATGATATTTGAGAACTGTTAATAGTTAATATGTGTAACAGTAGGAAATAATTTTTCAGGTTTAGAAAACAAGGGATTTTTCGAACTAAACCCAAATAAAATGGTGAATCTGATTAAGTTTATTTAGAGAAAAATTAGCCACTATACCTTTGTGGGGAGATTATTTACGAAAACTTTATGCCTCTGTCAACGTTTCTTTGTATTGTTCCTTAATTAAAAGGTTTTTCCCCCTTTTTTCGTTACCATCATTGGATATTACAAATTAAGTATCCTATATCAAGTTATTATTCTTTTCCTTTTATTTTGTATGTATGGTCACGTATCATATTAATAACTGCATGCACATTCTCCAGTTCTCTTCTACTTGAATGCTGCTTCTAGTTCTGTATAAGGAAATCCTCCCTCTGTTCTATTATAGGATTTGAAGTTTACCTTGTTGGAGGATGTGTGAGGGACCTTATTTTGAAAAGAACACCAAAGGATTTTGATATCATTACTTCTGCTGAACTTAAAGAGGTTAGTCTTCTTTCTTTCAGGTTTCTTTTATAAATGAGGAGTATTTCTTTTAATGGCATCTTGATTTTTGAGACTAGTATTTCTTGAAACCTTTTCAATCTTTTAGTTTGGAAATGGGCTCATAATGATCAAGTCGGCAAAGCAACAAATACTTTGATTTCCTCTAGAGAATCAGTTTCTTGCACTTGGATTTTCTTTTTCTCTGTTTTTGATTCCGATCAATATTATACAACACATTGTAGATGCCTTATCGTAGCCTGGCTTGCCTTAAGAAGGCTGATTAATTCCCTAGCAGACTCTTTTAATAATTTATTGTCACTTCTGTGAAATAAACTAGAAAGCATTTTTTTACGTCTAACAGCATGTTCATGGGCATACAAATATTAATTCTCTCTATTTCGAAATTAAAAATCATACCTTCCTTTGTTTATATTCAAATAATATGTACCTCTCAAAAATGGAGTTTTTTTATTTTAATAATTGGGGTTGGGTCCGTTAGCATAGTATAAATATTTAAACCTAGTATAAATCTGTTAAAAGTAGCATTGCCTCTGCATGTTTCCTATGCTCTGTCTTATTTTGCTGATTTATTTTAGAGATATCATACACTTTCTTCTTTCTCTTTGAAGAAGAGACACCATGAGGAATCAAACAAAAAGATAGCTGTGCAAGGAACGAGTAAGCTTAATATTGATGTGCTACTAGTTCCAATCCTTCTGGAACTTTGAGGATTGTCGGTAGCACACAATGATGCTCGCAGAGTTTAGACTTGCTGCATTCAGTTCCCCTTAAGAAAAAGATTTTAAAATGTTACTATTTAAATTCCCTTTTTCTTTTGCATTTGTTAATACAGTAATAAACAGTTGACAAATTTTTGGTTGGACCATGATAACTGCCTTCATTTTGCAGGTGATGAGAACATTTTCACGATGTGAAATAGTTGGAAGACGGTTTCCTATCTGCCATGTTCACATTGATGATGGCATTGTGGAGGTGTGATGCCTTACATTGGTCTTACAATTTTATTAATAGTAGTTAATTTAGTACCTAATCATGGTATGAATCAGATTTATACTGATAAAACAGGTTTCAAGCTTTAGCACATGTGGAAGAAATTCTAGAAGGGACTTTAGTTAATCTTCCAATTTATGGTTTTTGAAAAGCCTGTTGGCTGTGATGAGAAGGACTATATTCGCTGGAGAAATTGCTTGCAGAGAGACTTTACAATCAACGGGTTGCAGATTTGACCCTTGTATTTCTGAGCATAAAATATAAATTATATCAGAAGAACCACCCCACCACCCCTTGCAGTTTTCTTTTGGGGTAGGCTGAGGGTAGTCATGACTTTCTGAACTTAGTTACTTTCCTTGTATTTGTAATATCCAATTGCCTCTCCGCTTCTTATTCCCTTATATTTTTGCAGATTGATGCTTGATCCTTATGCAAAGTTAATCTATGACTACATGGGAGGAGTGGAAGATATTAGGAAAACTAAGGTGCACATGTATCTCTAAAGTGTTGCAAGATTCTCAATTATTGACTTTTTACCCTTTTAATTGTTCTCACACCATATGTTTTGTTGTAGGTGCGAACTATCATTCCTCCTAGTTTTTCTTTGACTGAGGACTGTGGTGAGTTTGTGTTTGGGAATCCTGACACGAATTTTTGAATTTCTATATTACAACACTATGTACATTCGTAGTTGGGTTCATCTATAAGATTCAAAACACTCTCCCTAGATGGAGTCATTTGCTGAAAATGAACACATTCATGAAGACCAAATGTTACAGCCTTGTTTGTTTTGAACGTCTTTTTTATGTGAACATTTACAAATTGTCACAACTCTTCAGCATCATCTTCTTCTTCTTGTTTTTTTTTAGTTGAAAGCTATGTTTCTGTCTTTGCAGCTCGCATTCTTCGTGCTATTAGAATTGCGGCACGTTTGCAATTTCAATTTGCAAAAGACACAGCTCTTTCTATAAAAAATGACTTCCTCAATATTAAGGCTGGATAGGGTAATTGGGAGTACTTTCTTTGGCATTATGTTTGTGCTTATATTTTTATTTTGAAACCTATGCACTCATGAACTCCTTTCTTGGATTCACTTTTTCTAGGGAAGGCTCCTCATGGAGATGAACTACATGTTAGCATATGGTTGTCTGCAGAAGCTTCATTGAGGTTATTATGGAGATTTGGCCTTTTAGAGATACTTTTACCAATTCAGGTGTATAAGCTATGAAGTTGATTAAATATTTTAGTCTGTTATGTGGGAAACATATTTTTAAAGTTGATTTATAATGCAGGCAGCATATTTTGTCCGTAGTGGATTTAGAAGACGCGACAAGAGGTCCAACATGCTTTTGGTACTTTTTTCTCTTACAAATTGTCATTTTTCTGTTGTACTGTTCACAGAAGCCTTTACTGTTTATGTGTTGTTCTTTCTAAGATTCTTCTAGGTTCCTTGCTTATTTCATATGAGTAATGTTTGTTGAACATTACTATTGACATGGATTAGTTCCATTTTCTAGAAGGAACTAGAAAGTGTCAAATTGACTTATTTGCACCTTATTCCTTATCAAAAAATTGGTTATAAATTCTATCCATTTCTTATAGAGAAAATTGCATTTGAGTCTCCCTAATGCCATTGTTCAATCCAGAAAACTCAAGGTGCAAACTCCATAAGAGTTTGGACTTGGGCCTTTGGCACCTGTTTGTTGACCACCTACTGTAATTTTTCAACCAGTAGGTGAATGGAAATACCAAACAAAGTAGAAAATGAAGAAATAGTGACCTTTTCTGTTTGCCAGCACAATATTGGTACGGAATCATCATTTTGATTTTTCGAAAACTTTAGAATTTTAAATAGAACAGAGAGGTTAAAACCAATTGTTACTTTGGCAGGAATTTGCTTGTGTGGCTGTTTATTTACTTTTTAATTCTCGCCACTTTGCACATGATTTGATAACAAGGAGAATTCCTGCATTTGGGCAAATTGTTGGGCACATGTCCTTTAATATTTCTCATTCGACCCTTTATTTATTATTAGTATGCACGTGTGAAACCTAATTACTCAGAGCACTTGGGACTTTTTTGGCAAATGTAGGATTGTGATAATGTGATAGAATATTTTAAAACTTTATCAGAAAGCATGCACATTGTTATAAGAGTTGCTTTTTTTGGTCCTTTTTTGAGACACTAATGTCAAGGCTCTTGTATGAATTTTTCTCTGAATTTTTCTGCAGTCTTTGTTTTCCAACCTGGATAAATATTTGGCACCTGACAGGCCTTGTCACAGTAGCTTGTGGTAAGATCTTATTCAGTGTTTAGAAGTGAGTTAATACATTGTGGTTGCTCTGTAGGATTTCATTGTGTTATTAGTTTTCTGATGCATAGGATTTCGTTATATGGTTTAACGTCAACATATATGAAATGAATAAATAATTAAATTTTGACTCCTGCACATGCTTCTTGTAATTTATCATGATTTCATTTGGAATCCTCTCACTTGTAGGTTGAATACTTAGCCTTGTAGTACTTTTAGTGTATGTACACTAGAAAAGGGACTCAATTAGTCTCATCATATAGATGTGTTTATAATTGGAATGAAACCATCTAGATGTGGACCAAAAGATCAGTTTTCTCATTGAAATTTTGAGGCCGGTTTTCTCAAATTTAAAAGTCTGCTTTTGGGATGGAAGAAAGTTTTCCTTCATTCTTTGTTAATGCCTAGCTTTTGCTTAGAACTAGTGTATGCGGGTACACATCCTTATGTCATGCCGTATGAATTTGATGTCTTTATGTGTCTAGGGAAAAAGTAATGACTGTCAATTAAATTTATTAGATGGTGTATCTGCTGACAACAGGTGCATAAAAATGCTTAGCAGATTTCAGCTTTTACTTTTCCAGCCATGAGCTCTTATGAAATCTATGGGTTCCAGGGTTGCAATATTAGCATTCCATAAAGCAATCTTTGATCAACCAAGTGATCCTTCAGTGATTGCTGCATTTTGCCTAGCTGTTCATAATGGTGGAGACTTGTTGGAAGCATCAGATATAGCAAAAAGGATCTCAAGACAGCATGATGTCAGTTTTCTCGAGTTATTAGAACCTCAAGATCTTGACACCGATTCGCTACTAGTGGAGGTTAAGCGTTTGGCAGCTTCAATTCAGGGGACACTTTCTATCACTATGACTGATGAGTACACTGTTTCACTGGCAATGGCTAAGTACCCTAAGGCACCATATTCAGATATTGTAAGCCATAAACAGTCATTTTATTGCCATAATCTTTTATTATTGATTGCTTTCATTCTTTTCATTAAATGGTGTTTGTTGTTCTCTACCACAATGCAAGGTTACGTGTGCAATGTTTTTACCTGTGTAATTTTAAATCTAATTTGGGAGAGTTAAACGCTGTAGCGAAATCAATTTTTTTCTTTTTTTCTGGGAACTGAAATGAATGTTTCTAAGATTGTCTTATATGTGTGTTATAATGTAGCTCAATCGAAGTTGTGCACATGTACTGTGTACCTTGGTCTGCTAAAATTGTTTAATTCGCTAAGAGTAAGTCTGATTTTCTTTCATATTTGCAGGTTTTTATCCCGTTAACCCTGTATTTGAGGGTGTGCAAGATTTTTGAATGTGTTAGGGGAGGAAAAGAAAAGGGATTTGTACCAAAGCAAGGAAGAAAACAAGATTCATCATGAGTTGTTAGCTTTGGGAAGTCTACAAGAAGTTCGTCATGTCTTTGCAAGAGTTGTTTTTGATACTATATTCCCTATAGATGTGACACAACAGTTGCATTCCACAGAAACATAAAATATAAAATCAGTTCGAAGAAAGGTTGATTCTACTCTTGTTCTACGACATTTAGAAAGTTTTGCACGAAAGAATCAAGGAAATGAAGTGTGTAAATCCAATTTTTTCCCCATAATGCAATCACAGTAGTTCTCTGCTCTGAAAGAATGAACTCTTTCCCTGACTTCCTTTTTGTTCTTCCTTCATTCAAAACCATTTAATATTAGATCTCGGCTTTGCATTCAGTAAATGCCGAATGAGGCTGCATAAAATGTAACTTGGCCGTGGAGGAATTATCCATGTGAAAGCTGAAAAGGTAAGAAGAGGGCAGTTGTGCTTTATACTATGTAGCATCTCTCGGAATATAACCTTAAAACTACTTTTCATATTCATGTATCTCATCAATGGAGAATCATTCTTGCATTTGAAGCAACAAGTGCTTCTTGGATTTAAAGTACAAGAATAGACAACAAAGTATAAAATCAATCAAATTTCATAAATTCAACATTCGCAGTTCACTTAGACCCGTTGAGAACTTCCTAGCATAGACTCTCCCCTTGTCTGATATAATTTGAAAGACAAGAATAAGGTGTTCATGAGAGAATCAACCATCAGATTGTTTACAGGTCATCATACGGGGAGCATCTCTTCACTGAAATGCCCAGGGCCATCAACGTTTAATCTCAGATGAATATTGCTAACGTGATTAAAACAATCAAGTGATTTTTGCATCCAACATGTTACATTCAACTGATCACTGGTGGGGGTATACCAGTCCAGGAAGCATACGAGAACTTGCTCAAAATGATGGAGGCTATAGGATTTTCGGATATAAAGGAGATCTTGAAAATTGGTCGAGCATGGAAGCCGAACTTAAAAACATATAAACAGGTTTGCCAATCATATGGCAAATGGATTAACAAAGGTGAATTTGGAGACCAACAATGCTGGAAAATTGCAAACTCGGGTGTGTTCGTTTGGACTGAAAATATTTTCTTGAGAAAAATATTTTCCTTGGAAATTATTTTACATGAAAAAGTCTATTTTTCATACAATTGGGTAAGGTGTTCGGTTGACAAAATGTCTCTTATTCACATGCTAGACCAATTTTAAGAGGTCTCTTCTTTACATCTAGATAAATACAAGTTAAAAACTTATAACAATGGTTTCAATTGTATAGTACAAATCAAAAGAAAATTGATTTTTTAAAAATTAAATGATAGTACAATTTTCTCAGTAAAATATGCATAATCATAGTTATATTAGTGTGGGACCCATAATTGAGAGAAAAACGAATGAAAAATAATTAAAAACGAAAATAAGTTTAGCAAACGAAATTTTAAAAGTAAGTATTTGAAATTTAATGTCACTCTTGAATTATTCGGAAAATAACTTACACTCAAAAATTCCTACCGTAAGTTATTTTCAGCCAGAGGAAGGAAAATTGGAAAATATTTGGCACCAAAAAATTTTCAGGAAAATATTTTCTTAAATCCAAACGAACACACCCTTAGTTTAGGACCATTGCTTCAAGCTCCAACATACTCTCTGAGAATGGAACCAATGTGCCAATGCAAATGGCAGAAAAAGGAAGAGGAATTAGGAATAAGAAACTAAGAAAGTGTGAAGACCTCTGTGTATGTTTGCATTGCAGGAAACATCTCCACTAAGTAATGCAGAACTTACTGCCAACAGATGCTGTAAGAAGTGCCTAATACCAGGAGCGGCAACAATAATACATTTTTGGAACAGCAAAAGTACTATTCTTGAAACGGTTTCTACTTGCTAGATCATTTCAGTATAGAACTTTTGTTTTGGATTACAAGCAATGGTTCTAAGAACAGATGATCCCAGCAACAGAATATTTCAGTCATATCAATTCTCTAGAAGTTGAATAAATAATTGGGAATCAACATGACAGCAGCAATAATCGAAATCATCTATATAAGATCAAGGGCATATCTTCTGCAATTGTACCTTATAGGTATCTGGCAGAAGCTTTATTTTGAGGCACTAAACGAAGGATTCACACTTTGGGACTTCTTCTAGATGGTGCTGTGGAAAATTATATTTCAGAGAGAGGATAATATCTGTACGAGTCATTAGGCACTTGAAGGAAAATGATGCAAAGTGAAATCCTCAACATAACATGCAACTGCATGCTACAAATATTTAACCTGATACATAGTACTGAATATTACTGCTTATAAGTGAAATCCTACTCTTGTCTGGAGGATGACTCACATTTCTCCTCAGAAAAAATATGTGTAACTACATAATATATGACAGTGGCAGCAAATATTATGACCTTGAACAGATTATTGGAAAGTCAGCCAGCAGCAGATGACATCCTAGAGTGCAGCTCTGTGCTTTTAACCGGCTTTGACAAAAAGAATGACCTACCAAAATTCTTTGACAACAGGGGATACTTGTATGAAGGAAGTAATGTTCACAAATCATCAGGTCACATGCCTCAGGCTTTTGCTGGTGCAGGAGGAGCACCACCAGTAGTTGGTCTGCAAGAGCAACATTTCACGCAACACATCATTATAAGCAAAATAAGAAAAAAAGGACGACCAAATTTTATAATAACAGGACTAAGAACTTGTAGCTGGATGTAATGAAAAGGCATGGAAAACTACATACACAGAAAGAAGATACCAAAAAGACGCAAAGTACTAAAGATTCAAGTGACTCTAGAAGCAGAGCTAGAGAGCTTACAATCCAACAAAAACTTTGAAAGCATCATAGATGCCCCATTGTGCTCCAGTAAGGGTACCAATCATGACAATACGAAGAGGAAGGCCACGAGTAAACAGACCCCACAAGCCTAGGTTCTTTACAGCCTGCAGCAAAGAAATTATTACACAATGTATCCATAAGAAATAGTAAGGATGGGAAGAATATTATCAAGCTAAGGAGATCACTGTTTATCGAGGACTTACATCGCCAACGGTTGCCCCCTTGGCATTGTTGAGGAAAGAGACAAGGTTATCTGCAGGATGTGACACAACAGCACATAATACGCCAGCGACATAACCGCTAGCAAAGCTTACCCCAAGCTGAAAAGATTTGCTACATTGCTCTTTAGGAGTTGGGATGGCATATTTGTACAGAAGTTCCACAAGGGTCTCAAAAGACGCAAACTTCATCATTGTGTCTGAAAAAATAGCTTTCTGATCATTGGCAACTTCTCTTAAAAATCTAATAATAAAGACAGTCAAATTTCTCCAAGACAAAAATTTAGTCATTAATAAATAAACAAGAGTGACAAAAGATGTACATGTTTCTAGGGAATAATTCCTTGCTAAAAACATAATCCAGTTGATATAATCTATATAAATCCGTAACATGATTCAATTCAATTTTGGCCTCAGTTTGAAACAAAAAGTAATCCTGTGTAGTACTTGCATGAGAACACAGTTTCTGATTGATGCATAAAATTGATAGCCTCAAGCTAACAGTGCTTGTTGCAGCATCAAAATCAGCAAAAGTTTAACTCAACTGAAATATATATGGAGGTAATCATGTGATTGAAAATGTAGCTCACAAGTGCGCCTAGCCTACTAAATGCTCTTTTTCTTTCTGCATACCGACTAAATATTTTACTAGCTGTAAAATTGCAGATTGCATATAAAAGAAACTGAAGGACTAGGGTTACAGCAATTGGCAATTTCAGATAAAAATAAAGTGATTATGGTTCATTGTGGCATTCAGTGAATTATAGCATCAAGTTGGCAAGATAATACCCATGACATATATAATGGGCAAATGTCCAAGAAAACCACTCCGATACATATAAAGAAAAAGAGTGGAGATCTGGAAGCTTACATGGAATTTGTCGACCCCATAGAGGAACAAGACCCTTGTAAAGCCTGCACAAAAAAAAAAATTTAAATTTCATTTTAGCTAAAGCTATTTGATTTTTAAAGAGATCTTACAATTAACAGAAAACAACAACTGCTTGATAAGGTGAAGAAAACCTTACCCAAGGGGACCTTCAGCCTTAATAAACTTGGGAAGTCCGTCAGACAAACCTCTGGCAAATCCAGGTTGAGTCTGGACGCGAACCTTAACTGCCTCGAAGGGACAAAGGGCAACATCAGCAATTACTTCAGCAGATGCAGAACCAGCAAGGTAGATCAATGTTTTGTACTTGGCTGCATATTCGGGACCAGCAATATCAGAGTAGTACTTCTTAAAGAATTCATAGAATCCTAACTTGCAAGCACCCTGTGCACTATAACCAAGCAGGGTTGGCACCCAACCCCTAAAAAAACCTCTTATGCCTTGCTCCTTGAGCAACACCCCGAAACCAGAGCTAATGCTCTTGTACTTTGTAGGATCAATCTGAATAAACAAACATCATCAATTTGCTTCAATTTTTACAGCATTAGCTTAAAAGAGTAAAGATCGAACGAGTAAAACCGATGCCTAATATTACTATGTGTTTGAGGCAAAATAAGGTCTGTTCGGATATATATTTAGGAACAAAAGAGAAATGGACCCTAGTAGATTAGAAAACACTTATACTATATAGTATTGTTATCATAGCAAAAGATAATCAAACGTTTCAGATAAATGTGAATAAAAATCATATTATTTGCTTCTTAGAACCTATTTTAGAAGCCAAAAAGATCATATCAAATACAGAAAATGAGGTACTCTCTGGTACCTGATACACAATACATCACTTTGCTAAAAAAATGTACTGATACGCCATACCAGAACGATCAAATAGGAAATTATTGAAAAAATAAAATAAAAATAAAAGATGCATCAGTTGAATAATAGATTATTTACCTGCATATTACACTTAACAAGGTCAAGAGGGGTGACAGACATGTGAGTTAGTCCACAGCTAAGCATTCCTCCAGTGGTGCACGCCGCGTAAAAAGCCGGTGAATACATCTTAATCTTTCCAGCAGGCTCATTAGGTGCTATACTTCTCACAAAATCTTCACTTGTTTTTGCAATCCCACCGGCATTTCTTGCTGATGCTGATGATGAACCAGATGACTCTGAAAATAAACCATTACACCTCAAAAAATGGCTTTCCGTATCAATTATTCCTTTTGAAGTCAAAGGAGAAGAAGTGTACAAAAAACTTGGAACCAAAGATGCCCTTTGAAATTGAATCTTCTCTGAAACAGCAGCCATTTGCAACTCTTTTTTTTTTTTTTTTTACTGATTCTTTTGGAAGTTTAGAGAAGTGGGATGATGATTTTCTGTGTTTATTATGGCAATGAAATTTGGAGAAAGCCAAGAAAACAAAAGGAAGGAGAATGATCAAATATAGGTAGCTGCTGTTTGGCGCATTCTACCTGAAATGTCTATTATGTGTAGACATTACGTTAGTTGTGTAGATTCACTACAACTCCCATGTAAAAGGGAAGACTTTACCAGGGTTGAATCAACAACCAGAGAAAAATGGGTGGACATTAAAAAAAAATTGTGGTCTCAACGGTTACCATATCATTGTATTTTAAAATTTGTAGTGTATAAATATTCAAATTACATAGTGTTGTACTGTTTAAATATTCAAAACACAATGACACCGTATCCTAATACAATCTATAAAATTTTCTAAAAAAATAATCGTAGGCCTAAAATTAAACAAATAATGAGATAGGATTTGCCAATTTTACTTCAATTTAGAAAGATATTCTACCTAAGGCTGTAAATGAACAAAGTAGGTTGGTACTTAACTTGAGTTCAACTTGAGACAAACTCATTCAAATTTATTCATTGAGTTATCAATTTAAATTTGTATTTGAGGGTCGACTTTTTTAACGAATCAAGTACGATCTTTATGTTGCTCGCCTTGATAAGTTCGTGAATATAAAATAGAAGATTAGAAGTAAGTAATTTAATTGCATAGAATATTTTCTATTTTTCCTACTTATTAGTTATTTTCTTTATTAAATCTCTATTTCCTTATATTTTGCACATATTTTGAATCACAAGTTACAAGAGAAGACTTCCCTAAACAACCGTAATAAGTATTCACGTCACATCCTTTAACCGTCGTTGTTAAAGTATAAATCTCATATCGGTTAGACAAAAGATCGTTAACTAATTAATACGTTTTTGGACCACTCCACTTATCACCAGTTAGTTTGAGATGAAATCCCATATTTTTTAACATGGTATCAGAGCTAGCCTCAAATTTTCTCACATCCATGTGTATATTGGGTTCTGTCAAGTCCATTCCAACCATGGTTCAAAGATTCAGTCGAGTCAGAACCGGAACAAGAGTGACTGCCTGATACATCTCTAGGATGTATCGGAGTCGTCGGAACCGGCATCGACTCGCCGCAGCGTGGCAATGTAACGATTCGGTAAGAATCGTCCAATTCTACTGAGTCAACACGCGATTCATCCAATTTGATTAAAGACTAACCGTTTCATCTTTGGGACTCTAGTTAAAATAGCATAGATTCAACCGGCATCTTTCTTAATTTTTGATCTTCTTGATTGACTGAGATGATGTGGAATACTGTTAACCCAACAGACCCATAAAGAAGAAGCAATTATTGGGGTGTCTTAGAAGTAGGATTTTCAACTTATTTTTTCTGTCGTTTTCCAGTGAAGTAGGAATGGATTTTTTAAGGAATTTTGGAGATTTAGTTGGGTAAAATGCAAATTTGGTAACCATTGAGAGGTAAAGTGCTTATTTACTTAACCACTGAGAGAGTTATTTACATTTTACCCTAAATTCACGCCGAATTTCACTATCCACCTCCTTTATTCGTAAAGTAAGGCCAACATATTTTTATTAAGAATCTTATTTAAATTTTTTTAAGAACACATTATGAAAGAGAGATTTTTCTTTCCACACCATTCAAATTTTTCTTTCCACGTCCTTCAGCAATTAGGGTTTTAGCAACGTATTACGCGTGCACGCACACACATTATATATGTGTGTGAGGGGATTTAGATGTATTTTGATTGCATTTTCTTATATCTTTAATAGAAGGGTAAATTACATGGAAATTTCTGTAATTTGGTCAGCCTACAGATATATTATCTTTATAGTATTTAAATATATATATATATAGGTTAAGCATAACCATCTGTCACCACTACCACCACTATCAGTACCACTGATTAGTCACCTCCACTACCTTCGTTGAGGAAAAACTTTATTATAAGAAAATCCTACCAAGTGACATGCTAAATGGTATCTCTAACATTTTAAATAGTGGCATACAAATTCATTTTATTTTTAGGCCCATCACTTTAAATGGTAGAATTTCATTGATTTGGAAATACCACTTAACATGTTATTTGGTGATACCTTCCCATAATAAAGTTTTTCCTCCTTGAGAACCCTATCATCTTTCCCTCCTCCAATTAGTCTAATTTTTAATTTTTTTAAAAAAATTTTGAGAATTCCGTAACTATGGCTAGAACAAGCTTCATTGAGCACATAAGGTTGCAATGCACACTATCATGAGTCAATTAAATGTAACAAGAATCTGGGTGAAATTTGATTTCTTCCGGCCCTTTGGTATCAATAACCAAGGAACGGGAGACGTGCCTGTTCTGCTTTGTCTGGACTCAATTTCTATGTTCAACTTAAGTCGAACTTAATTACTTCTTCCTTATCTTACCAATTGTTGTCCGTTGTTGAATTTTCTGCCCAGCTAGCCAATTACGAAACTATGAAAATGATCTTTTAGTTGAACTCTCCCAGCCTTTGACCATTTTTGTTTGGAATTTGTTTTGATTTGAATTTTATTAAGGGTCAATCTAAACTTACAAAATGACGTTGCAAATTGTTAAGTAACGAAATTGTCCCCCATTTAAACAACATAGTATTGCATAAAAAGTCAAAATATTGTTTTCCTTTATTTTTTTATTTTAAATTTGGAGATAAAATGACACAACACTGTACAGAAGGAGAGAGGTTGCAAATTGGTGGTTATGGCAGATGGTAATGGCCGGCTTCTAGGGGGATTTGGTGGGGCTGGTGGTGGTGCTGCCTTGGACCGCCGTCGGAAAATTTTCCGGCTACAATTTTGAGTAAAATTATATGGCCGAACTCCATTTTTTACAAAGAATTCGACTTTGGGGTCAAAATAACCCAGAAATGATCACAAAATGGTCCATCAAGAGCAAAATAAATGGGTGTTTTGAGGGCTTTACCCAATATTATGTCTCTAAATTCCCCCATTTTTTTTTTTTTTTGGCTTAAGAATCATCCTACGCTTATAAAAGGACTATTATTAACATAGTACAAAGCCTAGAAACAGCTAAAAACCAATCAGGTTAATGATTTGGTATTCGGATTCTAGAAGGCAATTCGTGGAACAGTTAGCTTGCGAATAAATTTAGCTCATTTTTGTATTCCACGTGAATTCATTCGGGTTCAAAATTATTAAACTAAAACCCATTATAAGTTTCAATCATCACAATAGTTTCATCATGTATAAAATCTTGTGGTTGCAGGTTGCTCTTTGAATGCTTGAGAAATGATAAAGACCTTTCAAATTTTTCTTGTCATTTTATATTGTATTTTCAGGCAAGTATAAACATGAGTCTTTTAATTTGAATGAGCAAGTGTGTGAGAAGCAAAAATTTGCCAGTGTTGGACTGGCTAGAACCTCTGGACTAAAATGAGAACAGAGAAGAACGCTTGAAGCAGCGTTGCATGCATTTGAAGTTCAAGAAGCAAAGCTTCTGAAATTGTTATTTAGTTCCACAAGTTTTTAACCATTTTGCTTTGACCCCTATAATTTTGGGAATATGTGTTACTCTATCCAAATATATGGGTATTTTAGGATTTTCATTGGTAAGAGAGGGATACAATTGTCTTTTTACAATTAATTCTTCTCTAAGAGACAAATGTTAGAGTTGACCGTTAGTTAAGGGGTATACTAAAAAAAAATTAAAAATTAAAAAATTTAATACAAATACAACTCAAATTTTTAGAGGACTTTCTGTATTTAGACCTCTTTTATTAACTGAAGGATTCTTGCCGCTTAGTTGCATTTTTCCCTAGCCCAAAAAAAAAAAAAAAAAAAAAAAATGATTATGGATATTTTCAGTATTCCATCATGGCGAAATATTATAGGTGGTACTCAAAAGCATACCGGAACTTACTCTACTGACAATTTCAATTCAGAGGAAGGATGGGAAGGAGCCAAGGGAGAAGGGTCTCTTTGATTTTTTTTCTTCTAAATTTTAACTTGGCCCTATTTTACTTTTAAATTAACCCCAAAATTTTTTGATTTAAGATGATGCGGGTATAAGGATAATTTCACGTCTTCTTTTAAAGTTAGAACTAACTTCGATGCGTATGTTGCAAATCACATAAAGGAAATCTCCTTTTATTTATTTTACAAAAAAATATATATATATATTACATAAAATTAAATGTATATTTTAACACTACAGCAAGTAATATATAAATTAGTCAAACCATGATTTCGTGGAACTTACCCTTAATATAAAGAAGAAAAATAGGCACGAGGGATAATCCATCTACAGAGAGAGGCGTGTCCACCGAAAACAAGTAGCCGGCACCTTATAGTGAATGTGAGGCTTCCGGGTCCTTTCTCTCTCTTAAGTATAGGAAAATATCTAAGTAGATCTGGTTTACAATTTTATTTATAAATTTTGTAATATAAATTAAATGTTATAAAATTTATAACATTAACTGATTCACGTAAAATTTTATAAGATTTAATTTTAATAGCACGATTTACGGATAAGATTTAAAACTAAATTTATGATAATATTTTCCTTATACAAGTGTATATAGTTTTTCTTCTAATTTCTTGTCACCTTTCATAAAGAATGTGAAAGCATTAATTGATACCATGTTCAATCAACAATTTTTTTCCCCCGGGACATCTTCCATCAACGTAACAAAAAGACAAAAATTATATATTCCTACAAAATATTTTCTAGATTAGATGTTTCTAATTTTACATTAATTAACTTTTTTATTCTTGAGACCAAAGGCTAAACTTAATTAGCATTTTTCTAAGGGAAAAGAATTTCGGAGTGTTACAAGAATACCATGTTGTTTTGTTATGATATTGCTAGCATTAAATAACAAAAAGGGAAAGAACAACAGCTGATTGCTAGTAAAGGTTACCCAACTTGAAAAATATTTAAGTAGATTAAATTTTTAATTTTACTTGTAAATTATATGATATAAATTAAATTTTATATAATAAATTATATCAATTAATCTAAAAAAAATTAATAATATTTAATTTTAATCACTAAATTTATAAATAAGATTTAAAACCGATCTATTTAGATATTTTGCATTCGACTCAATACATTGGACACATGATGAGTATTCTTCTCTTGTTTGTAATTTCCTGAGATCGTACTACACTACTAGACAACTGGATCTGCTTTTCAACTACCACCAATTGTGTCATACATCGATCGCACCAAATGTTGGAAAAGACAACTTAATTTTATACATATCCAATATTCACAGGGGTATATCCTTCTTTATGTAGTATTATCTATATATATATATATATATATATATATATATATATATTGCTATTGTTATTGTTGTAATTCTATTTTTCTTCTTTTATATATATATATATAAGATCTAGAAGAATGGATGTTACAACGGTAACAATAGCAAGAATTGACCAGAAACGTTATTTAAATATAATAATAATAACAATAATGGTCATGGTCAAACTTGGAACGTTGCTTAAAGAAATGTGATTTGATCGCAATTCCATGAGAGTTTCGACACCAAAAAAAAAACCATAAAATTTATATAGGCAGCTTTTGAGCCGATAGGATGACTCGGCTGAAAAGGGGGTCATCTTTGTATACTCAGGATAATTGTTAAGAGAAAGGAGCAGAATCTAATGCTCCTTCCATTTAAAAGGAGTCATCAGTGAACATCAGCATTTAAAGAGCTTGAGAATTGTTTTGGTGGGTAGAAACAATACTCATCTATAGACGCTGGCTGCTTTATTCCTAGCTAATTAACTAACTTGGACAGCGATGGAGACTTTGATGAGGCTTTTACAAATGATTTTATGGACTAAGGTAAGAATGGCCAGAGGTTAAAATTGGAAAGGAGATTAGTAGTATTCGCAACAAGGGCTTGAATGGATAAGATTAATGTTGGACAAAAAGCGATGAATTAGGAGAAGATAAGCCACGAGAAGAAAACAAGGGAGAGATAAAAGGGAAACCCTACCCTTCTAAGAACTATAAAAAATAATATATAAAATAAAATCAACTGCCCATTAGACTGTGACCGTGAGAACCAAATTAAATCTCTCGTAAGTCTAAAGATACAAGGATCAAATTCTAACGCCTACCTTCAAAAGTAAGCTAGATTAGTAGATTAGTATAGCATTAATCTTCAAAACTTTTATTAGCAATGATAATCTTTGTAAAAAAAACATAGATCAAAAGTTGCTAATATACGACCTACACATTCATTTTAACTGACAAGAAAACTTGAGCATATTCGGAACTTTTTATTTGGAGCTAGCTATGGTGAGAAATCACAATAGGAGAACTGTTTTGATCGGACATGTTGTTTTTATTTTTGTCACCGTTTCCTCTCGACGCAATACCTCAGTAATTACCAATCCAAATTACTAGCTGATGAAAGTGGTTTCAGATTCAGATTCGGGTCTATAAGGAATATTTTAATAATTTAACTATCATGGTTCAACCAAGTCTAAATGGGTGAAATATTAAATATTTGAACATAATAACAACGTTAGGTATAAATGTCAAAATTACAGGTCAGGTTCATTAATTATTTTTCTAATTATTCTAACTCTAAATTTTCATTGAATTGTTCTCTTTTGTCGAAATTCTTATTTAAGTGTCGAAATTTACTTCGAAAGATAAAACCCTGGCCTTTAGTTTTTACAGGTAATCTAGACTTGAATACTATGCACGATAATCAACCTTAACTTTGAACAATAGAGCAAACCCTAACTTAAATTTTTATATGAACACTATCAACTTGCATGTTTCGTCTCATTTGCAACTTGCAAACAAATACAGTATACACTCGATGTCTGGACAAAATGAAATAGAAAAGGAATTTGGATACCAACTCTTGCAGCCTGAATTCATATGTAATAATGACATGGACAAGTAGCAGTAGATTATGCTTATGCATCCAATTGATGGAACAGTTCTGCTTTTTGCACAGAAACACACAAATCTCCTTGATAATGAAATTTCATGCTTGTGCAATCCCAAGTCCTGATATCTCTATGGATTGGACCGCCCATGTATATATGGACATTTCAGTCCATATAACTTCCAATTGGGTCTGAATTGATTTTGTTTGAACTACATTTGCACTTCATTTTTTCTTTCTAAATTGTACATAGGGTTAATTTCATTTAACCCCTTAACGTTTAGGGTCATTATCACTTTAATCTCTAACGTTATTTTTAGACACTTAAATCCTTCCGTTAAATCCAATTCAATATTTATTGTAGATTTGACAAAATACCCTTATTATCTCTTCTTCTTCTTTTCTCATTTTTACTTGATTCATTTTTTTCCTCTCTAATGATTTAATAATTTTTTTATTATTTATCATCATATCTCAAATTTTCATCAAACTTTATTTATGGATGTGGAAAGAAAATAAGACATTTTGGATTTTATGAAAAAAATTATCAACAAATGTAATTTGAGGGTAAAAATATCATTTTTTGCAAAAAAAAAAAGGCAGAGTTCCGTGCTCTATATTTTGTACCTCAGGAATATCCTTGTTGATGTAAAAGTATAAGAGCTGGAGATCACAAAGAAAAACAACAAAGATGAGTAGATAACAGGTGACAGTTATTTTAGTTGTATTTTTCTGAATGGTCAAACCGCTAGAAAGGAATTTTTCTTTCTTTGGCTTTTTCCCTACAAACAATAGCATTTGATAGTGTATGATGAAAATTTACATAGTGGTATCTGTCTACAAGGATGGTAACTTTTAGTTACTTTCTAAGTTAATCTTTTATATATTGTATGTATAAAATTTTTTGTACTATCAAATATAAATGTATATTATGTGTGTAAATTAAAGAAGAAATTTTAATAATAATAATAATAATAATTTAATATGATATTTATTTTCCAAAATTTTTTATCAAAAATAATTATACAAAATTCATAGCTATTTTTCATGTATGATTCAAATTCCTATTCCAAAAATTTTCCTTAATGGATTCTCTGATTCACAAGTCTTCAAGATATTTTTAATAGTGTTATGAACCAGTTAGAAACGTATCACCTAACATCAAATGGACATCATTCTATTGAGCGATATATTTTTTTCTACACTAAAGAATCCATATAAGAATTTCCAGAAAATCAATTGAAATCTGTTCTTATACACATCTAGATGTGTATACCAGTTATGATAAATGAAGAGTATTTCTTTTAACAGCATTTTAATTTTTGAGACTAGTATTTCTTGAAACCTTTTCAGGCTTGTAGTTTGGAAATGGGCTTCTAGTGACCAAGTCGGCAAAACAACAAATACTTTGATTTCCTCTAGAGAATCCCTTTCTTGCACTTGGATTTTCTTTTCTCTGTTTTTGATTCCAAGCAATACCATACAATACATTGTAGACGCCTTATCATAGGCTGGCTTGCCTTAAGAAGACATGATTAATTCCCTAGCAGACTCTTTGAATCATTTATTGTCAATTTTGTGAAATGAACTGGAAAGCATTTATTTTTTCATGTTCGTGGGCATACAAATACTAACTCTCTCTATTTTGAAATTAAAATCTTACCCTACTCCTTTGTTTATACTCAAATATATGTACCTGTCAACAATGGGATTTTTTTTATTTAACAATTGGCGTTGAGACCATTAACATAGTACAAATATTTAAACCTATTATAGATCTGCCAAAAGTAGCATTGCTTCTACCTGTTTTCTATGTGGTGTCATATTTAGCTGATTTATTTTAGAGATATCATACGCTTTCTTCTTTCTCTTAGAACACCATAAGGAATCAAACAAAAAGATAGCTGTGCAAGGAATGAATAAGCTTAACATTGATGTGCTACTATTCCCAAGCCTTCAGGAACTTAGAGGATTGTTGGTAGCACGCAGTGATGCTCACAGAGTTTAGACTTCCGCTGCATTCAGTTTTCCTTGAGAAAAAGATTTAAAAACATTCCTATTTAAATTCCCTTTTTCTTTTGTATTTGTTAATACAGTAATAAACAGTTTACAAATTTTTTGTTGGACCATGATAATTGCCTTTATTTTGCAGATGATGAGAACATTTTCACGATGTGAAATAGTTGGAAAGCGGTTTCCTATCTGCCATGTTCACATTGATGATGACATTGTGGAGGTGTGATGCCTTACATTGGTCTTACAATCTTATAAATAGTAGTTAATTTAGATGGTATGAATCAGATTTATATTGATAAAACAGGTTTCAAGCTTTAGCACGTGTGGAAGAAATTCTCTAAGGGACTTTAGTTTGGTTTTTGAGAAGCCTTTTAGCTGTGATGAGAAGGACTATATTTGCTGGAGAAATTGCTTGCAGAGAGACTTAACAATCAATGGGTTGCAGATTTGACCCTTGTATTTCTGAAACATAAATATACATTACATCAGAAGAACCACCCATTCACTACCCCTTGCAGTTTTCTTTTGGGGTAGGCTGAGGGTAGTTATGACTTTCTGAACTTAGTTACTTTCCTTGTATTTGTAATATCTAATAGTCTCTATGCTTCTTATTCCCTTCTATTTTTGCAGATTGATGCTTGATCCTTATGCAAAGTTAATCTATGACTACATGGGAGGAGTGGAAGATGTCAGGAAAAATAAGGTGCACATGTATCTCTAAAATGTTGCAATTTCTCAATTATTGACCTTTTACCTTTTTTTTATTGTTCTCATGCGAACTATAATTCCTCCTAGTTTTCTTTGACTGAGGATTGTGGTGAGTTTGTGTTTGGGAATTGATACGAATTTTTGAATTTCTATATTGTAACACTGTACATTCATAGTTGGGTTCCGTCTGTCAGATTCAAAACACTCTTCCTAGATGGAGTCATTTGATGAAAATGAATCATTCATGAAGACCAATGTTACAGCCTTGTTTGTTTTGAACATCTTTTTTATGTGAATCATTTACGAACTGTCACAACTCTTCAGCATCTTCTTCCCTTTTTTTTTTTTTTTTTTTCCTTTTCTTATGTTGGTTGAAAACTGTGTTTCTGTCTCTGCAGCCCGCATTCTTCGTGCTATTAGAATTTCTGCACGTTTATGATTCCAATTTGCAAAAGATACAGCTCTTTCTATAAAAAAAACTGACGTCCTCAATATTAAGGCTGGATAGGGTAATTGGGAGTACTATCTTTGGCATTATGTTTGTGCTTATATTTTCATTTTGAAACCTATGCACTTATGAACTCCTTTCTTGGATTCACTTTTTCTAGGGGAAGGCTCCTTATGGAGATGAACTACATGTTAGAGTATGGTTCTGCAGAAGCCTCATTGAGGTTATTATGGAGATTTGGCTTTTTAGAAATACTTTTACCAATTAAGGTATACAAGCTATGAAGTTGACTAAATATTTTAACCTGTTATGTGGGAAGCATATTTTTAAAATAGATTTATAATGCAGGCAGCATATGCTTTGTCCGTAGTGGATTTAGAAGATGCAACAAGAGGTCCAACATGCTTTTGGTACTTTTTCCTATTACAAATTGTCATTTTTCTGTTGTACTGTTTACAGAAGCCTTTCCTATTTGTATGTTGTTATTTCTAAGATACTTCTGGGTTCCTTGCTTATTTCATGAGTAATGTTTGTTGAACATTACAACTGACATGGATTAGTTCCATTTTCTAGAAGGAGTTAGAAAGTGCCCAATTGACTTATTTGCACTTTATTCCTTATCGAGAAATTGGTTATAAATTCTATCCATTTCTTATAGAAAAAATTGTATTCGAGTCTCCCTAATGACATTGTTCAATCCAGAAAACTCAAGGTGCAAACTCCAAAGAGGTTGGACTTCGGGCCTTTTGCACCTGTTTGTTGACCACCTACTGTAATTTTTCAAACAGCAGGTGAATGGAAATACCAAAAAAAAGTAGAAAATGAAGAAATAGTGACAATTTCTGTTTGCCAGCACAATGCAAAGTGTGTTACGGAATCATCACTTTAACTTTGGGATTTTAAATAGAACAAAGAGGTTAAAAACAATTGTTACTTTGGCAGGAATTTACTTGTGCAGCTATTTATTTACTGTTTTACTCTCGTCACTTTGCACATGATTTGATAACATGGAGAATTCCTGCGTTTGGGCAAATTGTTGGGCACTTGTCCTTGAATATTTCTCGTTCTACCCTTTATTTATTATTAGTATGCACATGTCAAACCTAATTACTCAGATCACTTGTGACTTTTTTGCATATGTAGGATTGTGATAATGTAATAGAAAATTTTAAAACATTATCAGAAAGCATGCACATTGTTATGTTACTTTTTTTGGCCCTTTTTTGAGGCACTGCTGTCATGGCTGTATGAATTTTTTTCTGGATTTTTCTGCAGTCTTTGTTTTCCAACCTGGATAAATATTTGGCACCTGACAGGCCTTGTCACAGTAGCTTCTGGTACAATCTTATTCAGTGTTTAGAAATGAGTTAATACTATTGTGGTTGCCCTGTAGGATTTCATTGTGTTATCAGTTTTCTAATGCATAGGATTTCGTTATATGGTTTAACATCAACACATATGAAATGAATAAATAATTAAATTTTGACTCCTGCACATGCTTCTGGTAATTTATCATGATTTCATTTGGAATCCTCTCACTTTTAGGTTGAATACTTAACCTTGTAGTACTTGTTAGTGCATGAACACTAGGAAAGCTACTAAATTTGTCTCATCGGATAGATAATGGAGCAAATTGTAATGAAACCAAATTTTGTGGACCAAAAGATCAGTTTTCTCATTGAAATTTTGTGGGCAGTTTTCTAAAATTTACTGCTTTTGGGATGGAAGAAAGTTTTCCTTCATTCTCTGTTAATGCCTAGCTTTTGCTTAGAACTAGGGCATGCGGGTACACATCCTTATGTCATGCCGTACGAATTTGATGTCTTTTATGTGTCTAGGGAAAAAGTAATGACTGTCAATTAAATTTATTAGATGGAGTGTATCTGCTGACAACAGGTGCATAAAAATGCTTTAGCAGATTTCAGCTTTTACTTTTCCAGCCATGAGCTCTTATGAAATCTATGGGTTCCAGGGTTGCAATATTAGCATTCCATAAAGCAATCTTTGATCAACCAAGTGATCCTTCAGTGATTGCTGCTTTTTGTCTAGCTGTTCATAATGGTGGAGACTTCTTGGAAGCATCAGATATAGCAAAAAGGATCTCAAGACAGCATGATGTCAGTTTTCTCGAGTTATTAGAACCTCAAGATCTTGACCCCGATTCGCTACTAGTGGAGGTTAAGCATTTGGCAGCTTCAATTCAGGGGACACTTTCTACTATGACTGATGAGTACACTGTTTCACGGGCAATGGCTGAATACCCTAAGGCACCATATTCAGATATTGTAAGCCATAAAGAGTCATTTTATTGCCATAATCTTTTATTATTGATTGCTTTCAGTTTTTCATTAAATGGTGTTTGTTGTTCTGTACCACAATATGAGGTTACATGTGCAATGCTTTTACGTCTCTGTCGTTTTAAATCTAATTTGGGAGTGTTAAACGCTGTAGCGAAGCCAAAATTCTTGTTTTTTTCTGGGAACTGAAATGAATGAGTCTAAGATTGTCTTGTATGTGTGTTATAAAGTAGCTCAATCAAAAATCTGCACATGTACGGTGTACCTTGGTTTGCTAAAATTATTTAATTCGCTAAGAGCAAGTCTGATTTTCTTTCATATTTTCAGGTTTTTATCCCGTTAACCCTGTATTTGAGGGTGTGCAAGATTTTTGAATGTGTTAGGGGAGGAAAAGAAAAGGGATTTGTACCAAAGCAAGGAAGCAAGATTCACCACGAGTTGTTAGCTTTGGGAAGTCTACAAGAAGTTCGTCATGTCTTTGCAAGAGTTGTTTTTGATACTATATTCCCTATAGATGTGACACAATAGTTGCATTCCACATCTAACTTAAAATGATAAAATCAGTTCGAAGAAAGGTTGATTCTACTCTGCCTGTTCTACGAAATTTAGAAAGTTTTGCAAGAAAGAATCAAGGAAAAGTGTGTAAATCCAATTTTGTCCCCATAATGCAATCACAGTAGTTTTCTTCTCTGAAAGAATGAACTCTTTCCCTGACTTCCGTTTTGTTCTTCCTTCATTCAAAACCATTTAATATTAGATCTTGGCTTTACATTCAGTGAATGCTGAATGAGGCTGCATAAAATGTAACTTTGGCCATGGAGGAATTATCCATGTGAAAACTGAAAAGGTAAGAAGGCGGCAGTTGTGCTTTATACTATTCATACTTACATTATGTAGAATCTCTCGGAATATAACCTTAAAACTACTTTTCATATTCATGTACTCATCAATGGACAATCATTTTTGCATTTGAAGCAACAATTGCTTCTCGGATTCAAAGCACAAGAATACACAACAAAGTATAAAATAAATCAAATTTCATAAATTCAACATTCGTAGTTCACTTAGACTTATTGAAGACTTCCTAGCATACAATCATTGACCTCCTTGAACTGATGGTGTACCTGGATTTTATTTCTATATTTCTATTGTCTGATAAAATTTGAAAGACAAGAATAAGGTGCCATCAGATTGTCTACAAGTCATCATATGGGGAACATCTCTTCATTGAAATGTCCAGGGCCATCAAAGTTTAGTCTAGGATGAATATTGCTAATGTCCTTAAAACAATGAAGTGACTTTTGCATCCAACATGTCACATTCAGCTGATCACTGGTAGGGGTACACCAGTACAGGAAGCATACGAGAACTTGCTCAAAATGATCGAGGCACAAGGATTTTCGGATATAAAGGAGATCTTGAAAATTGCTCGAACATGGAAGCCGAACTTAAAAACATCTAAACAGGGTTGTCAATCATATGGCAAATATATTAAACAAAGGTGAATTTGCAGACCAACAATGCTGGAAAATTGCAAACTCTTAGTTTAGGACCGTTGCTTCAAGCTCCAACATACTCTCTGAGGATGGAACCAATGTGCCCATTAAAGCAAGTGACAGAAAGAGGAAGAGGAATTAGGAAGAAGAAAGTGTGAAGACCTCTGTGTATGTTTGCATTGCAAGAAACATCTCCACTAAGTAATGCAGAACTTACTGCCAACAGATGCTGCAAGAACTGCCTAATACCAGGAGCGGCAACAATAATACATTTTTGGAACAGCAAAAGTACTATTCTTGAAACGGTTTCTACTTGCTTGATCATTTCAGTATAGAACTTTTGTTTTGGATTACAAGCAGTGGTTCTAAGAACAGATGATCCCAGCAACAGAATATTTCAGGCATATCAATTCTCTAGAAGTTGAATAAATAATTGGGAATCAACATGACAGCAATAATCGTAATCATCTATATAAGATCAAGGGCATATCTTCTGCAATAGCACCTTATAGGTATCTGGCAGAAGCTATATTTTGAGGCACTAAACGAAGGATTCACACTTTGGGACTTCTTCTAGATGGTGTTGTGGAAAATTATATTTCAGAGAGAGGATTATATCTGTACGAGTCATTAGGCACTTGAAGGAAAATGATGCAAAGTGAAATCCTCAATATAACATGCAACTGCATGCTACAAATATTTAACCTGATACATAGTACTGAATATTACTGCTTATAAGTGAAATCCTACTCTTGTCTGCAGGATGACTCACATTTCTCCTCAGAAAAAATATGTGTAACTGCATAATATATGACAGTGGCAGCTAATATTATGATCTTGAACAGATTATTGCAAAGTCAGCCAGCAGCAGATGGCATCCTAGAGAGCAGCTCTGTGCTTTTAACCGGCTTTGATAAAAAGAATGACCTATCAAAAATCTTTGACAACAGGGAAAGGAAGTAATCTTCACAAATCATCAGGTCACATGCCTCAGGCTTTTGCTGGTGCAGGAGGAGCAGCACCACCAGTAGTTGGTCTGCAAGAGCAACATTTCACGCAGCACATCATTACATGCAAAATAAGTAAAAAAGACCACCAAATTTTATAATAACCCGTGAGGACAACTTGTAGCTGGATGTAATGAAAAGGAATGGAAAACTACATACACAGAAAGAAGATACAAAAAAGACTCAAATTACTAAAGATTCAAGTGACACTAGAAGCAGAGCTAGAGAGCTTACAATCCAACAAAAACTTTGAATGCATCATAGATGCCCCATTGTGCTCCAGTAAGAGTACCAACCATGACAATACGGAGAGGAAGGCCACGAGTAAACAGGCCCCACAAGCCTAGGTTCTTTACAGCCTGCAGCAAAGATATTATAACACAATGTACCCATAAGAAATAGTAAGGAGTGGAAAAATAGTTTGAAACTAAGGAGATCAACTGATATCAGCTTACATCACCAACAGTTGCCCCCTTGGCATTGTTGAGGAAAGAGACAAGGTTATCTGCAGGATGTGACACAACAGCACATAATACACCAGCGACGTAACCACCACCAAAGCTTACCCCAAGCTGAAAAGATTTGCTACATTGCTCTTTAGGAGTTGGGATGCCATCCCAAAGCATATTTGTACAGAAGTTCCACAATGGTCTCAAAAGATGCAAACTTCATCATTGTGTCTGAAAAAATAGCATTCTGATCATTGGCAACTTCTCTTAAAAATCTAGTAATAAAGACAGTCAAATTTCTCCAAGAGAAAAATTTAGTCATTAATAAATAAACAAGAGTGAGAAAAGATGTACATGTTTCTAGTGGAATAATTCCTTGCTAAAAACAGAATGCAGTTAATATAATCTTTATAAATCAGTAACAAAATTCAACTCAAGTTTGGCCTCAGTTTGAAACAAAAAGTAGAACGTGTGTGCTTGTATACGTGCATGAGAACACAGTTTCTGATTGATGCATAAGATAGCCTCAAGCTAACCGTGCTTGTTGCAGCATCAAAATCAGCAAAAGTTTAATTCAACTGAAATACATATGGAGGAAATCATGTGATTGAAAAAGTAGCTCACAAATACGCCTACTAAATACTCTTTTTTCTTTCTTCATATCGACTAAATACACATGGTTTACTAGCTGTAAAATTGCAGATTGCATATAAAAGAAACTGAAGGACTAGGATTACAGCAATTGGCAATTTCAGATAAAAATAAAGTGATTATGGTTCATTGTGGCATTCAGTGAATTGCATCATCAAGTTGGCTAAAGCATACCCAAGACACAAGAGGTAAATGGCCAAGAGTACCTCTCTAATACAAATAAAGAAAGGAAAAGAGAGTAGATATGTAAGCTTACATGGAATTTGTCGTCCCCATAGAGGAACAAGCCCCTTGTAAAGCCTGGAAAAATGTAAAATTCATTTTAAGTAAAATTATTTGATCTATAAAGAGGCCTTACAATAACAGCAAACAACAACTGCTTTGACAAGCTGAAGAAAACCTTACCCTAGGGGACCTTCAGCCTTAATATACTTGGGAAGTCCATCAGACAAGCCTCTAGCAAATCCAGGTTGAGTCTGGACACGAACCTTAACTGCCTCGAAGGGACAAAGGGCAACATCAGCAATTAATTATATTCTTCGGCAGATGCAGAACCGGCAAGATAGATCAATGTTTTATACTTGGCTGCATACTCGGGTCCAGCAATATCAGAGTAGTACTTCTTGAAGAATTCATAGAATCCATACTTGCAGGCACCTTGTGCACTATAACCAAGCAGGGTTGGCACCCAACCCCTAAAAAATCCTCTTATGCCTTGCTCCTTGAGCAACACCCCGAAACCAGAGCTAGTGCTCTTGTACTTTGTAGGATCAATCTGAATAAACAAACATCATCAAGTTGCTTCAATTTATACAGCATTAGCTTAAAACATTAAAGACCGAACAAGTCAAACTAATGCCTAATATTACTATGTGGAGGGAAAATAAGGTCTGTTGGGACATATATTTAGGAAACAAAAGAGAAATGGACCCTAGAAAACACTTATTCTATGTAGTATTGTTATCATAGCAAAAGATCATCAAGCTTTTCAGATAAATGTGAATAAAAATCATATTATTTGCTTCATAGAGCCTATTATATACAGGAAGGCAAAAAGATCAAATCAAACACAGAAAATGCACTAGTCTCTGGTAGGTGATATGCAATCCATTATTTTGCTAAAAATATGTACTTGTATGTGAAACCAGAATGCATGAATTGGTACGCAATTCACATGGTTACCTAGCGGATTAATTAGCTATGGATCAAATAGGAAATAATTGAAGAAATTAAAAGTGCATCAATTAAAAAGATTATTTACCTGCATATTACACTTGACAAGATCAAGAGGGGTAACTGCCATATGAGTTAGTCCACAGCTAAGCATTCCTCCGGTGGTGCACGCCGCGTAAAAAGCCGGTGAAAACATCTTAATCTTTCCAGCAGGTTCATTAGGTGCAGGAATCACAAAATCTCTTGTTTTTGCAATCCCACCTGCATTTCTTGCTGATGCTGTTGATGAACCAGATAACTCTGTAAATAAACCATTAGACCTCAAAAAATGGTTTTCCATATCAATCATCCCTTTCGAAGACAAAGAAGAAGTGTAAGTGTACAAAAAACTTGGAACCAAAGATGCCCTTTGAAATTGAATCTTCTCTGAAACAGCAGCCATTTGCAAATCTCTCTCTCTCTCTCTCTCTCTCTCTCTCTCTCTTCTTTTGTTTTACAGATTCTTTTGGAAGTTTAGGGAAGTGGGATGATGATTTTCTGTGTCTTTATTTTGGTGATTAAATTTGAAGAAAGTGCAAGAAAAAAAAAAGGAGGAGAATGATCAAATATAGGTAGCTGGTGGCTGGCGTATTCTAAGGTCTTTCAGTCCATTTTTTGCGCGGTTTTTGGGGCCGTTAAGAGGTTGGCTTCTTCGAATTTGTATTTTGCTTTGACTTTTCTTTTTTCCTTTTTTGTAACTACTACTATTTTGAAGAATTCCATTGACCTCTCTTGATCAGCTCTTGAATTTTAAAGGCATTCGTTCTTTGAAAATTAACACTAATTCTTGAGGCCTTGACCAATTTTCAGATTCTAGACAATGTATATATTTATTGCTAGTTTAATAGCAAGGCTGTAATATGCATATATGGTCCAACGAGTAATTTTATTTCTTTAAAAATAATTACTCCGGAATCAATGAAAATTTGTCATTTCATTTAAATAGAGTCTAATTTTTCCGAAAAATGAATATTATAAAATGTTAAAAATTAATTACTGAACATGTCTATTCATTACCGTTTATCAAAATTTTTGACTAATATTTTATCTAGAATTGAAAAAGTGTGAATGGAAAAACACATTGGATTTACCCAAAGTTAATCTAGCAAAGAGAAATTTATGAATTATTAATAAGTCCATCGCATGCCTAATCCCCGTAATTAATAATGGAGTTACATACCTGCAAGGAACTCCTTTGAACAATTAGACTAAAAAATCAAACAAAAATTACACACGGTTTTGCCAGAAAAGCGATGACGTCAGATAAGTACCTCATCAAGGACCAACCATCCAGGCCCATGAACCAGACCCAATTGATAAATTGAGTCTTTGGGCATTTGGTGGATCGATGCTTCTATTTTGTGTCATATAAAGTATTCTTCCCACTATGTGTGGATATTATTAAATCCTACCTTTGTAGATATATATAATGATAATAAAATAAAATAAAATAAAATAAAAAATACAAGAAAGTATTCTTTTCAACAAAGAGTGCTCGACTATTTCAAAATTGTTTTATTTGAATAATATATACCAACTATTTTACAATTAAATAAGAAATCCTTTGTATTTGAATTTTTTTTTTTTTTGGTATCTAAAAAAAGGAGCTCTTACGTTAGAAAAACAATTAAATTAGGCTAGGATATGGGTCTAACTTGGTTTGACTATTATTATTATTACATAAAGCAAGAGTCCTATCTAATATGATATGATGTTATTTTGTATAATCCTTATTTTATCTTTCTTTAACTAATTCTAAAATTTCCCATCCGTTTTATTTCTCTAAATAATATAATTATTTTTATGATAAAAATATAAAAGTATAATAAAATTAATTTTATAAGGCACACATATAATGTGCAATAACCACAGTAGTTGTTGTCGTTATTGTTAAGATGTAAATTGTCAATAATTCATGGTGTTGAAAAAGCTGAGATAGAGTGACTAAATTCTGAATTTTTTTTTAAAAAAAATTTTGGCACACAATTCTATATTCAACATATTGAATACTCCAACTCAATCCATGAACAAGTAATTTCATGTTTGATCATGATTTAGGTCTCCATGTACTATCATTTCGTGGGAAATTTTTTTTATATGAACCGATTTTATGATATAGTGTTATAAATTTTTTGATTTATATTTTTTTACATTATTCTACTAAAATGACATAAGTAATGTGAAGTGTCATAGATCCTATTTATGTAAAAATTTTCCATACTTTAGTGAATGATACTTTGCATAGCCACATGCAAATTCAATATTATTCTTTCAATGATTTCTTTTGCTTTTCCCTTTCGTTACTTAATCTATAAGGGCAATTTTATCAACCATTTGATAATTAACCAAATCCTAGATCCAAACCTTACTTTCAATGGTTCATCCACATCACCACAATGAATTGATGTTGCTTTTTGGTTAGCATTACCCATTTCGAATGACATGAAGGCTTAATTATTATCATGTAATTAGTTATGTGATTTAACATTTTTTTTTTCAGTAATTATTCTTTTACTTCATATTTGCAACTTGGAAACTTCCAAAAAAATATACACTCCAAAATAGTCACATCCAAAGTCATATCGAATGCGAAAACTAGCCGGCTAATAAATTCTAACCCTACTGGATTTGGATTTCTTCAGCTGTCCATAACTTAATGTATAAAATTCTTTGGTTAATTGATTCACAACATCACAAAACCCTTTAGTTTTTTGAGGATTTATAAAATTTTCAAATTGTAATTAATCTTTTGCCCGTAATTATATGGGCTTATTAAAAAAAATTGACAAATGTTTAGAGATATATTAATAAATAAATAGGATAGTTTGCTACACAGTGTGGAAAAAAAAAAAAATCGATCTATGGGCATGGCGTTATAGAAATGATTTATCCAAGTTTGAATTAAAATTGATTAACTAAATTTTTAAAACTCATCCTCCTTTATCTAATTACCCTTATAATAATCTTTTTTTTTTTTTGGGTGCTAAATATACTCTTGTCCTAAAAAGACATAAAGATATACTGTGTTTCTTAGAATATGTGTAATGTTTGCATCTGGTCGTAATCAATTTAATAATAATAATAATAATAATAATAATTAACTTGACTAGTAATCCCTAAAAGTAGCTAAAACCTAAGGCCCCCCATATGTCTACAAGTAGCCTTGCCCTATTAGTCTTCTACAATTAAGAAGCTGTTCAACTTTTTATTGTGTTTGCTTGTATTTTAGAAAAACTTCAATGTGATATTAATTGCTATCCCCTTTTCTTTCTGTGAAGGACAACAATAAAAGATTATTGACTAATTGTGTGTTTATGAACATCATTTAATTGGATTATCATTAATTTTCTAGCTTCTGTAGGCCGGAAACCTAACCAAAAAAGAAACTTTCTAAAAATTCAACTCTTAAATTGTTGAACCGCGTGGTATAACAAGTACGTAGGTGATCGAAATTGTTACTACTAATTAAGCCGCATGGAATAAGTGAAAAAAAAAAAAAATTTGTTGTTGAACCAATATATAATATGTCAATGAATTGGTTTATTTATTTCGTCTAATTAAATGACATGAAAAAATTATTTGACTTTTAGAGTACGTTTTCTTAAGTAGAGTTCTATTTTAATGTGGGAAATAATCTCGAAAAAAGAGTTTGATGTAGTAAAAAGAATGAGATCAGAATCTTAAATCAACATTATTAGGCCAGCCAAGTACTAACAGAATTTTAATTTTGTCCTAGTTGAAAGTTTTAACTTGTTGATTCTGCTGTATTGGATTGAATTTTGGAGAAAAATACATTCCAAAATCTCTCCATAATATCTCCTCAACTTGAATTGAGCCGACAGGGTTTTTTCAACAAATTGTGAAAAGCTTATAAATTAATTCCAAAAAAAAAAAAAAAAAGGTAAATGTAATCGATGATGAAAGATTAGTCCTGTGCCGTATGAATAATGCACAAATGAGCGATCCTTTAATTTGTGCTATTATACAACCCAAAAAAAATTACCCAAAAGAAGCATTAAAACTATATAATATTTGCAAAGCAACGTATGAAATTGAAATGTTTCAACTCTGAACGGACGAATAAATCTTAGTTACTTACTTGTAATATAGAACAGATATAATAATTATTGAGATGATTAAAAAAATAAAAAAAATTATTATTTTTCAATCATTCAATCGTCTGTAGAATGAGTAAGAATTTTGTTTTCCAAACGTAAAGCCAAGCAGAAATATTGGAGCCACTAGAATCAACATTTTGTGTGTATGTACAAAACCTTCTAGAGACGTACAAATGGAGCCAATTGGCATTTCAATTTTAGCCGTCCCAATCAATTTAGCCTTCACTTTCTCCTACCTCTCACCTAAAAATTAATATTACAAAATAAATCCTTTCCAGAGACAATATTCATAGCTAAGAAGAGAACCTTGAAAATTTTCATATATCAGTTTATTAAACTTTGTGAAACACAAATCTCCCTTCTTTAATTAATTGCTTATTTCGACCTATTTCGTATTTGTGTAAATCATTGTAGGTATGGCCTCAGTTAATTGAATACTACTTTAATGGGGTTGTGATGAACTGATGATAGACATACTCTTAGCAACTTAAATAGCTATTTATTTTCTGTCCTTTGGATCTATTTATGTAATTACTAGTACTTGAGTAACTTTTAAAAAATATCTTATAATAATTAATGGAGAATTTTACAGTCACTTTTAGGGAATCATTCCCTTAATTTTAAAAATTTGTACAGTAAAAATATTTAAAGCAATAGTATTATATTGTATAAATATTTAAACTATAAAAAATAATTCCCTAAAAAAGATGGTACAATTTTCCATAATTACATATTATGTCTATTTTGGTTTCTATATGTACATATATAATGGTTCATGTAGGGAGATAAAGGGTGGACCCAGGACGCTAGGGTAGGGTCACAACCATTTTGGTATAATAGTGGTTAACAATAATGTAAAATTATATTCTTGTATTTAATTTCCTAATCTTTTAAATTCTCCTTTCTCGTATAGTGATTTTTTTAATTTTTGTTTAAATTGTGACAAAAATTTAATTTCTCTAACCGGTAATGTAAAAGATAAATGTTGTGTTTAGATGGATGGATTTGAATTAAATGAAAATTTTCAAATGAATGAGTTTGAATTGGATGAATTTGAAATGATATGAAATTTGAATGAATTTCAAATTCATTCATTTAATCATTAAAATCACACTATCACTTGTTGGTTGATTTCAATTTTATAATTAAATCAATTAATTTGTTTGAATAATTAATTATAGATTTGGATTTCAAATTAAATCTATTCAAATCCTTCCATCCAAACACAATAAAGAGAATTTTATAAAAATTAAAGGGCAATGTAAAGAGAAAAGTAAAACTTAAAAAAGTTAGGAGGACAAAAGTGAGATAAACAAATTTATTTAAAAAAATTACTCGCCTAATTTTTAATTTTTTAAAATTGAGAGACAAAGAGGCAAATGCCCCTAAAAATCTCAAAATTGATCTTTTTTACCCAACAAATAATTAAGAATTTTTTGAATAAATCCCCAGAAATACAGAACTTCCCCCTTCTCAAAAATTTTCCAAAAAAAAAATTCAACATAATCTACTCAAGTCTTATACATTAATTACGCAATTTGCTAATAATTTAAAGTAAATCAAAATTAATTAGACAAAAATTTTGTTTCAATAACCACTAAATACTTGCCATATATTCCAGTTCAATCCCACTCCCTATAACAAAAGAGACCACAATCCATCTAATGACATTCTGAACAAATGTTTAGTTCGAATAAATCTAATAAACATTAAACTAACTTGCCAAGAGAAAATTGTGCCAAAAAAAGAAAAAAAATGGACAATGTACAAATGATTAATTTTATCTCTGTCTCTTTCGGAAAATTTTTTTTACAGTTTTGATAAAGTCCACTACCTAAGAAAAACCACTTTTGTGACTTATATTATCTAGAGGTAACAAATACAATTACTTTATGATAATACAAGTCACAAAAATTAATAATTTTAAGTCATAAATGATACTGTGATCTCCATTTGCAAGTCACAAATAATTTTATAACTTTGTAGACGATAATCCTTATTTAAGAGTCACAAAATTAGGATGAGACTTATATTTTAGTTTTGTTTTGTGACTCTCATCGATATCTACAAAATCACAAATCTTAGTTTTGTAACTCTCGTTAATATTTACAATGTCACAAAATCATTTGTGATTTATAAATAGAAATCGAGTTATTAGTGGTAATTTGAAATTGTTAATTTTTGTTACTTGAATTTTGTTGTAGTGCTCATTTCTCCATTGCTCAAATTTTCCCATATTTTTTGTTTAATTGACAAATGGTGTGGCCCTTAACCTTTTCATCTTAAAGAGTCAAACAGGCCATAACTTTAGACATTTCCCCAACCTATAATGATAATAGTGAGTAAGACAAACACATGCATGCACATATATAAGTCGAAATATCCACACTTTAATTGGATTTGCAAATCAAAAATCAAAATCTCTCAAACTTTCTTTGCATCTCTCTAGATTGATAAAACTCTTGTTTTGTCCGTCATAGGACTCCTAGAAGCAATCGTGAGTCAATTTCACAACTACCTTATACTCCAGTTATTTGATTGTTCCCCGTACTAAGTAAACTGAACGGAACACTTTCTTGTATTGAGTGGGGTTTTTTTTTTCTTTGAAGTTTCAATCACTTTCTTGACGTCCTATGGATCCTGAGCAGAGGTCTCAGGCCATTTCCAGTGAATTTAAGGTAACTTTACTTCAATCTTTACTTTCCTAATACGAACTGTTTCCAATTCTTGTATGATCATTCATTTTTTTTTTAAAGATTTCTTGGTTTGTGGGTTTTATGTTTTTTCTTGGTTTTAGTCAAGCTGAAATTGTTTCAATGCAATTTGTTTTTATAATTATTTTCCCACTTGAATCATTAGTTCACAAGAGGGAAACGAAGAAGAAGAGAATTTGATGAGGAAAAAAATATGTTTCTTTTGTTATTCTCACTTTTTTTTCTTGTTGGTCCATATTCACATTTATCTTCTTTTATTTTCCCTGACAATTGCATTTAATCCAATGATTCAGTCACTGTGAGTTGTAGGTGAACAAGCTCTGCTTCATGTTTCAGACTATAATAAATACAGTGGTAGAAACAAAATTGGTATTTTCAAGAAAGTTATGGATAAGGAGATAGTTGTTTTTTATACTTTAATTGTTGGGATAACTAGTTTATTTTAAAATTTTAATCTCAAGGACTTGTTATTGATACAACTGAGAATTGAAGATCAGAAGGGGATGTTTAAAACTTAAGTAGTATGTGATAAGTATTAATAGAAGAACAAGATTGGGATTTTTTTCAAATGGTATAACAGTATAGAGTATAACTTTTCTCACAGCGATTATCAGTGAGTTATTGAAGCCCGTCCCTTTTCATCGATTCTGCATTTTCTACCTTTAATGAGTAAGGAATGCAATCTTCTTCATGATTTTTGCGTTAGAAAGAGAACTGGCCTAACACAAGGGTTGAGTCTAAAAGGTCAAGACTTGAAATCAGATTAAGATGATCTTTGTTGTATTCCTAATGTTTTAGATGATGTTGAACAGGATTATTTCTCCTATTTAGGCCATCTTTAATTTTTAAAGTATCGGGATAGTGTTTGTACGTTCTTGTTTAGTACTTTAGAGAGTGCTTTCTGAAGAACAATCAGGAGGTCAACTTTTAATGTGTTGAGCACACTGTGAAAACAGGAACAGAAGGTGAAAGTTGATGGAAAAGGTAAGTGGAATTGAGTTGTTATGCAAGGAAAGCTTCAATTATATGAGTTGTAAGAACATGGTCAACAAGAAATGGAAGACACTGTCGATCATTATCTTTTTAGACATTTTGAGTGGTTTTGGTGAACTCTCTATCTAATCATTCTTGGCATCATAATTCTGGTATGGGTAGCTGATAGATCCTTTTCAGCCTGTTTAGTGTTTTCTTTTCATATTCATTTACTCATTGCTTAGTATGTAACATTGCCAAAGTATTCACAGGACATCATTTTAATGCTAAATTTATCTTTGGTAGGAAAATAAGGAGAAAGAAACATGGCGGCGTACTATCCTTTTGTCATTTCAAAGTCTTGGAATAGTATATGGTCTATGAGCACTGAGACAGAAGGTAACCTGCATCAGAGGTGACAGAAGTGCTAGTGAAATTGTGGATCATGACCGAGGAAGTCCTATGATTAAGGTACTATCAAGAGCAAGAAAAGCCATTGAAAAACATAAAAGTTGTCAGTATTTGCTATTGTTCATGGCTTTATTTGGTTGTTGCATGATTATTAGTGATGGAGTTCTTACCCCATCTGTTTCTGGTAAGTGAATCTTTCTAGATGTGTATAAGATGACAGGTGTATTTTTTCTCAGTTATTCTCTATGTATCAGAACAAGCTATTCCACTTCATTAACTGGTATCTATTTCTTCATACCAGTACTGTCTGCCACATCAAGCTTCAAACGATCACTGGTAAAGTTGTCTCACCGAGGTAAGATATATTTGATGGAATATATCATTGTCCATAATTAGTTGTTACTACTAATGGTCAAAACGGAATTTGACAAACTTAGTTTCATTTTTTCAGTGATCTCTGCCCAAAAAACAAGAGAACATGTGGACAATATCTTAAACAAATGTAAGTCATAGTTTGATGTCAAGTGTAACATTTCAGTTTAATGCTCGACCTACTTTGTGATTGATGATGATTCTCATAAGAAATGCCTGCATTCTGAAATAATTACAAGAATCATTTCCCACCCTAAGTTTGTTTACATTTGTAAATTGTAATTTTGTTGATGTATTTAAGGTCCATTTGGGTAAAGAAATATATGCATGGCTTCTAAGAGGCCAATGAGTCAACTTTAGGATGTGAATAGTATTCCAAAATTCCTACTGATTAAAGATTGCAGATCAACTGCTACACAGTTTCTTAAACTTGCACAACCAAGAAAATTCTTTAGAAGATAGCAAGATGTTTCATCATTCCATTGAGGTTGCTAACTAGTACTTAATCAGTGAGTCCGTCCATTTTCCTCCATTAATCAGGAATGCCTGGTAGTTTTATGTACTAATAGTTCAACAAGGGATCAAAAGGTGACCTTAGCATCCCACATAATGAGTTAATCTTCAATAAGAAATCAAATCAGGATGTACATATTTTATGTAATATCTTCATTACTATCGTTTTGAGCATTTAAGAAATTATTTGACTATTTACATAATATTTTTTCCTCATTTCTGCCATGACTTCACTTTTGCAATGACTAATACTACGATTCATCTTCATTTTCCTTGGCTTGGCCCTTTTGTAAGGGCTAAGCTGTTTACTTATGATTATGAAAAGGAAATTTTATTGACAATTAACAGCTCTAATATAACATTAGTGCCTACTAATAACAAAACCAACAAGTTATCGGATTTAGTTGCTCACCAAAACAATCATCATGAATTTTTGCATTAGCTGGGAATCTCATAATCAAATATACATAATAAAATAAAGTCCTTATTGTAATGAATGTTTCTTTTGATATTCTTTTGGTGTTACATTTGTTTATCCTTACCTTATCTCTTACAAGTGACAAAAGGATATCTGTACTTTTATTGTGTGATCTGATAACATACCATTTCTCCTAAAGGAGAAGTTTCAGTCCCTTCATATTATTTGTTGTCATGAGCTGCTTTCATCAAATTATTAGGCAGTACCGATTCTGTCTTTCAAAGTGATTTTTCATCTTCATAATTCCTGAAATTTATTTTCCTAGTATCACAAAGCTTCTAATACAATTGGGTTAATTTTTCAGTACCAGTACCAATGGCATGTGCCATACTGGTTTGCCTCTTTGCCCTGCAACACTATGGAACCCAGAAAATTGGCTTCCTCTTTGCTCCAATAGTTATTGTCTGGCTCATTTTTATCACTGGTATTGGTATCTTCAACATTTTACAGAATCCCAGAATCCTCCATGCTATCTCCCCATTATACATGTTCAGGTTCTTAAAGAAAGTTGACATAAGAAGTTGGAAACTGTTGGGGAGCATTGTCTTATGTGTAGCAGGTTAGTTGTAATGAAATTTTCAGTTTACAATTATATTTTCAAAATCTTCACTTTTCATAAGCAAAAAACCAGCAGTCCTATATTTGAAAAATTTCCCTATCCAAGTAACAAGAAAGTTTAGTTTACAGGATCAGAGGCGATGTTTGCAAATTTAGGTCACTTTTCAAAGAAATCCATAAAGGTAAATAGGAGGCTTGTATACTGTTATCCGTGCAAAATGCATAAGAGAAAAGATGAACTTTTGGATGATGTCTCTGATGCAGGTTACCTTTGTCTGCTTGATATTTCCTGCACTCATTCTCTGTTATGCTGGTGTGCTGAGACATTCATCTCCAATTCACTTGGGCACCTCTGATGACAGATGTTAATCTTAGTGTCTCTGTACCTGATAGAAGTGCATTCTTTTGACACAGCATATGTTTGGAGTTGTTATGATTAAGTCAGCTCAAAACTCTTATTGGTTAAACACGTGGAAATTTCAGAAAATTTGCATCATGCTTTTGCGGTGTTATCAGTATTTGCTTCAGCTGTAGGAAGCCAAGCAACTATTACAGCCAGTTTTTCCATCATAAACCAGTGCCAGGCACTCAGTTGTTTTCCCATAGAGTTAAAGTTGTTCATACATCAGATAAAATTCATGGGCAGGTTTACATACCAGATGTTAACTGGTTATTTATGACCTTGTCAGTAGGAATCACTGTTGGTTTCCATGACATAGCCCCGATTGGAAAGGCAACAGGTACAGCTTGTCTAGAAAGGAATTCTATTCTGGTTCACATGTTCTTGGTTTTCTCACGTCCTTGAATTTTTATAACCTCATGCATAATTTAACTCAAAATGCAAGAAGCAATCCAAAAGATAAATGATGAATTTACTCCAAAATACAAACATATCAAAGGTTTAACATATCAATTCTAGTGCCATCAGTTATATGCATCCAGCATTTTTTTTTTTTTTAGTTATTTGTCACTTTATTGCAAATAATTAAGTGACTAGTGATATGGAAGTTTTCTACCTATAACTCAGAGTAAGATGTAGATGTGATCTTGTTCTGATTCCGCCCCCTCTTTGTCCTATTCTTTTAACAGGTTTAGCTATCATCTCCGGCGATGCTAGTAACAACTTGTCTAATGTCACTTGTCATTGCATTGTCATGGGGGAAGAGTTTGTTCATTGCTGCTTCCTTTTTGTTATTCTTTGGCTCACTTGAAGCAGTGTACTTATCCTCGTGCTTGTTGAACTTCCCTAGGGGAGCATGGTTTCTAACTGTTCTATTATTGCTTTTCTTCACGGTCATGCTTTCCTGGCAATATGGCACTGTAAAGAAATATCAGTTTGATGTAGAGAACAAGGTTTCAGTAGAATGGCTAACAGATCTTAGCCCTGGTCTTGGGATTTCTCGGTTACCTGGCATTGGCTTCATATACACTGATGTTGTGTCTGGAATTCTTGAGCATTGTTTTCCCATTTCATTACAAATCTTCCTGCATTTCACCAAGTACTTATCTTTGTATCTTTCAAGTCACTTCCAGTACCCTACATTTCCGAAGATCAACAATACCTTATAGGCAGGGTTGGCCCTAAAGAATACAAAATTTATCGGTGCATTGTACATTATATGGATATCGTGGTCATATAAGAGATAGTGATGATTTTGAGGATCATATAATCAGTTCAATAGGAGAATTCATTGCCAGGGAGGAACATGATCATGAAGCCTTAACTTCACCAGAAGCTATGATGGTTTTGGGAAGAACAATGGGAGATGGAAATGCACTAATTCCTCTTACAGTAAGTAGCTCAAACAATAGTCAACAAACCTTGCCCAACTACAAAGCTCTGAGGAATCCTTCAGATGATTCAGCAGAGGGTAGTTCTGCACCTGTTTGGAGAACAAATCGTTCGATTTGTACTGCCCAAGAATAGTCCTCTGCTGAATGATTCAGTCAGAGATGTTATCCAAGCTTTGTCGAACTAAGGTTGAAGTTGCTGTGATCTTATCTTCAAATGGGCCCAAGTATTTGTAGATTTTCATTGCTATGTTGAATTTGTTTCCAGGTTTGTGGGTATCGATTTTGATTTCTGGACAAAAATTCTAGGGAGCCACCAGTGATGAAAGCACACCCTCCATCTGAAAACAGAGTGTAGAAGACTATTATGGTTTATACAATATGATAAGCTATTGAGCATGCAAATGAACTACCTTCATTCTATATGCCTTAATATTGCATGTAATCATTTTATTGTATCAAGAAAATTTGAATCTCACGTATGTCAGTAAACTCTACAAATATCAAGCAGTCTTGTTCAAACTGCTGTTGAATTTCAATGGTTTGTAAAATCAACAGCTGAAACAATACAGATCTTACTGTGGAAATATTTGCTTTTCACTAGCTCCCCAACTTTTCTGTGGAAACTGGAAAAATCGCCTTTTAGTCCAAGAAGTTGGGAGCCATTCCACTGTTTCTGACACAACCTTTAACTATTGGAGCAAAGAGGAAGCTCAATATTTGGGTATATTCTTATGATTTAGTGCTATATGTCAAAAATTCTTGTAGATTATCGTAAGAAATAGTGGGTTAAACTTCAGGTATGGGAAATCCACCAATATCCCTTATCCTAGTTGTTTGGGTGTAGGTTTGAAAACATGGTCAACTCAATGAGTTGCTTCAGAGTGACCGAAAATATCCACAAGAACTCCAATGCAAAGTTAAATTCTTCAACCTCAATTAAGGGTTAAACCAACAAATTATGTATTTAAAACAACTTCAAATTCATCAGTAAAAAGGACAAAAAAACATGTTCTAGTCTTCAGAGTGGACGAAGGCTAGAGTGGACGGGGGATTTTCCTCAAATCGTGGACAGTGAGGAAGGACTTGCCTGTTATTTTGTCCACAAACAACTAAAAAAGGAAAACCAATCTCCACGAATGCAAGCTCCAGCAGATATCATCAACGCAAATACCTACTCTTTTTCATAGATATTGCATGTGATCATTAACGATTAACAGGAGCTATACAGGGTCCCGTGATGGAGGGTTATATATAGTCTACGATATAGCATGCACAGCAGCCTGTCTTTGGGCTAAAATGGAAGAGCATGCATGCGTGAGAGAGCTGAAGAGACAATGCCATGATACAGACAAGAGTCTGTATTCGATAAAATAGAAAATTCAATCCAGGAATTTTAAAATCATACTGCCTTTATCTTAACCAACACATAGCAAAGCTACAAGTAAAATGAACCACTGGAATCCTGTTCCAAGGATTAACATAAATCCATCCAAGTAATTAGCCATATTACTCAAAAGAGACTAAGCTCCGATAACTTCAGTTTCTCCTTCTGCTACTGTTTCCTCAGCTGGCCTATCTAACTTCACGCCGACATCCTCTGAATAGTCACCATGAACCTGAAGGAAGAGAAATAATCAAGATCAAATTGACTCACAACATCAAAGCTACCTTTGAGTAACAACAAAATAACTCAAACATAAAATGCACATTTATAGGCCAAATGACTATACAAGGATCACAGTCGGCAAAGAATTATACTGTGCTCCATATTGACATCTAGCTGTTGTTACTCAAAGGTAGCTCCATGATGTTGTGAAGATCAATTTGATCTTGCTTATTTCTCTTCCTTTTATTCATGGTGACCAATTCAGAGGACTGTCTCTTATACACATCTAGATGTGTATAAGAGACAGGTTATCAACTTCTTCAGTGAATAGGACAACCAGTTCCTTCAAATCACAGGCAGTTGCTTGGTTTCTCATGATCTCAACCATTTTCTTCCGAATCTAAGGAAGAAAAAAAGATAAGAAGTTCAGTGCAGATCAGTATGATACTTCTCGTAGTATAAACTTAAAGCCTACAAGTAAAAAATAACACAAACATTAATAAGACCTGACGGATCTGACTAGACTGAGCATAACAGGTCCTCTTCTGCTGGTTTGCACGCTTCTTTGTGAATCCAATGCAAAACATCCTGAGGGTGTAGTTGTCTGTGGTCTTCACGTCCACATGAGCCTCAATCAATGTCTGCCACTTGCGAACCAGAGACCTCACTTTGTCTGTAGTGAAATCCATTCCCTGGAAACACAAATCAGGCCTTTAGCGAGCCAAATCATCTCCAAGTTCCAAAAAGAACTCATACACATCTTGCTATTTGAAAAGCTAACCCACCCAGAAGTTTGTGAGGACATTTTTGCCTTGCACATCTTCTGCTCTCAAACGGATCTTCCTGAAAGCATGATCCTCGTCCTTTTGAAGATCAGCCAAACTAACTTCAAATACTCGATGCTTTAGCCCTTCAGAAGCAATCTGAGGAAATGAACCAAATCAAAAGTTATTATCAAGCACAGGCAACAGAGCATGTTTGGACATAAACAGAAACTAAACATAGTAAGCACATACAGTTACAAGCATTACAGTATGAATCAGTTAAAGAGTAGCAATGAAAATCATAGAGCTAAAGAGGCCCATCTGAAATAAGTCAAAGCAACAAGTGAATAAAAAGCTACATGTCACAAAAATTCTTCAAACACCAGATGCTAAAACTGTGCTAAAAGCAAACCCGGTGACACCCATTTTAAACAGAATTCGAGGAAATGCACAAGACAACTCCACTTATTGCATTTCTCAAGATAACTCTGATATAAAATTCATGAGACCAGTAAATTCTGAACTAACAGAAAATGACCGACAGTTGGGCTGTGAGATGTTTTAAACTGATTTTCTGACAAAAACTCAGCCGACTAATAGAAGACTAATTCTCCTTGTTTCACTACTTTCAACAGTTTCTTACAGTAAATAAATCAAATCTTTATATAAATAAACAAACCTAACATTTTCAACATTCTTCTGATACATTACAACAAAACTTAATTTCATCTAAATCACTAATTTAAAAACGCAACCACTCGTATCAACAGAACAAACAAAAATAGACAAACAGGAAGGAAACTAAAGAAAAAAAACTAAAAAAATATTAATCAAGCAAGAAAGATCGGGGATTTCCTAACCTTAGTTCCCTGAGTTCTGCTGACAAGGGTCTTGCCGACATCCAGGATCTCGAAGACTTGATGGTGCCTTAGGGAATACCAATCCTTCTTCGCAAATGGATGTAGCCCTGCCCATTCAACCTACCCCCATTTCACATACTAATCAAATTGCATATTTCAATTTTCTTCCTATCCAATAAAACCCCATCAATAATCATAACACTTAAAAATCACAGAAAAATTCCCAATAATTATTATCATTATCAATTCTTTAAAAACATGTCTACATAATCACTAAAGAAAATCAATATACAACAATTATAATTACAGATGAACAAATTTAAATAAGGAGAAAAATGATTGAATTGCTTACGCCTTCTTCTTGCCTCCCTTCTTGCCTTTGGAAATCCTCTTGTTCTTCCTGAAAATTAAGTAAAAAAACAAAAACAAAAAAAAGGAATAAAATATCAAAGAAAAAAGCATTCTAAGGAGAACCCATTATCAATACGAGTGTTTTTGACAAGTATATCAGTGCGTGAGGGTGTGTGAGAGAGAGTACCCGACGGCCATGTTGCGGAGGTTTAGGGTTTGTGGATTTTGCTAGGGGAGAACTCAGAAGGAAGGAGGCGCTAAACAGGTTGACAAAGTGGGACTCGTAGTGCTACCCCTACTTATTATTGGGGTTCCTAGTAGTACTACAACGTTTGATGTGAACACGTAGCGTAGTTAGTTGTACACTGGCTAGGTAGGTTTGTACAATTATTATTTAAAATATTAATTAAAATAATTATTAAGATAGATTTTTTAGATTTTAGATAGTATATGAAATAAAAAATAATTAAAAAATATATGATAAAATTATTGTGAGATAGCATTGTTTAGAAAGTAATAAATAATTTATGATGTTCAAACAAGTTAATATAATCGAACATTTAAGTGTTTAAAATTTATTTTATTTTTATAACGATTTATTGATTTTATATTAACCTGGATAAGTGTTTAAAGTTTTTATGGGGTTGATTTTTTTTAAAAAAAAAAAATTATAAATTAGAACATTGCTTATTTATATGTAAGTTTCACATTGTATGTTTACTAATTAAAGTTCGAGCTAAAAATTAAAATAAAAAAAAGGCGATGTCAAATCTTGCTCACATTAGATTTAATTAATTCGATCTCGAGCTCTGTCCTATGAAGCCCTAAATTAAATAAAATTTGTTAGTTTCATTTTTTACTTTAAAACATCATGGCAATACAAGAAAAAAGACTAATTTAGTTCCTTATTTTTATATTATTGATTAATTTATTTTATTATCTATTAAAAATATCAATTTACTTCTCATTCTTAAAAAAGTTAATTAATTTGTCTCTTGTATACACATTGTGGATAAACTGAAGACAGTTGATAACACATCTATTATAAATTAATGGTCATATAATTATCACTTGGTTTAGTCCTTAATTATTGTCATAAGTTTTTTTAAAAATAAAGAACTAAATTAGTATACGGTAATAGATAAAGGATCAAATCATTTGATATCTTAAAAATAAGGGATTAAATTGGTTGTTATTCCTTATTATAAAAGGTTGGACTCCAAAGCCTCATTTTTTTTTTTAGGAGTCACCAAAGCATAAAATTAGTGTATAGAAAATGGTTTTTGTAGATGTCTCTTAAACACATTTGCATGGTAAAATGTGGATAGTTTCATTTATTTTGATTAATAAATTTTAAAGATGTACCTATTTATTGACAACTGGGACCATGAAATGATCAAAGGCTTTACCAGCATCATACTTTTCGATTGAGAAATAAATCCATGTATGCTAATTAACTTTTATATACTCTTTCTTAATGCTAATTAAAAAGGATTTGTTTTTTTATTTAAGTTATTCAAATTGCATCTCTTATGGAATATAGGAGTATCAAATACTTGAGAATATCAAATAATAAAAAATTCCAAACCTCCCAATGAACAACATAATTTGATTTAACTTAGTTTATAAAAAGTTCAATTCCTGAAGTACAATCACCAATCCGACTGCAACTTCAGGCATAACACAGCTAAAGAAATACATATCCCTTCAGAAGCAAATGAAGGGTATTACTCCATAAGGAAATAGTAACCTGCAAATTAGTAGCAATACAAAAACTCAAGTAAAAAAGAAGCACAAACTGCAATTGGATCTTCACATTCCCTAATGATTGTTTATCATAAACCAAAATTCAACTGCCTCGTTGTAATGGAGAAAGCCCGGCAACTCAATGCGGTAATTTCTTGGGTAGACCCAAGAGGGTATGACCCCATCATGCACATTACGGTCCTCATTTACCCACATAGTCCAAGTAAGAAGAATGGTTTAAAATATTAAAAAAGAGATAGGTTGTCGGAATGAATAAGAACCACAAGATTCATACACCTTAGTCTACTAAAAAAATTTAGTACTCAGTGCAGCATTTTGGACCCTTAAAGGGTACAGAGGAAACAAACATGTAAATTATTAGAGACGCACAACAGAAAGTGTTGTCTAGAATCCCTAGACATTCTCAAATGTATTTATTGTCATTTACAAAGATAAACATGCCATGAGAACCATGGTTAGTTATTCAGCATCTTACTTTAAAAGGAATAAAAAGATGAATGAAACAAATCCATCAACATTTACATCTGAGCTTAGAACTGGAAATGCAAAAGATTTTTAGACACTTCTTTGCTTTTCAGACATATCCATTGTTTTTCACATGTTACAGCGGTACGTTTGGTATTGCACTTAATTGGAAACCATGCTCTCAGATGTGTGTACAAAACCATCACCTGTCCAGTCTTTGTCAGATGCTAAACCTTTTCTGATAGCTTTCCTTTGCCGAATTGCTTCTTGCTGTCTTTTGACCAAATCCGTATGCGTTGTGAAATACTCTAGAGACAACCTGGGGATGGCATTAGATCGAAAAAATAAGACTCCAATAGTTAAAATATTTTAGCTGTCTCATCAACACTACTAGCTTTTGGGAATGCATATTTTAATGAAATGATACCCTTTGAACTCTTCTATTGACGAAAAGTTGTGTTTCTTCATGAAATCCTTCAGCTCAGAGCAAAGTTTCTTAACAATACCATATCCATGCATCATAACCCCAGTGCAAACCTGCAATAGACATTCAATATGCCAAAAAAAAAAAAAAAAAGAAGGGTCAAATTTGGAATCATTCTTATACATATTACAAAGAGATACATACATGAAAGTGTTGAATGCTACAAGAAGACACTATACCTTACATTCTTAAGTATATAGTTTATTCTCGTAACAAATTACTTCTTTATTTATATGGACCCAAAAAGTTTAAATTACAGTTTACATGTCAGTAATCTTGTTTTCATCTTCAAGTTTGTATTATGTAAAAGCAGAGATATGTATCCAACAAATGCTAAAATTAAGAAGTCCAAAGTTAACATTGGAATTACTATAATAAATGTACACTCTAAGATTTTTCTAATGATTCCCATCTCAGATAGAGATATTCAGTACTGCAGACAAGTTCTATGCATAGAAATTAGGTACCAGTGGAAGGATTTTTCATATGGACACACTCAGCGCAGGACACCTGTCACAGTTTTACTAGATGTGCAACAGAACATTAAAAAAGAGTCCTTTTGACAATCTTGATATCAGACCTTATTGTTCTCTTCGTAAATGGTTAATCAATACGACAGTGAGTTATTTACCGTTCTACTTACAGAATGTTCAAGTAACAGGGTTCTGTAGCTTCATACATGTATATGTACTAATGCAGAAAGAAATCATACTATACATCTGACCTGAACTGTGTCTGCTCCAAGAAGAATAAACTCAGCAGCATCACCACCAGTTTCAACACCTCCTATGCCAGAAAGTGAACAATCTCTATCCGCGAATTCTGACTTCATCATCTGAGCAATGCTCATTACTTTTGCAAGGGCTATAGGATGCACAGCCTTTGAAGAGTAGCCTCCAGTAGTTGAATATCTGAAAGATAAATATTCGAAAGAAAATATGTTATCTGCAAAAAAGTCAACCCATAACACAATTGTTGCTCAATGAAATACTAACCCTTCAACACAAGGCTCAGGGCGTAAAGTGTCGAGATTGATTCCCATGACACTCATGATTGTATTAATAGCTGACACTCCCTCACATCCTGTTCTTAGAGCTACCCTTGCAGGCTGTAAAAAATGCATCCAGGACCATCAACTTCAAATTTTGCAATTAAAAATCCAACGGCAAACAGATCAAGAAATTTACCAAATTAGTCAGATGCTAAAAAACTAGAATATTACTTAGTTAGCAATAGATCTGCAGAAGCGCTTCAACTTCTAAGTTACATTCAATGAAGTGTCCAAAACCAAATAAGTGAGAAGAATTTTTCTTCTTTATCTTAGTTTATGAAAAGATTTGGCAACAGAATATCAGCAAAGAAAAGGTAAAAATAATACAGATTTTTATACAATAACACACAGGGAAGGAAATAATATTTCTTACGCTAGAAAGAAATGATATAATGCCCTACAAAGATAGAACTCAAAACCATGTTCATTTTCGCATGCATCTCTGCATCAGTAGGAAATCACCAAATCTTTACTTGCTTGGGCTAAATAAATTAGACAAATTCACAAAGATCTCCAATGTACATATATATCCCAGCAAGAGTCTTATATGTGCATAAATTTTTACATTGCTTATGACCATGGCACATTTAATAAATGACTAGGATCAAATTAACTGTCAAATATTTCCCATAAATAATAAAAAAAGTGGATCAGAAATTAGTGATGCAACATCTCGTAATCAGCTGTTAAACAGCAGTTTCATCATCAAAATTAAGCTTGCAAGGTGATGTCATAGAGAAAGACATCTTAATAAAAGCTTTGTCTTGGTCATATAAATTCTCAAGATTCACTGCAAATTATAACCTCTTACAACCTTTATTCAAGATTCTTGTCATGAACTTGGTCAAAATCTTAGACTGCATAGCCAAGAGCAAGAAGAGGATAAGCTAACCTGGGTAATATCAGTAATATTTGGAGTCATCTTTGCCCAAACAGGAACTGTGGCTTTTTCATTAATCCATCCACATACCTCCTCCAACAGTGCACAATCTTGCCCAACAGCAGCACCCATTTTACGCTCTGGCATACCATGAGGGCATGAAAAATTGATTTCGAGAGCGTCCTGTACCGAATTGTCAAGATGGAGGCTAATCAATGGAACTTAATTGAACAGATTTCCAGTAGATTTTGAAAAAAAAATTGTAAACTTAACATAAGATTATTCACTTACAACTCCAGTTTGCTCAACTCGATCAATAAGTTCCTGCCAGGCAGCTTTGTTATACTCTTCCATGATTGAAGCAATAAGTATCCTATCTGGGTACTCTTGTTTCAACTGTTTAAATTCGTTTAACATTGTTTCTAGAGGCCGATCACTTATAAGTTCAATATTTTCCCAACCAATGATCTGTCCTCTGGTTGAGCCATTTGCTCCTGCTCGCAATTTAGCATATCGAGGAGTTACATTTACAACTTTTGCAGCATCCAGTGATACCTAGAATCCATCATAACAAACAAAAGGTTTATTCTCAACGTCAAGAAAAAGCTGAAGCATGTTTCTGACTTAATGAATTATACTCTTCCGGAGTTCATAGAAGAGTGTTTGAAGATACAACTGTTATACCAAGAAGATTTCATTTCTAAATTTTCAATCTTGAATGAACTATGCTCTTCCGGAGTTCACAGAAGAGTATCTACAACTGTTATACCAAGAAGATTTCATTTCTAAATTTTCAACCTGAATAAACCTAGTTAAGCTCAAACTAATGTAATGCTTATTCAACTAAAACTCCAAAGAACTTGATTTCTTCTTCTGTACATGGCCAATATGAAATGAAAATTATGTTGATTAATTTTCCTTCTTACATTATTGTCAGTACATGAATTGGACCAAGGTGCCACAATGTTGAAGCACTGGGATCTTTTATACGACTTCTGAATTTTTATAGGAACATGGTCTCTTCAATTCATGAATAGGTATGACATTCATTTTGATCTATTATTACAACCTCTATCTCAAGTGAAATCCTAACTTGCCATTTCAGGTGGATCTAAAATAATATCCTATTTTCTAGCGTAGAACTTTACTTTCTGTAAATACTAAAAACATTGTATTACAACTATTGAAAACTTAGAAGTTCATGGCTACCTCGAAGAAACCAGTAGCCATATAAGCACCTAATACTAAAGTCGTCAATTTGCTTTAAGGACGACATTTTGAAATCTTATAGACAAGAATTAAAATCGCCTTTAGTCTATCTTAATAGCTTCCGCAACAAAAACAGCCAAACATAATACAGTGTATTGCTATTTCACACATGTAAATTTGATCCCACAGCCCCATTTTAATAGCTGAGGTTTACTCTTTTCTCATCAAGTTATCATTTTTTAATTTGTTATTCAAAAAGCATCAACAGCAGATCTCCTCTATCCGAACCCGAGACCTCACAGAGAAGCATCTTACCATTTACGAAGAGAACAATCATTTGTTTACGTGAATTTGAATTCAAATTTCTAAGCGCATAAAGGCCTCAAACGTAATATTATTGCAGAATTTCACTATTAATCAGACACTACACTGCAAAATTATCCTCCCAACAAAGTCAAACCATTCCATATTGTAGTATTTATAATCAGATAAAATCTTTTTACCAAAACTTGAAAAAAAAAAATTACATAAAATATCTAATCAAATTACAAGAAAAAAAATCAGCAAAAAAAGTTACCGTTTTGGCGATGACAGCACCCCAACCTTCATCAAAAACTTTCTTCATAACAGTAAAATTAGTTCCAGGTGGACCTGACCCAATAACAAACGGGTTGGGCATTTTCAACTGCATTTACAGTAACACTAAGATCCGGCTCAGAACCCGTAGCCTCGGAAGCCATGACCCGGAACCCAACTCTGCAACTCTTCTTCATCATCGGATTATAAGTTCGACCGAGTCATCGGGAACTGGATATTCCGATATGTGGCTGCAAATTTGCTGAGTCAACCCGCTGAGTGAGCCCATATTCAAAATGAACTGATCAGATTTTTGCGATTTTGGGAATCCTTTTTTACATCCTGTTTTGAGCGTTTTATTTATACAGCAGTAAGGTGGATAGATGATGATGAAAATGAATATCTTTGGAATCTGAGTTTATTATTAAAAAAGGTTTATACTAATAATTATACAATTAGTTAATTATTGGATTTGGATTGAAATTTCTCACAGAGATGAGAATCGTAGACGTTGTTTAATCCATGTTGGACTGTTGGGTGTTGGCGAGAGTTGGCATCTTACTATCGTCATTATTGTTTCATAAGTCATAATATATACTATAATTAGTGGTAAAGGTACACGGTATGAAATTTTTTTAATTAAAAAAATTATAAAATAGTGAAAATTTTTAAAAATTATTAAAAAATTAGAAAAAATATAGGTAATGGTTAGTTGAGAATGGGAAGAAAGTTATGAATATTTAAATTTTAAACGGAGGGATATAATAACAAAATAAAATGATGACGGACACCGAATCTCTTATCTCTTTTTGTATATAACTAGTGGTGAGACACACACTTATCTATGTATTATTTTAAAACATTAATGAAACAAAAATAAAAATAAGTTGTGAAGATATTTTTAGCAGTGGATTAGTGTTAGACCCTTTGGCATGGTTTCATGCATCGGCAAGGTTGCGTGTAGGCCTACACATCTACTAGGTAGATTGTCTGTCGACAAGGCAGTGTGCGAGATTGACAAACAGAGATGGGCCGATTTGAGCCGTTGGCGTGCTAAGTGTTTCAAAACTATGCCTTAGTGTGTTACAAGTCCTTAGGGAAGTTTTGGCGTCAAGAGAACCAGCATTGAGGGGGTCAAGAGTGACCTGAATGGCTCTACTGATTTTTAATAAATTGGTGTCTACTGCTGTCACTTGGAATTTTTTTTCAAACCTTATATAGGGAAGGTATGCTCACTCCATTTCTTGGGTGGCTGGTAGGTTAGGCCACCAGGCGGGCAAGGCAGCCCGTGGGTATTGTTGGGAACCTTTCCCCATGTCTTATGAGTGTTAGGCATGGTCGTCTTAGTTTCGGGACGGACATTGGCAAACGTTGGCTTTGGGCAGCTCACCGGCACGAACGAGTTGGGAAAACGTTGGCAAATGGCAGTGGCACGAACGGACTTGTGCACGCATGCACACGAGATGGGCATAGCTTGTGGCACATTCTTGGACAATGTTACGTGGTTGCTGGGAGCCCAAGTGAAGCCTTGCGGGGGCAAAGGCTGGTCGGCAAGAGTGTTGGCCTAGGAACGTAGGCAACCGGGTTGCCTACGTAACCGACAGTGCGGGAAACGGTTAGACAGCGTGCACATCGGGCAAGAGCACACGCACGTGAGCTGGCAATCAGTGGAAGTGGGACTTCGTGTGGCTGGGTGGGACTACTTGGCTGAGCTGGTTGGCTGCATGTGCGAGAAATGACTGGAAATGCTGGCAGCACGTGGAGTAGTGTTTAGTGGGCGGTTGTGACAGTTACCACCTTCTAAGGCATAATCAGGCCATGTGTGCTGCCAGTTGGCCAGGCAGCCTAATTGTAGGCGTTTCATTTGTCCAGCAAAATTAGACGGTTGGGCTTGTCAACCGTATTTTCTCTATAAATATTGGTAGTCAGAGACTTGGAAAGGGTCCGTGAAGGATTTAGGCCAAGAGTGTTCTGCACACCAGATGTTTGTAAAAAATCCTGTTGTAAGCTTTTAACGGAATTAAAGTGTTGCAAGTGGTTGGCCTGAGGCCGTAATATGCTTGTGTGTTGTTTACTTTCGTTTTGTTGTGCTTTGCTCTTGTGTGTTGCCTAAACTTCATGCTTGTGTGTTAGTGAGTGTTTGTGTGTGCAACGGTTGCCAAAAATGAGTCAAAACTAAACACGAGTGTGAGACGGGTTGGCTGACCAAAGTTTGCTGGGTGAAATTTTGGTACCATCACAGGCTTCTTATTCCGCCTTGGCACGTCACTTTCGTGTCAAGTAGAAGTTTCGTTATACAATTAGCATGATAATCTTAACTACTCCATGTTTTTTACTTGTAGTGTTTTAATTTAAATGGAAGTTTCCAAGTGTAAGTTACAGTTACTTATTTTTAAAAAAAAAAAACTTTTGTTTAGTGGTAGGGGTATAATGAGAAGCCAATATAATGATGAACACCAAATTGAAACCTCATGCTTTGTAAATAGTAAGACTAGTATAAAAAGGCAAACTTTATGGGTGTGACTTAAAAAATTACACATTTTAAAATCAAAAAATAATAATAAAATAGTGAAAATGTTAACAAAAAATTATTCAAAAAATAAAAAAAAATAATATAGAGAGTGCATGGTGAGAGAGAAGTTATAAGTAGTTACATATATTACACATATAATAAGAGCAAAAAAGGAAGTTCAAGAAGTTATAAGTAATTACACATATTACACATATAATAAGAGCAAAAAAGGAAGTTCAAATAATGACAGAAATGAAATATTACTCTCTTCTTTTATCTACAGTATAGATAAAAAAACTGAATACATTAAAGTTGCGTTTGGATGGTGGATTTGAATTGTGAGACTATGTGAATTTGACACCCAATTTAACATTAAAATCTCACACTTAGTAGATTTCAAATTCCAAATTAAATCCCTTATGTTGTGTTTGGATGAAGAGATTTGGGTGGATTTGAATTTTAAATCCCAATCTATCATAGGTTATCCAAACAACTTAATTGATTTAGTTGGGATTTGAAATCCACTAACTAATAAGAATGTAATCAACTTTAATGGTTAAATTAATAGATTTTAAATTCACTCAATTTTTATATTATTTCAAATCCACCCCGTTCAATTATAGGAATATTCATTTCAAATATTTTCTACAATTCAAATCCACTTATCCAAGCACAACGTTAACTTATTTGGATAACATTTAGATTTAAATCTAAATCCACCTAAATCTCGCCATCAAATGTGGCCTAATATAGTATAAATGAAAACATTAGGTTAAATGCAATTTAAGCCGTTGAATGATCATCGATTTACGGTAGTGCACCCTAAAGTATGAATTATAGCAGTTAAGTATTTTATACAATGAATTTATAGTATATTGTTAGAATTGTTGAAAATGAATGAATTTTTTATAACTATTTTTAATGAAAAAACTTTAATACCAATAAAAAAAAAAGGCTTCAATACCAACAATTAGTATCCCAAAGTCAAAAAAAAAATAAAAAATTGTACTAGTATTTATTTTTAATTGATTTAAATAATGTGTCAAAATTTAATAACTCTATATAACATACTAAAAATACTAAAATTGATGGTTTAGATAGAAAGTGTAACTCAGGAATACTATTTAGGGGTACAAATTGAAAATCAAACATAAATACATTTAACCGAATAAATTGGTGTATAAGGAGTTTGGACTTTGGACTTTGGACTTTGAGTATGCAAACAAGCTATGAATGGATTGGACTTTTCTTGAGCAAGGATCGGACTTTAGACAAGAAACGTATACTTGTAAAACTTTGTGACTATTGGATGCTCAAAGGTGACCTTATCGGCCTTGAGATAATGCCTGCACGAGGGATTTTTCCCAAGCCCATTTTAAATAGCATCATTAAGGAAAGAGAAATGATTTACAAATGCACGAATTTTAGATTACTTGTCAAAATTATATTCAATTACCAAATTCTTAATTTTAGATAATTGGTCATGATTTACAAAGGTATAAATTCTGGATCATTTGTTAAAATGAATTCACATGTTAAAATCATGTTCAATCACCTAAACTCTAATTTTAGATAGCTGGTCATAATTTATAAAGATACAAATTTAGTAACATATCAATAATTTTACTATTTTATCATTTTGTATGAATGCACAGATAATGGAAAACAGAAAGAGGAGAAGATAACGATAGAAACCAGAACAAGAGCAGTAAAAGTTTTAGGCAATTTACGTTTAAAGTTTGGAGCTTAAACATTAAAACTCCAAATTTGGGGGGCAAGAAAAAAAAAAGAAAGAAATTGAATTGCACTTTAATTTTGATCATTAACACATTAGCCAACTTTAACTAATCTGTAAGACCAACTGCTCCTAAATCTTTGCAAAAGTAATCATGCGCGAAGAACGGATATTAAATCATTATAAAATTTTTTTTTTTTTGGTTTAGTTTTGCTTCTACTATATATTAATCTTTTCTTTATCATTAATATAAAATACTTTAGATAAGAGGGTTTAGATGTTTACCATATCCATGTTACACTTGCTAGTGGATCTAAACCTACTTATAAAAATAGTATAACATCATTTGTTATAAAAAAGTTATATGCTACAAATTTTTAAAATCAATGGATGATTACTTCAATGGCCTATAGAACTCTTCAATTTGCTATATCCATCAGTGTGAAATGCAATTATAACACTTATTTAAAATAATAAATTACATGAAGGCTCGTTGTGATTTGACCAACTTACAAGTTACCTTCTTGTGGTTTTAAAATATATATTTAAATCCCTGATTTGTAGTAGTTTGCAAACGAAGCAGAAGTAGATAACCATAATGGAATTATGCTAAAAGTCATATATGCCCCTATATAGATATGTCTAAAAATGGCCAACTTTTCCACTGAATTTAACAATGAATTGAAAATGGTCAAATCTTAGGGATGAATTCAAAATTATAGACAAATACTGGGGTTAAAATAAATTTGTATTTTCTTAATCTTATTTCCAAGGAAAATACTTAGGTAGACCCGATCTTTGACCCCACTTGTAGATTCTGTGGTCAGGATTAAACATTAGAAAAATCTTACTTACATCAGCTGATGACATAGATTATCTAAAATTTAATCCACACCACAGGATTTACAAGTGGGGACTTATGACTATATACACCTAAGTATTTGCCTATTTCCAAATGTCTCTTTACACTCTAGATGTGGTCTTCCAACTTGTCGCCATCTATAACTCTCTTTTGCTCCCCAACACCACCCCTACCTTCTCTTTTCTTTACCTCCACCATCTTCACCGCCTCCTCCTAGTCATGGTTTTCTTTCACCTTCCTAGCTCATCTACCTCTATGCCCACTTCTCCAGCTATATTTTCTTTCTATTCAACTGAGCAACAACAGTACCACCACCTACAAATCGGGAAATATTGGGGAACAGGGAAATCGGGAAGAGAAATTGGGGAAGATATTGATCTATTGGAAGGGAAAATTGAAGGAGATCAGATTTATTAGGAAGGAGAAGGTGGACATGGCAGTGACTAAGATGGGTGCAAGGGATGGCTATTAGTGGAGGGAAAGAGAGTGGATCAGTACCTTGGATTGGTGAAGGAATAGTTGCTATAGTGGAAGGAAATGTGGGGAAAGGGTTTCGATAATGATGGCTTGGTAAGATGGCTACTAGTGGAGAGAATGGGATGGGAATAGCTTGGATTAGCCACTGGTGGATGGAAAAGGGGTTGGTAGTGGCTGGGTTGGGTTAGATAGGTTCTGGTGAAAGGAGAGGGATGGTGCTAGTGGAGGTGGAAGGAAGGAGTGGCGGTGGTGTGGTGTGGTGTGGTGTGGTGGGATGGAAGGGTAGAAGGGTGGCTGTAGGTGAGGAAACAGAAGGAAATTCATTAGTTTTTCTATTGAATGGCAAATATTAATTTTAATTGATTTATACTCTAAACTCGCAACAATAGTTGCATATATTTATACTGTGTTAGGCACAAAACAAATGTGATAGAAGTCTCATCCCTTTAATTTTGCAAATTAATATAAAGCATAGAGGGTAATATGTGTATTTTGATACCACAAGAAAGTAATTTATATGTTAACCAAATTATAGAAGATTATGTGTATTTTACCCTATTTAAAATATGTATAATTTATTAATTTATGTTATTAAACTCGAATTCAAGCCACTCATGCCCACCAAACTTAAATAGAGGAAACGTTAATTAGGACTAAACCATAGAACTTGATAATAAATGTCAGGTGATAATGGAATAATTGGAATATAACCAATAATTTTAAACTCAGAAATAGAGATTATTCGAATAAGGAATCGGTTTTTGAGTTTATCGGTTCAATTACATTCAACTATTCGAGTCTTCCGGGTTAATGATTTTTTATTTTTTTATTTTTTTTTTGTTCAACTAAAAGTATTTTGTTTAAAATGATATGAAATACATCTCTAACAATTGTTTCAAGCGTGACTTATTGGTTTAGAAGCCCAATCTTTTGTCTTAACTTTTGAAACAAGAGGGTCCGAAACCCAATAAATAAAATTTAATATTTAAAGATCCGATTCTTGCTCAAGAAAATTTTTATAGAATTCATAGCTAGAAATAATAAATCCAAAATACTTGTCATTAAATTCCTGGAAGTGCAGATACAAATTAAGTCCACAAAATATCTATAATCATACAAATGATTTGACAAATTTTTTTATGTCAGTGACATTGTGTCACTTTGCCTATTTGTAAATAATTTCCATTAAGGGAAGTCTATTATCATTGCTTTGTTAATTAACAGCCAAATTGATGAGCGCTAATGCAAGATTACTAGTAACTTATCCAAATTGTGAAGGTATCAGAGGGATGGAGGTGGTGAAAGAGGAAGAGCGGCGAGGGTTTGTTTCAGAAGAGTTGAGGCGCTGGGCTGGGGTAAATTTGATTATGGCAACCTTTAATGTTGTTATTATAAATAACGAATGTTTTAATTGTACATACCACTCATCTAAAGTGATAAAGTCATCAAATTTGTTAGTGCTACTAAAAATTATATGAAAGTGGGACAATCATGAGAGTTTAGGATGTAATGTATGTTTAGAATTGGTGATGTAACTTACTTTTATTGTTACAATATGTCCCTAAACAAGTGCATACTGTGTGTGCACCATCAAATTTAATACTTAATAGTCTTAAAAATTACACTAAAGTTGAATGTTTGAAAGTTGAGAGTGCAATATTTTCAAAACGAAAATTAGTGACGCAATTGAGAACTGGGTTAGGGTGTAAAGTGAAATTAGTCCTTTTTTACACGTACCGTTGAGCCCATCCTATATCATGTTAATACCAAGTTTAGTTTTGTGGTCCCAATTAATTTTGTACTTCTATTAACGCCAAAGGTCTGTCTATTTTACATAACTTTTCTTCGAACTTTGGTATCCCCATACAATATAATTAGATGCAAAAGGAGTCGTTGCAAAAACTTGTGAATATAGGATACATTATAAGGGAATTTTTTGTAATTTTGCTAATGCTCAACTTACTCTCATATAATTTACAAATCTATAATTTACCTCATTGGGTTAGAGGGTTGAAAATTTTTATTTAAAAAATTATTTTAACAATCATTTAAATTTTCTAGTCATATAGTTATATATTTTAATGTAAAACACAATTCATCCTAATAACGGTCGGAAGAAGTAATCTAGATGGCGATAAGATACTCATGTTAAGAGTATTTTTGATGAGTGACAAGAAAATTAGGATATTTACGTTTTTTTTTCCCCTTTTTTTGGTAATAAACTTTAAAACCATATATATATATATATATATATATATATATATATAACGAATTGTAAATTTGTAAACTTATACAAAAAATCATCTAGATATGTATAAGATACAAATAGTCCCTTTGTAATTTACCAGAATAGAAGAAGCAAAAAAAACTTCACTTGTGGAAATACTAAAATGGAGGGATATATACATCTGACTAATTATACTTTGCATCACTCATGAACTTGTCCAAATAAAGAATCCTAGTTCACATCCCAATTTTGATTTTAAACATTTCTTACCTTCGACTATCAAGTCCATCACTTCAATTCAAATTTTATCACGTTACTAAATGGTTAATGAAATATTTATACATGTACAACAAATTAGTAGTATGATTTAACAATCTACAGCAATATTTTGCGAGCAAAGTGTAATTTAATTCCAAAGCTTGTTTACACAACCCATATTTATTTCAATTCATTTTTTTGTTATTAATTTGTGATCCCGAGTCAGTTTTACTATACAGGAAAAAATCACATTTTGTTTTTTCATCCACTCAGGTGAGAATGCCTCCTTTCGTATGGTTTGACCTACTATGCATCATCGATTTAATATCTTGATATTTTCAGTTTCAATTTCGTTATTTTTCTAAAATTTACTCAATAAAAAGTTAATTAGTTCTAAAGGATATGTAAATTCGTAGAAAATATTACACTAACAGAAACCTTTTAAAATATAAACTAAGGATAGTTGGAAGCAGTCGTTTATTTGTTCTTGTGTTCCATGTCAAAGAATTGAATTACAAAATTTATCAGATTATCGAATTTGAAATCAGAAACCAATGAACCAAAAGCTCAATTCAACGGATACAGTGAAACAGTGAAAGTGATAATGCACATTAAACAAAAAAATAGCACACATTAAACAATAAACATTCGACAAGATCGGGTGCAACTTATGTAGTAGAGTGGTTGTTTACTTGTGTTGGTGACCAAAAGCAACATTATTATGGTATTATTTGGCACTAGCTTGATTTTTACTACTTTTAATATTTTGTTGATGGATAATTTGTAAATAGCATGCATGATTTGCCTTAATTGTAGAGTGAGAGGTTATTAATCTACTAGTAATTTACTAGTATTTTACCAGAAAAACAAAATTAGGGTAGTGTTAGAAATAGTGTAGATAGGAGTAGGGGCGAAGCCAATTGGAGTTGATGGGGCACCCTCAACTTTGGAAAATTTGCAAAATATGCTAAATTTTTTTGAATATTTAAAATTGTCTTATAATTGTTCTATTTTCACGTATTGCCCCCGAGTCTAATATGTTTAACTGTCCATTTAATATAAAACATGATATAAATATTTATGTTCAAAAGATGCTATTTAATTGTGAAAAACTATTCATAATTTAAAATTACAATAATAGAATATTTATTATAATAAAATTAATATAAATTTAATTAATTATATGTTATCAAATTTGTCAATTTTTATTTGTATCTATTGTTAAATAATTTTTGCCCTTACTGTACGTTAACAATTTTTTTTACATCTACTAACCATGGGTTCTATCTCCACCCATGAATTATTGCATGGTAAGTAGGATATTGAAATGTCAAGTTTCAATCTAGCTAGTCAAATGGCTAGTTTCTGTCCCACTATTTGCAGGTTTCTATGTGTTGCAATTGTATTATATATATATATATATATATAACTGTCTCTATATACATATATATATGTATATATATATATTAACCTACAATTTCCTTTATCCTCTAGTGAATCGATTAATGATAATAAATTATAAGAGAAGTGTATTATCATTTAAAATTTATTTTACATTATATATATATATAGAAAAATTTTACAATCTCTTTTAGGAAATCATTCCCTTATATTTTAAATGTTTGTACTGTACTATATCAAGTGCTTTAAATACTTATATCGTACTAGCTTTGAAAGTTAATAACATGGTTTTCTAAAGGGATGGTAGAATATATATATGTGTGTATAGGAAAATTCTACCGTCCCTTTTAAGGAATCATTCCCTTGTATTTTAAATATTTGTACAATATAACATCAAGTACTTTAAATGTTTGTAATGTATAAGATTTTAAAATTAAAAAAATAATTCGATAAAAGAAATTATAGAATTCCCGTATAAGAAAATTCTAAAAATTTTGTAAAAACACATAATGGATTAGAATCCGCAAGACTCGGTCAAACTCAATAAATCAAGTCAACTATATTAGTTTTCCCTTCACCAGTAAGATACTACTACTATTATAATTAACTTTTAAGTCAGTGGTTTTAAAGTTTATTACCAAAAAAAGGGGAAAAAAAAACGTAAATATCCTTATTTATTGACAATGATGTCACTCATCAATCCTCGTACTTAACACTTACTGGTAATGGAAGAAAATGGGGAATGCAAACAGCGTCCCAAGTGCTACTCCAAATATCAAACACTTCAGCCATCCTCATAATTTAGAGCGAGCGGGATCTTGGTTTCTCCAATTCAACAAGAACAAAGATTGTTCATGCTGCAAAACTCCACCACTAGACGAACAAACCTACATTTGTAGGCCATGCAACTTCTTTCTCCGCGGAAGTTGTTCTAAATTCCCGCAAGTCATCCCCACCACGCCCACGTCGTGTATAAGAGACAGTCCTCCCCTTCGCCTCCTATTCCAGCGGCTCAATCGGTTGCGACGGCTGCAAAAGCTGTAGGTTTGATCTTTGTGCTTTGTGTGCTCATAAGCCCTCTAATTTCACCCACAAATCCCATTCATGCCCTCTTGAACTCACCTTTGTAATGTAGTTTTGTTCCACATTACTTAATGTTAAGGAGAGTTGTGTAGTCTTGATTTTAACCTAAATAAAGATTTTAGGTATTGAGTTTTATGTATCAAACACTAAACATAAGAAACTTTAGTGGGCTAACGAGTCTTGTTGATTATAAAGCCTTTTGTCATTATTTTATTTTTTTTGTTTATTTTTTTGTTTTGTTCTGCTTTGTTTTTGTTTTTTTTTTTTTTTTGTGTTTTTATACTAGTGCTTTATAGGTTTAGGAGCACTCTCCTAAAACTTTTGTATTATTCTCATATAGTAAAATTTTGCTCGCTTTTGCTCGTAGACGTAGGTCTTTCGATCGAATCCGTAAATTTGGTGTCTCTCTTTTATTTTTCTCTTTTGTTTTGTTATAATTTGTTTCGAATTTGTCTCGGACTTTTAACAATTTCCTAGGATCCTTCCTAACAAATTGGTATCAGAGCTTCTAGGAAAGTTCTGAGGTATTATGATGATAACAAAGACATGTGTGGAGAAATTTGAACGGAATGTCAACTTCAGGATGTGGCAACTTAAGATGAAGGCTATCCTAAATAATCTAAGAAGGTGTGGACATAGCATTTCATAGAGTGGAAAAAAGCTAGAGAAGATGTTAGTGGAGGATTTTGAGGGCCTCGATAAAAAGGGCAGATTAGGTATTATTCTAAATCTCTCTGATAAGATTTTAAGGGAAGTTACTATTGAAACGACGACCAAAGGTATGTGAGATATATTGAAAACTTTGTATATGAAAAATAAAATTGAGAATCGACTCTATTTGAAGTAAACCCTTTACATGTTTCAAATGACTGAAGGTACATCTATACTCTCGCATTTTGATAAATTTAATTTCATTATTATGGATTTGGGGAATATAGATGTGAAATTAATAATGAGGATCAGGTCCTTCTGTTGTTATGTTCCTTTTCCCTACATTTAAATATTTTCGTGATACTATGATTTATGATAAATAACAACCTCATATCGATAAATTAAATCTACTATAAAATCTAAGGAGTAAATTGATAAGAATATAAACGGAGAAATTGATAGAAATCAGTCTAGCTAAAGGTTTGGTTGTTAAGGATAGATCTAAAAAGAGAGATTTTGACAGTAGTAGATCAAAATCTAGATCTAAATCTAAACATAAAAATTTGGTATGTAATTATTGTCGTTAAAAGGGACATATTAAATCTGAATGCTTCAGGTTGAAAAATAAAGATAAGCATACAGGGAAATCCGACCAAAAAAATATTAATACTACCGAAGCTAGCATTGTAGTTGATGAGTGTGATGAAAATATTTTATTTATCATTGATGATAGATAAGGTCTAAAAATAAGTGAATTTTAGATTCATAGTGCTCTTATCACATGTGTATTAATAGGGATTTATTTTTCATTTATAAATCTTGTAATAGTGGAATTGTTTTGATGGACAATAATACTGTTTGTGATGTTGTTTGTAAGGATATAGTCTGAATTAAAATGTATGATGGTACAAAAGGTAGCCGGTGCCTTTCGAAGCACTTTCTAGCCAGAGTTAGTCTTCTTCCCACTGACCGCTACTAATAAGATATCCTGGCTTTCATTGAAATTGTGAGGACGCTCACTAACATTAGACATATTCTTGATTTTAAAAAAATTTCTCATCTCTTTAGGCAACTTAGAGTTTCTAGGGTGCAAATACACAACTAAAGGTGGAGTTATGAAAGTATATAAAGATGCTCTTGTTATTATAAAAGCTTGCAGATTTGGTATTTTGTATATTTTGCAGGGTTCTACTATTACAAGTTTTGCAGCAATCTCTTCTTTATCTTTGTCTGATTCTGATATCACCAAATTGTGACAGATGCAATTGGGATACATGAGCGAGAAAGGCTTGTCTATGTTAAGCAAAAGCGGATTTCTTTGTGGGTAAGTATTGGGAATTAGATTTTATCGAACATTATGTATTTAAAAAATAGAAGAGAGTCAGCTTCAGTTCATAGCAATTCATAGGATAAAAGGTACTATAGATTATATCCATTCCGATCTTTAGGGGCCAGTTTCAGTTCACCAGCAATCCATTGCATTTAGCATCTGTAAATTCGACCTTCATCCGATATGTGCACAAAAGCCCTCTAACTTCACCCACCAATTCCATTCTTGCCCCCTGAAACTCATCTTCAAGGATCTATTATACTGGTAATTCCAGATTTGTGTGATATTTGACGTGATTCCATCAAGTCCAATGAATGGCATTATAGATGTAATGTGTGAGATTTCGATGTTCATTTGCATTGCACCGCAGCTTGTCCAACACAACGAATGGTTCGCGGTGGCAAAGCACAACTTCTGCTGCTGCAGTACCCGCATTTCCTGGTGGAATTCTAATAAATGATCAAAAGCAGATGGCGGGTTCACTAGTTCCTCAGCGAACCAATACAGATAGTAGTATGGTGATGCGTGGTGGCAGCAACAACACTGCTCAATTTTTGCAGCCCCAGATGCTTTGGCGAATGCTTGGGTTCAAGGATTTGTTCAAGGTGGTGCGTAACAGGTTGGAAGCATGGTGGTGAATGGTCTGGTTGGTGGTCAACGAGGATGGAGTTAGTAATGTATTGGACATCTTGGGCAACCTCCTTCTTAATTAGAGTGTTAATTACTATGCTATTGGAGGGTTTAGTCTTCTTTAAACAGTATTATTTATTTAGGATATTATTTGAAATATTATTCAATTAATAATTGTAGTAATTTTTTGAATGTTATATATGTGAGATAAAGATATGATCAAAAAACATATGATTTAATAATTTTAAAATAATATTGAAAAAATATTTTAAAAAAATTCTTGAAACAGGCACAACGCTACTCTATATTATTGTCAAACATCATAAATGGGATTGTTTTTGAAAATTTAATATCTTGCACAAACTTTTCTTCTCTTCAAAATATCAAGTTTTTATATATTATTTTTTATAAAAAAATATATTATTTTTCAAAAAAAAAACTCAACTCTCCTTACTCCCTAGTGACTCAAACCCGTGACCAATGATAATTCTTAATTACAAGTTCAATAGTATCTTTATCTTTATGTTCACACATTAAACACTCGCAAGGTTGGACGTAACTCGGAAGTTGACATGGCCAAACTTCACAAGTCAAGTCAACCAGATTGTTGTTTTTACGAATCTAGCAATGCTTTAGAAATCTTGACCGGATCAGTTGGTCCAATCAATTAAACCAAGAACCAGTAGTGGTATTGGTTCGGTTGAATGTTAAAGCCGAAAAAAGTAAAAAGCCGGTCAAAACTAGAAAACTGATAAAAATCTGATTGACTCGGTAACCCCATTTTTGAAACGCTCTTCAAATCTTGAATGAATTTGACCGATCCTCCCAAATCTAATCTCATTCCTCACTAGTTTTCATCAAATCCAAGCCAAAATCACCCAAATCAAATTTCATCCCTTACTAGTTTCATCAAATTCTGTTGGCATGTAAACCATGCCCAAATAGGATTTAGAAATTTTAATGTAACTGGTTTGGGAAATTAGTAGTTGAAGTTTGTAAGGGATTTATTCCCTAATTAACGAATCCATCAAACGTTGGATTAGAAGTTTTTAAAAATTCTATTTTGTACAATTATTGTAGTGTAAATCTATTAAGAAATTAGATTAGTTGGTACCTATAAAATTTTAAAATTCATTCTTTAGTTCAAAAAATTGAGTATTAAAAGATTATTAATAAAATTTCCCCCTGATTTCTGTTGTCCTTCTTTTTTATCCATTGCCGCGCATATAGATCAATTTTGTTCTAATGGCAAATTGCTTCCTTGGGTTGACTTTGCATGTTGATTCGTTTCATTGTGTGCTTGCCTTTTGGATTCGTTATTTGCACGGTTAGGCCATAAGTCTGATTTCTTGGTCCAAGGTTTGTGTTTAATTATATATTGTTAATTCTAGCTTCTACAAGTGATATCAGAGCTCTAGCTTTAAGAGTTTGATCTTGGGAAAGTCAAAAATTAGAGAAAAAGATACTTACTTACCTGTGGTTTTTGACATGAAAATTGTGTTGGAGTACTCTATTTTTTTGAAGATTGGAGACAGCTCACCATAAGAGGTTGGTCTTGAAGTACTCGTTTGACAATTAGGGTGTATTGAAATTGACCTTAATTGAGACAGTGATCTGAAAAGAGAGATCCTGCTATGTTAAATTGTTGGTGTTGGACAACGATCACGAGAAAAAGAAAAAAGTCGTATCAAATTTGTGGTTGAGAAGCAAGGTAAGCCAAGAAATTCATGAACGAGAAAAAAAAATTTTCTTTAGGTACGTAAATATATATTTTTTAATTTCCATGATGGGTAGAGAATTTGTAAATGGTGAAAATTTTGAAATTTTGTAGACGTTTTTGGGTAGTGAAGCAAGATTTGAATGAGCAAATATCATGGAAGAATATTTGAAACGATGTGGTTTAAGTGATGCGATAGAATTGAGATTATCCATCCCTTTGCCAAAAAAAAAAAAATCATGAAAAGAAAGGAAAAATTATTTTTCAAAATTACCTGAAAATCATTAATTAAAATCTTATATGTTGGACTATTGTTGATTTTTAATGGATTCCAGTCTTTGATATTTTTACTTCCTTCTTCCCATTAAAGATCTGTCTGAATCACAATGATGAAGAGACATATTGATTGTCAAATCTTACTATGCTGTAACTTATACACATCTGATGTGTATAAGAGACAGCTATTATGTCGGCGATGACACAAATTGTGAAAATTTTGATGAGATTGAAAATTTTGATTTGCATTCATTATTTGTGTTGATTGAGGATGATGACTTTGTTCATGAAAAAGAGAAAATTGTGGAATTAGATGAGGATGAGATGGAAATTTATGATTTGGTTGCGAAAGAACAAAAAGAATTTGAAATAGACATCATTGACGTTTATAAAAATATTATTGAGAAGAATAATTTTTCTGGATGAAATTGATTTTTCCATGAATAATGTGATGGATGAAATTGATTTTTTTGGAATCCATGAATTATTAGAAGAAAATGGTGATTTAAAAATTGTTGTTCAAAATCATGGTAGGGTGGATCAATTAATTCAAAATTGTGGAATTAAAAAATTTATTAGTGTTATTCAAAATTTGGTGGTTCAAATTATCAAAAACAAAAGTATGACTTCTTGTTTTATGGAAATAATTTGGAGGATTAATATGAATGGATAAATATGAATCAACTCTTTGATCAGGAAGAGTTGGCTACCATCTTATATGTGAAGTACAAGATCTATCCATTACCACATGCAAAAATGAAGATAAAGACCAACGATAAATTGAGGTTATACACGGTTCATACGATGACCGAAATTTGTTTGGAGATTGTAGCTCATGATGGTGTCGGACCAGATTTCATGAAGGCTTGATTTAAGGGAGGTAATGTTGGCATGTAAGTCAAACCCAAATAAGATTTAGAAATTTTAATGTAACTTGTTTAGGAAATTAGTAGTTGAATTGTAGTTGAATTTGTAAGGGATTTATTCCCTAATTAATTGATGTCGTTGTTAGATTAGAAATTGATTTAGTAAGGGATTATAACCCAATTATGGTACTCAACTCCATTAATAAATTAGATTACGTTGGTACCTATATAAACGCATTAGTAATTTATTGTTTAGTCGAAGATAATTGAGTATTAAAAGATTATTAATAAACTTTCCTCCCGATTTCCGTTGTCCTTCTTTTTGATCCATTACCGTGCATATAGATCAATTTTGTTCTATTGTCAAAATTGCTTCCTTGGGTTAACTTTGCATATTGATTCGTTTCATTGTGTGCTTGCCACTTTGGATTTGTCATTTGCACAGTTATTATAAGTAAAATTTCTTGGTCTATGAAATGATTTTAATTATACATGATTAATTTTGGCTCTTACAAATTCTTCACCAAAATCCAACCATATGGACCCATTCCACTACAATGAGTCCCAAAAAAATTTCAGATTTAGTCCGAAAATATTTTTAGATTCAGAGTGTGTTCGTTTGGATTGAAAATATTTTCAAGAAAATATTTTTCAGAAATTTTTTTTGTGCCAAACACCGAAAAATATTTTTCGATGTAAAATATTTTCCAATTTTCCTTCCTTTGACTGAGAAATAACTTACGAAATTTTTGAATGTAAGTTATTTTCTGGATAATTCAAGAGTGACATTAAATCTCAAATATTTACTTTATAATTTCATTTGCTAAACTTATTTTCGTTTTTAATTCTTTTTCATTCGTTTTTCTCTGAATTATAATATATTTTAGGATAAAATCATTACGCATATTTTACTACTATATTGTACTATCATTTAATTTTGAACAAAATCAATTTTTTATTAATCACAATTACTTGTAAGGTATTTATTACCATTGTTATAAGTTTTTTTAACTTGTATCCATAAAATTAAAGTTAAAATTTTTTATTTCAAAATATTTTTATTTTGTCAACCAAACACCGAAAAATTGTATGAAAAATAGAATTTTTCATGTAAAATATTTTCCAAGAAAAATATTTTCCTCAAGAAAATATTTTCAATCCAAACGAACAATCAAAAAAATTTCAGATTTAGTTCCTAAAAATAAGAAAAAACAAAACAGATCGGTGAAAAGAAGAGGGAGATTTTCTGTGCAGCGGACGGTGAAAAGGAAAGGGACGAAGAGGAGGAGGAGAATGAGATGTTGGTGAGAGGCGGGAGAATAGAGGGAAAGGCCGGGGGAAGTGCGGGTATGAAGGGTGACTGGAGGTGAGGAAGGGAGAAAGAGGAGCTATAGGGGTTGGAGAGTTGAGGTGAAAAATGTAGTAAAACTGAAACTTAAAGTCTAGAAGCAGAAGAGGAAAAAAAAAAGGGAGGAAAAAGGGCATCTAATGACGGAGTAGAAGAAGACAAAAAGCCTCAGGCATTAATTTTATTTCATCTCACGTTCCACAACCTGCAAAAGCTTATTTCCAAGGTTTGATAAATCACAACTTCAATCAACCATGTTCGTACACCTTCAGCAAAATATTTATAGACAAATTTAAAAATAAATGAATAAAAAAATAAAAACCAGATGAACTGGTAGGTTAACTGGTCAAATCGCGAATCGGTAGTCTTGTCGGTTCGTTTTCTAGTCAGAATTTGAAAACATTGTCTAAAAGAAAAAAAGAAAAACTCGTCAACTAATATTTTATTGAGGAAAATATTTTCAATCCAAACGAACACACTCTAAGTCTTTCAGAAAATTCTGCAAAGTGTAAAATTAAATGAAATGCATATCAAAGCAAAAAAAAAAAAAAGTACATTAAATGGTGCAGAGGAATGAAAAAATTAATACATGCATCAATGCATATACGAAGTTATTTATAATGAAGTGTAACTATTTAATATCTTTAGCCATTGTAAAAATAAAATTAATTTGCAGAACAATTTTAATCAATTAATGTGTAATTATTAAAAATTAAATAAATAAAAATTAATTTTGTTCATCAATTTTCAGTGGATATTTTTATCAAAATAACTTTTTGTATCATTCTCTTATATTTATTTATATTAGACAATCAGTTAAAGGGCTTTATATTTCATCTTTTATTTCCTTTTCGTTTGTTTCAAGAAATCTATTGATCGATTCTGATTAAGGACAAAGAAAAACTAGAATTTGAGTTTAAGGCGAAGTAAAGCGTTTAAACGGAATCATTACAAAGCACACAACTAAAATAATGGTTAATAATTTAATTCTGAAATTACATTGAACAAAAAAGTACAACAATTGTATATATATATATCACGTGTAGTACTTGTAAAACTTGTATTACATAATATCACGTGTTTTAAAATTTTATACTGTACAAAATTTTAAATCAATAAAAATAATTTTCTTACGAGAATGTAGAACTTCCATAATTTAGTAATGCTAATAAAGTAATTATGTGTACATTGTTAAAATATTGTTTATTTAGGTAATGTTTCAATGATTAATTGTAAAATAATGTGTAATAATAGGTCTTGTCCAGAAATTTATTTTAGGTAATATTTCATTGATTAACAGTAAAATAATATGTAATAATACATATGGTCCAAAAATTTATATTAAACCATGCATGAAAATATTTAGCAAAGTTCATGTTATAGAATATATTGCTATAACTTTACAAAATCCATAAAATCAAAATTTAAAATTTGAAACTTCATCTTATGCCCAAAGGGGTTTTGTCCCCTTTTTATTTCTTTATATTTTAAAAAAAATTTACAATCTTGTTGAGAGAATCATTTCGTTGTATTTTAAAAATTTTTACAGTATAATATTATATAGTTTAAAAATTTATATTATATGAACCCTTAAAATCAATGGACAAACTTGGCCACACATTTTTCAGGCCCACAAAGTGTAAATTTAGCCCCGCACAAAGTCACCGTCAAATGACCTTTCGCACGAAAATTTTTATTTTGGTAAGGAGCAATTATTCGACACGTTCAATAGTTATTTTTCAATCTATGAAAATCTGTCATTTAAAATGTATGATCTATTTTTTTGAATATAATAACCTTTTTATTTTTCAAAAATATAAATCTTCTACTCCAAAAGAAAAACTCTTATGCCCAGTAACTACTCATAATCGACAAAAAATTTCTCTCTTTCGCACAAGTGTCGCACATTATAGTACAAGCTAACCGGTGCAGCGGTATGTGGTAAAACAAAAGTTGTAGATTCACTCACGCTGCAAGTTAAACATTATGACAAGAACCGGTGCAACTCGGAAGACTCGGCCTACCCTCGTTAGTCAAGTCAACGCTTCGTTCCTCTGTTAGTACAGATATCCCATTTTCAGGAAAATGGGGGTGAGGAAAAACAAACACTCTGACAATAACCGGTGCAACTTGGAAGACTCGGCCTTGATCCACGAGGGAGTGAAGTAAGAGTTTCGTCTTTCCTCTATTAGTACAGATGTGCAATTTTAAGGGGGAGGGGAATACACATACAGAAACAATAATCGGTGTAAACCGAACGAAGTCTCTTATACACATATTAGTATAAGAGACAGTTTCTAGTCTTTCCTTTGTTCGTAATGACCTATCCCATTTTAAGACCAAAATCTGTCTCTTATAAGTGATTCTTGATATCCCAACAAAATTTTCTGGGATTGAAATTCTCTCTATTAACTTTTCTCCAATTTTTTTAATGATTTATTATATTTAAATAATTAAAATTCATAAAAATTACTTGAAAGGAGTTCAACTCACTTTTTTATTCCAAATTTCAATCTCGTAAAGCTCCTTCGAGGTTAAGTTAAAGGCCTCGTACTATGCTATCAGTTGCTTTTGTCGACTTCCTGACTAGGGTCTTATCGGCACAACTGAAACCAGATACCACAAATGACATCAAGTTTTTGAATGTAAAGCAGTAATTTGCATTGGACTAGAAGTTTTAAGAAAAAAAACAACCATAAAAAATAAATAAAATCTCATTTTTACTTTTAGCTCTCAAAGATTCAAACTTAATTACACCATAAATTAACGGAGAATTTTGTAAATATTTGGTTTACGACTGTAGTCATGGGTGAAATTTTATGTCGAGCGTCTTGTAATTGGATAAGAACTTCGCCCTAATTCCATTTTTGTTGGTTTTGTTGGTTTTTTTTATATAAGTGAACATCTAGACCGAGTCCATATAAAGATCTTTCAAATCAAATTTTTAAAATTTTCTAATTCTTAATAGTTACTTTATGGTTCATTATTCTTTAAATGATATTTTATAATTATTTTTAAAAAATATTTTTATATATTTCATGCATCTCATATTTTAAAATAAGTTAAAATATTACAGACACCAAATATTAATATTTAAAATAATATTTTAAATAATGACAGCAGAAAAACTAAATCTCTATTCTGCCGGCAGAAACTCGTGTGCATACAAGATGTCCACGCACACTTTTGTACAGCAAGTGGAGGTACCCACCAATCTAAACCAAAATTCTGCATAACACAGAAGAAAGCATTAAATTCACGTCTAAATCGTACGCATGGTCTTTATTGTCGCATAAGTCTATGTGAGCCTAGATTACCTTTTTTTTATTTAATTTTTAATTTTTATATTTATATGAGCCTGGATCTTTATTTGTGTATGTGTAAATTGAAAATTTTTGAAACGTAGATTAATAAATGGATTCATTTAGTAGTAGCAAATAACTGTCTTAAAAAAGAAATTATTGATCGAAATCAGATGATAACAACATTTTGTTAATGTTGGCAAATGGGATTTCTGTAAAAAGATGTAAGTATATAGAACAATGCTAAATACCAAAATGGTGAAAGAGTTAATCTGAAAATTTTATTGCTCAAGAAAAACGCTACCACACAAGCATTGTGATTTTTAATATCACTTACACAATGGAGAGATTTTTATTTAAACGGATGAATATTAAAAAAAATATATATATATATACATTTAAATGAGTGTATAACTAATTTACCATTCATAATCATCCCATTTTCCAAAACAATAATGATAATCGTCAAGTAGTCAATTGAGGAAGTGAAAAGAATAGACTTTCTTACCCTGTGTTTTTCATGTTTATTTTAAGGTTTTAAGAAAATTACGAATTACACAAATTTTCCTCCTTAAATTCCCCTCATTCATCCTCAAACTTGATCACTCCATCGTTACATCTTTCAGAACAAGAAAATGGAGAGTGCAACTGCAAACCATGAAATAAAGTAGTCCCAAAAATATCAACCACTTTAGCCATTGTCATGAGTTAGAGCTATCGAGCACTGTGGTCGCCGCCGTCCAATCTCAACAACAACAAGGTCTAACAATAATACCTCCAAAAACCCATTGTTCATGTTGCAGATTTCGACCTTATGGACAAATATACATTTGTAGGCCGTGCAATAACTTCTTTCTCCATTTAAGTAGCTCTAAATTCCCACATGTCATCACCCACCCCACCCACGGCAACCACTCCCTCACCCTCCTCCCTGATTTCGGCAATCCCGGTGGCGTATTCGGCTGCGACGCCTGCATACAGATATGGGGATGGTTTCAACTACCATTGCAGCATCTGTGAGTTCAACCTTCATCCTATATGTGCTCATAAGCCCTGTAACTTCACCCACCAATTCCATTCTTGCCCTCTTAAACTCATCTTCAAGAATCCTTATAATTCCAGATTTTGGTGTGATATTTGCCGTGATTACATTGAGTCCAATGAATGGCGTTATAGATGTAATGCTTGTGATTTCGACGTTCAATTGCACTGCACCGCGGCTTGTCCAGATGGGTTCATTTGCACAACCAATACGCATACTAGTGTGGTGAGACGTGGTGGTCAGAATATTGGCAGCAGCAACACTGCTCAATTTCTGCAGCCTCGGATGGGTTCAGCAGTCCAATCTAAGAATTCAAATGCTTTGGCGAATGCTTGGGTTCAAGGTGGCGCGCAACAGCTTGGAAGCATGGCGGTGCATGGTCTGATTGGTGGTCAACGCGACAGCGACCGCCACCGTGACGGTGACGAGGATGGAGTTAGTGTTGTATTGGACATCTTGGACAACCTACTTCTTAATTAGAGTGTTAACTAGGGTTTAGCCTACTTTAAACAAGTATTATTTATTTAAGATATTATTTGAAATATTATTGAATTAATAATTGTAGTAATTTTTTGAATGTAATATGTATAAAATAAAGAGATGATCGAAAAATATAATATTTAATAATTAATTAAAATAATATTATAAAAATATTAAAAAAAATTTCTCATCTAAACACTCAACGCTACCCTAGATTATTGTCACATCATAAATGGGAAAGTTTTCTGAAATGATTTAATGATTCTTCAACAAAACTTTTATTCTCTTGAAAATATCAAATTTTTATACATTATTTGACAATAAGTTACAAGGGTTAATTCCCATTTACTTGAGGTTTGAAATATTACAAAAAGGACCTTGTGTCTTTAGACAAAATTACGTTTACCCCACAGTCAGTGAGTTCCTAACTCTGATACAAATGAAGATAGGAGAATTTATTTTCAATATATAGGTCCAAAAATTTCGGAAATAAAGATTTTTTGTTGTTTTATTATTTTTAGATGATAGAAAAAAAAAAAAGAGTAAAGGAGTAATAGAAAGATGTAGAACTGGTAAAGAATATGAGATTTTCAAGTGTAAAGAAAAAAGAAAAATGAAAAATGACTTTATGCTAAAAAAAAAAAGGAAATTAACAAAATTATAAAGAAAAAGAAAAACCAAAAAAAAAAAAAAAAAAGAAAAAACAAAACAACACAAACGGAACAACGTACTGAAGGAAAATATGTCTCTTATACACATCTAGATGTGTAAAGAGTAGAGTAAGCTATGCCCATCCTCTTTGGAAAGTCTCCCGTTTCAAATTCTCAATACTGTTTCTTGAATTAATGTATATCAATACTTTTCTACTTCCGAGTTTGATGATACTTGTATGGGTGACCATGCAACGATTTTAGATTAGATAATTTTTTGGAGTCCGATGAAAAGTTTGATCGAATTCAGTCACCTATAATTTACACTTGCTGCCCGTCAATCATTAGAGATTTGCCAGGGAGAAGAAGATGAAGATTAGTAGGTTTCCATAGGTATTTTAGGAACTTCATTTGAAATTTATGTTGACAATAGTTAACGTTCTTAGGTCAATCATCGGTTGACCAACAACGTGGGTGTTAATGTTCTGAAATATTGAGTTTCATGGAGCTTTTGGTAGTTTTGAGAAACTTGAGGGTCTCACTCGTAATACGGTCAAATCTCAGGGGAGGTAAATGTAATTAACCCTAAAAAAAAACTTACCTCTTCCCCACTCTGACTCGAACCCATAATCAATAATAATTCTTAATAAGAAGTTTAATAGTATCACTATCTTATCTTTATCCATGTAAGTGGCTCCGAATTCCCACAAGTCATAATCCACCATTCTAACGGCGGTGACCATACACTCACCCTCCTTCTCGTCGCCGCTACCTACCCTGACGATGGCGCCATATTCATTTGCAGCCTATCCATTTTGCACCCTGTAATTTATACTCGATTCTCATTTTGCATTCCAAACTTTAGTTTTAGACACTTTGCACCCTGAGTTCTTAAATTCGTCTAATTTTAGTCCTTTTTGTAATATTGTTTCCAAAATTAATGAAATTTTTTCGTGTGTACAATAAAATTCAACAAAATATACAATAATATTTTTGGGTGCAAAACAAAGATTCCATTAAATTTTTGATAATGTTAAAAAAGTGACTAAAGTAAGACAAATTTGAAAGTTAGGGGTGCAAAGTGTCTAAAACTATAATTTGGGGTATAAAGTGAGAATTGGGTATAAATTAAGAGGCGCAAAATAGACTTAGGGGGTGTTTGTTAATGTTGAATATTGAATTCTGAATTCTGAAGTCTGAATTATAAATTCTGAAAGTATTAAGTGTTGAATTAATAAATTTATTTCTGTTTGGTAATTAATTGAATTCAATTTCTGAATTAAATATGTCACTTCATACATCTATTAATTTATTATAAATAATTTTTATATATGCGTAGAAAAGAAAATGAATAATTAAGAATGGTATAAATGTGTATGAGAGAGAATGTGTGTGTGTGATAGAGTTGTATGTGTGTGTGAGAGAATCTGTATGTATGATAGAATGTGTGTATGTGAGTGAGAGAAAATATGCATGCGTGTGTGTGAATATGAGTATGAAAAAGTACAAGAGAGAATGTGTGTGAAAGACTAAGTGTGTATGTGTGTGAGGGAGTATGTGTTTTTGTGTGTGAGAGAGTATGTGTTTGTTGAGAAAGTGTGTGTGTGGGAATATGTGTGAGAGAGAGTATGTGTGTGTTAGACTATGTATTTGTACATTTATTTAAAATTCAGCAGATTAAGTGAAAATATTTTTCACTTAAAATTTTGAATACAAATTAAGTAGTGCTTAATGTATTAAGTGATAAGAGAATTCTGTTATCAAACATATTGAATTCAAAAATCTCTTAACCAATTAATTTTTAGCATTAAGTTGAGTTATCAAAGAGACCCTTAGTCCTTTTTTTTTTTTTTTCTTTTTTAAAGAAGAACTACAGTGGATCTTTCATCTACTCTTTGGTGACGCTAACTCATGACTTTTATTTATTTATTGGAATTTAAGTATTCTCATTAGGAAAGAGCTATCAAACTTCACTAACTTTTAACTTATTAATGGTTATATGTCAAAAATGTATAGGATAAGGTACTAAAGTGCTAAAATAGATAGTTTAAGTACCAAATAAAATTTTGTGATAGTTTAAAGGTGCATATTGTGATGAACATAAAAATTAATTTTTGACACATTACTCAATAGTATATGAAAGGGTAAAATGCAAATGATCTCATAGTTAAGTGAATAAACACTTTATACCAATGTATTAACAAGTGTGCATTTGACTTCTTGTACTTCAATTTTTTATTTTTTATTTTTTGGCAAAATGGATAGAAACTATCAAAACTAACATTGACTTTTGAAATATCACATATGCCTTTAACCAATTCACGTGTTCCACAAAGTTTTGGCGTCAAATTGAAAATAATTAAAAAAAATCATAGTTTTAGGGTCAAATTAAAAATAAATAGGGTCAAATTGAAAATAAAAAGATAATTGCAAGGAACCCCTTGTATTTTGATTAATACTGATCACATTACAAATATATGTTTTGTAAACCTACAAGTACTGTGATCCCTTGTGGTTTGGGTTAAAGTTAAATCGTTAAATTTTTTATTAAATGACTATTAGGGTGTTGAAAAATTTTGTTTGGTAATTTATAGTTTCTAATCAAAGCTAGTTATGTATTTATACATAAAACACAATATCTCCATTTCGGCAGAGGAGGTTTTGGGCGGTTGAGGTATACTTGACGTAGGGGAATTTTTGACTTCTTATTAAGTTTCCATTCATTTTGAAAAAATAAAAAACAAACAAACAAACAAAACACAAAGGGGTGGATTGTAGGTATGCAAACTATATGGGAAGAACTTAAATATTAACCAAACCACAAGGGATTCCTTGTAATTTATCCAAAAAAATCCCAAAAAACCCTAACTCTTACACTTCTTCCTCATATAGCTACCAGTCTCATCTCATCTCCTTTACCTTAGCCACTGCCACCACTAGCGCAGCCCTTTTCTCTCTCCCACCTATCATTTCTCTCCCTCTCCTAATCTCCTATCCCATTCCAGATGCTTTGACCACAGCCCTCGATCTTTCTACTCCCCCTTCTCTCATATCCTACCACCTTCTGACACCCCAGCTCCCATCTCCCCCCCAGCTTCGTCACTCCAACCCCTCTTCGCAATCTTGGATTAACGAACCCATGCCTTCTTACCATTCCTTAGCCCTTCCCTAAACTCGATTTTATCCTCACCTACTACCCTAACTCCAATCTCTCCCTGTCTTCTTCTACTATACGAGCCAATCTATATTAGATCTACAACATTACATATAAACATAACAAATCCAAATCATATTTTATCACAAAATATTACAAAAATTTAGATTTGAAACTATATCAATAAACACCATAACAAAATTAAATCCAATGAACACGTAGATTCAATTTTGACAAGGGATGGTGATGGTGATGTGACTAGTTGGGGATGTCTAGTGGCTGAAAGTATGGAAAAGGTAATGGAACTAAGAGAGACCTAGGAGAGGGAGATCGATTGAGGGCTGGGGGAAGGGTGAGGGAGACACATAGGGGCTATGGCCGGTGGCTAGGGTGGAGGATAAGGGTGACGGCTAGGTTGAGTAAGGGAGAGAGTGTCAACTATTGTAGTAGGGGTGGTTGCTGGGTGGGAAAGAAGAAGAGCTGACAAATTGTATAGTGGAAGGTATGGGAAGAGTTATGGTTTCTTTTGGGAGTAAAAAAGTCAATTCATATATTTTTTATAGTGTTAATTTTTTTTTAAACACTCCTAGATACGGTATAGCCGAGTGACTGTAAAAACTAGTTAGTTTTAATATTTTTATCCATTGTATAAAAAAAAAAAATTGAAATACAGAAGAATTAAACGCATATTTGATACAGAACCCTTACGAGTATATAGGTGACAATCATAAGAGAGTTTGAATGCAAGTAATTAACTTGGTAGAAAGACAAGAGAATAAATTAGTCTTCTATAAGATAAGGAACCGATCACTAAACTTGATATAGGATTCTCTAAAACTATTCCACGGACTTAAAATAATAAAAAAATAACATGAGAAACAAAACTCTATCAATTTATAATTTTGCATGCACACACCACACCACACCACACCACACCACACCATGTTTAAGGAAGGGAGGGGTGCTTGTGTCATTGTGTGATATAGAAAAGTCTCATAAACCACCAACTATACATAATATATTAGTGGTCTTCCCTAACTCTTGAGATGATTAATAAGCTAGCCAACATTTCCTACCTAAACTTTTATTTCCAGGAAAAAAAAAAGCAGATAGTACACGTTAAATTACGCTCTGAAGTTTCTGTGCAACTCGGAAGCGCCTTCGGCGAAACTTCACAAGTCAACTATAGTATTAGACTATTGCTATTAGTCTTCCCAGTTCATTTTTTAATTATTTTTTGGAACATTTACCAGTACAAGTTAAACCAGAACAGTGAAGCTGTGGAACTGGAATTTCCGTCCCAATTTTTTTTTATTGCAATTTGATTTTTTTATCAAATAGAGTAGTTTATAATTAATAATTTGTATAACATTATTTGATTTTTTGAATAAAATTTATACTAAATATTAATACATATAAATTTAAAATTTTAATAAAAAATAAAAAAATTAATATAAAATTAAATCATAAAACTTTAATGTGTTAATCTAAAAAGTTAAACAATAAGAATTTAAATGTGACAAATGTAGTAGTACATATTCCTGTTAAACACTAGGCGCCAACCTGTGCAGCCTGGAAGCTGACACGGGCCAACTTTATAAGTAAACGTTTAGTCTTTCGTTGGTGCCATCTATGGTTACACTCAGTCACTTACACTCCATGCATGCGTGATTGAAAAAAAGAAACACTATTAGTTTGGTTGTTACTTAACCGAAAATCATACTATTGAAATACTAATTAAAGATTCTTTATCCCACACTTTATTTTTATTTTTATTTTTAATTAGTCCACATCTTATCTCATTTTCTATTCCACCACCTAATAAAATATCAAAATTTTTCTACTAAAATTTTTAATTATATTTAAAAAGAATTTTAACAATTCATTGAACACTAATGAAATAATGTGTGAGATAAGAAATATGATAGAAAATTCTGTGTCCTTAAAAAGGTAAGAAATTTATACATGACTCAAACCGTTATTATGTTTGAATACTTGTGTGCATACAAAATATGGTTAAATGCACAGTTGCTTTTTACCCCCTTCAAATATTTTTATAAGCACTTAACTCCTTGGTTGTTTTTCTGGACAAAAGTACCATTACTATCTAACTTGTTTTTGTTTTTACTTTTTTGTTTGCCACTATTTCTTTTTCTTATTATTCCTTTTCTATTTTTTTTTAAAATTTTTCTCCGCGTGCTAGGTAATTTTTTTCCTTTCATATAATCATTTGTATAGCTTTAAATCATTCTTTAAATAATATTTTGGCTTGTTTATTTATTCGTTTTATTCTTCATATCTCAAAATCTATATCGTAAAAGAAAATACATGTTACCCACTTGCAAAGTATATCTGATGTAGTAATTGTATTATTTAAATGAATACCTACATACATACAGTGTACATACATACATATACATATACATAAACATATGTGTGCGCGTGTGTGTATATATATATTATAAAACATAGAGCTTAATCAGTTATTAACATGAAAAAAATAACAAATAAATACATCTCAATAAAAATAAAGGTTAATAAACGCTAATCATTAAAAGCTAAAATATGATTATTTATTATTTTTAAAATTGATCAAATATTGAATTCTAATTTATTTATATTTGTTTTAGTAATTTAATATCTAGATTAAATATGTTGTACAATGTAAGATGTAAACTGTAATTTGTTATAAGATTGATTTGCCATAATATTTCAATAGTGCAATTAATCAAATAAACAAACAACAATAAAAGTTATATAATAATTAAATTAAATAAATTTTAAAAAAAGTCTCAGTATACGAATTATAAAGTAGCTAATAGCATGATAGATTAGAAAGTGAAAAAAATGAGAAGGAAGAAAGAGAGAAGAAAAAAATGGCAAATAAATAAGGAATAAGCATCTAGGATTATAAATAAAAAGTATAGCAAGGGTACTTGTATCCAAATATCCTATGAAAATAAGTATGAAGGAGTAAAGTGTAATATAGTGTAAAGTTGAGGGGGTTTAGTCATCCAACCCTATAAAATATGTACGCGCTCTTCGTTCTGCAACGCAATTGGAGTAATGCTAAATTTCTAATGGCTTCCCACCAAACTAAACCAAAATTCACACAACAGCTAAAAACCCATTAAAGATCACAACTAAATTGTGCCCCGTTGGTCTTTATTGTCACAAAAATCCACGAGAACCCTGATCCTTACTTGTGTATGTGTGTAAATTGGAAAATTTTGAATCGTAGATTAACAAATGGATTAATTTAATGGTTAATTTCACTTTTCCCCATAACTTTTAGAGTTATTATTACTTTAATTTCTAACGTTATTTTTTAGGCACTAAGATCCTTAGACTGACGGTCAAATTGAACGGTATTAGATTTTTCAATTAAATTGACATTTTTACTCTCAAATTATCCTATGTTTAGACAATTTTTTCCTTGACACCCAACATATATTATTTTCTTTCCATACATAACCCTGATTAATTTTAAGACATGGTGGTAAAACATGAAAAATTGTTAAATCATGCCACCAAATGAGAGAAAAAAGAAAAATTAGATTAGGTAAAAATGTGAATAAAATAGAGAGAATGTAGAAAGATAGTCTTTTATTTAGCTAGAGTTATATGGGCATTTTTGTAAAAGGAGCATTAATGTGAAATTCAATTTAATGGAAGGATATAAGTGCCTAAGAAATAACATTGTGAACTAAAGAGATAGTGGCTTTAAATGTTAAGGGGTTAAAGTGAAATTAACCCTTAATTTAATAGCTAAATAATTGTTTAAAAGCAGAAATTATAGAGAAATTAGATGATAACAACATTTTGTAAATGTTGGCAAATGGGATTTTTGTAAAAGTTGAAAAGAGTGGAAGTGTATTGAGCAATACCGAGATGGTGAAGAGGAAAAAAAAAGAAAAAAACAGAAAAAAAAAGTAGCCTGAAAATTTTACTGTTTGAAAAAGCAATAATGGAGGAAGTGAAAAGACAAGACTTTCTTACCCCGTTTTTTTCATTTTTATTTTTCCTCGTTTGAAGTTTTTGAGTTTTAACTTTGTCATTTTCTTTTTTTGGCAGAGACCCTTAATGAGTGGGTGCACCCTTCAACAAAATACAGCAATCCAATATTGGTCTGCCAAACAAGAGTTCATGCATGCTGAGCTTTGATTTGTAATACAATATTCTAATTTGTATAACACATCTGTAATACATCCAATTTAAAATTTTAATATCAATTCGCAAGTTGCAACCCACATCTCACGCTTGATATGAAATTAATGCGTATTTGTGAGTGCCAAAAAAAAAAAGAAAAAAAAAGAAAAAAAAGGAATACATTTATCTTGACATAAATTGACTTTAGCCTTAATTTATGTAGTTTTATTAGATGATACCATAATTATTAGGTTTGCCCCGATCTATTAAATTTGTATACGATTTTAGAGGCAGACACCTTTTCACAGGCATCATCAACAAATATTTTAATGTGAGCAGTTGATGCCAAATTAATTAAAAAAAACTTGACCATTGATATCGAGTAGTTAAATTAAATTAAATTAAACTTTAATAGAAGTAGTTTATAGTTCATACCATCTAGAACTATACACATAGTTTATACCTATTTTTGTGCCAAATACTAAGATCACATTAAAATTGTTATCTCTCGTTATTCTATTAGTGACTCAAACCCGTAATTAATATTTCATAAGAGAAGTATCTTACTAGTTACCACTTAAGTTGCATTTCATTGTCAAGATAATCGTTGGGTTGAGATCCTCTCCATTACTTTTCTCTCTAATTTTCCTCAATGATCATTTGTATTTAATTAACCAAAATTTCTAAAACTTATCATATTATATCAATAATTTTGTGTCAATGAATAGATCAACATACTTTAAAATCAAATATATTTAAAAATATTTTATCACTCTAATTTGTCAGAAACATTTGAATGGTGTTAAATAGATCAAACTCAAAACAAAATTTTAAACATTTAATCAAATAGAAAAAATTAATCTATTTATTTTCAAATTTTATGTATAGCAAACATATACAATAAATTATATAATGAACAGTTGTAATTTTCAAAAAAAATAATTTAAAATTAATTTTTGTGAGGTATAATAGAGAGAAATTCTCTCCAATGGAGAGGAGCCTAATCCTAATCATTACTCTCTTTTTTACTTTTATCATTTATCTTTTTATAGATAACTATCCTACACTATTCAAATTTAGACTGTGGAAGGATTTAAACAATTACCACTATCCATATTATAGTTATTAAACCTGGCTTGAGAAGAACCTCACGAGAGAGGTAGGTGAATGGATTACTGGTTTAATAATGGGTTACTAATATATATATTATTTTTATTAATAATATATAATAATTTTAAATTATTAGACATAAAATGTTAGTTGAAAATATTTATAAAATTTTTAATCTATTCTTGATGAATTTAGAATAACTAATTATTTAAAAACAAAACAAAACATATTCAAATAGTTATATTTAACCTTATGTAGTATAATGATATATAACAAACATATAAAAATTAAGAGTGAAGTACGAAATTTGAAAAGGATAAAAGAAATAAAAGTAAGGTAACAATAAAACAAGTAGCAAATGGTGTAGTAATTAAAATTCTATACTCATTCACTTGGAGGTTTAGAGTTTAAGTCTTAGTAAAGGAGTTTTTCTTCCAATTTTTGGAACCTCCGAATTCCTTAAAAAATCGGCCGGGTTTCCAGTCTTTCCGATTCAATCAACATCTTCACGGGTTCAATTGGGTACCCTCCTTATCTGGTCAGAATAGAAACTTAACCCAATCTAGTGGCTGATTCACCAAATCGACTGATTAAACTGTCGAGTCAGGTCGAATTTCATAACTATGATCCGCACACTATTTTTGAAAATTGGATTCCTAAAAGCGTCAACAATTATGGGACGTAGAGGGAGTAATGTATTTATTGTCACAGTAAAAATAGTAATAGGAATCAACTTAATATTTACAATTTCTATAAATAAGTATGAATACAATTGAAGTTCCATTTAGACAGTTATTGTTTTTGAAATATTAGTACCTCTAATCTAGATGGCGCAATAGTAATTATTTTATGAGATATATGTGAGATAAAAATGTGATTGAAAGATGTGTATAAATTAATAAAAAAAACTAGTAACTTAAAAGAATAATGAATAATATCTACCAAAAACCAGCCCTTTTCCTCTTTAAATTCTCCTCATTCATCCTCAAACTTTATTGAAATCTTCTTTTTATAAAAGAAAATGGACAGTTCATCAACAGCAAACCATGCGATCACTACCCCCAAAAATATTAACCACTTTAGCCATTGTCATGAGTTAGAGCTACTCAGTATGGCCGCTGTCCAATGTCAACAACAAGGCCTAACAACAATACCTCCAAAATCCCAATGTTCATGTTGCAGATTTCGGCCGTACGGACAAATATACATTTGTAGACCCTGCGATAACTTCTTTCTCCATTTAAGTTGCTCTAAATTCCCTCATGTGATCACCCACCCCGCCCACGGCAACCACACCCTCACCCTCCTCCCTGTTTCTGCCTATCCCGGTGGCGTATTCGGCTGCGACGCCTGCAAAAGACATGGGGACGGATTCAATTACCATTGCAGCAGCTGTAAGTTTGACCTTCATCCTATATGTGCTCACAAGCCCTCTAACTTGATCATCCACCAATTCCATTCTTGCCCTCTTAAACTCCTCTTCAAGGATCCTTATTATACTAGTAATTCCAGATTTTTGTGTGATATTTGCCGTGATTCCATCGAGTCCAATGAATGGCGTTATAGATGTAATGCGTGTGATTTTGACGTTCATTTGCGCTGCGCCACGGCTAGTCCGGTACAACGGATGGTTCACGGCGGCAAAGCTAGTTACCTCGTGCAGGTGCAAACGAATATGAATAGTGCGGTGATTAAGGTGGTGGTCAGAATAATGGTGGTGTTAGTTGTAGTAATCAACAAAAGCAGATGGGTGGTGGTGGTGGTGCTGCTGCTGCAGTCCAATCTCAGCGTTCAAAAGCTTTGGCGGATGCTGCGGTTCGTGGATTAGTTCAAGGTGGGGCCCAACAGGTTGCCCGCATGGCGGTGCAAGGTCTGGTTGGTGATACTGGTAACCCAAACGGCGACGTTGATGGAATTAATATATTGGAACTCGTGGGTGACCTCTTTCTCAATTGGACTATTTAATCATTGGGAAGTTGTACAGCCTAAATTTTTTGGCTTCAATCCTTCCCTTGCACAATTTCATATTACACTTCATTTACATCTTTTAATTTATTGACATGTATCTATAATAAGATTTCAAAGCTTTTTGTAGATAATAGTATGAACGTGTGTTAATAAATTAAGGGATATAAAAGGAGGGTAATAGGAAATTGTATAATAGAAGACATCGTTCTAAAATTTTCCTTGGTGTATTATTAATGCTATGTTTTTTTTAAAGGATTTTCAATGCATCTCCATGTATCCATTGGTGACTTGAATCCATAATTTAAATTACAGAAGAAGTATAGTTTTATCATTTGGCTATACTATATCATCATGTTATGTTATTCAAAAACATAAAAATAAAACATGTTTTGTTTTGATGTTCTAAAAATGTAATTCGATGGATCCTTTCATTTGTAACACAAACCCGATGAGTTAATTTGTGAAAAAACTATTTTCATTGCCTATTTGTGTAATTCCATGTTTTGTTTTATTTATAAAACGATGAGTTAATTTGTGTGGAAAACTATTTTCATCATAGCTGGATACAAGAATAATAGAAAAATAAAATTGGTGTTTAGTTATTAGAGAGCAAATGACACAAAAGTTCTCCAATTTTTATCACTAATTCACTCTTAATTGGAACTTATAATTTAATTTTGAAAAAATTGATCCTCCAACTTTTTTACTAATTTATTTTTAGGTAAATGACTAGCAATAGTACTCCTATAAGAGACTTACCAGCTTGCCTAGACCAGCCTATCACAGGTCTAGGGTTAAATTCAATGACCTTGTTTGATCTTGTAATATTTTTAAAAAAAGTAAAATGCAAATAACCACATTATGATTAGGTAAATATACATTTTACCCTCTGTGATTATTAAATATGTGTTTGATCCTCTTGTGCTTTATTTTTTTTGGATAAATTATAAAGAACCCCCTTATGGTTTGCCAACCTATATTTTAACCCTTGTGATTTGGACTAGAATGAAGACATTAATTTTTTTATCAAATTTAACAGTTGACAACAAAAGTCAAGGGTTTTTAACAAATTAATAACTAAATTACTATATACCCCTTAAACAATTAACTAGGGAAAATGAGAGAGGTGAGGAAGATGGAGGGAGCTAGGGAAAATATGGTGGGACTGGTGAACGAAGAAAGGAGAAGGGGGAAGCAAGGTTGGTGGAGCAAAGGAAGAGGAAAGGAGATTTGGGATCAGGGTGACAGGTGGGGAGAGGTAGAGAGGTGATGGAGGGGGATCTACGTGAGAGAGAGGCGCGGGGAAAGGTAGAAGGGCTAAGGAAAGAGAATGGCAGAGGGGGGATCTTGGGTGAGAGAGAAAAAGAGTTCGGGGAAAGGTGGACAGGGTTAGGAAGGGGTGGTAGAGAGGGAGTATAGGTTAAGAGACACATTCTGTGGGGAGTAGTTGAGAAGGGTGTGGAAGAGGGGGATCTGGGGTAAGGAAGAGAGGTGGAGAGAGATGGAAGGAGGCACAAGAGAGGTAGTGGAGGGAAATTGTGGTGAGAGAGAATGGAGAAAGGCTAATAGAGGAGGATAGGCCTGGGAAGGGAAAGACGGATGGGGGATTGGGATAACAAGCAAAGATTGGCTAGGATGGGGGAGGTGAGAGATTTATAATTTTGTTTTGTTTCCTTGTTTTTCTAGAAACCTTTTTTTTTTTTTTTTTTTTTTTTCAATTTTTGCAAAAATTAGAGTTTGAAGAAGGTTTTTGCTATCAGAATTTTTTCTTTTTTCATTTTCACAAAAAAGTGAATAGGGTGAAAGTCTAATATACCCTTAAATGGAACTTTGTCATCTTTACCGTTAACTTTAATAGAAAAGTTAATGTGGCCTTTACTCTAGTCCAAACCATAGGGTGTAAAATATATATTAGTAAACCAAAAGGGGTAACTTGTCTTTTAAGCAAACCACAAAAACGTTTGGTTATAATTTTCCTTTTTTTTTTTTAGCAAAATAGACAGAAACCGTCAAAATTAATATTAATTTGTGAAATGTCATATATATATATGCTTAACTAATTCATGTTTTTGACCAATTTTAAGGGTCAAATTGAAAATAAAAAATTCACAAAGTTTTGGAATCAATTTAAAAATTTAAAAAGGGGTCAAATTGAAAAGTAAAGAATACCCTAACCCTTCACCACCCATCCACCACACAGTCGCCTCCCCCTTACCATGGCTAACACCACCACCTCCATCGTCTCCTAGCCTATCTCTTCCTGGTTCTCTTACCGACCAAACTCATCACCACTTCCCATCTATCAGCCATACACCAACAGACTACAGCTTGCTTCGGATTTTGGCCACCCCGTTATGCTCACTTTGGATTTCAGTCACACCGTCATGCTTATTTGTTGAAAAGTGGAAAATGGGGGAGATTGAGAACTCGGTAAGAAGGAAGAGGGGATGGAGAAAGAGAGATCTAGGAGGAGAGAAAGGGGAGAAGGAGATCGGAGAGATGGAGATTGGAGTAGAGAAAAGGGTGGCAGGGATGGGATTGATAGAACTGGAGTAGGGACGGGCAGAGGGGGACTGGATTGTTGTAGTGCTTGTAGTGGTAGCTGGGGCAGGGAAGAAGATGAAGTGGAAGGGATGGAAACAATTAGGATTTTTGGGGGGGAAAAAAGTCAATTCATTTTTTTATAGTGTAATTTTTTTAAAAAAATCGTCCCAAATGCAACATAGGCACGTGACGATTAATATTGGTTAAATTTGATAGCTTCCGTTTATTTTACAATTCAAAAAATAATAAATAAGCAAAAGGGGGTTAAACGCACATTTGACCATGAGGGCTAAAGTTCATATTTGGCTAACCGCAGAGGGAGTTTTTTGCAATTAACGTATAAAAAAACTACAAAACAATTGAAAGATTTGGGGATTTTAATTGAGAAACTGAAAGTAATAATGGAAAAATAATTTCCCAAATGGAAAATTGCAAGTGGAGGAATCTGAAAGGAAGCCAATTTCTTGCAGGAAATCCGTTGTGGAGCAATTAATTTTTGCTTGAATAATAGGTGAATTAGATTTGTTATCAGCGACTTGATTGCAAACTGAATCAACGTTCCTGGGAAATCTTTACCATTTCCTTTTTCAAACTGTTTGGAGCTTTAAGGTTGTGACTTTAGATACACTGTATCTATGGTAGATGCCATGAATTAATTTTATCCAAATTTATCCACATAATTTTGAAAAAAATTTATTTTACATTGTATTTGGATGGATTTCCAAATCCACCTAAGTTATCCATAAACAAGTGAATAGATTTATTGGGATTTGAAACCTATCAACAAATGCGAGTGACATTTTAGTAGTTAATTAGGTAGATTTCAATTTCGCTTAAATTTTATTTCATTTCAAATTCAGCCAATTTAAATTTATTCTTTCCAAATCCTTCCTACCGTGTAACTCTACCTATTCAAACACAACAATAATGAGTTGAAGTAATGTGTGTAAATTTGGACCAAGAAATCCATAAAATTATGTACTCAATCCATCTAATAATTTCCCGCCTTGAATTTAAAAGAAGAAGGTTCTACCTTCTTCTTTTAAAATACGAGTTTCAAGGTACTAATTGTTTCAACAAAATCATCCAAAAATATTTTAGAGAAATTCAAAATCTCGGTCGTTCACCTAAAATTGTAAAAATTTAACCCAAAATATAGCAAATTGAAATCACCCCTTCCGAGAAGACAAAAAGACTCATAGTTTCATTACAACAAAATATTCTTTTTGCGGTGTACAAAATATGCCGTGAAAAGTTAAAAAATTCGTTGCAAAAACACTTTTGCTATGATTTTGTTGTACATTTAAAATCTGCCGTCTTAATTGCCGATACAAAAGATTGCAGCGATTTTTTGGTGTATGCCGCAAATGATTGCGGCCCTTGAGTGGCAGTTTTTTCTATCGCCAAAACATTTGAAACAAAATTTGTAATGCATTTATATATGTCGCAATTGTTTCGTTGTTTACGTCATAATAAAATTGACGCAAATAATTTTGGAGGGAATTCTTTAATATTGATGGGTACTTATTATGACATAAAAAAAAATCTATTGCAATTTTTTTTTTTGGAAATTGTGCTTCCAATTGAAAGTTTTTAATTTGCTTGAATGAAGATGCACTTGGTTATACAAAATTGAAACTAATATATCTAAACAAATCTAAATTGGCATTGAATTCTAAAGTAGAAAGTACTGCATCGGTATAAAAACTTTTTACATAATTCATTCACTCATCATTTAAGATTGTCAAGTAACATTACTAAAAGTATGTGTCACGATATAAGTGTTTGTCCAACTTTTATTAAAATAAACTAATAAACTAAGATCTAAAATAATCATATACACCTAATAGATTGTATAAGAGACAGGTATTAATTTATATCTTTTATTTTATAATAAGATATGTTCTCCTAATTAGGCATCTATTGTAATTAAATAAAAGCTAATTGTTAGTTATAAAAAAAAAAAACTTTATCAATGACAAAATAGTTTGAAAAGCTTAATTAAATTACCTTAACCAAAATGCTTACCCGAGACCATTTTCTTTTTCTTCATTGCATTTTGTGTCTAATAGAATAAAAACAAATAAATTCAAAATTATGAGTTATCATCTAATAGCAATAATCCCAACAACTGTATTTAAACAATTTAATAATATAACAATAAAATAAGCACTTTAAATAGTTATCTAATAACATATGAAATAGTCAATTCTTGTAACTGTAAAATAAATTGATTATTTTTAAGTGAAATTATAAAAAGACAGAAGTTAATTTAAGCATATCCACATTCATGAATTTTAAATAAGACTTGAAATTTTTTTGACATAATCTCTTTTGTATTTATAACATTTTCCAATTTCAAGACATGTCCAAGCAACAATATCGAAATGATGTCATACTTGCCCATTAACATGTAAGCCGCTGAAATTATAACATAAATATGTCAGTGCAAGAAACTAGAAGTCCTATCTATTTTCAGGTTGGCTTAATTACATCAACTAATTGATTAATTGGACAACCACAAAGACTTGTGGTTAGAATATAAATAAAATGCTAAAAAAAGAGAAAAAAATATACATGATCAGTCGAGATATATAGTACAATTGTCACCATTTTATCCATAGAACCACCAAGCCATAGCAACATAATTGACACGAGCACTGAAAGACATAAATCATATCCTAATATGGTGTAGGTTCTAGGAGGTACAATCCATAGCAACAGAAGGGAGAATAACGCTCCACAAAATAATATGAATGAAGTTCAAAAGTCCATGTCTTTTATAAGCAAGAATCGACTGAGACTTTGAAACAAAACGTGCTAAAAACTATGACCTTGCGAGATGGAAATAAATGTCAAAATGACAATAACACAAGTATTCCTCCCAAGAGTTTTGAAATATCATAGGAACAGTATGTGACTTGATACAGCTCAACCTCTTGCAATTCCAATAAATCTTGCGCAATCTTTTTATTAGATTGTTTTATCCTTTTCTAATATTTCAAGTTGCTTTCAGCAGGTAATTAGCAAGAAAACTGGCATATTTTGATGAAACAATAAACCAAAAAAAATTGAGACATCGCCACTTTAACTAAAAACTTTTTATTTTGACAAAACAAAACGCAAATTACTGAAAGTATGGTACACACACACAAACACCACAAAAATTCCAGGTCTCAAATTGAGTTAGAAGCAATAAATATCCGTTCAAGCCAACAATAACCAGATTAAGCTCGATATTTTGAAGATATTTAAGTAACTAAAGCAAGACTAATAACATAGAATATAGTTACTGAATTTTAGTAACCATAGTATAAGAATTTATGTATACAACTACATTACCTTGAGAGTGGAAGGTTGTGAAACAATTTTTTTATTTGCTTGACTTTGTTGTTTATTGCATTATCAACCTCGTCAAGCTATCATATGTCATTAAACATAAAAGAAAAAATGAGATAAAACGAGAAAAAGTAGTATAGAATTGTGGGAGTATAAGAAATTAAGATGGCTAAAATCACAAATGCAGCAAACGCATCCTCAATTGACGTTAGAATTGGAGCACCGTGTGGTGATACGAAATTATCATTTGGTTGCAGTTGTGACCTTTTAGATTGTAGTGCCTTCAATAGAAGAGTTAGAATATAAAAATGATATCATTTAATAAAAGAGGTGAAACTAATGATTAGTAAGGCTGCCAAATAGATTGAGCTGGCTAACTTGGAATGGTTCCATGTAGTGGGTTATTGGAACCCATTGAATTTATTCAGTTATTCATTATTTTGATTTGCAACAAAAAACATCACCCAACTTCATATAAACTTGCCATATGCAAGATCCGACAGAACAACCGCAAAAACCAAACTCTAAAATGGACTAACATGCAACATTCTATGGATCTTAGATCTTTGACCTTTGCCATCGAATTGAGTAGTACTAATTTGCTTGCTAAGAATTCAAAATGACGAAAGAACACAATTATATAGCACTGGTGTAAGTCTAATATTGTCAACTAATAGTATACAAATAACAAGCATCCAGATATTGTGAATTACTATTTAATAAGCATTTTAGATTCCTAAGAGGTAAAATTATTCAAGTATACATCCACATGGCAAATTGAAATAAAAGAAAATTAGATGAGTTTTTTCGTAAGATATTATCACAGGACAAAAGAATTAACCGCTCATAATGCTATTTTTTTTTTTTGTATAAATATATTTTTAACTTCAAACTATATCAAGAATTTTTTGATTCAAAACACTAAAACAAATAGGATTTACGTAGGCTAATGGTTTATGGACCCACTCGTAGACATCGTGGCTAGGGCTATACAAGTATTCAGTTAATCAAATTTAATTTAGTTAATAAATTGGGTTAATTTTGAATTTGGTCAGAAATTAGTTAATCGAATTCACAAATGTGGTTAATGAATTCGAAAATGGTAGAGAAGTTTTTTAAATTTGGTTAATCAATTACAGAATTCAATATTTAAAAATAAAGTTTTATTAAAATATTTTGATATATAAATAGTACATTACTAAAAATATAAATTTTGTTATTCGACTAAAAATATATTTATTAATAATTATTATAATTAGCTTTATTTTAAACTTAATTTGTACAATTGTTATATTCTTATACATTAATTACAACAATTGTTAATTTTAAACTTTCTTTTTCTTGGAAGCACGTAGTAAACACTTCCTAAATTAAGGTAATCAACAAGAAGTGACAAACTGCAGAGAGCAAACATATTGTTAATCTCTAAGAAGTTGAAACCTGATCGAAATGATGGTTAGCATGATTAGCATATCAAGTTTTGTAAATAAGTAAAAGTCGGACCTGGTTGAGAAAGTGAGAAAAATGCTAAAGTTGGATGGTAACGACGAATTTTGGACGCCAAATTATTTTGTGTTAAATGATGTTTGGAAATCGATTTATCTTGTAAAAAGTTATTCGATGGTAAAGATTTTTTTTACACATTGAGTCATTTTGTTACTCTCTTTGTTTTTTTTTTTTTTTGGATATTAGACCTTTGAATTTCTAAAAGGACCGTTTAGTATTTGTGAAGAGATTTGCGAGTTTATTTTGTTGATGAAGACTTGGCTTGCATTAAATATATATTTGGAACTTTTACGGAGAAAGTGGAGTTAATTATATTAATCCACTTGTGAATTGAGGATTTGACTCATTGGGGCTTTCGACGAGAAGACAGAAAATTTTATTTTGTAAATATTTGTTACTTGCGAGAATTTGTTATGTTATATAAGTCAAAGTAGAGATTTCTTAAGGTATGTCTTGTATCTTCGTTTTGTTTCATATTGATTTGAGAAGAGTATTTTTTCTTTCATACAAAGTTATAAACTAAAGGAATTATCGGGTGATTACTCTCGCTCGCGTCCACTCGCAAGGTTTGCACTTGTAAACTCTCCGAAATACAACAGAAGGTTTCCAACTTACTATACAACTACTCAATAATAGAAGTGAGAGAGAAATAGAAACTTAACCATTGTACATAGTAACTCTTAGATGAGTATATATATAGTGATGATCCCAATGAGAATTCGAATGCACGTGGTTTAATTTGGTAGAAAGGCTAGGAAAAGAATTTTAATTTGGTAGAAAGGCTAGGAAAAGAATTATCTTTCTTTAAAGAACTGATTTCACCAACTCAAAAACAATAGAAAAAAGCAGCACCAGCATAAAATTTTATATCGTTAACACGCGCACGTATGCACCATATTATATGGCATGCACTGATGTTACAGGCCGACCTCAACAAACTCCACAAATCTAGCTTATCAGACTATAAGGCTAGCAACGTGTTGGGTACTACTTCCGCCACCAACACCACCAACGGCACATGTGTCGCAATCACATTCAACCGCACCACATAAAATTAGTGCTTATAAAAGTACACCAGAAATAGTTGCTAGAAAATAATTGATTACAAGAAATTAAAGATTGTACAGCGTTGTTAAGACAAACAATTTTTGCATTCAACGAATAAATATCAAAGACGAAAGATTACAAAACGGGTAGGAAGGCTTAACATGAGTACACTTATTTAGTCCCTTTATATAAGGCAACCTAACTTAGTGAAACTAGTATATACTACTTTTATGAAAATAAGTAAAGATAGCCTAACTACATATTACATTAAGAATGACCATAAACTACCACCATGGACTCCTTGCAGTGCTTTAGACCATTTGTTGGTTGGCCATTACTGGGCGTGGGCACAGAGGTGCTACCATGTGAGTCATGTTGGTCACAGGGCATGCTGGCTTTGCTACCTGTGACTTAGTATCCTTCCTCACCTGATTTGGTGACGTCCTCATTGCCTTTGACTTCAAATAATCTTCAATCATTTGGTAAAAGGCTTCAAGGTCTGTTGCTCTCTCTCCTGTATTTTTCTCATCTCCACAACCCTGCCATTTGATAAGATACTTCGTATGGTACTTATTGGAGTGCTTGTAGACCTTGTCATTCAGAATGGCTTCGACGACTCTCTTTCCTTTGAATTTGGCATGAAGATCTGTCTTTCACAGCTGTCCCCTGGTCAGATCTTCCATATCTTCATGATAAGGTTTCAAGATACCCACATGGAATACCAAGTGCACTTTTTTCCAAGTTGGGATGTCCACTTTGTAGACTATCTTTCCAATTCGATCCAAGATTGTCACTGGGCCAATGTATTTTTGTAGTAGTCTGGCATCTCGCCCCCTCAAGTGCCGACTCTGTCTCTAGTCTAGTAGCTTTGCCATTACTTTGTCTCCCACTTGAAATACCACAAAACGTCTGTCTTGATCTACAGTATGCTTCTTCATACACCTTGCAATTCTCTTAAGGTAGCTATAAGCAATATCTATATTTTGTTTTCATTCTTGAGAGAAGTTGTATGCACGCTGCTTGATTGGTCTTTCCCGATTTGTACTCTAACATAAAATGGAACTCTGCCAATAGTTCTTGTCATTGTGCTTGTCGGCTACATAGCTTGGGTTACGTTATAAAATAGCTCACTGTTGTATTATTTGTCTTTATCACAAATAGCACCCCTGGCAAGTAGTACCTCCAAAGACGCAAACAATGCACCACAGCTAATAACTCTTTCTCATGTGCAGAATATTTGTGCTTGGCATCATTCAATTTCTGAATTTCATAGGTCACAGGATGGCCTTCTTGCATTCTCCACCCAAAGCGAAATCTGAAGGCATCCTGTGACCTTTGAAATGATTTGGTCAAGTGATGCCATATGGGCACGAGATTTGTGTCTCATGCTCTTCTTTGACCAGTCAAATGCTCTCCAGCACGTGGCATCCCAACTTCATGCCTTCTTTTTTTTGTGCAAGTTTATCAGGGATATTGCTATCCCGAAATAATCCTTCACAAAATACCGATAGTAGTTGGCAAGACCAAGGAATGACCGAAGTTCTGTGACACTATAAGGTGAGCTCTACTCCTCAATAGCTCGTACTTTCTTGAGATCAATGCGAATTCAGCCAAGTTCAATGCGTGTCACAAGAAATCTATCCGCTACTTTGCGAATATGCACTTTCATAGATTGGCATAAAGTTCATGCTCCCGTAGCCATTCCAGCACCTTCCGCAAGTGCTCTAAATATTCTTCCAATGAATTGCTACAGATCATTATGTCATCCAGGTACACTACTACAAATTGGTCGAAGAAGTCCCGTAGTACCTGGTTTATTAGAGTGCAAAATATTCAGGGGGTTGGTCAATCCGATTGGCATCACCAAAAATTTATACGCTCTATACCGCGTCACACAAGTTGTTTTATGCTCATCACCCGGTTTGATTCGAATCTACCAATACCTGCCGATCATAAGTCAATCTTGATATAGAACTTGGCATGAGGTACTTGGTCAAAACAATCAGCGATAAATGGTATATGATATTTGATCTTTAATGTGTATCTTGTTGAGCACCCAATAATCCACACACATGTGCTGTGAACTGTCATGTTTCTTCTGTAATAGCAACGGTGCTCCGAATAGTGATTTTGCAGGAATGATCATACTTGAATCGAGCATCTCACCTAGTTGCTTTCGAAGCTCAACAAGCTTGGGTTGGAACATCTTGTCTGGTGATCCGGCAGGGGCCTTGCTTCCAGGAATTTACTCGATCTTATGATCCACTTTCTACCTTGGTGAGAGGGATTTGGGTAACTCATCTGGCATCACAGCTTTGAAACCATCCAATAGTGTCTAAACGGGTCGTGGAATTGGTCCTGATACTTTTTCCATTTCATCCCATCGAAATTGACACAAATATGTTACTCATTGTGCTTCAACCCCCTCTTTAGCTGTATTGTGAAAATCTTCCTGTACAGGTTCTCAGGCTTGCCAAGGATTGTTTGGATTAAGTAGGGGTTAGTGCCAAAAGCAATCAAACAATCCACAGAAGGAAAGTGTCTCGTAAGAACTCCAACCCGATAATGAGTTTGAATTCATCCACCTTTATCACAGAGAAATTAGTCCTTGCCTCAAGTGGATTAGCTTTTATAGGGACACATTTGGCAACACCAATGATTGGTTGAGCAGTAGAGTTTATAGCCTTGACCCTGCTTGTAGATTTCTCCAATGCCAAGTTAAGCTGCTCTACTTAATCACTAGCCAAATAATTGTAGGTAGCCTCGGAATCTATCAATGTGTGGATTGGCTTCCCGTTTACCCATAAATCAACATACATCAAGCCTTTATTCTTGCTCCATATTAGTTTGACCTGTTCTATTTCATCCTCTTGTAAATGTGATATAGCCGGCTTAACAATGGCTTGGTTTTTCGGTTTGCTAGTTGCTTTAGTTGTTGGTAATTTCACTCAAGTGTCATCTATCTGATTGGGCAATTGTGTTGCACTAGTATGAGAATGCTCCCATGGCATTCCTTTCTTCTTCTTCCCCATCAAATTATTGTTCCATATTTTCTCCTGATATTGGCTCTTCGTGTCGAACTTAATATCCTCTGAGAGTATTGTATTCGAATGTTCTCTTTTCGGGCACTACCAAGACATATGAGGAACCTGGTAAAGAAAACACCCACTCTTCGTTGCATCCAAATTTGATTTGTTATCTGACAGTTTGTTCCTGAATTGGTCCTCTTGGGCCCCATCATTTGAGTGGAGGGTTGTCTTTCCCTATCTTTTTCTTTGTTGGACCCTAAGTTTCTGTTTCCCCTAGATTGGCCATTTGGTCTGTCCCTTTGACTCTCAATTGCACGATACTCCACCAGACTCTCAACTTGTATGATGGCAAACTCCAAGTCCTGAACCTGCATCCGTTATAGTTCAGTTCTTATCCATGGCTTAAGACCTTTCAAAAAGACAAAGAATTTATCCATCTCCTAACATTTCTATTATGAAGGTGTTTTCGTTTTGGAAAAAAAAATATCCATTATGTTCAGCAAGCACCCCTGGAACTTGCTAACATATTCATGTACCGTCCCAGTTTGCCTGAGCTCTCTTAGGGTCACACAAGGATTGAACTCTACACTTCGGTTACATGGATAGAGAACAAATACCAGTTCTATGTGCTAACATCTTAGACTCAGGTCCTACAGATTTATCATAAAGAACCCTAGCTATCAGTATCTCCAATTAACATAAAGAATTTGCACTACAAGAATTATTTACTTTTTATGATTTGTATAATTTTGATAATCACAAATATAATCACTTTGTGACACGAAAAGTAAAAAAAAAGAGTAATTTTAAATCACAAATGATAATGCGACTTCCATTTACAAGTCACAAATGATTTTTGAGACGGTGACCATTATTTGAGAGTCACAAACTAAAATGCAAGTCACAATTGAGTTTTGTAACTTTTAAATGATGGTCACCGTTTACAATAGTTATAAAAACATGATGTATGTAATGTAAGGAGATAATTAAAAAATGGGGATTCTATAGTCCCATTGAGCGAATCATTCCTCTGACTTTAAGGACTAGTACAGTTCAAGTTTTTAAAGCACATAGTATTGTACTGTATAAACCCTTAAAGCACAAGAGAATGTTTCCCTAAAAGGGACTGTAGAATTTCCCTTAAAAAACATGTTGTGTTAGGTAATGATTATAAAATATTATTCAAAAAATAATAAATATGTTTTCGAGCCATGTTGTGTTAGGTAATGATTATAAAATATTATTCAAAAAATAATAAATATATTTTCGAGCCATCTTAAACCCCTTGTACCACACCCTAGAAAGCCATTGTTACTGGTTTATGGAGTCAAGATACCAAACCTAACTTACTTTTAGGGAAATGCCAAGAAAATAAAATACTTATTTTATAAAATCTTAATAATTTATTAAATTGACTCCATCTAGAGTGTGACAATATGTGAAATCCTGTGATGTCTTAGATTTTGGTGGATTCGATCATGAGTATTTTGCGGTTGAATTGCATTAAGGATTTTTTGTCTCTCACACCCTGTCATTTTTACTATCGCATTATCAAATTCATTTTCGGGTAAGAAAACAGAATCCAATAGGAAACTTGGAAGGGAGGGCAGGGTATGCCAAGGTCAAAAAGGTGTAGTCCAGCAAGCACTTGGAAGAAAGGAATCTAAGATGGAGTCATAGAGAAGCATAAATTGCAATACTCCCACTTTAGCCAACTCTGTGAATTGTCAATAGATCTCACTCCTGCCTCAAACAGCTGGGACGTGCCTTTATTGTAAAGAAAGCATCAAAAAACTTAGATCTTCTGTAAATAATCCAAGTGTATTGCTACTTTTGCAAAGTGATTTTCCAACTCCTATAGAGGAAACAAGAAAAGAAGGGGACAAAGAACAACCGCAATTTCATTGTCCATTTTTCTTTTCCCCTTTTTTCCAGGGAGAGGATGGAAGATGAAGGATAAAGCCAAAACCCTTTCCCTATTGACAATTGAATTTCTTGGTCTCTTTTTAAAGAAGTTATCTTCTGTGGAAGATGAAGGATAAAGCAAAACCCTTTCCCTATTGACAATTGAATTTCTAAGTTATCTTCTGTAACAACTTGACACATGATATCTTAGCATCAACTCTATAGATCCTCTACAGATCCATCACATAGATACCTCAGCAGAAATCCCTACACAAGGTTCGCTCTTATATCAATCTAGATGGTTGGCCCAATAACTTTTGAGCCCAAACAATGGGCTCAAAATTCTTAAACCAAGTTGTAAGTAGCCCACAAGAGATCAAGGTCTTATACACATCTATATGTGTATAAGAGACACTTTCGATGTGGGACAGGAAGTGCCATACAAAGTATCTTATCACATGGCAGGGTAAAGAATTAGCCGCTCATAATGCTAAAATTTTTTTATAAGTATATTTTTAACTTCAAACTATACAAAGAATTTTCTGATTCAAAACACTAAAAGAAGTAGGATTTAGGTAGGTTTGGTTTATGGGCCCACTTGTAGACTTCGTGGCTAGGGGTATGCAAGTATTCGGGTAATCGAATTTATAACCGATTTTGAATTTAATTAAATTAATAAATTGGGTTAATTTTGAATTTGGTCAGAAATTAGTTAATCAAATTCATAAATATGGTTAATGAATCTGAAAATTGTAGAGAAGTGTTTTGAATTTGGTTAAGCAATTACTGAATTCTGTAAAATATTTTAATAAAGATGGTATTTAAGAGCCACGATCTATACATAGCTAAATTGCTAAAAAGACAGATCATGTATGCCAGATTCAGACTATCGGTAAACTCTAAGATATTATACCAAGCATTGGTTTTGCCTTAATGTGTCCAATTGTAAAAGCTAATCCACATGAATAAGGACTAATTGTGTAATTTTAAACTTTCTTTTTTCTTGGAAGCACGTAGTAAACACACTTCTTAAATTAAGGTAATCAACAAGAAGTGTATAATTGCAGAGAGATGTCATATTATTAACTAATAAGAAGTTGAAACCTGATCGAAATGGTTAGCATGATTAGCACATCAAGTTTTGTAAATAAGTAAAAGTCGGACCTGGTTGAGAAAGTGAGAAAAATGCTAAAGTTGGATGGTAATGACGAACATTGGATGGTAACAATGAAGTTTTGTGTTGAGAATTTTGTTTGGAGATCGATTTATCTTGTGAATCTTAGTTACTCGTTGGTAAGTAGATTTTTTTTGGCATTGAGTCATTTTGTTACTCTTTTTTTTTTTTTTGGATATTAGACCTTTGAATTTCTAAAAGGACCGTTTAGTATTTGTGAAGAGATTTGCGGGTTTATTTTGTTAATGAAGGCTTGGCTTGCATTAAATATATATTTGGGACTTTTACGGAAAAGGTGGTACTAATTATATCCTAATCCACTTGTGAATTGAGGATTTGACTCATTAGGGCTTTTGAGGAGAAGACGGAAAATTTTTATTTTTTAAATAAAAGTCCCAAATATATATTCTGTCTCTTATACAGGGTTCTTTGTGATAAATCTGTAGGACCTGTCAGTCAAAGTGGTGGCATAACATAGTAATTGGAATATTATCCCTTCCATAACTTAAAGTTATAAATTAAAGGAATTATCGGGTGATTACTCTCGCTCGCGTCCACTCGCAAGGTTTGCACTCCTAAACTCTTCGGAATACAACAGAAGGTTTCCAACCTACTAAACAACTACTCAATAATAGAAGTGAGAGAAATATAAACTTAACCATTGTAAACAGAACTCTTAGATGAGTATATATATAGTGATGATCCCAATGAGAATTCGAATGCACGTGGTTTAATTTGGTAGAAAGGCTAGGAAAAGAATTTTAATTTGGTAGAAAGACTAGGAAAAGAATTAACTTTCTTTAAAGAACTGATTTCAAAACCAACTTAAAAATAATAGAAAAAAGCACCACCAGCATAAAATTTGATATCGTTTACACGGGCACGTATGCACCATAGCATGCACTAATGTTATAGGCTGACCTCAACAAACTCCACAAATTATCAGACTATAAGGCTAGCAACGCGTTGGGTACTACTTGCGCCACCAACTGCACATGTGTCGCAATCACATTCAACCGCACCACGTGAAAATTAGTGCTTATACAAGTACACCAGAAATAGTTGCTAGAAAATAATTGATTACAAGAAATTAAAAATTGTACAACGTTGTTAGGACAAACGATTTTTGCATTCAACGAATAAATATCAAAGACGAAAGATTGCAAAACGGGTAAGAAGGCTTAACAGGAGTACACTTATTTAGTCCCTTTATATAAGGCAACCTAACTTAGTGAAAGTAGTATATACTACTTTTATGAAAATAAGTAAAGATAGCCCAACTACAAATTACATTAAGAATGACCCTAAACTACCACCATGGACTCATTTGCAGTGCTTTAGACCATTTGTTGGTTGGCCATTACTGGGCGTGGGCACATGGGCATTACCATGTGAGTCATGTTGGTCACAGGGCATGCTGGCTTTGCTACCTATGACATCCTTCCCCACCTGATTTGGTGACGTCCACATTGCCTTTGACTGGAAATAATCTTCAATCATTTGCTAAAAGGCTTCAAGGTCTGTTGCTCTCTCTCCTGTATTTTTCTTATCTCCACAACCCTGCCATGTGATAAGATACTTCGTATGGTACTTCCTGGAGTGCTTGTAGACCCTGTCATTCAGAATGGCTTCGACAACTCTCTTTCCTTTGAATTTGGCATGAAGATCTGTCTTTCAGAGCTATCCCCTGGTTGGATCTTCCATGTCTTCATGATAAGGTTTCAAGATACTTACATGGAATACCGAGTGCACTTTTTTCCAAGTTGGGATGTCCACTTTGTAGGCTATCTTTCCAATTCGATCCAAGATTGTCACGGGGCCAATGTATATTTGTAGTAGTCTGGCATCTCGCCCCCTCAAGTACCGAATCTGTCTCTGGTCTAGTAGCTTTACCATTACTTTGTCTCCCACTTGAAATACCACAAAACGTCTGTCTTGATCTACATGCTTCTTCATACACCTTGCAGTTCTCTTAAGGTAGCTATAAGCAATATCTACATTTTGTTTTCATTCTTGAGAGAAGTTGTATGCACGCTGCTTGATTGGTCTTTCCCGATCTGTACTCTAACATAAAATGGAACTCTGCCAATAGTTCTTGTCATTGTGCATGTCGGCTACATAGCTTGGGTTGCGTTATAAAATAGCTCACTGCTGTATTATTTGTCTTTATCACAAATAGCACCCCTGGCAAGTAGTACCTCTAAAGACGCAAACAATGCACCACAGCTAATAACTCTTTCTCATGTGCGGAATATCTGCGCTTGGCATCATTCAGTTTTTGAATTTCATAGGTCAGAGGATAAGAGACTTGCATTCTCCACCCAAAGCGAAATATGAGGCATCCCATTTGCATTTCAAATGATTTGGTCAAGTTGGACAATACGGGCACGAGATCTGTGGACATGCTCTTCTTTGACCAATCAAATGCTGTCTAGCACGTGGCATCCCAACTTCATGCCTTCTCTTTTTTGAGCATGTTTATCAGGAATATTACTATCCCGAAATAATCCTTCACAAAATACCGATAGTAGTTGGCAAGACCAAGGAATGACCGAAGTTCTGTGACACTATAGGGCGAGTTCTACTCCTCAATAGCTCATACTTTCTTGGGATCAATGTGAATTCAGCCAAGTTCAATGATGTGTCCCAAGAAATCTATCCACTACTGTGCAAATGTGCACTTTAATAGATTGACATAAAGTTCATGCTCCCGTAGCCATGCCAGCACCTTCTGCAAGTGCTCTAAATATTCTTCCAATGAATTGCTACAGATCATTATGTCATCCAGGTACACTACTACAAATTGGTCGAAGAAGTCTCGTAGTACCTGGTTTATTAGAGTGCAAAATATTGTGCAGGGGATTTGGTCAATCCGAATGGCATCACCAAAAATTTATACACTCTATACCGCGTCACACAAGTTGTTTTATGCTCATCACCCACTTTGATTCGAATCTAGCAATACCCCGATCGTAAGTCAATCTTGATATAGAACTTGGCATGAGGTAACTGGTCAAAATAATCAGCGATAAGTGGTATCTGATATTTGATCTTTACTGTTATCTTGTTGAGCACCCAATAATCCACACACATATAAAGTGAACTGTCATGTTTCTTCTGTAATATCGCCGGTGCTCTGAATAGTGATTTTGCAGGAATGATCATACTTGAATCGAGCATCTCACCTAGTTGCTTTCGAAGCTCAACAAGCTTGGGTTGCAACATCTTGTCTAGTGATCCATCAATAGGGGCCTTGCTTCCAGGAATTTACTCAATCTTATGATCCACTTTCTACCTTGGTGAGAGGCATTTGGGTAACTCATCTGACATCACATCTTCCAAACCATCCAATGGTGTCTTAATGGGTTGTGGAATTGGTCCTGATGCCTTTTCCATTTCATCGCATCAAAATTGACACAAATATGTTACTCATTGTGGTTCAACCCCTCTTCGATTGTAAAAGTAGTATGTCTCTACCTTATCAGATGTGTAAGTTGAACCTTGTTAAGTAGATTTTAGCGCCAAAAGCAATCAAACAATCCTCGTAAGGAAAGTGTCTCGTAAGAACTCCAACCCGATAATGAGTTTGAATTACATCCACCTTTATCACAGAGAAGTTAGTCCTTGCCTCAAGTGGATCAGCTTTTATCGTGTTACCTTTGACTACACTAATGATTGGTTGAGCCGCAGAGTTTATAGCCTTGACCCTGCCTGTAGATTTCTCCAATGTCAAGTTAAGCTGCTCTACTTAATCACTAGCCAAATAATTGTAGGTTGCCTCGGAATCTATCAATGTGTGGATTGGCTTCCCGTTTACCAACAAATTGACATACATCAAGCCTTTATTCTTGCTCCACATTAGTTTGACCTGTACAATTCTATTTCATCCTCTTGTAAATGTGATATAGCCGGCTTAACAATGGCTTGGTTTTTCGGTTTGCTAGTTGCTTTAGTTGTTGGCAATTTCACTCAAGTGTCAATTGATTGGGCAATCGTGTTGCACTAGTATGACCATACTCCCATGGCATCCCTTTCTTCTTCTTCCCCATCAAATTATTGTTCCATATTTTCTCCCGATACTGGCTCTTCGTGTCGAACTTAATCATCCTCTGAGAGTATTGTATTCAAATGTTCCCTGTTTGGACACTACCAAGACATATGAGGAACCTGGTAAAGAAAACACCCACTCTTCGTTGCATCTAAATTTGATTTGTTATCCGACAGTTTGTTCCTGAATTGGCCTTCTTGGGCCCCATCCTCTGAGTGGAGGGTTGTCATTCCCTACCTTTTCCATTGTCGGACCCTAAGATTCTGTTTCCCCTAGATTGGCCATTTGGTCTGTCCCGTTGACTCTCAATTGCACGATACTCCACCAGACGTCTCAACTTGTATGATGGCAAACTTCAAGTCCTGAACCTGCATCCGTTGTAGTTCTGTTCTTATCCATGGCTTAAGACTTTTTAGAAAGACAAAGAATTTATCCATCTCTAACATTTCTATTATGAAGGTGTTTTTGTTTTGGAAAAAAAAATATCCATTATGTTCAGCAAGCACCCTGGAACTTGCTAAACATATTCACGTACCGTCCCATAAACACCTGGAGAGTCTTAGAGATGGATAGAATTGCATGTAGATTGTGCCCGTATGTCCAACAACTGATCTTTTATCACATCTTTCAATTACTCCCAGGTGTTTATTTGAAGTGTCCCCCTTCTGATCTCTTCTTTTTGAGATCGGCACCAGCCAAATTTGGTATACGTCATAGAGGTGGCTCATTGAAGTCAAAATGAATGTTGCAGAGACTCAAATGACTTCTGGCATGCCTTGCTAGTTCTTGAGATGTGCCGCCTGCAACATTGTTGTTCTGGTTCATATTAACTATTACAATCTGAAGAACCCTTATACTACATGGAGATTTAGTTATTATTGGTCACAATTCCCCAATTGTCAGTAGCATTTCTAGCGTCCCCACCTCTAGTGCCTTGTACACATCTTCATGTGTTAAGAGTTGCAGGGATTGCTCACCTAGGTCGAACTTAGGTGAGCAAGCAACAACTTAAGGTTAACTTGGGTGAATTCCAGAACCCAGATGGTGACATTAGAGGCTGTCTCTTATACAGATTGTATGTGTATTGTTGGGACAAATGATCTTGGTATTTAATGAATAAATGTCAAATATGAAAGATTATAAAACGGGTAGGAAGGTTTATCAGGAGTTTACTTACTCAACCCCCTATATATAATGCTAAAAATTAAATCTTAAGTGGCAGGAGTAGATACTACTTCTATAAAAATAAATAAAAACAACTTAATGATATATTACATTGAGAATGGTCCTAAACTACTACTATGGACTCCTTGTGATGCTTGAGACCATATGTTGGCTAGCCATTGTTGGATGTGGGAGCAGAGGCACTACCACACGAGTCATGTTAGTCAGGAGGCATACTGGCTATGGACAGGAAAGCAACTAGGTGGCGGAAGTAGCAACCTATCCTACATTTCCTACTCATAAACTTTTATTTTCAAGAGAAAAGAAAATTAAAAGATATGGTACGTGTTAAATTACAATCCGAAGTTTATGTGCTAATCGGAAGCTGACTTGGCCAAACTTCATAAGTCAAGTCAATTAATATAAGAAGGTGTTTGGTTTATAAGTATGAGGGGAAAGAATGAAATCAAGGTTAATGATACCACAGATGTTGTTTGGTTAATCACTATGAGAATCAATCTATAAGAATGAAAATGTTAGAAAACATCTATTGTCATTCTCTATTTGTAAATTGGATAGTAGGTAACTAACCTATTAATATAATAAAACTCGTTCCTCGTTCAAAGCAAAAAAATAAGACACAATAAGATAAACCTAATACCAATAATAAAGTTTATAATTTTTATTTCAATTTCGATTCACGAATAGAAACCAAGACCTCCTTAAACTTTAACTATTAGTCTTTCCTTTATGATATAAGACAAGTTATATATATATCAGAAAATAAACAGATCAGTACAAGTTAACCAGAATGGTAAAGCTGTGGAAGTAATAAAAGTCCCATACTACATATTAATTATTAAACACTCGGCAAAAACCCTTTTTATGTCTTTCTATCTGTTACTACTCTCTATATATGGTTACACTCCATGCATGCGTGATTAAAAAAAAAAAAAAATCATATATTGGTTTGATTGTTACGTTAATCGGATGTGTATAAGAGAGAGACAGATAGAAAAATAGTTAATCACGCATGCAGATGTATTTTGTGTGCAAACAAAATATGGTTCAATGCACTAAAACCCCTCCAACTATGCACTCACTTGCATTTTATCCCATCGAATTAAATATTTTTATGACCAATTAACTCCTTGGTTAATATATTTGGACAAAAGTACCCCTACTATCTAACTTATTTAATTTTTTACTTTTTGGTTTGCCATTTTTTCCCTTTTTCTTTTCTTCTTATTCCTTTTCTATTATGTTCTTTTTCTATATGGGCCAGCTAACTTTTGGAATCTTGTCATGGTCTGTCTCTTGTACACATTACACGTGTATAAGATTACATTTTGAGATATTCATTCATTTTTATTCTTCATATCTCAAACTCTATATGGTAAAAGAAAATACATGTTACCCACTTGCAAAGTATTCTTATGGTAAATCACCTTTGTCATTTGTCTCTTAGTAACTCGAACTCATGACTATGCTCAAGAAGAAGAAAGGCATGCCAGCCAAAGTGTACTTAGTTGTCTCAAAGCATATTTACCATAGTAGTTAAGTTATTTACGTGTGTGTCTATATATTATATATGTGTGTGTATATATATATATATATATATATATACACCATAAAGCTTAATGAATTATTAACATAAAAAATAACAAATAAATAGATTTCAATAAGCTTTATGGTGTGTGTATTATGTACACATATATAAAAAAAATAACAAATAACATACTATTATTAAATGTTAGACTCTCAAAAAACGTCAAAATTATTGGACAAAGAGGGAGTAATACATTTATTATCACAAAAAATATTACCCTAATAGGAATAAATAATAATCACAATTTCTATAAGTAACACAAATAGAATTGTAACAATTTTGACCAATCTATTTTAACAACTATTATTTTTAAAATATTATTCGGAATATGGATATATTCAGTTATTTTTTATAGGATATACACGAGATTTAAAACACATTTGAAAAAGTAATGAGTATGAAATGATTACAAAATGAATTTATAAGAGAAAAAAATGAGCCTAATATTTCTTTACATTTAACATTTACACTTTTTTAGTCATCACATTTAAAATGATGCATTTTTATCTCTTATAAATTCAAAACGTATCATTTCGATCACTCGGTACAATTACAAACATATTTTAAATTGAAATATTTATATGCGTACATATTGCATTTTTCAGAAATAAAATTGACAAGACACTAATTCTAAACAATAAATTACATTACCTAAAATCTCTTTCTAACTTCATTGAAATCTTCTTTTAGAGAAGAAAATGAAGAGTGCAAGTGCAAATCATGCGATAAGTACTCCCAAAAGTTTATCAATCACTTTAGCCATTGTCATGAGTTAGAGCTATCGTGTACTAGTTGTCGTCCAATCTCAACAACAACAAAGTCTAACAATAATACCTCCAAAAACCCATTGTTCATGTTGCAGATTTCGACCTCATGGACAAATATACATTTGTAGGCCATGCAATAACTTCTTTCTCCATTTAAGTAATGCGTGTGATTTCGACGTTCATTTGCACTGCACCGCAGCTAGTCCGGTACAACGGATGGTTCACGGGGGCAAAGATAGTCAACTTGTGCAGATGCAAACGAATACGAATAGTGTGGTGAAAGGTGGTGGTCAGAATAATGGTGGTGTTACTGTTAGCCGTAGTAATCAACAAAAGTAAATGGGTGGTAGTGGTGGTGCTGGTGCTGGTGCTGGTGCAGTCCAATCTCAGCGTTCAAATGCTTTGGCGAATCCTGCGGTTCGTGGTTTAGTTCAAGGTGGCGCACAGCAGGTGGTCCCATGGCGGTGCAAGCCCGCAGAGTCTGATTGGTGGCACTTCTAACCCAAACGGCGACGGTGATGGAATTAATATATTGGACACTCCTCGGCGACCTTGTTCTCAGTTAGACTGTTTAATTGTTGGCGAGTTCCATACAGTACAGTTAATTATTAAATCACCTTTCTCTTTCCATAATTCATTGACACCAATAAAATAAATATCAACCACCACATTATTTTTCTCAACAATATTTTCCATAATACTACTAACGTCTTCTTCAAACAAATTTTCTCTTTCTCAAACAAATCAGAAATTTCTATCTCTTCCTCGTCTAATTCAAAAATATTCTCTTTTCATGGACAAATTCCTCATCCTCATTCAATTCACAATTTTTTCTTTTCCATGAATAAAGTCATCATCCTTAATCACCCCAAATAATGAATGTAAATAAAAATTCTCAATATCATAAAAAATTTCACAAATTATGTCATCATTGACATACATATCGTTTTCAAGATCTACTTGCCAATCCAACTCAGAACTTAAATTTTCAATCACAATCATCATTTGCAAACTCCATTAAAATAGAGAAAAGATCTTACCAAAAAAACTCAGGTGATTGAGTATTAACAGTAAGCCTTTTGAAAAATTTTCTAACCATTGATTTATGTATAATTTTGAAAAATAATCTTGCCTCTTCTTTTGAATTTCTTTTTGTTAACGGTTGGATATTCTTAATTCTATGGTATCTCCTAAACCACATATTTTCAACTATTTTTCTATTATATCAGCCCATACAAATCTTTCATTACTACCAATAAACGTGTGCAAATTTTAAAATTTTCACCATTAACAAATTCTCTACCCATTATGGCAATTAAAAATAATTTGGTATGACTTTTTTTTTGATCGATGTCCAGCAATAATAATTTGACACGACCTTTTTTTTTTATTGCTCTTGTTAGCACAAAAAATAAGTAGTGAAAGATAAATTTATTCAATACATATAAAAAAACAACTTGAGGTTACGATAACCACTAGACAAGAAATGTGTAGGAGGGGGGAAAAAAATTCTTGGCATTCCTTATTTTGAGTCCAAATCAGTTTCTTAAGCAAAATTGCACATAATAGAAGCTATCGTGGCAAGACATCACATCCTAGTATTTAATTGCATTATACCAATCAATTAATTTCAAAATAGAGGTGAAATTCCACCAACTTCTTAAAATTTTCAAAGGTTATTTCATTTCTTATAGAAAATTTAGTTAATTGTATGAAAAGACAATAAACTTTAGACTAAAATGCAAAGGAAGTTTTGAGCCAAAATTTATCCGACGAATTTTAAATTTGAGTAATTAATTATTAGGACCTGATAAGTTTTTTTTGCCAAAAATTTCAATAAGTCTCTTAACACATCTACTATGTGTATAAGAGACATTTTGAAAAGTTAAGTAAAATATTGTTGGAACCTCATAACTTCTTATTCTTTATCCTTTATGTCCACGAATTTATTAATCTCTGGAAAATAAACATGCAAATACAAAAACTATTTCATCATGGGAATAAAGAAAGTTTGAACTTTCGAACCCTGTGAACTTCAATCAATTGAATCTTAATAGAAATAGTAAATTGTCCGTTTATCAATTTTGCATGATCAATCCAAAATGCGTGATAAACTATCGAATCTTGATAAGAAAAAATAAATGATACTCCCTCTCTCCTATTTTATATATCACTTTTTATATTTTGATTTATCTCAAATTATTTGTCACTTCTTAAAATGCCAAAATTTTAAAGGTCTTACATATTTTACCCTTCATGCAAATTCTAAATACATAACATTAAATTTATATTTCAATATTAGTTGCTCTCGCGAGTAATTTTAAAATTTGAAACTCCAAAATCAATTAACAAATTTTATATTTTAATTAAAGGATAATTATATATAAAAAAATGTTACTAATAAGTCAAACACTAATTTTTTTTTTAAAAAATTGTATATAAATTTAATGATTCAAAATAAAATGGAATGGAATGAGTAAGACGATAAATCTCCAGAGTCATATTCCCATCTGTTCAGTCTATTTAGCTCTCTCTCACTCGTATTTAAATGTCTGCAACAGAACTTTGACTGAGACTGAAAAAGGATATGATGGCACTGATTTTATAATCAATTAATCATGACTAAGATGTTGTGATGGGCTATTGTGTTTTAATGAGAATGGAAGAATAAGAAGATATTTCTCCAAACGTGAATCACAACATGATCACCTAGCTGGCAACTTGGCAATAGTTTTGAGACTGCATACAAAAATTCGGAATTCACCGAGCGAATTATTATTCTTTTTAAGCCAACAATATAAATGGAAAAACCCAACGCCAATCTCTTCTTTAAAGCACAAATAATTTACAAAAGGACAAACAGTAACATGGCGACAGCAGTACGATTACCGAACGGCAACCCGTATTCGAAATCCAAAATTCAAAAATTCACTTGAAATTTAATTTTATTGATATTAAAATCTGATATCACACATTTACTTATCACTTGGAGACAGAGCAAATTAATATATGCATATTTAAATATAATTATAAAATGTCTCATGAACTTATCGTTTACTGTAATAATTAATATTTGAAATTGTACACAAAGATATGCGAAAATTACAATCGACACGTTAAGATCACATATCTTGATTAGGCATTCTCTCCTTCTCCAAGTTGTTGTAGGGCAAACCAACCTAAACATCCTATATACGATGTAGTATTATAAATGAGAGAGAGACCAAAGCCAAATAATGTAATTAAATCTCCTATCAAAGTCACCTTAAATTCAATAGAATTTAGAAAATAGAGTTACAATTTATGTATCACATCAAATAAATAATTGAGACAGAACTAGGTCCAAATAAATAAATCATAAAAACATGAATTTTACAAATTTTTATTTAAACCGTTTTTATAAAATAAAAATTGATTATTAATAATCTAAATAAGAAAATAATTCCAAAACACATAAGTGCCTACTGTTCGGCACATAATTTTGCTGACTCCTAAATCCGCAATCTAATTATAATTTACGATAAGCGTGCAAATGTTCCAACCGCAGCAGCACAATAATTGGTAGGCTATTTTAGCGACCATTTCTTCTGAATAAACCTCTCTCGATTTTACCAAGCTTTCAAGAGTGCCTTGCTTTATCCATGTATTCCATTATACACATTAGATGTGTATATTCTGTCTAAAGATGAATATTTTAATTTTATTTATAAATTCTTTAATGTAAATTAAATATTATCGGTTGATATAATAAAATTTTTTATAATTTAAATCGTATAATTTACATATAAAATTTATAAATTAAGTCTGCCTGAATTGTAATGTGCATACAGAATCTGTCTTTGCAGGTGGACCCAAGATAAATCTGTTCATCAAAGATTGTTAAAAAAAATCTGTCTTTGCACATGTCCTCCTGTAACAAAATTAAGATTCCTAGTTCCATAACAAAATACTACCATTACCCGACGCTGTTATATTCAAATATAACTGATGAAAATTAATCAACGCCGTCATATCTATCTATCTATTTATGCTTGCGTATCTGAATTTGTTAGGAACTGTATGTTGGAATGTGAAGTCGGGGTGGGCAAGATTAAATAGTGAAGGGAAGAAACAATAGGACACGGATTAATCTAAATAATAAAAATTAGGTATAAAACTAATAATTAGTTGGTAGGTTGGATTAACCGAATAGCCAAGTAATAAAAAATTTAACAAACTAGAATCAAACCATAAAAATATTGAGTTCGTTTTTTCATATCCCAAAACTTCCTTTGCATTTGCAAATTCTGAAGATTATTGTCATTTATACTATTAATTAATTTTCTTATAGAAAATTATATGGGGTTTAAGTTATATTTTTAAAATATGTATAGGGACTATAGGTCAGATAGACATATTACAGGAGAGTTTAACTAAGATTCAAGTTACATCCCCATGTTTGGCAAATATCCAATCAACCTCTTGAAAATACTTACTCCAATTTAGCGGTGTGAACTCCTGTGAATTGGCAGTGTGAACATCCAGTATAATTTCCAAGTTAGCAGTGTAAACACAAGTATAAATCAACTCTAATTTAGTAATGTGAATTCCAAGTTGTGAACACAAGTACAAACATCCGTTTGAATACTAATCTGAACACTCAAGTGATAAAATTTTACAAGCAACTAAACAAGATAATATTTTTCCACATGCAATTAATAGTTTAATACATCCCGTGTCACACGAATTAATCACGGGAAATTTTGAGGCAACATGTCTATACAGAATATCCACACACTTGTGTACAGCAAACCAAAGCAAAATTTTGCATGCAAATACCTAAGAAAAAACATTAGGTGTTTGGTTTGCATTCGGGAATCGGAATCGAAATGGGAATCATAAACCTCACTATTAGTATGAGTTTATATCATTCCTCCTTACTTATTTGGTTGAACATAGGAATGAGTTTCATTATATTAATAAGTTATTCAATTTGAAACATATGTCACAAGTGAGAAATGAAAGTAGGTATTTTTTAATATTTTCATTTCCCATAGAATGATTCTCATAATACTCAACCAAACAACATCTGTTTAATTATCCATGGATTGGAAAATTTTATTTATTAGCCCAGTACTGTTAGTTTAATTGCATCTGTCATTTGTTTTTTCTTCTATCTTCTTGTTATTTTAAGGTAGTAGTTAATACTACATAGTACTACTATTGTTTTTTTGTGTGTATGGAGAGAGGAAGAGCGCTCCGCTCGAATTATTAGTAGCATTTGTTTATTCATCTATTTGTGTATGAATTGATTACTAGAACTAACAACTTTTGCACTACTTTCCCAGTAATTGCATGCGCGCGCAGTCTCTAACGGAGCTTTTAGTTTTTTCAGGGTTTTGTTTGGTTGGATGTAAAATATTTTTCAAACTTTGAAAAATATTTTTCTTAGAAAATATTTTATGTGAAAAAATCTATTTTTTATACAATTTTTCGGTATTTGATCGTAAAATGAAAATATTTTAAAATAAATTTTTTTAATGTTTTTCATCTTTTATTTTATGAATATGTGTTTAAAATACTTGTAACAATTGTAATAAATACTTTACAAGCAATTGTGGTAAAAAAATATTAATTTTGTTCAAAATTAAATGATAATACAATGTAGTAGTAAAATATGTATAATAATAGTTATAATACTGTGGGATCCACAATGAAGAGAAAAGTGAATGGACAAGAATTGACAACAAAAATAAGTTTAGTAAATAAATTTATAAAAGTAAATATTTAAAGTTTAATACCACTCTTGAACTATTCGCAAAATAACTTATGTTCAAAATATTTTGTAAGTTATTTTCAGCCAGAGAGAAAAATTTTTACACCAAAAAATATTTTTCAATGTTTGACGTCAAGAAATTTTATGGAAAATATTTTTAGCCCAACCAAACACTCCCTTAATCGGAAAATTTTGTACAGTATCATCTTTTTCTGTGATGCGTTATTTCAAACGCATCTATTCCAAGTCCAGCCTGGATATGGCCCTTTGGTCGTGTTATTGTTGAGCCTTGACGAAAGAATAGGAAATCTGCATTAAGATGCCTGTCCTAATCAGCATTAATTTGCCTTGGCTTTAGCTAGATGTTTGAAGAAAACAACAACGAAAAAAAAAATAAATAATCTCCTTTTTACTTTTAGCTCTCAAAGATTAAACTTTATTGTACCATAAATTATTTTATACCTATTAAAATGAAGAAGCATTCATTTTTTGTACCAATTAATTAATACTTAATAGTATTTACTGTCACGTTTAAAATAGTATTCTTCTGTTCCAAAATAAATATTAGATTAGATATTTGTATAAATTTTTTGGTAACTATAAATTTATATCAAATGTCTACAAATGCCCTTTGTTAAATTAAATTGACTTGATATTATTAAATGACAAATATTTGAAATTGGAGAGATTTAATGAGGAGGCGAGAAGAGAGAAGAGAGAAGAGAGAAAAGAGAGATGATGAATTGATTATTGGGACCATTGGTTATTGAAATTGAGAATATTTTTAAATGTTTCAAAGGGTAAATTTGAAATTTCAATAAAGCAAATCATCCATTTCAAATAATATAACATTTTCATTGAAATATTCCAAAATGGCAAGTGTGACAATCTAAATAGAATGGAAGGAATACTTCATAGGAATCAATAATGTTTACAATTTGTAAGAAAATTACGAATACAATTAAAACATTTTCTACACTAGATAATTTTTCCACTATAAATTCTCCTCATTCATCCTCAAATTTGATCACCCGATCATTACATCTTTAAGAGAAGAAAATGGAGATTGTAACTACTTGTACAAGTACTCCCAAAAATATCAACCACTTTAGTCATTCTCATGTGTTAGAGCTATCGAATACCTTGGTCGTCCAATCTCAACAACAAGGCCAAACAACACATACAATTCCTCCAAAACCTTGTCTTGAAGAAGGTAAAACAAATGACAGATATACATTATTAAGCCACTGGGTGAGTCTCTTCTACACATAAGATGCTCTATAATTTCCTCATGTCATCACCCACCCCTCACACGGCACCCACACCCTCGTCCTCCACCCTGTTCCCCAATATCCCGGTGGCGTAGTCGGCTGCAATGCCTGCAACCGAGAAGGGGATGGATTCAACTACCATTGCAGCAGCTGCAAATTTGACCTTCATCCTGTATGTGCTCATAATGTGGGATTTCGCACATAGACATGATTGCCCTCTGAACTCCACTTCTTCGAAAAGCCTTCCAATTTTCTGTGTGACATTTGCACATCTAATGTCCATTGGGTCCAATGAATGGCGTTACAGATGTAATTCTTGTGATTTTGACGTTCATTTGGAATGCACCGCGGCAAGTCCGGTACAACGGATGGTTGACGGCAAAAAAGCTCAACTTCAGCAGCAACACCAACCGACTCCTCAACAATAGAAGATGGCGGGCTCAGTAGTTCAATCTTCGAGTAGAGTGAGGTGAAAGAGTAATATATTGGAATTCCTGTGCGACCTCCTCAATTAGAGATTACAATGTTAATTACCATGCTATTGCAAGTTTAAAACTCCCTTTGAGTTGATATTATTTACTATATTACTTGAAGTATTATTAAAATAATTACTGTATCAAGTTTTTTAAAATATGATGCGTGTAATGCGAGTAGATAATTAAAAAATATGTTGTGCTATGTACTGATTATAAAATATTATTCATAAAATAATAAAATATATTTTCGAGCCATCTTAAGCCTCTTGTACCCACTGATGAGAGGTCTAAGAACAACTGTAATTTCTTTATCCATTTTTCTTTTCCCCTTTTTTCCAGGGAGGGGGTGGAAGATGGAAGATGAACGATAAAGCAAAACACCTTCCTATTGACAATTGAATTTCTTAGTCTCTTTTTAAAGAAATTACCTTATGCGACAACTTGACACGTGATATCTCTACATCAACTCTATAGATCTTCTAGACTTCAGTATAAGAGACAGGTTACAAGTGTAACAGTTTTATGTTCTAAAATCTGAGATTCGAGGTCCTACAGAGACAGCTTTGATAATAGAGAACTCTAAGTCTATCATGGAACCAATTTGCACTCAAGAATTATTCACTTTCCAATTTATTGGAGGGGCAGCAAGAGAGATTGGCAAAACTGTAGAAGTATGAGTTGTTGTTAACATAATTATTAACTCTGGTTCAGAAAGGAATATGGTAGAGAGATAGATCAATAAATTATTGGTTCAACCAATGAGTTATTGATTGAATTGATGGGTCATTAAAATATTATTTTATTACTAGTATATAATACTTTGAAATTTTTAAATATATGACATAATAAAAATATTAATAAAATATGTTGAGACACTTTGGGTTAAAGTAATTATAAATGAATTTGTAATAGTTTAGCAAAAGTTATAATTAAATATAGGGTAAATTACTATAAACCCCCGTGTGATATGGTCATTTGACCCATAATTTCTATGTGTTTTGAAAATTTATTTTAAACTCTCATATGGTCTAGAATAAATGAATAAACAGACGAAAATTATACAAAATTAACAATTGTCATTGAAATTATATTCTTATCCCATATTTAAATTAGATTAAATTACTGTAAACTCCTATGTGATATGACTCTCAAACCCAGAACCCCCATATATTTTGAAAAAAAACATTAAACCCAATGTGGTTTGAACTAATGATAAAACAGACAATAATCATCCGTCTCTTATACAAATCTAGATGTGTATAAGAGACAGGGAATTTAATATCAAAACTTTTCAGATTATTTATTCTCCCTATTTTCAGAATTTATAACTTTCAGTTTGCATGATTAAAAATGAAGAAAATAATATTAGTTTACTATTGCAATTAAAAATCTCTTAAATAATGCAGGGCAAAAAAGAAAAAATGATAGAAAAATACTTTATGCATCCTTGTAGATAAGTGTAGCAAATTTGAAAATAAAATTATGTAAATAACAATAAGGGTAAGTTGGGCATACAATTTTAAATTTTTTGAGAAGAAAATATGAATTATCAGGCAATTATCTCATTTTAAGTGCACGTGTATAGTAAATATGATTAATTTCAATGATTTATGTCTGCTTTATCATTTAGTCCAGATCACATGAGGTTTAGGGTATATTTATAGAAACATATGGAAGTTGTGAGTCCAAGATGTATATCACATGAGGGTTTACAATAATTTATCCTAAACTTTTTGAGAAAATATTATTTTTTTATTAAACACTAATTTCGGAATGCGTGCTTTTCAAACACCGTTAATTTGGATGATTTCCATTCACTTTATCATTTAGTCCAGATCACACGGTAGTTTAAGGTATATTTTCAAAATATGTGGGGGTTATGAGTTAGATGACCATACCACATGGAGGTTTTACATAATTTACACTTAAATATATTAAAACAGTTAGATTAAAGTTTTATACGTGCGTGAAATTTTTATATGAACAAATATACTCTCATTTGTTTTTAAAATGTGACTTTGTCATAATATTATATTTCATTAAAATAACTTTTTGTTTGTCACGATTTTTTTCAAAATGGTGTACATTTATTGGGAAAAAACTTTAATAATCGCTCACATTTCACATTTGTACTTTTTTAGTCCCTCACATTTAAAATAATGCGTTTTAATCACTCATAAATATAAACGTATTATATTGGTCTCCCGAATTATAATTATTTTGATTTGAAATATTCACATGCATATTGAATTTTACATTTTTCATGAGTAAAATTTCATGGGCAAAATTGACAACACATAAATTTTAAATACTCAATGACATTATCTAAATCCTGATCCACCACCAACCCAAAATTCTCACCTACCATTACTGCCCCTATTCCTTTCCCACATTGTTTTTCCTCCGCAATCCCTTCTTAACAGTCCCAATCCTCTTCTTTTTTGGATAATTTAGTGTTTAAAGTTATGTATTGTCAATTTTACCCTAAAATATGTTATATTCGATATGTATGTAAGTATTTCAATCTAAAATATGCCCATAATTATATCGAGGGACTAAAATGGTGCGTTTTGAATTTGTGAGGGATTAAAGATATGCATCATTTTGAATGTGAGGGATTAAAAAAGTATAAATCTAAAATGTGAGGGAATATTAAGATCATTTTCCCATATTTGAATCACAAAGTTTAATAGTACAATATTTTATGGACTACTTTGTTATTGTTAAAAAATAATAATAATAATAATGTTTTGCTAATTTATATCTTTAAAATTTGTTTTGAAAAGTAAATATGTTTCTTATTTGAATAAATTTATAGTTCAAAAAAAAAAAAAGTTAGTTATTTTATAAAGATGGGGAGAAAATGCCAGTTAAATACATAACATATAAATCTAACACCATCCAATGATGTGACTTAGAGAAGAAGGAGGAGTGTTCTTTCTTAGAGGTCTTGTGTTCGACTCCAAGTAGCAATAAAGGCCCAACATTTTTTGCAACAATTTTATCCAGCAACCCACTAAACCTCGGTTGAACTGCTAAACCATACAAGGTTGGGTTTCATAATTATGGTTGTCAACATTCTCAAGACCTAAACCTAACCCCAGACAAGGTTGGGTTTCATAACTATGGTTGTCAACATTCTCAAGACCTAAACCTAACGTGGATAATCAATGGTCCAATGTTTTTGTTAAATATACAAATATGTCACACTGGTTAGTCAAGAGATTCCAAACTAATTAATAAGTTTCGTGGGTCACTTTATTCATTGCTAATTAGTTTTGGTACAAAAACCAATGTTCTTTAACATGGTATGAGAGTTAGTCTCAAGTTTTCTCTCATCCATACGTGCTTTGGATTTTTTCCAGTCATCCTAAAAAGCTCATTCAATTCCCCGATAGCTCAACTAATCCAAGTCACAGGTAGTTCTCTCTTTAACCTCGAGTGCTCAATTTCCCAGAAGTTCAACCAACCAACTCACAAGTTCTCTCTTTAACCCCAAGTGCTTAATCAACCCAAGTCACGTATAAGATGTGGTGTTGAATAAACAAATAAGCCACATTGGTTATTCAAGAGATCCTAGACTAGTTAATAAGTTTCTTGGGCCAATAGCTTCATTCATTGCCAATTGGTTTTGAGATGAAAATTCGCACATCTTTAACATAGCATCAGAGCTAGCTTTGGATTTTCTCCCATCTTTCACGTGCCTTGGGTTCTTTCCAGCTAACCTAACGGGTTAATTCGTTCAATTTCCCGAGAGTTCAACTAACCCAAGTTACGAGTGTTTCTCTCTTTAGGCTTTGGCACTAAATTTCCCAGAGTTCAACCAACCTAAGTTACCGATTCTCTCTTTGCCTCAGGCGTTCAACCAACTCAAGTCACATGTGAGAAGGGTGTTAAATATATAAATATGCTACATTAGTTACCCAAGAGATTATGGATGTAGTCATTTTAACAGTCATTTTGAATTAGCTGGGTTAATTAAAAAAGTATTAAATTGCATTAGTTTTACAGAAATATTATTCAAAATGATAAAATTATCTATGTATATTCAAATTTCCTAACTACATAATCCTCTGTTTCCATTAATAATGACACTAAGTATCATTATTTAATACTTGTCTTAAATTTTTAAAATAACATATAATTTGACACAAAACAATTAATTAAAATAACATATAAAACCAAATTAAGAGCGCATCTCCTACAATGTGATTATATCGTAGTCTAAGACCCGCATGTCAGTTTTCCTCGTATTATTACCCATATAAAAAACCATAATCCCCAGCTGCTTGGGAAAGTCTCCATTTTGCCCCTATTTATTCCCTTTTGGTCCCCATTTTTATTGCGGCTGCGCACACACACACACACACACACACATATATATATATATATATATATATATATATATATTTTTTTGTGGATGGCTTTTTTGAACCTGGATTCTCGATTTTTTTTTTATCAAACTTGAAATTTATTTTTGAGAATACAATTTTAGCCCCTAAAGTTTGGATCGTGGTCCATCTTACTTCCAAACTTTTAAGTAAAATACATCTAGTTCTCAAACTTTCTAATTTCTACCAATTTAAGGAAAATTTAAAAATTCTATCAATTACAAACAAAATAACAGGTGTTATGAACTTGTTATTCTTGGAAAAAAAAAGAAAAAGATAGATTAGAAAACTAGAGATTTAGAGAGGAAAAGAAGAGAGTTGAATGGAGGAGTTTTATTGAGATTGAGTGCCAACCCTTCTTACTGGATTATTACTTTATACAAGATTTGGTAACTGTTCATCCTCTAGAAGGTTTCTAACCGTTTATTGTAACAAACTATTACAACTTGCTAACTAACTACTATAACTTTCTATTCAAACTAACTTTCCCTCTAGTAACTTCAACTGCCTTCTAATGCCAAGTCAGTTAAGATTTCAGCATTGCTCCTAACTCAGATACCAGGTTATAACATTGCCCTTCCCATGAAACAATCCTAGTCTCTAGGATTGAAATGGGGAAATTGAGTCTTGATCGCATCCCAATCTTCCCAAGTAGTATCATTAGCTTCCAAATTTTCCCATTGAATCAAAACTTGCTCAACAGAAGTGTTTCCTCTTTGAAGCAACCTTCTGCCCAAATTTGGACAGCAAGAGCAGACACTCAAATTTCCCCCAAATCATCCAATTGAGGCAACTCTTGGCAGATCTGGGTACCTTTAGTTAAAGGTTAAGTAGTGAAACATGGAACATAGGATGAATGGAAGATCTCACAGGCAACTTGAGTTTGTGTTTTGAAAGAATGCTTGAGCCATAGATTTAGCAGTGTAGTGAATGGTAAAGGGAATGAAATGGGCATATTTAGTGAGTCTATCAACAAACACATAGATCACATTATACCCCATTGATTTAGGTAGTCCTTCAATGAAGTCCATTGAGATTTGCTGCTATGCTTGACTGGGAATCTGCAATGGTTGAAGCAATGAATATTTATATGGAAGCAATGCAATAGTCCTTCGATGATTATTTTTTATTTTAAACTGATTGCATATTGAGTTATAATTTATTTATATTTGTTTTCAATAATTTAATATGTAGATTATATACTTTGTACAATGTAAGATATAAATTATATTTCGTTATAAGATGTGATTTGGCATGATATTTCAATAGCGACACTAATCAAATAAACAAACTACAATAAAAGTTAGATAATAAGCTATTGAAAATTTAAAAATCTAGGTATACAAATAATAGTAGCAAAGAAGAGAAAGTAGCTAATAGCATGATAGAGTAGAGAGTGAAAAAAAAAATGAGAAGGAAGAAGGAGAAAATGAAAAATGGTAAAATAAGGAACAAATTAACAAAAGTAAAAAGTAAGAAAAGATACATAACAAGGGTAATTGTGTTCAAATATATTTAGAAGGGGTTTAATGCTTATGAGAAGAAGTACAAAGGGGTACAGTGCAACATAAGGTAAAGTTGAGGGGTTTTAGTGGATTTAACCCTACAAAATGTAAACACACTTCTTTACAGCAACTGGGGGCATTGTGCCATGCTAATAGCTGCCCCCCAAACTAAACCAAAATTCTGCGCAACAGCTAAAAACCATTAAAGATCACAACTAAATTGTACCTGTTTGGTCTTTATTTTACTCAGTGCATGTTCTATATATATTGAACAATGCTCAATTTCAAAAACGTTTACTCTACTATAAATTTTTTATTATATAAAAAATTAATTAGGACAACAACTACATCATCTAACTATATATAAAGTATAAGGCAAAATATTTTAATGTGATGTCAAAATTAATAAACTTTCTTAATTGTTCTCATGTCTACAACAAGCTTTTATTCTTTAGAGACACAATAATAATTTTTACACATTTTTTCCAAAAAGAAGTGGTATAATAACTACCTATTAGTCTTATTGGTACACTTTACGTGTGTGCATAATTGTAGGAAAAGCATAAAAATGAATTTAAATTAAAAAAAAGGTTATGGAAAGTTATTTAATTGGAGAAGAGTTGTAGAAGTTATGGACATGAGTTAGTTTTTTTTTTTTTTTCTTTCAAATTTACACCAAAAATACATATTATAATAAAAAAGGCTCTTCCATTATATAAAGTAGTATAGTACTACTAAAATAATAATAATTACAACAACCATGATAATTACACCAAAATGCTCTTCCATTATTAAAATAGTAATAGTAACTAGTCATATTGGCACACTTATGTGTGTTATACAATTTTAAGAAAAGCATAAAAAATAAATTTAATTTTTTTGGAGGAAAGAATAAATTTAAACTAGTTTGAGGGTTATGAGAAATTATTAAATTGAAGAGGAGTTGTGGAAGTTATTATGATTGTCCTAAATGCTCCATTCGTCTTATTAAAAGTGTTATATTTATCATTTTATTTGTCTCAAAATTTTTATTATATTCAAAAAGTCAAATTATAAAATTAGTCATTTTTTATTTTTATCCTTTATCTTTTTATAGACAACTACCACACACCTTTCAAATTTTGAAATTTGAAAAGTAAAATTAAATCTAATTTAAATAACACATCACTATGTTAAATTGAAATACTTATATGTATGTCACATATTGCACTTTTTAGAGGCAAAATTCATGAGATACTAATTCTAAACAATAAACTTCATTACCTAAAACTTCCTCCACTCGCCACCACCACCCTAGTCCCCTACTTGCCCTTCGCCGCCCTTACTAAACAACCCCAATCTTCTTCTTTTTGGGATAATTTGTGTATAGATTTGTGTGCTACCAATTTTTGCCCCTAAAAAAAATGTGACATGTGATATACATGTAACTATAACATGATAGAATATATCAAAAATTGTGTTAAAGTCTAGAACTAACATAGTACATTTTAAATATATCATTTTTAAGTGAAAAACTATTTAAATACAAACGTAAAATAATGAATAATCTCCGGCATCCAAACAGAGCTAAACTTTCCTATTTAAATTCTCCTCATTCACCCTCAAACTTCATTGAAATCTTCTTTTAGAGAAGAAAATGGAGAGTGTAAGTGCAAACCATGGATAAATACTCCCAAAAGTATCAACCACTTTAGCCATTGTCATGAGTTAGAGCTATCGTGTACTGGCGTCGCGGTCCAATCTCAACAACAAGAATGTCTAACAATAATACCGCCAAAAACCCATTGTTCATGTTGCAGATTTCGACCTTACGGACAAATATACATTTGTAGGCCATGCAATAACTTCTTTCTCCATTTAAGTTGCTCTAAATTTCTACATGTCTATTAGTGTATGTCCTAAAATTAATTTATTTTAGACATAAATTACACTTTTATATTTATGTATATTTTGTAATATGACATTTTTTGATCTACATAAAATATATATATGTAAAATTATGAATAATTATGATATAATTATATTTTATTCGTAAATATTCCTAATCGTTGTGTTTAACACTGGTAGATTAGCACATAAGTGTATATGGATGCTTATTGAAAATAAGTACATCGGATTGACCCGATAAGAGTATTCCATACATATTATTATTTAAATGTCAGTGGATTAATTTCTTTTTGATAGTAGTTTAATGATCCTTTGACTTGAACTCATGAGTTTATTTTGACTGTGGATTATTATATTTTAGTTCTATTAGTCGTTACTCTTAATGAGTCGCAAATACTGTAGAGTTGGGATATAATATGAATCAGATAAGATAGGATATGACCAATAGAGGATTCATCACTCCTTATGATAGAAGAGTATATCTTAGTATGGCCACTTCTTAAAATACGATTCGAAAATCTTTGTGCAAAGTAAAAATAGAATTAAAAGTGTTTTAAATTCTATTCCAAGTGATTTGTATTTTAGAAATCATAGAAGTAAATTAATTAATTTAATAAGAGTTGGCATTATATCTATACTCTTGAATTAATCGGGATATAAGTTGGTGAAATGATAATAACTATACAGGAACTAATCATGAATGGATAATGTCGAACCACTTAACATATCTCAACACTTGAGTGGTCATGATGCTAGAAGCCAATTTTGATCTATAAGTGTAAATTAATTAATTAAAAAATTAATGATAAATTAAAGGTATTTAATTTATCTAATCTTAATTAATTTAGGATTATAAATTACACTTATTGCCAATGTGATTGGTACCTAAAGGTCTCACACACTTAAGGATAATTAATTCAGGATTAAAATAATTTTTGATAAGTATGAGATATTAATGGGTTAATTTATGAGATAAATTAATTTTTGGACTTAATTATAATAAGTTAAAAATCTTTGGAGCTAATATGTAATACATATTAAAAGTCCTAATAGTTTTATACTTATTCATATGCGCTTAACTCAAACTGATTAAAAGTTATTGTAATTCCCTAAATCTAGATTAGGAATCAAAATTATTATATAAATATATAGCATACGTGTATGTGATATATATATATATATATATATATCATTTTTATATATATATATATATATATATATATATATGTATATGAATACTACTAAGCAATAGTACCTAGTATTACGGCTAACCATCAAAAGGGGTTAAAAACAAAGTTTTTCAAATCAAAACGTGAGAATCATGTTTTGAAAGTTCAAAGCCATGGAAAAATTGGGAAAATAATTGTGGTGTTAGCACTTTGTTGTTTGGGTCAATCAATCTTGTGAAAATACACATTTAATTATCTGTGTAGATACCATTAGATGCCAGACACTTGTGCGGCTTGTGGATCGATATTCCAAATATATTAGAGATTTTACTATGATTTTAAGGCATAATCTCTATACTTTTCTTGTATTACACATAAAATTAATTAATGTGATCCGTGATAGGAGAGTAAAAATTTAAATTTGCGCTACATTATTGGTTATTTACTTTCTTATAGTGGTATCAGAGCCACCCTTGATTAATTTACAATATAGGTGTATTTAATTGTCTTGAATATTAAAATTTTCAAATTATATGAATTTTTTGAATTTAATTTATGAAAAATATTGGAGAAATTTTCAAAAAAAAATATGTTCACCATGAATTTGATTCACGGCTTTAGCATATTAGATGACATCATCTTGATTGCATATTATTTTAATTAATTGTCACTTATAGTGAGACTTATGTTTATCACTAAAATATTTAATAAGTTAAATAAATTTTAGCAACACTTATTAATATTTTCATATTAAAGGTTTCTCTAAATTTTGGTTTTTGAAACCACCAATTAATTTTTGACAATTGTTGTTTAAAATTAATTGTTAATATTTAGAAACTTTATTTATTTTAATTTGATTAAAATTTAGAAAGTATGAAACCTTTGAAAATATTTATTTAATTCTAATGAGATTAGAATTAAGTAATTTATATATTTTTGTTTAAATTTTAAAAATTTATTATTTTCAATGAGATTGGAATTTAATAAATGTTCAAAAAAATTTTAGAAATTGTTTCTAATATAATTTTTGAAATTCTATTATTTAAAGAATTATTTTCTAATGAGATTGGAAAATAATATTTTTTTCTCCATAAAATATTTTCATAAATAATTCAAAAATTGATAATTTCAATGGGATTGAAATTATGATGTATAGTGATTCATGATTAGATATTAATACATATTTATACTTTTATTTAATTATTACATTATTTAATAGCATGATGGATGATTATGGATTTAAAACCAATGTAATTGTGTTTGATTTAATTGGTTCAAAGTAAATGGTTGTAATGTTTTAAATAGGGCCTACGTGTCCTACCTTTCTCTCTTATTTTGAATGTAGTTTTTTTCTTCTCTCAATCCCCTCGAATATAACTCGAAATTTCTTAATCAATCATGTAATGCACAAAGAGGTATGTTAGAGATAGGATTGAATATCTATAAAAATTTTAGATAGAATTACATTTGTAATATCTAGATGATGGAGACGGCCCAAAGGTACACCACGAAAGAAATTTTCAAGAGTTAAAGACTACCCTTAGGATTTGACCACCTAATTTCCTTTGTGATTCAAGAAAACTATTTTAGTAAAAAGTCTACAATCATCCATGGTTTTATGCATGTTTTATTTATTATATGTTGATATGATAATATTGCATGCAATATGATGAGACCTAATAAATAATTAAAAGGAAAATCCTTCAATTTAAAATTAATCAATAAATAAGTTACTTTCCATTATTATAGCAACAAACGAGAGTTCTTCTTAGATTTAACTTGTTGGGTTAATCCAAGATTGTTTTACGTTGAATATTTTTTACTATGAGATGAGATCTCTGAATAATGGATATGACTTAATGGAGGCATATATTTGTTGGACACATTCAAAGTTATATGTCTTCAAGATAAAGGTTAGGAGTCATATAAGATGTGCTATCAAAGAATTGATCTATATCTAACTATTTAAGAATTATAAAGTGTCTTCTTAGAGAGAATAATAGTGGAAAGTTAAACAAAGAAACCTAATATAACTTTGACGTAAATGTGAGATAACAATAATCATTTACCCATGAACTTAGCATATCTTCCCTCTTCATGTGTATATTCTCACATTAAAACCAAAATTTTCCCAAGTCAAAAATAGACTTTTTTTTTTATATATATAATTTTAATGCTCAACTTTTATTATTATCTCATTTTACAATGATCCTTTATTTTATCAATTTGTACATAGGGTTACATAGGGTTTTAGGCACTTAAAATTATTTAAATTGTATATAAATTTAATCATTCAAAATAAAATGGAATAGAATGAGTAACACGATAAATCTCCAGAGTCATATTCCCATCTGTTCAGTCTATTTTGCTCTCTCTCACTGGTATTTAAATAGCAAACACAACTTTGACTAAGACTGAAAAAGGAAACATGGCACTGATTTTATAATCAATTAATTAATCATGACTAAGATGTTGTGATGGGCTATTGTGTTTTAATGAGAATGGAAGAATAAGAAGATATTTCTCCAAACGTGAATCACAACATGATCACCTAGCTGGCAACTTGGCAATAGTTTTGAGACTGCATACAAAAATTCGGAATTCACCGAGCGAATTATTATTCTTTTTAAACCAACAATATAAATGGAAAAACCCAACGCCAATCTCTTGTTTAAAGCACAAATAATTTACAAAAGGAAAAACAGTAACATGGTGACAGCAGTATGATTACCGAACGGCAACCCGTATTCGAAAACCAAATTTCAAAAATTCACTTGAAATTTAATTTTAATGATTTAAAATCTGATATCAGTGGCTTTAATATCACTTGTAGAATTTGAGCGAATTAATATCAAATATTTATATACGATTATAAAATAAAATTACGTATCGTTCACCGTAATAATTAATATTTGAATTTGTACACGAAGATTGCAATCGATACGTTAAGGTTCACATGTTCAAACTTGATTAGGCATTCGCTCTCTCCAAGTTGTTGTAGGGCAAACCAACCCTAACATCCTATATACGATGTAGTGTTATAGACGGGAGAGAGACCAAAGCCAAATAATGAATTAAACCTCCTATTAAAGTCACCCTAAATCTGATAAAATTTAGAAAATAGAGTTACAATTTATTTATCACATCAAATAAATAATTGAGATAGAACTAGATCCAAATAAATAAATAATAAGAACATAAATTTTGCAGATTTTTATCTAAGCTTTTTTTATAAAATAAAAATTAATTAATAATAATCTAAATGTGTATAATTCCAACACATAAGTGCCTACATAAGAATTGCGCACATAATTTTGCTGACTCCGAAATCCGCAATCTAATTATAATTTTATAAGCGTGCAAATGTTCCAACCGCGGCAGCACAATAATTGGTAGGCTATTTTAGCGACCATTTCTTCTGAATAAACCTCTCTCGATTTTACCAAGCTTTCAAGAGTGCCTTGCTAATTATCATGTATTCCATTAATACATTATCCAAATCCCTGCTCTGTCTAAAGATAAATATATTCAAATATACTATTAATTAATTTTCTTATAGAAAATTATACGGGGTTTGAGTTATATTTTTAAAATATATATAGGGGTTATATGTCAGATAGACGTACTATAGGAGAGTTTGGCTAAAATTCAGATTACATTTCTATAGTTTGCAAATCTCCAATCGACCTCTTGAAAATACTTATTCCAATTTGGCGGTGTGAACTCCTGTGAATTAGTAGTGTGAACATCAGTATAATTTCCAAGTTAGTAGTGTAAACACAAGTATAAATCAACTCTAATTTAGTAATGTGAATTCCAATTTGTGAACACAAGTACAAACATCCGTATGAATACTAATCTGAACACAAGTGATAATTTTTTTCCACAAGCAATTAAGCAAGTGATTTTATTTATTAGCCCAGTACTATTAGTTTAATTGCATCTGTCATTTGTTTTTTCTTCTATCTTCTTATCATTGTAAGGTAGTAGTTAGTACCACATAGTACTAGATTTATAATAGACATCTAGATGTGTATCTTATTCCCATCTAATTGCATGTAATCAGTCTCTAACGGACCTTTTAGGTTTTTTAGGGTTTTGTTTGGTTGGATGTAAAATGTTTTTTTTGAGAAAAATAGTCTATTTTTCCATACAATTTTTTGGTATTTGATCAATAAAATGAAAATATTTTGAAATAAATTTTTTTACTATTTTTCATCTTTAATTTTATGAATATGTATTAAAAATACTTGTAACAATTGTAATAAATACTTTCCAAGTAATTGTGGTAAAAAAAAATATTAATTTTGTTCAAAATTAAATGATACTGCAATTTAGTAGTAAAATATGTAGAATAATAGTTATATTACCATATGACTCACAATGAAGAGAAAAACGAATGAACAAGAATTAAAATCGAAAAATAAGTTTAGTAAATGGAGTTATAAAAGTAGATATTTGAATTTTAATGTGTCTCACTCTTGAACTCTTCAAAAAATAACTTATACTCAAAATTTCTATAAATTATTTTCAACCAGAAAAAGAAAAATTAGAAAATATTTTACATCGAAATATATTCTCCAATATTTGGCACCAAAGAAATTTCTTGAAAATATTTTTAGCCCAAACAAACACTCCCTTAGTCGGATAATTTTGTACAGAATCATCATTTTCTGATACGTGTTATTTGAAACGCATCTATTCCAAGTCCGGCCTGGATATGGCTCTTTGGGCAATGATATTGCCACAGCATATTTTTTGATAATACCAACATTGTCCTTTATCAGCCAACATTTTTTTTCACGGGTTCCAAAAAATTGCATGTCTCCTCCTCCCCACATGGCCGCATCTTCTGTGTCCTTTCCGAGTCTTCCCCTCATCTTACTAAACTTCAATGTGCATCTCGTTGCCACCCGCTTCTGCTGCGGAGGAGTCTTCTGATTTTGAACAAATTTCATGCTTATATAATAAATAAATAAATAATGAAAGTTTTTACCATGGAGGTGAGGCCACTGATGAGATGAGAGCTTCCCGGGGAGTTGGTGTTAGTGTATGCCCTAAACTCAATTTATTTTAGAGATAAATTACATTTTTATATTTATGTATATTTTGTAATATGACATTTTTCGAATAAAATATTTATATGTGAAATCATAAAGAGTTATGATGTAATTATATTTTATTCGTGAATATCCCTAATTATAATGTATGACACTTATAGATTAGCACATAAGTGTATGTGGATGCATAAGTGCATTGGATTGACCTGCTAAGAGTATTCTACACGGATTATTATTTAAATGCCAGTGGATTAATCTCTTTATGATAGTAGTGTAATGGTCCTTTGACTTAAGGTTATGAGTTTATCTTGTCTGTGGATTATTATATTTTGGCTCTATGAGTCGTTACTCTCAATGAGTCGCACATACTGTAGAGTTCGGGTATAATATGAATCATGATAAGATAAGATATGACCAATAGAGGATGTTTCACCACTCCTTATAATAGGAGAGTATATCCTAATATGGTCACTTCTTGAAATACGATTCGGAAATTTTTGCGCAAAGTGGAAATAGATTTAAGAGTGTTTTAAATTCTATTTCAAGTGAGTTGTATTTTAGAAAGAAGTAAAATTAGATTAATTCGATAAGAGTTGGCATTATATATGTACTCTTAAATTAATCGCGATATATGTTGGTGAAAGGATAATAATTATAGGGGAACTAGTCACGGATTGGATCAATCAATCTTGTGAAAATTCCTGATTTAATTATCTGTGTGGATACCATTAGAGGCCGGGCACCTGTGCGGCTTATGGATCGACGTGCCAAACATATTGGAGATTTTACTGCAATTTTAAGGTATAATCTCTATACTTTTCTTGTACTACGTATAAATTAATCAAGGTTATCCGTGATAAGAAAGTAAAAAATTTTAAATTTTGTTGCGTTATCTGTTTATTTACTTTCTAACAGTTGGGGAGGAAGGAAAGAAGGGTGGGCCGGTGGGGGAGGAGGAAGCTATCAAGATGATCGAGAAAGACCTGGAGAAAAATGTAATTTACTTTTGGACCCGCAAATAAAGTAGTGGAGAAATTGTTGGGCCGTTTGATGGCAGTCTTGGCATTTCAACTAAATAAATTATAGGCAATCTGCATTCATTAAGACGTACGCCTGTCCTAATCAGCATTAATTTGCCTTAGCTTTAGCTAGAAGTTCGAAGAAAACAACCACACACAAAAACAAAAAATAATAAATAAAAACTTTTTTACTTTGAGCTCTCAAAGACTAAACTTTATTACAGCATAAATTATTTTATACCCATTAAAATGAAGAAGAATTCATTTTTGTTCCGAATAATTAATACTACATTTACTGTCACGTTTAAATTAGTACTCTCTTTGATCCAAAATAATTATTAGATTAGATATTTGTACAAATTTTTAGATAATTATAAATTTCTATCAAATGCTTATAAATGTTCTTATTAAATTGAATTAACTTGACATTATTAAATGATAAATATTTGAAATTGGAAAAGTTTAAATAGGAGGTGAGAACATAGAGAAGAGAAAAAAAGAGAGATGATGAATTGATTACTGGCCTAATTGGTTATTGAAATTGGTAATATTTTAAATGTTTTAAAAGATAAATTTAAAATTTCAATAAAACAAATCATCAATTTTTAAATATTGTAATATTTTTAATGAAATATTTCAAAATGACAAGTGTGACAATATAAATAAGATGGAGGGAATACTAAGTAGGAATCAATAATATTTACAATTCTATAAGAAAATTACGAATACAATTCAAACATTTTCTACACTAGAGAACTTTTCCACTATAAATTCTCCTCATTCATCCTCAAATTTGATCACCCGATCATTACATCTTTAAGAGAAGAAAATGGAGATTGTAACTACTTGTACAAGTACTCCCAAAAATATCAACCACTTTAGCCATTCTCATGTGTTAGAGATATCGAATACCTTGGTCGGTATCCAATCTCAACAACAAGGCCAAACAACACATACAATTCCTCCAAAAACCCTATGTTCATGTTGCAGGTTTCGGCCGTATGGACAAATATACATTTGTAAGCCATGCAACTTCTTTCTCCACGTAAGTTGCTCTAAATTTCCTCATGTCATCACCCACCCCTCACACGGCACCCACACCCTCGTCCTCCACCCTGTTCCCCAATATCCCGGTGGCGTATTCTACTGCAATGCCTGCAACCGAAAAGGGGATGGATTCAACTACCATTGCAGCAGCTGCAAATTTGACCTTCATCCTGTATGTGCTCATAATCCCCCTGACTTCACACACCAATTCCATTCATGCCCTCTTGTGTAACTCTTCTTCGAAAAGCCTTCCAATTTTCAGTGTGACATTTGCCGCGAGTCCATTGGGTCCAATGAATGGCGTTACAGATGTAATTCTTGTGATTTTGACGTTCATTTGGAATGCACCGCGGCAAGTCCGGTACAACGGATGGTTGACGGGCAAAAAAGCTCAACTTCAGCAGCAACACCAGCCGACTCCTCAACAATAGAAGATGGCGGGCTCAGTAGTTCAATCTTCGAGTAGAGTGAGGTGAAAGAGTAATATATTGGAATTCCTGGGCGATATCCTCAATTACAGTGTTAACTACTATGGTACTGCAAGTTTAAAACTCCGTTTTACTCGGAGTATTGTTAAAATAATTATTGTATCAAGTTTTTTAAAATATGATGTGTGTAATGTGAGGAGATAATTAAAAAATATGTTGTGTTATGTATTGATTATAAAATATTATTTAAAAAATAATAAAATATATTTTCGAGCCTTCTTAAACCCCTTGTACCCCACTGATGAGAGGTCTAAGAACAATTGTAATTTCTTTATCCATTTTTCTTTTTCCCTTTTTTTCGGGGAGAGGGTGGAAGATGGAAGATGAACGATAAAGAAAAACACCTTCCTATTGACAATTGAATTTCTTTGTCTCTTTTTAAAGAAGTTACTGTCACGCCCGAGATTGAGCAAAAACGGGACCGTAACACGCCGCGCTAATGGTACACCGGACCAAAGCGCAAGGCACAAACGAACAGAGCAACAAACTTAACCGCAATGTAATAGAACCATCAAGCCATTTCTTAACTATAAAACCAAATATTTCATTTTACACAAGAATACGAATTACAAAATTTCTTCTTAGTATAAAAGATGCTACAATAAAAATAAAGTTCATCAATACAAAACTTATCTAATACACTACCCCTCTCCAAACAAAAGAGAAGCTTGGAAGATTATCCGCAGAGTCCTAGATGTAATATAAGAGTCAGATTTAAAATCTAAAAGTCGCTAACGAGTGGAGAATCCAAAACGAGCACCTAATCGAAAAATTATAATTCACGTGGGGTGAGCATAACTAGCTCATGGGTTGTCATTTTGAGCTTTATTAGGCCTCTTATTGCATAAAAGAAAACATAAAGATAATAACATTGGTGAAAACCATAGTTATGAAGCAGTTTCTAAAATGTATCAGTATGCCATTTAAAAGTCCATAGTATTTAATCATAAGTAGTTTCTAAAATGTATCATGCCATTTAAACGCCAGGCATGTCCAAAACATAGTAAAAAAAATCCAATCATTTCAAAACATAGTATGCTAAAGCAGACGAACAAATCCAAGTACACCTTCAATCCAGAAGATACTCAAATATTTTGATTATATTTTGGATTGAAACTGTACTTGGACTTGTTCGACTAGCCGATCTAGTAATCTACCACACCTACTAGTCTGACCGGGAGGTCAAGTTATCCCATCACAAGACCCCGTATCAAATAATTCATAACAATCACAGAAGTCACCATGGCGTCCCATGGATGACTATAGAACCGGTGCACCCCAAATCAAACATTTCCAAACACATCCAAAATTATATACCTAGGTCACCTATGAGCCAAAACAGTCATAAAATGCTTTCATACCAAAAGAGTTTGCAAACATATCAATTGATTAACATAAAATAGCTTGGTCCCGATTTCATATGTAAGTAATTCCAAAACTTGGTAAAAGTGCAGTTCCAAACATCATACACATTTTAAAATCCATCCAAACATATTTCAAAGTCGTTAAACAAAATACAAGTGGAAGAGAATCTATGTTACCCACCTATCAAAGCAAAATCGCACAATGATCATCGAACGCGATCGCCGCAGGGATTTAAGGCGTGGTACCTAAAACAGATATAAGAGGACTCTTAGAAGAGATGTAGAAGTTAAAGAATGACTAGGGAAACGAAAACGACGCGAAACGATAGAAAACGACACCAAAAGCTCTTTGGTCAAAAATGACCTTTTCACAATTTCTGACCAACTTCGACAAGCTAAAATCCCAGTCAAAACACGTAGTTAATCCCTCAAATTCATATTACAACTAGATTAGGAGATAATAAGCTCAGTTTTCCAGAAAAACTGAAAAACTTCGCCTCCCTAGGCTATAATTAGGCTATCCTCCCGCCAAGTAAATATGATTTCAAGGTATTCAAGGGACCTTGGTCTACAACCCAACTCCAAACAACATATTCAACCAACCAACAAAATCCATTTCCAAGGTATTCAAGGGACCTTGGTTACAACCCAACTCAAAACAACATATTCAACCAATCAAAATCCATAAACGGAAAGATTCACCGGAGCAATAGCCGGACTATATCAGGGTTATACCACAACAATCCATACCCCATAACCACTACAATTAACTCTATTACAACATTAGAGCAACAACCTATGGTTGGAATTCCTCTTTACTATCAAACTGAAATTTTTACCGATTAGCCACACGCATGATTCAAACATGCTTCCTATCCAACCCACTACCAAGGAAACACTTAAAACCATCAAAAGATCACTAAAGCTCCTTCAAACATAACCAATTATCCAAATTATCCTAGTTGCGCCAAACTTCCGCTTACTTACAAAATGAAGGGAAATCCATTCCACTTGGTTTCAAGTCTCAATTCCTATCCAAACTAACCTTAAAACACTCTTAAAACATCATTTTAAAAGCATAAACATAAGCATTCATAGCATAACATTCTAGGGCACATATGGAAGACAAAACCCTAACTCATAATCTTAAAATTTGTAATCTAACCATGGAAAGTTGTTATAAATCAACCCCAATCACTTCCCAACCTCCAAAACACTAAAAACAACCCATAACATACATAAATCAACATATATAAGGCTGCAAAGAGGGTTTATTTTCAGCCCTAAGAATCCTACAAAACTTGAAATTAAAGCTTAAATCATAAAGCCCATAAGCTATAAATGCTAAAATACATAAAATCTTACCTTCCAAGTGATTCCTACTTGAAATCCAAGAAAATTTTTTGGGGAAAAATGGAGGAAGAGTTTTCGGCTGCTGCTGGAAGAAAATGAGGAAGAAAAAAAACAAGAAGAAGACTTAAAAAAGAAATTCCAAGGTTGACCAAATAGTACCCATTGACCAAATAGTCTCCAAATTGACTATTTGACCCAAAAACTAATTTTTTCTTAATTTGCTACTAAATAACATTATGGCTTATTTAGCATCAGATGTGTACTAAGACACATTGTGGTGTGTTATTACACTCAGGTGACTGAGGTGCGGAGTTTTATAGCTGAAATGGTTATTATCTAGAAATTTGTATAAGAGACAGCTCTTATTGATTTCCTAATATCACTAAATCGGCATGCCTTTACTAATTTGCTAGCACAACTGATATCGGCATGCTCTTATTGATTTCCTAATAACACTTAATTTCTACCCCTTAAACAAAGTTTCGTCTCGACGGGAAGGTTATGGAGCTGTCTCTTATACACATCTAGATGTGTATAATACACATCTAGATGTGAGAGCGCTCAACTGAGAGACATGGAAGGTATTATGAACTCTAGACAACTCCGGAGGCAAAGCCAATTGGTATGCCAAATCACCAACCTTGTTCAACACCTCATAGGGGCCTATATAGCGTGGACTCAACTTTCCACCTTTTCCAAACCTAGCTACCCCTTTAGTCGGCGATACTTTCACAAACACTTTATCCCCAATCGTAAACTCCATTGGCTTTCTCTTGCGTCCTTATACGCTCGATTGGCCATCTGTCGAGGATGATAAGCGTACTAAGACTCAAAGTTGTGCCACAATCTCTCTGGTAGGTTGTCCAGAACCTGGATACAAACCTGGGATCGCGATCAGAAATAATGCTCTTAGGCACACCGTGCAAACGGACAATCTCCTGATCATATAACTTCACTAATGATTCCAAAGTAGCGGTCACCTTCATCGGTAAGAAATGGGCGGACTTTGTTAGGCGGTCAACAATCACCCATATACTGTCATTACCTCGCCTAGTCCGTGGTAACCCATGTACAAAATCCATAGTAATATGCTCCCATTTCCACTGGTATCTCCAATGATCGTAGTAAACATTGGGCCTTTGGTGTTCACCTTAACCGACACACCAAAAATGTTTGATTAAGGGTGCCTCTTATATATAGTTTTAGGTACCACGCCACCTGTCCGGCGATCGCGCTGTCTCTCATCATCGTAGATTTTCATATTCGGAGTCGTTCGGCACACATAAACGTCTGTCTTGCCACAAGCTACCATCTGTTATGCTATGAATGCTTATGTCTATGCATATAATGATGTTTTAAGAGTGTTTTAAGGTTAGTTTGGATAGGAATTGAGACTTGAAACCAAATGCGATCCACCGGTGTAGATTGAACAACCAATGCCGCCAAAGTCTGTAGACTCAACAACCTCCAAATTCAAAGCCTCAAACCGACAAATCAAAAGAGCCATACTAGGGCCACTGATTTACGACTCAAAGCATCGGCAACCTTATTAGCTTTACCCTTGAATACCTTGGAGTCAGGTCATAGTCCTTCAATAGCTCAAGCCAACGCCTTTGCCTCATATTAAGCTCTTTTTGAGTGAAAAGATACTTCAGACTTTGATGATCAGTGAACACTTCACACTGCTCTCCATACAGAGAGTAGGATAATCAGACGGCTTAAGTTGCCTCGATGCATAAGCTATCACCTTATCTCCTTGCATCAAAACACAACCCAAACCACTCGAGAAGCATCACTATAAACCACAAATCCTCCGAACTCGAAGGTAAAGTCAACACTGGAGCTGTCACCAACCTATGCTTAAGCTCTTGAAAGCTTGCCTCACACCGATCGACCATACAAACTTGGTTCTCTTCGGGTAAGCCGCGTCAAAGGGAAGCAATTCGTGAGAAATCCTCCACAAATTTCCTATAATAACCAGCTAAGCCTGAAAACTCCGCACCTCGATCCACTGTGGTAGGTCTAGGCCAATCAACAATGGCCTCAATCTTCTTGGAATCTACGAAACCCCTTCCTCCGACACCACATGACCCAAAAATGCAACACTCCAAGCCAAAACTCGCATTTGCTAAGCTTACCATACAAGCTGCTCTTTCCTCAACAAGCTCAAGACTGCTCGTAAATGCTCAGCATGAGCCTCCTCGATCGGAGAATAAACCAGGATATCATCGATGAAGACCACCACACATACATCAAGATAGTCCTTGAACACCCTATTCATCAACTCCATAAAGGCTGCAGGGGCGTTAGTTAAACCAAAAGGCATAACCAAAAACTCGTAGTGGCCATAGCGAGTCCGAAAAGCGGTCTTAGGTACATCCTCTTCCTTCACCCTCAATTGATAATATCCGACCGCAAATCAATCTTAGAGAAGTACCTCGCACCCTTAAGCGATCAAACAAGTCATCAATCCGTGGCAAAGGGTATTTATTCTTCACAGATTACCCTATTAAGCTCACGGGAGGGCCCAGATTTGATTGTATAAGATTGATAAGATTGCTATTGTTCGCCAGAATTTGAAACGGCTCAAGACGAATGAATTTCTGGGCCAAGAGTTCTTGAAGCTGCTCCTTCAATTCCTTTAGCTCCGCAGGTGCCATACGGTAGGGGGCCTTTGAAATTGGTGCCACCCCTGGCTCTAAGCAAATCTCAAAATCGACATTCAGACATTGGAGGATATGTTGAGAGCTTGAGTTGGGTAGACTTCTCAGGGAACACATCTAGATGTGTATAAGAGCTTAGGGAATTCTCGTATAATAACAGCCCTCTCATGTGTTGAGCCATGAACATTTAATCTGTCTCTTATACACATCTAGATGTGATATAATCGAATCCTACTCTTGGGCTTCTTTTCATTCCCACGAAAATCACCGTATCTAAACCAGCATCCAAACATCACATACCTCTCTTTACAATTAATCGTCGCACCATTAGCGCCAACCAATCCATACCCAAAATCAAATCAAAGTCGGTCATCGGTAACTGAATAAGGTCAGCCTCAAACTTCCTATCACATAACTCTAACCGACAACCTTCCAAAACAAACCTAGACTCCATAACCTTCCCGTCCGGGGTCCCCACTCTATAAGGATCCTCTAACCATCTAGGTTTATCGGACAGACATCTAAGAAAACATCTAGCATACAAATGAATGTGATGCACCAGAATCAAATAAAGCATAAGCAGGTATGGAATTCACTAAGATCGTGCCTGCAACTAAAGAATCGGTCTGATCGGCCTGATGCTGACTCAACGCATGCACCCTCGCCTGAGTCCTCCGCCTCTTGTCCTCAGGCGGACCACCCTGCACTCCACTAGTCTGCCCTCGATTTGGTGCGACCTTAGGACAATCTCTGATCAAATGGCCGTGCTCGCCACATTTAAAGCAAGCTCCAGTCCTCCAATAACACTCCCCAGAGTGTAGTCGACCACAAGACCGGCATGGCTGCGACGGCTGCTGAACTGTCACCGACTGAGATCTCTGAGGCTGGCTCCCAACTGCAAGAAACAGAAGAACCTGTCGACGGACCCCTCCTAGAGAAACCACCCTGTCGACCACGACTCCTACTCCCAGCTGGAGGTGCTAAAGTCCCTGTCCGGGTCGACTCAGAAGAGACCTGTCCTCTTATAGACTCCTACCTGTCCGACTTCTCCTCCTGGGAGTCCGGCCTGTCTGTGCTAGCGCAGAGCTCTGTCCCCTTATACACATCCCGATGTGTATAAGAGCCAGTTTCTTATCACATCTACGATGGAAATACCGAGACAGCCTGTGACTTGAGAGATATTGCCGGGGACAGTTTCTAGCTCATTGACTTGGGAGATATTCCGGGGACAGTTTCTAGCCGCCGCTCGTCACGCTGCAGCGGGAACATACTCCCAAGCCTCTCGAAGCTGGAATGCATATCGCACCACGGACTGATCTCGCTGCTCCAGTGATAAAACTCGTCCATCTTCTGAGCTCTGATGGACGGGGGAAAATAATGAGCTAGAAACTGTCCCCGGAATATCTCCCAAGTCACAGGCTGTCTCGGTGTGGGCAACGTAGCCTCAACGGTCTGCCACCACTTGGCCGCCTCAGCAACCAAGAAAGGAATTCCAAAGATGTCCGTGACGCCACCGGCCGCCTTATACGGATCCGGAGCCCCATCAAACGTAGGTAGCCCGGCCTTCTTGAGCGTCTGAAACAGGGATGGAATGTCGGTACGCAATGGTGGAGGTGGTGGAGCAACGGGAGATCGCTCAGCGCCCAACTGTCGAATAACCTGTGCCACAACCGCCGCAATGGCGCCATAATCAACCACTGGCGGTCCAATCGGAGGAGGAGGTGCTGACGGCCCTGCCTCGTCCCTAGGGTAGACTGCAGCCTAGTAACACTCTCTCGGCCGACTCGGCTACGGGGATCTCCTGCGGATGGGGACCTGTCCGAACGCTCCCCAGGCTGGTGTATAAGCTGTGCCGAGCCTCTACCGGGTACTCTTTGGTCAACGCGTCCTAGGCGGCATACTAGCGATAAGATCTAGATGTGTATAAGAGACAGCTTGAAGAGTTATTCTGTCTCTTATACACATCTAGATGTGTATAAGAGACAGTTTGAGAGGTCCTTCCTCCTCCATCTAGATGTGTATAAGAGACAGGTTTAAATCGATGTGCTCGGGCTTAGAATTATATAAGATTCTGTGTTGGATGTCTGTGAAACCCAGTATTTTAATAGCTTTGATCTTTGATTTTAACTGGTTTAAAATGTTTTTTCATGTCACGCCCCAAAACGGGACCGTAACACGCCGCGCTAATGGTACACGGACCAAAGCGCAAGGCACAAACGAACGATATTTGGTTTAACCGCAATGTAATAGAACCATCAAGCCATTTCTTAACTATAAAACCAAATATTTCATTTTACACAAGAATACGAATTACAAAATTTCTTCTTAGTATAAAAGATGCTACAATAAAAATAAAGTTCATCAATACAAAACTTATCTAATAAGTCTTCTTCAAACAAAGAGAAGCTTGGAAGATTATCCGCAGAGTCCTACCAAGAATGTGGAGTCTGGAGAAAATCTAAAAGCGCTAACGAGGTGGAGAATCCAAAACGAGCACCTAATCGAAGGGTCTTCGCACACGTGGGGTGAGCATAACTAGCTCAGTGGATATCATAAAAACTCTTCAAATGGGGCCAAGCATTGCGATAAAAGAAAACATAAAGATAATAACATTTGTGAAAACCATAGTTATGAAGCAGTTTCTAAAATGTCTCATGCCATTTAAAAGTCCATAAACCATAATCATAAGTAGTTTCTAAAATGTATCATGCCATTTAAACGCCAGGCATGTCCAAAACATAGTAAAAAAAATCCAATCATTTCAAAACATAGTATGCTAAAGCATAGCGAACAAATCCAAGTACAGTTTCAATCCAGAATATAATAAAATAGCATGAGTATCTTTTAGGCTCCAAGGTATGACTTTCAGTGGGGACCCCAGCTATCACAGCAATCTACCACACCTACTATTTGATACAGGTCAAGTTATCCCTGTCACAAGACCCCGCTATCATTTAATTCATAACAATCACAGAAGTCACCATGGCGTTTTTTGGATGATTTTATATAGAACCGGTGCACCCCAAATCAAACATTTCCAAACACATCCAAAATTATATACCTAGGTCACCTATGAGCCAAAACAGTCATAAAATGCTTTCATACCAAAAGAGTTTGCAAACATATCAATTGATTAACATAAAATAGCTTGGTCCCGATTTCATATGTAATAATTCCAAAACTTGGTAAAAGTGCAGTTCCAAACATCATACACATTTTAAAATCCATCCAAACATCAACCAGTGTAAACAGTCATATTTGAGGGCCTCAAATTCATGCCGTTGACTCTATTGAGCAGACTTTGGCTTTTTCCGAAAAACTGAAAACTTCGCCTCCCTAGGCTATAGTCCAGGACAGGGGCTGTCTCTTAAAATCCAATTCCAAGGTATTCAAGGGACCTTGGTTACAACCCAACTCCAAACAACATATTCAACCAACCAACAAAATCCATTTCCAAGGTATTCAAGGGACCTTGGTTACAACCCAACTCAAAACAACATATTCAACCAATCAAAATCCATAAACGGAAAGATTCACCGGAGCAATAGCCGGGACTATATCAATAGCATACCACAACAATCCATACCCCATAACCACTACAATTAACTCTATTACAACATTAGAGCAACAACCTATGGTTGGAATTCCTCTTTACTATCAAACTGAAATTTTTACCGATTAGCCACACGCATGATTCAAACATGCTTCCTATCCAACCCACTACCAAGGAAACACTTAAAACCAGAGGCTTAAACTAACCTTAAAACACTCTTAAAACATCATTAAAAGCATAAACATAAGCATTCATAGCATAACATTCTAGGGCACATATGGAAGACAAAACCCTAACTCATAATCTTAAAATTTGTAATCTAACCATGGAAAGTTGTTATAAATCAACCCCAATCACTTCCCAACCTCCAAAACACTAAAAACAACCCATAACATACATAAATCAACATATATAAGGCTGCAAAGAGGGTTTATTTTCAGCCCTAAGAATCCTACAAAACTTGAAATTAAAGCTTAAATCATAAAGCCCATAAGCTATAAATGCTAAAATACATAAAATCTTACCTTCCAAGTGATTCCTACTTGAAATCCAAGAAAATTTTTTGGGGAAAAAATGGAGGAAGAGTTTTCGGCTGCTGCTGGAAGAAAATGAGGAAGAAAAAAACAAGAAGAAGACTTAAAAAAGAAATTCCAAGGTTGACCAAATAGTACCCATTGACCAAATAGTCTCCAAATTGACTATTTGACCCAAAAACTAATTTTTTTCTTAATTTGCTACTAAATAACATTATAAATCAGCCATCAAACAACACTCACACACCACAATGCACTAATTACACTCAATCCAACTTTTGACCCGTTTACCCGCCGGTACCGAAATCGCGTAAATCGAAAAATTTGCCGAATTGAAAAACGAATAAGTTGAAGTACCTTATGCCTAAAAATAATATGAAAAACATTTTAAACCAATTAAAATCAAAGAACAAGGATTTTAAAATACTGGGTTTCACAGTTACTTTATGTGACAACTTGACACGTGATACCTCTGCATCAACTCTATAGATCCTCTACACTTCGGTCACATGGATAGAGAACAAATACCAGTTCTATGTGCTAACATTTCTTAGACTCAGGTCCTACAGATTTATCATAAAAAACTCTAGCTATCAGTATCTCCAATTAACATAAAGAATTCGCACTACAAGAATTATTTACTTTTTATGATTTGTATAATTTTGATAATCACAAATATAATCACTTTGTGACACGAAAAGTCACAAAAAAGAGTAATTTTAAATCACAAATGATAATGCGACTTCCATTTACAAGTCACAAATGATTTTTGAGATAGACGGTGACCATTATTTGAGAGTCACAAACTAAAATGCAAGTCACAATTGAGTTTTGTAACTTTTAAATGATGGTCACCGTTTACAAAGTTATAAAAACATGATGTATGTAATGTAAGGAGATAATTAAAAAATGGGGATTCTATAGTCCCGTTGAGCGAATCATTCCTCTGACTTTAAGGACTAGTACAGTTCAAGTTTTTAAAGCACATAGTATTGTACTGTATAAGCCCTTAAAGCACAAGAGAATGTTTCCCTAAAAGGGACTGTAGAATTTCCCCATGTACTTGTGTTAGGTAATGATTATAAAATATTATTCAAAAAATAATAAATATATTTTCGAGCCATCTTAAACCCCTTGTACCGCACCCTAGAAAGCCATTGTTACTGGTTTTTGAAGTCAAGATACCAAACCTAACTTACTTTTAGGGAAATGCCAAGAAAATAAAATACTTATTTTATAAAATCTTAATAATTTATTAAATAATGAGACTGAGAGTGAGACAATATGTGAAATCCTGTGATCTTAGATTTTGGTGGATGGGATCATGAGTATTTTGCGGTTGAATTGCATTAAGGATTTTTTGTCTCTCACACCCTGTCATTTTTACTATCGCATTATCAAATTCATTTTCGGGTAAGAAAACAGAATCCAATAGGAAACTTGGAAGGGAGGGCAGGGTATGCCAAGGTCAAAAAGGTGTAGTCTAGCAAGCACTTGGAAGAAAGGAATCTAAGATGGAGTCATAGAGAAGCATAAATTGCAATACTCCCACTTTAGCCAACTCTGTGTGAATTGTCAATAGATCTCACTGCTGTCTCAAATAGCTGGGACGTGCCTTTACTGTAAAGAAAGCATCAAAAAATTAGATCTTCTGTAAACAATCCAAGTGTATTGCTACTTTTGCAAAGTGATTTTCCAACTCCTATAGAGGAAACAAGAAAAGAAGGGGACAAAGAACAACCGCAATTTCATTGTCCATTTTTCTTGTCCCCTTTTTTCCAGGGAGAGGATAGAAGATGAAGGATAAAGCAAAACCCTTTCCCTATTGACAATATAATTTCTTGGTCTCTTTTTAAAGAAGTTATCTTCTTTGGAAGATGAAGGATAAAGCAAAACTCTTTCCCTATTGACAATTGAATTTCTTGGTCTCTTTTTAAAGAAGTTATCTTCTGTAACAACTTGACACATGATATCTCAGCATCAACTCTATAGATCCTCTACACTTCCATCACATAGATACCTCAGTAGAGAATACACAAGGTTCGCTCTGATATCAACTGTAACACCCCGGGCCTCTGGGTTGGCCCAATAACTTTTGAGCAGAAACAATGGGCTCAAAATTCTTAAACAAAGTTGTTAGTAGCCCACAACCCAAAGTGTTATAAATAAATACAATATTTCCTCCCACTTTCGATGTGGGACAGGGCATAATAGAATTACTATATAATAAGCATTTTAGATTCCTAAGAGGTAAAATTATTCAAGTATACATCCACATGGAAAATTGAAATAAAAGAAAATTAGATGTGTTTTTTCGTAAGATATTATCACAGGATTATTTCACAAAAGAATTAGCTGCTCATAATGCTAAAATTTTTTTATAAGTATATTTTTAACTTCAAACTATACAAAGAATTTTATGATTCAAAAGTCTAATTTTGTAGGATTCTAGTATATCTGTCTCTTATACACATCTAGATGTGTATAAGAGACAGCTTCTATTTATTAATCAAATTATTAACCGATTTATGAATTTAATTAACGAATTGGGTGACCAAATGGGTTAATTTTGAATTTGGTCAGACAATTAGTTAATCAAATTCATAAATATGGTTAATGAATTTGAAAATGGTAGAGAAGTTTTTTGAATTTGGTTAATCAATTACTGAATTCAATAATTAAAAATAAAGTTTTATTAAAATATTTTGATATATAAATAGTACATTGCTAAAAATATAAATTTTGTTATTCGACTAAAAATATATTTATTAATAATTATTACAATTAGTTTATTTTAAACTTAATTTTCACAATTGTTATATTATTCTGTCATTAATTGACAACAATTGATGTGTTAAATTTATTTTTTCTTGGAAGCATCTAGTTATAATACACTTCTTCTTGTAAGGTTTCAAATCAAGAAGTGACAAATTGCAGAGAGCAAACATATTATTAACTAATAAGAAGTTGAAACCTGATCGAAATGGTTAGCATGAATAGCACATCATGTTTTGTAAATAAGTAAAAGTCGGACCTGGTTGAGAAAGTGAGAAAAATGCTAAAGTTGGATGGTAACGACGAACATTGGATGTTGGTAACAATGAAGTTTTGTGTTGAGAATTTTGTCTGGAGATCGATTTATCTTGTGAATCTTAGTTACTCGTTGATAAGTAGATTTTTTTTGGCATTGAGTCATTTTGTTACTCTTTTTTTTTTTTTTTTTTGGGATATTAGACCTTTGAATTTCTAAAAGGACCGTTTAGTATTTGTGAAGAGATTTGCGGGTTTATTTTATTATGAAGACTTGGCTTGCATTAAATATATATTTGGGACTTTTACGGAAAAGGTGGAACTAATTATATTAATCCACTTGTGAATTGAGGATTTGACTCATTAGGGCTTTTGAGGAGAAGACGGAAAATTTTTATTTTATAAATATTTGTTACTTGCGAGAATTTGTTATGTTATATAAGTCAAAGTAGACATTTCTTAAGTATGTCTTGTATCTTCGTTTTGTTTCATATTGGTTGGAGAAGAGTATTTTCCCTTCCACTTAAAGTTATAAATTAAAGGAATTATCGGGTGATTACTCTCGCTTTACACTCACGCGTCCACTCGCAAGGTTTGCACTTGTAAACTCTTCGGAATACAACAGAAGGTTTCCAACCTACTAAACAACTACTCAATAATAGAAGTGAGTGAAATATAAACTTAACCATTGTAAACAGAACTCTTAGATGAGTATATATATAGTGATGATCCCAATGAGAATTCGAATGCACGTGGTTTAATTTGGTAGAAAGGCTAGGAAAAGAAGTTTAATTTGGTAGAAAGACTAGGAAAAGAATTAGCTTTCTTTAAAGAACTGATTTCACCAACTTAAAAATAATAGAAAAAAGCACCACCAGCATAAAATTTGATATCGTTTACACGGGCACGTATGCACCATAACATGCACTGATGTTACGGGCTGACCTCAACAAACTCCACAAATTATCAGACTATAAGGCTAGCAATGCGTTGGGTACTACTTGCGCCACCAACGCCACCAACTGCACATGTGTCGCAATCACATTCAACCGCACCACGTGAAAATTAGTGCTTATACATGAGTACACCAGAAATAGTTGCTAGAAAATAATTGATTACAAGAAATTAAAAATTGTACAGCGTTGTTAGGACAAACGATTTTTGCATTCAACGAATAAATATCAAAGACGAAAGATTGCAAAACGGGTAGGAAGGCTTAACAGGAGTACACTTATTTAGTCCCTTTATATAAGGCAACCTAACTTAGTGAAAGTAGTATATACTACTTTTATGAAAATAAGTAAAGATAGCCCAACTACAAATTACATTAAGAATGACCCTAAACTACCACCATGGACTCATTGCAGTGCTTTAGACCATCACTTGGTGCGGTTGAATGCTGTCTCTTATACACATCTAGATGTGTATACTTGAGTCACAGGGCATGCTGGCTTTGCTACCTATGACATCCTTCCCCACCTGATTTGGTGACGTCCACATTGCCTTTGACTTCAAATAATCTTCAATCATTTGCTAAAAGGCTTCAAGATCTGTTGCTCTCTCTCCTGTATTTTTCTCATCAGATATCCACAACCCTGCCATGTGATAAGATACTTCGTATGGTACTTCCTGGAGTGCTTGTAGACCCTGTCATTCAGAATGGCTTCGACAACTCTCTTTCCTTTGAATTTGGCATGAAGATCTGTCTTTCAGAGCTGTCTCCTTATTGGATCTTCCATGTCTTCATGATAAGGTTTCAAGATACTTACATGGAATACCGAGTGCACTTTTTTCCAAGTTTGGATGTCCACTTTGTAGGCTATCTTTCCAATTCGATCCAAGATTGTCACCGGGCCAATGTATTTTTGTAGTAGTCTGGCATCTCGCCCCCTCAAGTACCGAATCTGTCTCTGGTCTAGTAGCTTTACCATTACTTTGTCTCCCACTTGAAATACCACAAAACGTCTGTCTTGATCTACATGCTTCTTCATACACCTTGCAGTTCTCTTAAGGTAGCTATAAGCAATATCTACATTTTGTTTTCATTCTTGAGAGAAGTTGTATGCACGTTTCTTGATTGGTCTTTCCCGATCTGTACACGTCTAACATAAAATGGAACTCTGCCAATAGTTCTTGTCATTGTGCTTGTCGGCTACATAGCTTGGGTTGCGTTATAAAATAGCTCACTGCTGTATTATTTGTCTTTATCACAAATAGCACCCCTGGCAAGTAGTACCTCTAAAGACGCAAACAATGCACCACAGCTAATAACTCTTTCTCATGTGCGGAATATCTGCGCTTGGCATCATTCAGTTTTTGAATTTCATAGGTCACAGGATGGCCTTCTTGCATTCTCCACCCAAAGCGAAATATGAGGCATCCATGTGCATTTCAAATGATTTGGTCAAGTTGGACAATACGGGCACGAGATCTGTGGACATGCTCTTCTTTGACCAATCAAATGCTGTCTAGCACGTGGCATCCCAACTTCATGCCTTCTCTTTTTTGAGCAAGTTTATCAGGAATATTACTATCCCGAAATAATCCTTCACAAAATACCGATAGTAGTTGGCAAGACCAAGGAATGACCGAAGTGTGTATAACAGACAGTCAATAGGGCGAGTTCTACTCCTCAATAGCTCATACTTTCTTGGGATCAATGCGAATTCAGCCAAGTTCAATGATGTGTCCCAAGAAATCTATCCACAACTGTGCAAATGTGCACTTGAATAGATTGACATAAAGTTCATGCTCCCGTAGCCATGCCAGCACCTTCTGCAAGTGCTCTAAATATTCTTCCAATGAATTGCTACAGATCATTATGTCATCCAGGTACACTACTACAAATTGGTCGAAATAGTCTCGTAGTACCTGGTTTATTAGAGTGCAAAATATTCAGGGGATTTGGTCAATCCGAATGGCATCACGAAAAATTTATACACTCTATACCGCGTCACACAAGTTGTTTTATGCTCATTACCCACTTTGATTCGAGTCTAGCAATACCCCGATCGTAAGTCAATCTTGATATAGAACTTGGCATGAGGTAACTGGTCAAAACAATCAGCGATAAGTGGTATCTGATATTTGATCTTTACTGTTATCTCGTTGAGCACCCATGGATAATCCACACACATATAAAGTGAACTGTCATGTTTCTTCTGTAATATCACCGGTGCTCTGAATAGTGATTTTGCAGGAATGACCATACTTGAATCGAGCAGATCACCTAGTTGCTTTCGAAGCTCAACAAGCTTGGGTTGCAACATCTTGTCTAGTGATCCGGTAACGGCACTTAAGCAGAGCAGGAATTTACTCAATCTTATACACATCTAGATGTGTATAAGAGACAGGTGTAAGATGCTCGATTCAAGTATGGTCATTCCTGCAAAATCACTATTCAGAGAATTGGTCCTGATATTTTCCATTTCATCGCATCAAAATTGACACAAATATGTTACTCATTGTGGTTCAACCCCCTCTTCAGTTGTATTGTGAAAATCTTCCTACTCTCAGGTTTGCCAAGGATTGTTTTGATTAAGTAGGGGTTAGCGCCAAAAGCAATCAAACAATCCTCGTAAGGAAAGTGTCTCGTAAGAACTCCAACCCGATAATGAGTTTGAGACATTGATTCATCCATCTTTATCACAGAGAAATTAGTCCTTGCCTCAAGTGGATCAGCTTTTATCGTGTTACCTTTGACTACACTAATGATTGGTTGAGCCGCAGAGTTTATAGCCTTGACCCTGCCTGTAGATTTCTCTAATGTCAAGTTAAGCTGCTCTACTTAATCACTAGCCAAATAATTGTAGGTAGCCTCAGAATCTATCAATGTGTGGATTGGCTTCCCGTTTACCCACAAATTGACATACATCAAGCCTTTATTCTTGCTCCACATTAGTTTGACCTGTTCTATTTCATCCTCTTGTAAATGTAATATAGCCGGCTTAACAATGGCTTGGTTTTTCGGTTTGCTAGTTGCTTTAGTTGTTGGCAATTTCACTCAAGATGTCAATTGATTGGGCAATCGTGTTGCACTAGTATGACCATACACATCTAGATGGTATAAGAGACAGTCTTCTTCCCCATCAAATTATTGTTCCATATTTTCTCCCGATACTGGCTCTTCGTGTCGAACTTAATCAGTCCTCTGAGAGTATTGAATTCAAATGTTCCCTTTTTGGACACTACCAAGACATATGAGGAACCTGGTAAAGAAAACACCCACTCTTCGTTGCATCTAAATTTGATTTGTTATCCGACAGTTTGTTCCTGAATTGGCCTTCTTGGGCCCCATCCTTTGAGTGGAGGGTTGTCATTCCCTACCTTTTCCATTGTCGGACCCTAAGTTTCTGTTTCCCCTAGATTGGCCATTTGGTCTGTCCCTTTGACTCTCAATTGCACGATACTCCACCAGACTCTCAACTTGTATGATGGCAAACTTCAAGTCCTGAACCTGCATCCGTTGTAGTTCTGTTCTTATCCATGGCTTAAGACTTTTTAGAAAGACAAAGAATTTATCCATCTCTAACATTTCTATTATGAAGGTGTTTTTGTTTTGGAAAAAAAAATATCCATTATGTTCAGCAAGCACCCTGGAACTTGCTAAACATATTCACGTACCGTCCCAGTTTGCCTGAGCTCTCTTAGGGTCACACAAGGATTGAACTCTACATTGTGGGGAAAGAACTGATGTTTTATCCTATCTTTCAATTACTCCCAGGTGTTTATTTGAAGTGTCCCCCTCATGATCTCTTCTTTTTGAGATCGGCACCGAAATTTGGTATCGTCAGACAGGTACCTCATTACAGTCAAAATCTTTGTTGCATCATTCTCAGTATGGATTGCCTCAAATTACTTCTCAATGTCAAAAATGAAGTTTGTTATCTCCTTCGCATCCCATGTCCCGCCAAAGGCCTCTGGCTCGGGGACTTCTGGCTGGCATGCCTTGCTAGTTCTTGAGCATTGCTGCCTGCCACATTGTTGTTCTGGTTCATATTAACTATTACAATCTGAAGAACCCGTACCTCTACATGGAATTTAGTTATTATTGCTCACAATTCCCCAATTGTCGTAGCATTTCTAGCGTCCCCACCTCTAGTGCCTGTGTTATTATCGTCAAACCTTAAGTTGTTGCATATTGTTGCTCAAGGTCAGAACTTGTGTATAGATAGGTGAGCAAGGTCTGATTCTGTCTGACCTACCCGTTGCTCGGTGGCTAGGGTATCTTCTCCCTCACCAAAACATATCGCATCGAGACGTTCCACTACCATCTCCGAGACTTCAATTCGTTCCTTGTGTGGAATAGCCACTGTTTCACGTTTCGTGAGGCCTTAGTACCGAACAAGGGCTTTGATACCAACTGTTATGGGTCGACATCAGCAATCCCCGCAAATTATTAGATCATAAGGTTAGTAACGCGTTGGGTGCTGCTTCCGCCACCAATCGACCTGTGTCACATCACACTCTACTGCACCACGTGAAAACTGCTGAGTAGGCACGCTGGAAATAGTTGTCAAAAAATAATTGATTACAAGAAATTAAAGATTGTAGAGTGTTGTTGGGACAAATGATCTTGGTATTCAATGAATAAATGTCAAATATGAAAGATTATAAAACGGGTAGGAAGGTTTATCAGGAGTTTACTTACTCAACCCCCCATATATAATGCTAAAAATTCATAAATCTTAAGTGGCAGGAGTAGATACTACTTTTATAAAAATAAATAAAAACAACTTAATGATATATTACATTGAGAATGGTCCTAAACTACTACTATGGACTCCTTGTGATGCTTGAGACCATATGTTGGCTAGCCATTGTTGGATGTGGGAGCAGAGGCACTACCACACGAGTCATGTTAGTCAGGAGGCATACTGGCTATGGACTGTGACACTGGGAGGAGTAGCAACCTATCCTACATTTCCTACTCATAAACTTTTATTTTCAAGAGAAAAGAAAAAAGATATGGTACGTGTTAACTGCTCGAAGTTTATGTGCTAATCGGAAGCTGACCAACAATGCCAGGCTTCATAAGTCAAGTCAATTAATATAAGAAGGTGTTTGGTTTATAAGTATGAGGGGAAAGAATGAAAATCAAGGTTAATGATACCACAGATGTTGTTTGGTTAATCACTATGAGAATCAATCTATAATAATGAAAATGTTAGAAAATATCTATTGTCTATTCTCTATTTGTGTTTTGGATTTAAAAATAAATAACTTATTAATATAATAAAACTCATTCCTCGTTCAAAGCAAAAAAATAAGAGAAAATAACATAAACCTCATACCAATAATAAAATTTATAATTTTTATTTCAATTTCGATTCACGAATAGAAACCAACACCTCCTTAAACTTTAACTATTAGTCTTTCCTTTATGATCAATAGAAGTTATATATATATCAGAACGTTTATCAGTACAAGTTAACCAGAATGGTGGAGCTGTGGAAGTAATAAAAGTCATACTACATATTAATTATTAAACACTCGGCAAAAACCCTTTTTAAGCTTTTCTATCTGTTACTACTCTCTATATATGGTTACACTCCATGCGTGCGTGATTAAAAAAAAAAATCATATATTGGTTTGATTTTTACGTTAATCGGAAATGATATTAAAAAGTAAGAAATTTAGACTTGATCCAAACACGTATTATGTTTGAATATTTTGTGTGCAAACAAATGATAGATATGGAAAGGCACTAAAACCCCTCCAACTATGCACTCACTTGCATTTTATCCCATCGAATTAAATATTTTTATGACCAATTAACTCCTTGGTTAATATATTTGGACAAAAGTACCCCTACTATCTAACTTATTTAATTTTTTACTTTTTGGTTTGCCATTTTTTCCCTTTTTTCTTTTCTTCTTATTCCTTTTCTATTATGTTCTTTTTTCTATATGGGCTAGCTAACTTTTTTTTTTTTTTTTTTTCCCTTTGGAATAATCATTTGTAGCTTTGACACGTTCTTTTATTACATTTTGGTCTGTTTATTCATTCATTTTTATTCTTCATATCTCAAACTCTATATGGTAAAAGAAAATACATGTTACCCACTTGCAAAGTATTTTATTGTAAATCACCTTTGTCACTGTCTCTTAGTAACTCGAACTCATGACTACTAGATAATAAGGGAAGCGTCTTTCTATCAAAGCTGTACTTAGTTGTCGCAAAGCATATTTACCATAGTAGTTAAATAAGTTATTTACGTGTGTGTCTATATATTATATATGTGTGTGTATATATATATATACACACACACCATAAAGCTTAATGAATTATTAACATAAAAAATAACAAATAAATAGATCTCAATAAATTAATTTTTTTAAATTATTACTTTATATAAAAAAAATAACAAATAACATACTATTATTAAATGTTAGACTCTCAAAAAACGTCAAAATTATTGGACAAAGAGGGAGTAATACATTTATTATCACAAAAAATATTAGTCAATAGGAATAAATAATATTTACAATTTCTATAAGTAACTACAAATAGAATTGTAACAATTTCTAGAGGCTCTATTTTAACAACTATTATTTTTAAAATATTATTCGGAATATGGATATATTGTAGTTATTTTTTATAGGATATACACGAGATTTAAAGGTGGTTGAAAAAGTAATGTCTATGAAATGATTACAAAATATTATTTAAAAAAGAAAAAAATGAGCCTAATATTTCTTTACATTTAACATTCGTACACTTTTTTAGTCATCACATTTAAAATGATGCATTTTTATCTCTTATAAATTCAAAACGTATGTGATTCGATGTGTATAAGAGACAGACATCGTATATTTTAAATTGAAATATTTATATGCGTACATATTGCATTTTCGAAATAAAATTGACAAGACACTAATTCTAAACAATAAATTACATTACCTAAAATCTCTTTCTAACTTCATTGAAATCTTCTTTTAGAGAAGAAAATGAAGAGTGCAAGTTCAAATCATGCGATAAGTACTCCCAAAAGTATCAATCACTTTAGCCATTGTCATGAGTTAGAGCTATCGTGTACTAGTTGTCGTCCAATCTCAACAACAACAAAGTCTAACAATAATACCTCCAAAAACCCATTGTTCATGTTGCAGATTTCGACCTCATGGACAAATATACATTTGTAGGCCATGCAATAACTTCTTTCTCCATTTAAGTAATGCGTGTGATTTCGACGTTCATTTGCACTGCACCGCAGCTAGTGGAGCCGGTACAACGGATGGTTCACGGCGGCAAAGCTAGTCAACTTGTGCAGATGCAAACGAATACGAATAGTGTGGTGAAAGGTGGTGGTCAGAATAATGGTGGTGTTACTGTTAGCCGTAGTAATCAACAAAAGTAACTGGGTGGTAGTGCTGGTGCTGGTGCTGGTGCTGGTGCTGGTGCTGGTGCTGGTGCAGTCCAATCTCAGCGTTCAAATGCTTTGGCGAATGCTGCGGTTCGTGGTTTAGTTCAAGGTGGTGCACAGTAGGTTGGTCCCATGGCGGTGCAAGGTCTGATTGGTGGCACTTCTAACCCAAACGGCGACGGTGATGGAATTAATATATTGGGACTCCTCGGCGACCTTGTTCTCAGTTAGACTGTTTAATTGTTGGCGAGTTCCATACAGTACAGTTAATTATTAAATCACCTTTCTCTTTCCATAATTCATTGACACCAATCAAATAAATATCAACCACCACATTATTTTTCTCAACAATATTTTCCAAATAATACTACTAGCGTCTTCTTCAAACAATTTCTTCTTTCTCAAACAAATCACAAATTTCTATTTCTTCCTCGTCTAATTCAATAATATTCTCTTTTCATGGACAAATTCCTCATCCTCATTTAATTCACAATTTTTTTCTTTTCCATGAATAAAGTCATCATCCTTAATCACCCCAAATAATGAATGTAAATAAAATTCTCAATATCATAAAAAATTTTACAAATTATGTCATCATTGACATACATATCATTTTCAAGATCTACTTGCCATTCCAACTCATATTTAAATTTGCAATCACAATCATCATTTGCAAACTCCATTAAAATAGAGAAAAGATATTACCAAAAAAACTCAGGTGATTGAGTATTAACAGTAAGCCTTTTGAAACCATTGATTTATGTATAATTTTGAAAAATAATCTTGCCTCTTCTTTTGAATTTCTTTTTGTTAATGGTTGGATATTCTTAATTCTATGGTATCTCCTAAACACATATTTTCAAGTAATCTATTTTTCTATTATATCAGCCCATACAAATCTTTCATTACTACCAACAAACGTGTGCAAATTTTAAAATTTTCACCATTAACAAATTTTCTACCCATTATGGCAATTAAAAATAATTTGGTATGACTTTTTTTTTGATCGATGTCCAGCAATAATAATTTGACACTTGACACGACCTTTTTTTTTATTGCTCTTGTTAGCACAAAAAATAAGTAGTGAAAGATAAATTTATTCAATACATATAAAAAAACAACTTGAGGTTACGATAACCACTAGAAAAGAAAAGGGGGGAAAAAAATTCTTGGCATTCCTTATTTTGAGTCCAAATCAGTTTCTTAAGCAAAATTGCACATAATAGAAGCTATCGTGGCAAGACATCACTGATCCTATAATAATTGCATTCTTGGTAATCAATTAATTTCGTTTAGAGGTGAAAACCACCAACTTCTTAAGGTTTTCAAAGGTGATTTCAAGCCACAAGAAAATTTAGTTACATTGCCCTGAAAATAAAAGAAACTTTAACTAACCCATCATCAGTGGATTAAGCCACAATTTATCACATCGAATGCAAAACATTGGCAAATACATTGCATGATGGGTAAATTGTATTTTCTTTTATAATTAATTTAAATAAGTTAAGTTATTGATGTCAAATTTCTCATCATGAAAAGGATGCAAAACAGTTGGAACCTCATAACTTCTTATTCTTTATCCTTTATGTCCACGAATTCGTTAATCTCTGGAAAATAAACATGCAAATACAAAAACTATTTCATCATAGGAATAAAGAAAGTTTGAACTTTCGAACCCTGTGAACTTCAATCAATTGAATCTTAATAGAAATAGTAAATTCAACCGTTTATCAATTTTGTATGATCAATCCAAAATGCGTGACAAACTATCGAAGTCTTGATAAGAAAAAATAAATGATACTCCCTCTCTCCTATTTTATATATCACTTTTTATATTTTGATTTATCTCAAATTATTTGTCACTTCTTAAAATGCCAAACATTTTAAAGGTCTTACATATTTTACCCTTCATGCAAATTCTAAATACATAACATTAAATTCATATTTCAATATTAGTTGCTCTCGCGAGTAATTTTAAAATTTGAAATTCCAAAATCAATTAACAAATTTTATATTTTAATTAAAGGATTATTATAAAAAAAAAAATTTTACTAATAAGTCAAACACTAATTTTTTTTAAAAAAATTGTATATAAATTTAATCATTCAAAATAAAATGGAATGGAATGAGCAACACGATAAATCTCCAGAGTCATATTCCCATCTATTCAGTCTATTTTGGTCTCTTATACACATCTAGATAAATAAGAACAGAACTTTGATTTGAGACTGAAAAAGGAAACATGGCACTGATTTTATAATCAATTAATCATGACTAAGATGTTGTGATGGGCTATTGTGTTTTAATGAGAATGGAAGAATAAGAAGATATTTCTCGAAACGTGAATCACAACATGATCACCTATATACGATGTAGTATTATAGACAACGGTGGAGAGAGACCAAAACCAAATAATATAATTAAATCTCCTATTAAAATCACCCTAAATCTAATAAAATTTAGAAAATAGAGTTACAATTTATTTATCACATCAAATAAATAATTGAGATAGAACTAGGTCCAAATAAATAAATAATAAAAACATAAATTTTACAGATTTTTATTTAAGCCGTTTTCATAAAATAAAAATTAATGAATAATAATCTAAATAAAAATATAATTCCAACACACAAGTGCCTACATAAGAATTGCGGGGATCTACTGTTCGGCACATAATTTTGCTGACTCCGAAATCCGCAATCTAATTATAATTTTATAAGCGTGCAAATGTTCCAACCGCGGCAGCACAATAATTGGTAGGCTATTTTAGCGACCATTTCTTCTGAATAAACCTCTCTCGATTTTACCAAGCTTTCAAGAGTGCCTTGCTTTATCATGTATTCCATTAATACATTATCCAAATCCCTACTCTGTCTAAAGATAAATATATTCATATAATATACTATTAATTAATTTTCTTATAGAAAATTATACGGGGTTTGAGTTATATTTTTAAAATATATATAGGGATTATAGGTCAGATAGACGTACTGTAGGAGAGTTTGGCTAAAATTCGGATTACATCTTTATAGTTTGCAAATCTCCAATCAACCTCTTGAAAATACTTATTCCAATTTGGCGGTGTGAACTCCTGTGAATTAGTAGTGTGAACATCAGTATAATTTCCAAGTTAGCAGTGTAAACACAAGTATAAATCAACTCTAATTTAGTAATGTGAATTCCAAGTTGTGAACACAAGTACAAACATCCGTATGAATACTAATCTGAACACAAGTGATAATATTTTTCCACAAGCAATTAATACATCTCGTGTCACACGATTTTATTTATTAGCCCAGTACTATTAGTTTAATTGCATCTGTCATTTGTTTTTTCTTCTATCTTCTTATCATTGTAAGGTAGTAGTTAGTACTACATAGTACTACTATTGTTTTTGTGTATATGGAGAGAGGAAGAACGCTCTGCTCGAATTATTAGTACATTTGTTTTTTCATCTCCAATAAACATGAATTGATTACTAGAACTAACAACTTTTGCTCTACTTTCCCAGTAATTGCATGCGCGCAGTCTCTAACGGACCTTTTAGGTTTTTTAGGGTTTTGTTTGGATGGATGTAAAATGTTTTTCTGAGAAAAATAGTCTATTATTCCATACAATTTTTTGGTATTTGATCAATAAAATGAAAATATTTTGAAATAAATTTTTTTACTATTTTTTCATCTTTAATTTTATGAATATGTATTAAAAACAAATGCTACTAATAATTGTAATAAATACTCTTCCTCTCAATTATGGTCAAAAAAAATATTAATTTACTTTCATACTTATCATTTAATCTAGAATGTATAAGTAAAATATGTAGAATAATAGTTATATTAATATGACTCACAATGAAGAGAAAAACGAATGAACAAAAATTAAAATCAAAAAATAAGTTTATTAAATGCGAGTTATAAAAGTAGATATTTAAATTTTAATGTCACTCTTGAACTATTCAAAAAATAACTTCTACTCAAAAATTCTATAAATTATTTTCAACCAGAAGAAGAAAAATTAGAAAATATTTTACATCGAAATATATTCTCCAATATTTGGCGCCAAAGAAATTTCTTGAAAATATTTTTAGCCCAAACAAACACTCCCTTAGTCGGATAATTTTGTACAGTATCATCTTTTTCTGTGATGCGTTATTTCAAACGCTGTATTCCAAGTACAGCCTGGATATGGCCCTTTGGTCGTGTTATTGTTGGCCTTGACGAAAGAATAGGAAATCTGCATTCAATCCACAGCCTGTCCTAATCAGCATTAATTTGCCTTGGCTTTAGCGAGATGTTTGAAGAAAACAACCACGAAAAAAATAAATAAATAATCTCCTTTTTACTTTTGGCTCTCAAAGATTAAACTTTATTGTACCATAAATTATTTTATACCTATTAAAATGAAGAAGCATTACTCATTTTTGCACCAAATAATTAATACTGTATTTACTGTCACGTTTAAAATAGTATTCTTCTGTTCCAAAATAAATATTAGATTAGATATTTGTATAAATTTTTAAAGATAACTATAAATTTATATCAAATGTCTACAAATGCCCTTTGTTAAATTGAATTGACTTGATATTATTAAATGACAAATATTTGAAATTGGAGAGGTTTAATGAGGATCGAGAGGAGAGAAGAGAGAAACCAGATGATGAATTGATTATTAGGACCATTGGTTATTGAAATTGAGAATATTTTAAATGTTTCAAATCGTAAATTTAAAATTTCAATAAAGCAAATTGTCTATTTCAAATAATATAACAATTTCATTGAATATTCCAAAATGATAAGTGTGACAATATAAATGGAATGGAAGGAATACATCATAAGAATCAATACTGTTTACGATTTGTATAAGAAAATTACGAATACAATTGAAACATTTTCTACACTATAGAATTTTTCCACTATAAATTCTCCTCATTCATCCTCAAATTTGATCACCCGATCATTACATCTTTAAGAGAAGAAAATGGAGACTGTAACTACTTGTACTTGTACTCCCAAAAATATCAACCACTTTAGCCATTCTCATGTGTTAGAGCTATCGAATACCTTGGTCGTCCAGTCTCAACAACAAGGCCAAACAACACACACAATTTCTCCAAAAACCCTATGTTCATGTTGCAGGTTTCGACCGTATGGACAAATATACATTTGTAAGCCATGCAACTTCTTTCTCCACGCAAGTTGCTCTAAATTTCCTCATGTCATCACCCACCCCTCACACGGCACCCACACCCTCGTCCTCCACCCTGTTCCCCAATATTCGTGCGGCGTATTCGGCTGCGATGCCTGCAAACGAGAAGGGGATGGATTCAACTACCATTGCAGCAGCTGCAAATTTGACCTTCATCCTGTGTGTGCTCATAATCCCCCTGACTTCACACACCAATTCCATTCATGCCCTCGATGTCCTATCAAACTCCTCTTCGAAAACCCTTATGAATCCACTTTTCACTGTGACATTTGCCGTGAGTCCATTGGGTCAAATGAATGGCGTTACAGATGTAAGTCTTGTGATTTTGACATTCATGTGCAATGCACCGCAACAAGGCCGGTACAACGGATGGTTGGCGGCGGCAAAGCTCAACTTCTGCAGCAACACCAGCCGACTCAACAGAAGAAGATGGCAGGTTCACTGGTTCAATCTTCGAATAATAGTGAGGTGAAAGAGTAATATATTGGAATTCCTGGGCGACCTCCTCAATTAGAGTGTTAATTACCATGCTATTGCAAGTTTAAAACTCAGATTGAATTGATATTATTTAGATGTATTACTTGAAGTATTATTAAAATAATTATTGTATATAAGTTTATTAAAATATTATGTGTGCTAATGTGAGGAGATAATTAAAAAATATGTTGTGTTATATATTGATTATAAAATATTATTTAGAAAATAATAAAATATATTTTCGAGCCAATCTTAAGCCCCTTGTACCCCACTGATCAGAGGTCTAAGAACAATTGTAATTTCTTTATCCATTTTTCTTTTCCCATTTTTTCCGGGGAGAGGGTGGAAGATGGAAGATGGAAGATGAACGATAAAGCAGAACACCTTCCTATTGACAATTGAATTTCTTAGTCTCTTTTTAAAGAAGTTACCTTCTGTGACAACTTGACACGTGATATCACTACATCAACTCTATAGATACTCTACACTTCGGTTACGTGGATAGAGAACAAAATACCAGTTCTATGCGGTAACATCTTAGACTCAGGTCCTACAAATTTAACATAAAGAACTCTAGCTGTCAGTATCTCCAATTAACATAAAGAATTCGCACTACAAGAATTATTCACTTTTTATAATTTGTATAATTTTGATAATCACAAATATAATCACTTTGTGATTCGAAAAGTCACAAAAACGAGTAATTTTAAATCACAAACGATAATGCGACTTCCATTTACGAGTCACAAATGATTTCTGTTTGTGACTTTATATACGATGACCATTATTTGAGAGTCACAAACTAAAATGCAAGTCACAATTGAGTTTTGTAACTTTTAAATGATGGTCACCGTTTACAAAATTATAAAAAGTATTTGTGACTTACAAATGAATGTCACACTATCATTTGTAACTTGAAATTATTAGTTTTTATAAATTTTAATATCACAAAGTGATTATATTATAAATGTTATTTGGTTAATCACTATGAGAATTATTTTATGAGAATGAAAATGTTAAAAAATATCCATTTTTATTCCCTACTTGTAACTTAAAAATAATAGAAAGAAGCAGCACGAGCATAAAATTTTATATCGTTTACACGGGCACGTATGCACCATATTATATAGCATACACTGATGTTACAGGCCAACCTCAACAAACTCCACAAATTATCAGACTATAAGGCTAGCAACGCGTTGGGTACTACTTCCGCCACCAACGCCACCAATTGCACATGTGTCGCAATCACATTCAACCGCAACATTCCACGTTAAAATTAGTGCTTATACAAGTACACCAGGAATAGTTGCTAGGAAATAATTGATTACAAGAAATTAAAGATTGTACAGCGTTGTTAGGACAAACGATTTTTGCATTCAACGAATAAATATCAAAGACGAAAGATTACAAAACGGGTAGGAAGGCTTAACAGGAGTACACTTATTTAGTCCCTTTATATAAGGCAACCTAACTTAGTGAAATTAGTGTATATTACTTTTATGAAAATAAGTAAAGATAGCCCAACTACATATTACATTAAGAATGACCCTAAACTACCACCATGGACTCATTGCAGTGCTTTAGACCATTTGTTGGTTGGCCATTACTAGGCGTGGGCACAGGGACACTACCATGTAAGTCATGTTGGTCCCAGGGCATGCTGGCTTTGCTACCTGTGGCATCCTTCCCCACCTGATTTGGTGACGTCCTCATTGCCTTTGACTTCAAATAATCTTCAATCATTTGCTAAAAGGCTTCAAGGTCTGTTGACAGGGGACTCTCTCTTCTGTATTTTTCTCATCTCCACAACCCTGCCAAGTGATAAGATACTTCGTATGGTACTTCCTGGAATGCTTGTAGACCCTGTCATTCAGAATGGCTTTCTTATACTCTCTTTCCTTTGAATTTGGCATGAAGATCTGTCTTTCAGAGTTGTCCCCTAGTTGGATCTCCCATGTCTTCATGATAAGGTTTCAAGATACCTACATGGAATACCAAGTGCACTTTTCTCCAAGTTGGGATGTCCACTTTGTAGGCTATCTTTCCAATTCGATCCAAGATTGTCACCGGGCCAATGTACTTTTGTAGTAGTCTGGCATCTTGCCCCCTCAAGTACCGACTCTGTCTTTGGTCTAGTAGCTTTACCATTACTTTTTCTCCCACTTGAAATACCACAAAACGTCTGTCTTGATCTACATGCTTCTTCATACACCTTGCAGTTCTCTTAAGGTAGCCATAAGCAATATCTACATTTTGTTTTCATTCTTGAGAGAAGTTTGTATGCACGCTCGACTTGATTGGTCTTTCCCGATCTGTACTCTAACATAAAATGGAACTCTACCAATAGTTCTTGTCATTGTGCATGTCGGCTACATAGCTTGGGTTGCGTTATAAAATAGCTCACTACAGTATTATTTGTCTTTATCACAAATAGCACCCCTGGCAAGTAGTACCTCTAAAGACGCAAACAATGCACCACAGCTAATAACTCTTTCTCATGTGTAGAATATCTGCACTTGGTATCATTCAGTTTCTGAATTTCATAGGTCACAGGATGGCCTTCTTGCATTCTCCACCCAAAGCGAAATCTAGGCATCCATGTGCATTTCAAATGATTTGTTCAAGTTGGACAATACGGGCACGAGATCTGTGGACATGCTCTTCTTTGACCAGTCAAATGCTGGCTAGCACGTGGCATCCCAACTTCATGCCTTATCTTTTTTGAGCAAGTTTATCAGGGATATTGTTATCCCGAAATAATCCTTCACAAAATACAGATAGTAGTTGGCAATCGTGACCAAGGAATGACCGAAGTTCTGTGACACTATAGGGTGAGTTCTACTCCTCAATAGCTCGTACTTTCTTGGGATCAATGCGAATTTATCCAAGTTCAATGATGTGTCCCAAGAAATCTATCCGCTACTGTGCGAATGTGCACTTTAATAGCTTGACATAAAGTTCAAGCTCCCCTAGCCATGCTAGCACCTTTCTCAAGTGCTCTAAATATTCTTTCAATGAATTGCTATAGATCATTATGTCATCCAGGTACACTACTACAAATTGGTCGAAGAAGTCCCGTAATACCTGGTTTATTAGAGTGCAAAATATTCAGGGGGTTGGTCAATCCGAATGGCATCACCAAAAATTTATACACTCTATACCGCATCACACAAGTTGTTTTATGCTCATCACCCGCTTTGATTCGAATCTAGCAATACCCGGATCGTAAGTCAATCTTGATATAGAACTTGGCATGAGGTAACTGGTCAAAACAATCAGCGATAAGTGGTATCTGATATTTGATAAAACAAACTTTACTGTTATCTTGTTGAGCACCCAATAATCCACACACATACAAAGTGAACCGTCAGGTTTCTTCTGTAATATCACTGGTGCTTCGAATAGTGATTTTGCAGGAATGATCATACTTGAATCGAGCATCTCACCTAGTTGCTTTCGAAGCTCAACAAGCTCGGGTTGCAACATCTTGTCTGGTGATCCAGCAGGGGCCTTGCTTCCAAGAATTTACTCGATCTTATGATCCACTTTCTACCTTGGTAAGAGGCATTTGGGTAACTCATCTGGCACCACATCTTCGAAACCATCCAACAGTGTATTAACGGGTTGTGGAACTAATGCTGATGCTTTTTCCATTTCATGCCATCGAAATTGACACAAATATGTTACTCATTGTGCTTCAACCCCTTCTTTAGTTGTATTGTGAAAATCTTCCTGCTCAAAGGCTTGCCAAGGATTGTTTGGATTAAGTAGTGGTTAGTGTAAAAAGCAATCAAACAATCCCCGTAAGGAAAGTGTCTCGTAAGCAGAACTCCAACCCGATAATGAGTTTGAATTCATCCACCTTTATCACAGAGAAAATTAGTCCTTGCCTCAAGTGGATCTGCTTTTATCGCGACACCTTTGGCAACACTAATGATTGGTTGAGCAGCAGAGTTTATAGCTTTGACCCTGCCTGTAGATTTCTCCAATGCCAAGATGTGCTCTAAGAATCACTAGCCAAATAATTGTAGGTAGCCTCGGAATCTATCAATGTGTGGATTGGCTTCCTGTTTACCCACAAATCGACATACATCAAGCCTTTATTCTTGCTCCACATTTGTTTGACCTATTCTATTTCATCCTCTTGTAAATGTGATATAGCCGGCTTAACAATGGCTTGGTTTTTCGATTTTCCAGTTTCTTTAGTTGTTGGTAATTTCACTCAAGTGTCATCTATTGATTGGGCAATCGTGTTGCACTAGTATGAGAATGCTCCCATGGCATCCCTTTCTTCTTCTTTCCCATCAAATTATTGTTCCATATTGTCTCCCGATACTGGCTCTTCATGTCGAACTTAATCATCCTCTTAGAGTATTGTATTCAAACGTTCTCTTTTTGGACACTACCAAGACATATAAGGAACCTGGTAAAGAAAACACCCACTCTTCGTTGCATCCAAATTTGATTTGTTATCCGACAGTTTGTTCTTGAATTGGCCCTCTTGGGCCCCATCCTTTGAGTGGAGGGTTGTCTTTCCCGACCTTTTCCGTTGTCGGACCCTAAGTTTCTGTTTCCCCTAGATTGGCCATTTGGTCTGTCCCTTTGACTCTCAATTGCACGATACTGTCACCAGACTCTCAACTTGTATGATGGCAAACTCCAAGTGTTGAACCTGCTTCCGTTGTAGTTCAGTTCTTATCCATGGCTTAAGACCTTTCAGAAAGACAAAGAATTTATCCATCTCTAACATTTCTATTATGGAGGTGTTTTCGTTTTGGAAAAAAAAAATATCCATTATGTTCAGCAAGCACCCCTGGAATTTGCTAACATATTCGATGTACCGTCCCAATTTGCCTGAGCTCGCTTAGGGTCACACAAGGATTGAACTCTACATTGTGGGGAAAGAATTGACGTTTTATCCTGTCTTTCAATTCCTCCCAAGTGTTTATTTGAAGTGTCCCCTCCTGATCTCTTCTTTTTGAGATCGGCACCAAAATTTGGTATCGTCAAACAGGTACCTTATTACAGTCAAAATCTTTGTTGCATCATTCTCAATATGGATTGCCTCAAAATACTCCTCAATGTCAAAAATGAAGTTTGTTATCTCCTTCGCACCCCATGTCCCGCCAAAGGCCTCTGGCTTGGGGACTTCTGGCTGGCATGCCTTACCAGTTCTTGAGCATTGCCGCCTGCCAAATTGTTGTTCTGGTTCATATTAACTATTACAATCTGAAGAACCCGTACCTCTACATGGAATTTAGTTATTATTGCATGCAATTCCCCAATTGTCGTAGCATTTCTAGTGACCCTACCTGTAGTGCCTGTGTTATTATCGTCAAACCTTAACCGTTGTTGCATATTGTTGCTGAAGGTCAAAACTTAGGTGAGCAAGGTCTGATTCTGTCTGACCTACCCGTTGCTCGATGGATATGGTATCTTTTCCCTCACCAAAACATATCACACCGAGACGTTCCACTACCGTCTCCAAGACTTCAATCCGTTCCTTGTGTGGCATAGCCACTGTATCACGTTTCGTGAGGCCTTAGTATTGAACAAGGGCTTTGATACCAACTGTTATGGGTCGACATTAGCAATCCCTACAAATTATTGGATCGTAAGGTTAGTAATGCGTTGGGTGCTGCTTCCGCCACCAACCAACGTGTGTCACATCACACTCTACTGCACCATGTGAAAACTGCCGAGTAGGCACACCGGAAATAGTTGTCAAAAAATAATTGATTACAAGAAATTAAAGATTGTACAGTGTTGTTGGGACAAATGATCTTGGCATTCAATGAATAAATGTCAAATATGAAAGATTATAAAATGGGTAGGAAGGTTTATCAAGAGTTTCACTTACTCAACCCCCCATATATAATGCTAAAAAAATAAATCTTAAGTGGCAGTAGTAGATACTACTTTTATGAAAATAAATAAGAACAACCTAATGACATATTACATTGTGAATGGTCCTAAACTACTACTATGGACTCCTTGTGATGCTTGAGACCATCTGTTGGTTGGCCATTTTGGACGTGGGCGCAGAGGCACTACCACACTAGTCATGTTAGTCAGGAGGCATACTGGCTATGGATCCGTGACACCTGGGAAGGGGAGTGTCAACCTATCCTACATTTCCTACCCATAAACTTTTATTTTCAAGAGAAAAGAAAAATAGATATGGTACGTGATAAATTACAGTCCGAAGTTATGTGCTAACTGGAAGCTGACTCGGCCAAACTTCACAAGTCAAGTCAATTAATATAAGAAGGTGTTTGGTTTAAAAGTATGAGGGGAAAGATTGAGAATCAAGGTTAATGATACCACAAACATTGTTTAATTAATCACTATGAGAATCAATCTATAAGAATGAAAATGTTAGAAAATATATTTTTTCATTCTCTATTTGTGATTTGAGTTTCAAAATGAATAATTTATCAATATAATAAAACTCGTTCCTAGTTCAAACCAAAAAATAAAGGAGAATGACATAAACCCCATACCAATAATAAGGTTTATAATTTTTATTTCAATTTCGATTCACGAATACAGACCAACGCCTCCTTAAACTTTAACTATTAGTCTTTCCTTTATATATATATATATATATATCAGAACGTTTATCAGTACAAGTTAACCAAAATGGTGGAGCTGTGGAAGTAATAAAAGTCATACTAGATATATATATATATATATACGTATATTCATATGATACATATATATATATATATATATATATATATATATATATATATCAGAACGTTTATCAGTACAAGTTAACCAGAATGGTGGAGCTGTGGAAGTAATAAAAGTCATACTACATATTAATTATTAAACACATGGCAAAAACCTGTGCAACATGGAAGCTGAGACTCGGCCCAACGTCACAAGTCAATTAAAGCCTTTTTATGTCTTTCTATCTGTTACTACTCTCTATATATGGTTACACTCCATGCATGCGTGATTAAAAAAAAATAAAATCATATATTGGTTTGATTGTTACGTTAATCCGGAAATGATATTACAAAGTAAGAAATTTAGACTTGACCCCAACACCTATTATGTTTGAATACTTTGTGTGCAAACAAAATATGGTTCAATGCACTAAAACCCCTCCAACTATGCACTCAGTTGCATTTTATCCCATCGAATTAAATATTTTTATAAGCAATTAACTCCTTTGGTTAATAAATTTGGGCAAAAGTACCCCTACTATCCAACTTATTTTATTTTTTACTTTTTTTATTGCCATTTTTTCCCTTTTTTCTTTTCTTCTTATTCCTTTTCTATTATTTTCTTTTTTCTCTATGGGCTAGCTAACTTTTTTTTTTTCCTTTGGTATAATCATTTGTAGCTTTGACACGTTCTTTTATTACATTTTGAAGTTTGTTTATTCATTCATTTTTATTCTTCATATCTCAAACTCTATATGGTAAAAGAAAATACATGTTACCCACTTGCAAAGTATTTTTAAATCACCTTTCTTAGTAGTGCCCTTTTGTTGGTTTTAAGCTCTTATTAAAGCATATTATGTTAGGAGGTGTTTGGTTAATGATACTCATAGATATTATTTGATTAATCACTATAGAAATCATTATATAGGAATGAAAATATTAGAAAATGTTCACTTTCATTCTCGACTTGTGACACAGGTTTCAAATTTATGAACTTATCTACATAATGAAATCCATTCTTTATTCAAACCAAACAAGTAAAAGAAAATAACATGAACCCATACTGATAGTGAAATTTATAATTCTCATTTTGATTCCGATTCCCAAATGGAACCATGCACCTCCTTAGTATATTTACTGTGTTTATTAATGTCATGTTTTGTTATTCAAAAACATTAGAATACAACATGTTTGGTTTTGATGTTAAAAATATAGTATAAGATTTAGTTCCATGGATTCTTTTATTTATTACCACAAGCCCGAATTAAAACGATGAATTAATTTGTGTTGAAAAATTATTTTCATTGCCTAATTCATAGCTGGATACAAGAATAATAGGGAAAAATAAAAAAATAAGTGTCTAATTATCAGAGAGCAAATGACACAAATAGTTCTCCAATTTTTCACTCTTAATTGATACTTATAATTTGGAGCATAAAAAACCCATGCAGCGAAATAAATAATTGATATACCATGTAGGAGTCAAAAAAATAAACTTTTAATTAACAAGTCAAGAATTAAAAAGCAACCGGACACACTGTTGATTTTCTGAATGGACAATAAATATATTATTTAATTAACCAATCAAGAAAATAATATCTAATTAATTGAATGGGATTTGGAACAACTAAAGCCGCAAAAAACTACCACTTGAAACAACCAAAACGAAGTAGCAACTAGGCAAATATCAAAAACGCATCAAAGGAAGAAGGCTAACGTTATTATTTCAAACACCCACCAAAACTTTGGTTAATAGAGAAGAGAGGCAAACTAAATTAAGCGTAAGAAGAAATAAAGCTTGGGAAGATAAAATAATTTTATTAATCAAACTTTTTAATACAAATCTCCTCAACTGGACAATTAATACTTTAAATAGGCACAAACTAAATTAAATCTATAATAGATTCAACTATTAATTTTCTAAACCAACATTAATAACAAATTCTAAAATTAATTATATTAGAATTTCTAAATTTTATTTGGATTTGGTTTATATGCCAATATTGCTTCCTTTAAACCAATCCTCGACATGATCACGAGATACAATTTCGGTACAAATTTCGGTCGCCGTATAGACCATATATAACCCCAACTTTTGTCTTCAATTTCATCTTCACATGTGGCAATGTACAAAACTTGTATTCTGGATACAATTTGATGGCTATATTTTTCTTGATCAAAGAATTGTTCTATACTTACCCATTCACAATTGAGGGTAAAATAATTTTCATCTCACACCATGATATCCACAAAATTTTCAAAGACCATAATATTATATTTTTCTTTTTGACAATTTGAACTACCAAATTTTTCAATAATACTAAAACCAATAAACTTTTCAGTGCCACAATGTTGACTTAATCTGTCCACCCTATCATGTTCTTGATTAACAATTTTGAATTCACCTTTCTCTTTTTTAATTTTTCGTAAACCAATGTTTGAAGATCAACCACCACATTATTTTTCTTAGCAATAATTTCCATAATATAATTTTTTTTCTTCTTCAAACAATTTTTCTTCTTATAAGATTAAATTACAAATTTCTATCTCTTTCTCATCCAATTTAGTAATATTCTCTTTTTATGGACAAATTCCTGATCCTCATTCAATTTCACAATTTTTTTCTTTTTCATGAACAAAGTTATATATCATCCTCAATCACCCCAAATAATGACTGCAAAACAAAATTTTCAACATGATAAAAATTTCACAAATTATGCCATCATCGACATATAGTATTAACCTTTTATATTGTTTTCAAAGTCAACTTACCATTCCAACTCAGATTTAAATTTGCAATCACAATCGTCATTTGAAAATTCCATTAAAATATAGAAAAGATCTGATTAAAACTCACGTGATTGAGCATTAACTATAAGCCTTTTGAAAAATTCTCTAACCATTGATTCACATAATTTTGAAAAATAATCTTGCCTTCTTCTTTCAAATTTCTTTTGGTAAAAGATTGGATATTCTTAATTCTATGACATCTCCTAAATCACATTTTTTTTTCAAATATTTTTCCATTATATCAACCCATTCAAATCTTTCATCAGTATCAATAATTGTGTGGAAAATTCTAAAATTTTCACCATTAAAAAATTCTCTACCCATTATGGCAATTAAAAAAATATATTTACATACCTTAAGAAAAATTTCTTTTCTCCGTTCTTGAATTTCTTGGCCTTCTTGGCTTATGCCTTGATGAAGCTCAAAAAATAACCAATAATTTGGCACGAGCTTTTTTTATATTTAAAAATTTTTATCATTGTCCAACAACAACAATTTGACACGACCTTTTTTCTGATTGCTGTCAACAACAATAATTTAACAAGATCTTTTTTTTTTTAATTGCTCTTGTTAGCACACACATCAAAATATGTGGGAGAAGAGAAAGAATTATACAATAACGTATATCGGACTCTCATATTGATATCCACATAAACATACGGCATAATAGCCTTAACATTAAGTTAGAATCTCTCTGTTCTAGACTCTCAACTCAACTGTTCTCAATTGAATAAGCTAACATACCCTTTATTTATAGGGTAACAAACTTGATTATTAGGAAATCCAATTACATTATTAAAAACAACTCTCAAAATAATTCTATTAGGAAACTAAATTCCTTAAACAACTAAATTACCAAAATCTGACAATAACATATTCCCTAATTAATAAAAAGTTTGGTTTATTTATGCCAATAATGCCTCCCTTAAACCAAACTCTCCATAAAAGCAATCCATGGTTCCCATGATAAACAACTTGATTGGTTGTCTTCGTCTTTTATTCACCAATCTGGCACTATATATATATAGATGAATTTAAGAGACAGGGCTATATATATATATATATATATATATACTGTCTCTTATTATCTTCAACTCCATTTTTTCAAGCTATCCACGCATCTGGACAGATTTATCTTTGTCGAACACTTTATTTTCTATTTATCAACCTCCATGAATTTCATGATGGAGAGTTTATCTTTAATATATCATCATCTATGGTAGGTAACTATGTTATAGTAATTTCAAAAGAAACACATCTCAGGATCCTTATTAAATAAATTTATAAATTATGATAACGGCCACTTCATTGTACTAATTATAATAATCTAATAAATTATTTAATTGAGATAACATATTTTTTGCCGTTAATATTTCATGATAGTACTTAATCCTATCAAAATTAATATGTACAATTGTCACCTTCGGATAGACAACTACGCACAATAATCTCAAAAGACAAAAATTTCAAATTTCTTATCAAATAAATTTTTTTTATTTTTTATGAACAATTATAATGGCCACATCGGTGGTACTAATTATAATAACTATTAAATTATTTGACTGAGACAAGTAAGACATTAACAAACTAACCTGTTTGCGAAAATTTCAAATGCCAAATCTTTTCAATCTACTCAACTGTATCTTTATACTTTCAAAAGCATGATCATACTAGAGAAATACAACAATAGTTTGGTAATAAATCAACCAAAGCTGGTAAAATTATAATAAAGATTCATATAACATGAAACATTCTTAACTCTAGATAAACCAAATTATGGTTGGTATAGATGTTAAAAAGGTTTACATCTCAGAATTCTTATAAATAATTTATGAGTCATTAAAAAAAATTATTTAACTAATACAAACTTTATAGCCATAAATTCTTTAATAACTTTAAAAACATGCAATTTAAAAAAACTAAGGTTGCTGAGGGCGTCAAATGCATGGTCATTTACAACCCATTTAAACCTTGTAATCACATAATTACTGTCAATTACTAGATAGTGACACCGTACTCAGCGCAGGGACAAAATTAAAAAAAATAATAATAGAATGATAGTAGCTATAATACTAATAAAATAATATAATCTACAAATTGAATACGAAAAAAATAAAGAAACTAAATAATATAAAAAGGATAAAATTGTTGTTGTAACTCTTGATTATTATTGTTTAATTAAATTAAAAAAATACTCTCTCTTTTTTTTCTTTTTTTTTTGTGCAAAACAACAGAACATAAAATTAACATTACAATATTCCTTAATTAATGCAGTTAATTAATCAATTGATTTGTAACAGATAACCCATCTACGAAATTAAATCTTTAAAATAAATAAGAAATAGAAATCCCAAATCAAAAAATACATGTAATATTTTTTAACATCTATTAGGTATCCCTTCAAAAAAAAAAGAAGAAAAAGTAGAGGAAATCGTTTTGGATTCTGTTTCTGGGAACAATCTTTAGATTAATATATCAATGGACACTATTGAATTTATTGTAGTTGTGTAGAAGACACTGAAAAGATAGATTATTTAATTGTAAAACTAATTGTGTTTACAAAAAGATGTAAAAAAAAGTAAACTTCAACATAGAAAACTGTCATCCTGAATCAATATATACAAATAAAAAAAAATAGTTTAATACACATACCAATCTTGTTTATAAGAGAATAAAATAAAACCTAACTTCCAAAATGTATTAAAAAGTGTAATTAGAATTTGAAGGGAAAAAAAATTGGAAAAAGTAATCCCTCTACAAAGGAGAAAAAAAAGGAAGAAAAAATCATCACAAAAAGAAGACAATGGCTACAAAAAGTAAGGGAGAGGGAAAATACCGGATGGAAACTATATAACCGTCTTTAACAATTTACATTGCTTGTTTATTTTTTTATATGATTAATTATACATATATAGTCACTAATACACCCGTAACTTTAAAAAACTCAAAGGTTGCATGGTATGATTTGGTGTTTCTTTTGATTCTGTGCTGACTTTTAATAAGAGTTAGATAAAATTGGAACTCGAGTGAATAATTGAAACACTTCATAAACTTCTATTAGAATTCTACGTAAAGATTAACTTCCAACCAAATCCTTAAAAAAACAAGAAAAAAAAATTAAACTTGTAACCAAGCAGAACCTTTTAATCTTTTACACCCCTCCCTGAAAAACAGTAAAATTTTTCTAAAATGCCACGTGGAAAGCTATTCTTATTGGAGCCTTCAGATTTAGTATTATACTATAGATTACACAATAGACTACTTTATAGTGTCTATTCTTTACTTGGGCAAAAATATAATGTAGAAGCCACCATCTTAAGGTTTTGTAAGGTGATTTCAAACCACAAGAAAATTTAGTTACATTGCGCTGAAAGTAAAAGGAAATTGAACTAATCCATCATCAGTGGATTGAGCCAAAATTTATCGGATCGCATGCAAAACATTGGCAAATTAATTAAACAGGGGACCTTGATCTTTATGCCCAAGATTCTAATAAGTTTCAAGTCTCTTAATATGAAAATTTCTCATCATAAAAAGGAAGGAAAACAGCTGGAACCGTATAACTGTATTCTTTATCCTTTATGTCCACAAATTCGTTAATCTCATGAAGACAAACATTCAAATACAAAAACTCTTTCATCATGGGAATAAAGAAAGTTTGAACTTTCGAATCCTGTGAACTTCAATCAATTGAACCTTAATAGAAAGAGTAACTTTAAGCGCATCTCAACCGTTTATCATTTTTGTATGATCAATCCAAATACGTGACAAACTATCAAAGACTTGATAAGAGAAAATAAATGATACTCCTTCCGTCATATTTTATGTGTTAAAATTTTACTTTGTTTGTCCCAATTTTTTTTTACTCCTTAAAATGTCAAAGTTTTAAATGTCTTACTTATTTTACCCTTCATGTAAGTCTCAAATATATAGCATTAAATTCTTGTTTCAATATTAATTGCTCTCACAAATAATTTCAATATTTAAAACTCCAAAATTAACTAACAAATTTTATACCGTCTTAATTGAAAGATTGTAATAGAAAAAACATCTTATTAGTGGGCCAAACACTATTTAAAAAAAAAAAATTATATACAAATTTAATCATTTAAAACAAAATAAGACCGAAGAAGTAACACAATAAATCACCAAACTCAAGTTAATGGGGAATGACATTAAAAAGTAAAAAAATTTAGACATGACCCAAAATTTACAAAATCGTCGGAGACTTCCTATATCTCTATATGACTTGAAGAAATAGTGAATTCTTTTTCCAATTTTTTCTTCTCTTTAGTGAATCAAGTTCACATTTAGGATATTTGTTAGATTCTAAATTACTTAGGTCATTGTAAAACTGCACTATTTCGTGTTCGATCAATTTTATGTTAAAAAAAATTAAAGGAAATGAAATGGCAAGAATGGAGTAGGAAACAAGTGTTTTCCTTGTAAAATTTGGGAATATCAAAACCTGTAGAATTTGAGGCGTGTATATCACTTTCCTTAAGGTTTTGATTGCCCCCACTATAGACTCAACAATTTGCTTTTGGATGAATAGCAATATACCTCTAGGATACAACAAATTTTTGAAAATTTTTAATAGCAAAAATTAGAAATCTTTCCAAGAACAATTTATAAGAAGAGACAGATTTTTAATGATGAATGTTTTTTTTAAAAAAAAAAATTAGTGGATATAACTCTCTTTTATAGAGATGGAAGATCAGAGAAATTCATTAGAATACACCTTTTCAATCCATGGAACACCTCTCTTGAACCAAAAGTTACAATCCTCTTCATTTTACCCATTTTGCAATTTCAAACGGACCTAACTACAGTGGCATGTGCACATGCGCACACTGTAGCTGCGTATGTGCACTGAACATTTTTGGCTACTGCCTTCAGCACACATGCGCTACTACAGTGCAGCTCATGTGTGCTGAATTTTTTTTTTTAAATTGTAACACATACCCACTAATTTTATTTATATCACAAACTACATATTTACATTCCCCCACTTAGTTTGTAATATAAATATAACTCGACTATCTCTTTTAACATGATGCATAAAGAAAAGTGACAATTGTCTTAAATTTTTCTGTAGTGTAAATAACTCACTAGACCTAATCAAATCAAAGTGGCATTATTGCTTAAACAATTATTTAAATTAGATTAGAATTATCACACACATAAACTAGTTAACATTACACATATGTTCACAAAATAGCTTTAGCACTGTTACCGGTCATGTGCTCTATCCTAATTTATGATCATGTACAAAAGAGAATCCAAAACTTTTGTTAGAAGTGGCACTACTTCTTATAATCATATAGGTGAAATCTTCTCAAGATTTTTAGGTTAAAAGCACAACAAGATAATTTCATTAAGAATATAAATATTTATATATTCATCCTTCCCACTTAAGGGTTACCATTTACACTAACAACATGGAATGGTATACATATAATTTTAATACTCACAACTACTTATTAGCAACTTATTTTTACACTTTAAACCTTTTAATCTAGTGGTAGTACTAGAATAAAGGTTGGTTACCATTGCTAGTAGTTTTACATAAAGGATTTCAATCCCATTCCTAATGACGTCGATCTCACCAAATCTCTCGCAATAGATTTAGTCAACGGATCCGTTAAGTTATTGTATGTTCTTACATACACCACTGATACGACGCCATCATTTAACAACTGTCTAATATAAGTATGCCTTAGACTTATATATCTAGATTTACCATTGTATATTTTATTCAATACTCTAGACATTGTGGCTTCACTATCACAATTTAAAGCAATGGCTGGCATTGGTTGAGGCCACAACTTGATGTTTAATAACAAGTCTCTCAACCATTCTGCTTCTTTACAAGCTGAAGCCAAGGCTATGAATTCAGCTTCCATTGTGGAATGAGCAATTACAGTTTATTTTTTTGAAACCCATGAAATTGATCCTCCACCTAACATAAAAATCTACCCACTTGTAGAGTTTTTATCACAAATATTAGTAAATCAACTAGCATCAGAGTATCGTTCAAGCACTGCTGAAAAACTATTGTAGAAAAGATCTATATCTTTAGTTCTTTTAAAATAACTAAAGACTCTCCTAATTGCTTTCCAATGATCATTTTCAGAAGTTTTAGTATATCTAGACAATCTACACACGGCAAAAAAAATATCTGGTCTTACGCAACTCATTGCATACATCAAACTTCATATTATATTTGCATATTCAAGTTGAGCAATATGATTTCCAGTATTCTCACTTAATTTAAAGTTTGGGTCAAAAGGAGTAATTGTTTTTTCACATTTAAATGTTGATACTTATTCAAAATTTTCTCAACATAATGTGTTTGACATAAAGTATAACCCCCACTATACCTTTTAACTTTAATCCTTAAAATAGTATCTATTTCACCAAAATCCTTCATTTTGAATTTAGAAGACAGATACTTCTTAGTTTCAAGTACACTTTTATAAGAAGTACTAACAATTAACATATCGTCTACATATAGACAAATAATCATACCATATTTTTTAATGAATTTAAGAATAAATGCACTTATCAGGATTATTATATCTAAATCCATTAGAGAGTAAAGCTGATTCAAACTTTTCATGCCAATGTTTGGGTGCTTGTTTTAAACCGTATAGAGATTTAATTAGTTTACAAACTTTATGTTCATTTCCTAGCAATGGAGAACCTTCTGGTTGTTCCTTATATACTTCTTTATCCAAGTCACCATTTAAAAAGGTTGTTTTAACATCCATTTGATGCACACACAAGTTATAAATGGATAGTTATCTAGATTAGTACCCTAATACATGTAATCCTTGCAACAGGTGCATAAGTGTCAAAAGAATCAATTCCTTCCTTTTATCTAAAACCTTTAACTACAAGTCTTACTTTATATCTCAATATGGATCCATCAGTGGGAAATTTTCTCTTCAACACCCATTTACAATCAATAGGTTTAGAACCAGGAGGTAAATCTACTAAAACCCAAGTATTATTTGATAATATTGAGTCCATTTCATCATTTACAGCCTCTCTCCAAAATGTTGTATCCTTTGATGACATAGCTTCACCAAATGATTTAAGATCATCTTCTACATTTAATAAGATTGGAATCTTATTAAACAAGTGATCTCTATTGCCTTCAACTAAGAAAATAATAGTTTGTGAATATATGAAATCAGAAGACAAATGTTTTCCTTTCCTTTATCTTTGACTTCTTCTAAATTCAAAAATTTGGAATCGGTTCTTGTACTTTAATTAGATCCAAATCAACATTTAAATTTTTAAGAAATTTATTCTCTAAAAAATTCAACATCTCTTGATTCAATAATAACATTAAAATCAATGTCAAGTAGTCTATAGGTTTTAGAATTCTCAGCATAGCCAACAAACACACTTTTAAGTGCTCTTAGTCCCAACTTTACTCTTTTAATATCCGAAAGTCTATAATAGGCGATGCATCCCCAAACTTTAAGATAAGTTAAGTTTGGTTTTTCTCCTCTTTTATATTTCATATGGCGACACTGTAGTCTTGGGAACTTTAGTAGATATGGTTAACGACGGAATTCGATTATATAAATGACAAGTAGCCAACAAAGCTGCTCCTCACAAATTTTTTGGCAAGCCAAAAATTAGAATTATAGTGTTAACCATATCTACTAAAGTTCTATTATTTCTTTCAACAAAACCATTTTGTTGTGGAGTATATGGTGCACTTGTTTGGTGTATAATACTATTTTGTTCACAAAATATTGAGAATTCGGTAGAAAAATATTCACCACCTCTATCACTCTTAGATTTTTTGATTTTTCTTATCCAATTGATTTTTTACAAAAGATTTATAAGATTTAAACATATCAAATGCTTCATCCTTTGCTTTCATTAAATAAACATGCACATATCTTGAACAATCATCAATGAAAGTGATGAAATACCTATTACCACCTCTTGTTAGAAAATTATTTAATTCACAAACATCCAAATGCACAAGTTTTAATAATTGTGTGTTTCTTTCAACTTTTGGAAAGGGTAACTTAGTTATTTTTGCTTGAATGTATGTTGTTCACATTTCTTTTCAAAATTATCTTTGATAGATATTAACCCATGTTTAGACATAAAATGGAGTACTTTATGATTAACATGTGCTAATCTACCATGCCATAAAGAATAAGAAGAATTCACAATATAAACAGAATTATTGTCTTATTGATACTGAATTTAAACATGCCATCACAAGAGTAACCCTTTCTTACAAATACACCATTCTTGGACAAGATAACTTTGTTTGACTCTAATACAACTTTAGTCCTTTCTTATTCAATACATTGGCTGATACAAGATTTTTCTTAATTTTCGAAACATGAAGTACATTCATTAACAGAAGTTTCTTGCTGGAAGTGAATTGCAACTCCACACTTCCCTTGCAATAAACTTTGGCTGAAATATGATTTTTCATAAGCACTTCATAGCCATCATGAACATCTTCATAAGTTTTGAATTGAGACTTATCATTGCATTTATGTGCACAGTAAGCACCAAAGTCATACCACCAATCATTTGATTTGGTTGAAGCTATTGGCACATTTAATTCAAAAATCATGCTTAATGTGACAATCAGTTATCATTGCAACAATTTCAGCATCTCTTTCAATAAGATTTGTTTTAGGGGCATTATAATTCTTTTGTTTCTTGTTGGAATTACACTCATTCTTCTAATACATTTTTCTTGCCGCAATTATAACATATTCTATTCCTTTTAAACTTGTCCTTAGAATTAGTATTTTCAGAAAACTTTCTTTTTGAACTTGTAATTTGACTCTTATTCTCATTAACAAAATTCACTTTTGAAACAAATTCTAAATCTTTCTTATGAAGATTTCTAGTATCTTTTTATTATTCTCATATGTTTTAAAATTTGATCAATTTTTAAAATTTCAGTAGTATGAAACATTTTCTTTTGATAATCATTCCAACTAGAAGGCAATTTTGCAATAATTGCCCCCACTTGCAATGATTCTAAAATTTCAACACCAAGATCTTTTAATTTTGAAATAATGATGTGAACGTCATGAACTTGTGTATCCAAAATAGAAGAAGAGTCAACAATACAGAATTCAAAATATTTCTTAATAAGAAATTTGTTTGAACCTTAATTTTGTGTAGCATATTTTTGTTCTAAGTCAGCCCAAATTTCCTTTAGAGCTTTGACCGTTGTAAAAAGATCATAAAGACGATCTGAAAGGGTATTGAGAATGTGACCTCTACACACAATCTCATCCTCCTTCCTTTTCTCTCGTCATGCCTTGAGTTCCTCCGAATCTCCAATAGTTGGTGCAGGAATTTCAGGCAGTGTAGGATCCAAAACATAAGTAAATTTTAGTGCAATGAGGAAAAATATCATCTTGTCTTTCCACCGGTTGAAATTTGTTCCGATTCCATCAAGACGATCCAATTTTACAAAATCTTGATTCATCACTTTAAGGGCAAACTCACCACTTGTTTCCGTGATTACTCACAATTAAAACCTTAAGATTGTTTTTTAAAAAATTAAAGGAAATGAAATGGCAAGAATGGAGTAGAATAGTCAACAAGTGTTTTCCTTATAAAATTTGGGAATATCAAAACCTGTAGAATTTGAGGTGTGTATATCACTTTCCTTAAGATTTTAATTGCCCCCACTATACTCAATAGTTTACTTGTGGATGAATATCAATTTACCTCTAGAATACAACAAATTCTTGAATATTTTTAATAGTAAAAATTAGAAATTTTCGCAAAAGCAATATATAAGAAGAGACAGATTTTTAATGACGAATATGTTTTTTTAAAAAAAAATTAGTGGATATAATTCTCTTTTATTGAGATGGAAGATTAGAGGAATCTATTAGAATACACATTTTCAATCCACGGAACACCCTTCTTGAACCAAAAGTTACAACTCATTCCATTTTATCCATTTTTCAATTCCAAATGGACCTAACTGCAGTGGCGCGCATGTGCGCTGAACATTTTTTGCTTCTGCCTTCAGCGCACATGTGCCGCAACAGTATAGCGCATGTGTGCTGAATTTTTATTTTTATTTTAAATTGCTTTAAAACACATACCCATCAATTTTATTTATATCACAAACTACATATTTACATTTTATGGCTTCATCTTGCTAACTCCAAAGGCATCCGGCCTGATTTATCTGCAGGATCCAAAGGCATCTGAGAGAATGAAGAGAAGCTAGTCGGGGGTCAAAAAATCTGCTCCACATCATATCTATGCACAGGAGCAAGAAGCCGCTAGTTTCTCAAAGCATGAAAAAATGGTTGGGATTGTGATATAATTTGGCGGTGAGTGAAAAAGGGCAGGGATTTAGATGGAATTTGGCGGTGAATGAACAAATCTCGTGGGAATTTGAGATAAGATCTGGCATGAAAGGAAGTGAGGAAGGAATTGGCGTGAATGAACAAGAGAAGGCCGATGAGTGCTGACAAATTATTGTTGACTTAAGAGGGTATTACTAGCATTTTGATAAAATATGCTCTGACAATAATTTTGATGTGACAATATCATTTTTTATGGTTATAAATGTTATTTAGTTAATTACTATCTAGATAAATTATTTTATGAAAATAAAAATGTTAAACAATATTTATTTTTATTTCTCATTTATTATTTAATTTCAAAATAATTAATTTATCAATACAATAAAACTCATTTTTTATTTAAATCAAATAAATAAAAAAGAATAATATAAAATTTATACCAATAATAAAATCTGTAATTTCTATTTTGATTCAAATTTTCAAACGCGAATCAAATATTTCTTTAGACTTTTACTATTAGTCTTTCCTTATGATCAATACAAGGTTTTTAAAAATAAAAAAAAAAAATCAGAACGTTTATGGGTACAAGTTAACCGGAACGGTGGAGCTGTGGAAGTAATAAAAGTCATACTACATATTAATTATTGAACATTCGGCAAAAACCTATACTATATCGAAGCTGACTGGGCCTAAGCGTAACTTTACAAGTCAAGTAAACCTTTTTAAGTCTTTCATGTTCGGACTAATGTACTATCTATATATGGCTACACACAATGCACGCGTCATTAAAATAATTCAATGGGAAAATTAAAATTAATGGCTTGATTGTTACGTTAATAGGGAATGACATTAAAAAGTAAAAAATTGCATTTCGTTACCGCAAAGTATATTTATTATAGTAGTTAAGGTTTATATACATACACACCCCATAAAGGTTAATAAATTATTAACATAAAAATTAACAAATAAATATATCTCAATAAGTAAAGGTTAATAAACTATAATCACTAAAAAATAAAAATATGATTATTTTTTATTTTAAAACTAATTAAATATTGAGTTATAATTTATTTATATTTGTTTTTAATAATTTAATATCTAGATTATATAAGTTGTACAATGTAAGATATAAATTATATTTTCTGATTGATTTGCTATGATATTTCAATAGTGAAACTAATCAAATAAAAAAGCAACAATAAAAGTTAAATAATAAACTATTCAAATTAAAAATCTATGTATACAAATAATAATATTAAAGAAAAGAAAGTAGCCAATAGCATGATAGAGTTCAAAGTTATGAAAAAAATAATGAGAAGGAAGAAGGAGAAAATGAAAAATGGCAAAATAAGGAACAAATTAACAAAAGGAAAGGGCAGTTAAAGATATATAGCAAGAGTAATTGTATTCAAATATATTTAAAAGGGGTTAAATGCCTGTGAAAAGAAGTATAAAGGGGTAAAGTGCAACATTAAGTAAAGTTGATGAGGTTTAGTGCATTTAACCCAACAAAATGTATACACACTTCTTTACAGCTAGGAATGTTCAAAAGTCAGTCAAGTCGAACTGTCGAGTCGAGTCAAGTCGAAAAAAAAAATTGACTTGACTTGTTCGACTTCGACTCGACTTTGGCTCGAAATCAAATTAATTAAGCGACTTCTCGACTCGACTTTAACTTTAACTTTCAAGTCAAAATACCGGTCACATATCGATTTACATATTGACCGACTTGACTAGTTTACCGGTCGAACAAATCGTTCGACAAAATATCGATTTACAGATTGACCGATTTGACTAGTTTACCGGTCGAACAAGTCGTTCGACTTTGTCGGGCAAATAAAGTTACTCAAAGTCTAACACAATATATATATATATACACACGCAAGTACACACACACACACATATATATATATGAGGATCTACAATTATAATAATATATTAATATATTTGTGTACATATATTTTAGCCATAATATTCTTAATTTTTAATAATTAAATACGTTAATAACTAATAATATTTTTAATACGTAAATATCTTTTCTTTGTATAATTATTAGTGTTATGTACAATTTATGTAGTTAAACATTAACATAAGTATAAAATTTATTAATGTAACACTTTTGTTTCAATAACTAATTAAATGAATTATTAATTTCCTTTTAGTACATATAGATACTACAATTAAGTAATTATATATATTTAAATATTTATTGAAATATCTATATATAATATATCTATGCATACATGTTTTTATGTTTATATATTAAAATTTGTATGACTTATAATTATAATAAAAATATGTTTTACATAACGTCAAATTTATATACTTATAAAGTTATACTGCATAATTTTTTATTAGTATAACATTTTTAGTATCAACAAGTATATTAATTGCATTATTAAGTTACTATTAGTATAGATAGAATTAGGTGATCATATATATTCCTATATACTTATAGGATATAACTAAATAGGAGTTGGTGATTAAATAAAAAATTTCTATATGAATTGATTTTGGTAAGTGGATCGAATTTGTGACTTTATAAATCAATTTTAATATCTATATATAATATATATACTAATACACATTTGTATATTAAAATTTGTAATTTATGTGTGTGTATGTGTGTGTGTGTGTATATATATATATATATATATATATATATTATTTCTGTTATGTAATAGTTTGAATTTGTAGAATGATATGAAATATGTAGGATCATGTATTAAGTTTTGGAATTAAAATATGGAATGGAACAAGATTAAATATTCGACTTATTTGATTTGTTCGATTTACCGATCGAACAAATAGAATTTAAACGATTCTATTTTAATCGACTTTGGGTTTATATAACTGTTGATTTTGACTTTAAAATTTTTAAGTCGAAAGTCAAATAAGTTAAATCGAACAAATTGAAAATTGGTCGAATGAACACCCCTATTTACAGCAACTGAGGGCATTGTGCAATGCTAATAGCTGCCCACCAAACTAAACCAAAATTCTGCACAGCAGCTAAAAACCATTAAAGATCACAACTAAATTGCACCTATTTGGTCTTTATTGTCTCAAAAATCCATGTGAGCTCAGATATTTATTTGTATTAAGTGAGTGTTTGTGCATGTAAATTGGAAATTTTTGCAACATAGATTAACAAATGGATTCATTTTAATAGCAAATAATTGTTTAAAAACAGATATTATAGAGAAATCGGATGACAACAACATTTTGTAAATGTTGGCAAATGGGATTTTTGTAAAATAATGGAAGTATAACGAGAAATACCAGGGGATGAAAGAGGAAAAGTAACCTGAAAATTTTACTGTTTGAAAAAGCTATAATATTGGAAGAATTGAAAGGGAAAAGACCTTCTTTCCGAATCCTTTTTATTTTTATTTTTCCTTTTTTGAAGGTTTTGAGTTTTAACTTTTTCTTTTTTCCTTTTTGGCGGAGACCCTTAAAGGGGTCTACCCAAGAATTTACAGCAATCCAGTATTGGTCTCCTAAATAAGAGTTCATGCTAAAGGGGTTAATTAGTTCTGAGTTTGTAATATACAATTCGAATTTGCTCAAAACATATCTGTAATAAGTAATACATCCAATTATAAATTTTAATATCAATTCGAAGTTGCAATCCACATCTCACATTTGATAATAAGAAATTAATGCATATTTGGTGAGAGAGGGAAAAAAAAAAGAATACACGTATCTTGACATAAATTGGCTTTATATATTAAATCTCTCATAAAATTCACATTATTAAAGAATATCATGTGAGCCATTGACTTGCTCCTCTCCATCTCGTTCTTTTCTGTCAATTAACTGGGGCAAAATATATATGTGACGTCTTCCATTAACGTGCACAATAGACTAAGAATTGGAATAACTTGTTAGATACGTTTAATCTTTATCTTTCTAACGTATGATACTTATAATAGGTTTTTGCAGACTATATTCAACTATTCTCTTTTATCCAATAAACAAATTTCATATTTTCAAAAAAAAAAAAAAAATCAAATTGGCCTTGTTGACACATCTAATTAGATTAATTCTAGTAAGGCAAAGACAAATCCTTCATGGGGTTATTCGCTTATTTTCTTGATATTTGATTCTTTCAAGCCACCTCTTAACTTCTAGATAGTAGAATCATGTGTGATTACCGACAGAGAAATAGCATGATTGGGAGGATGAGGAGCATCAACAAATGGGGAGCGACAACAGAAGAGGAAGACGATGATGATAAAAAGGGAAGAAGACTCGTAAGTTATAAGGAAACTTTCGGGGTTTGAGATAGAACTAAGAAGTTAAAAGCTTCACAAAATAATTACTCGGCTTTAACAGGTTACCCATCTTCATTAATGAAATGGCACAATTAAGTAGTGAGCCGTTTGGTGTAAAGTGAGTTTTCATCAACAATGTAAGAAAAATTTACGGTAATCTTATTAGATGATACCATAATTATTATGCTTGCCCCAATGTATTAAATTTGGATAATTTTAGAGGCAACTGGCCTTTTCATAGGCATCATCAACATATATTTTGAAGATAGTGGCTGATGCTAAATTAATTGAAAAACTTGACACTTCGAGAAGTTAATGTAATTATGTTTAATTTGTCTCGGTCAAATTATTTATACCTATTGAAATGAAGATGCATTCAATTTTGTCCTAAATACTCTATTCGTCCGATAAAAAGTGCATGTTTATTATTTTATTTGTCTCAAAATATTTATCATTTTTAATAAGTCAAATCATAATTATTACTTTTTTTTATTCTTATTCTTTATTTTTTTGTGAACAACTATCACACACCATTTAAATTTTTAAGTTTGAAGGGTAAAATTAAAAAGATTTAAAGAACTATCACTATCAAAACACTATGAATTGTATTAAAAAATTTGATTCTCAAAAAATGTCAAAAATTATTAGAAAGAGAGGGAGTAATACATGTATCATCACAACAAACATTAATCAATAGGAATCAATAATGTTTACAATTTCTATAAGTAACTACAAATAAAATTGAAACAATTTTTAGATTATCTATTTGGAAAACTATTATTTTTTAAATATTATTTGGAATATGAATAAATATTGTAATAATTTTTTATAGGACATATACAAGATTAAAAGTTGGTTGAAAAATTTAACGTGTATGAAATGATTACAAAATATTATTTTAAAAAAAAGAAAACGAGCCTAACATTCCTTTACATTTCATAGTTACATTCCACATTTGTGTATTTTTTTTTTTTTGTCATCACATTTAAAACGATGCATTTTTCATTCCTTATAAATTCAAAACGTATCATTTTTGATATTTCGACACAATTACAAATATATTATTTTAGACCGAAATACTCACTTGTGTATAACATATTACATGAATATTTTTCAAAGGTGAAATTGACAAGACACTAATTCTAAACAATAAATGACATTACCTAAATTCTCATCCATCGCTTCTCCTTCACAATCCCTTATTTGAATGGTCCCAACCTTTTACACATTTTTTTTGAGATAATTTAGCGTTTAGACTTGTGTGTTGCCATTTTTTTTATAAAAATGTGATATGTGATACACATGTAAATATAACATTTGAGAATATGTCAAAAATTATATCAGGGACTAACACAGTACGTTTTGAATTTGTGAGGAGAAAAATGCATCATTTCTCACATAAGATACATTTTTCCTTTGGGAAATTATGAATAATTTGTGTCATCCAAACAGAGCAAATCTTTCCTATTTAAATTCTCCTCATTCACCCGCAAACTTAATTGAAATCTTCTTTTTAGAGAAGAAAATGGAGAGTGCAACTGCAAACCATGCGATAAGCACTCCCAAAAGTATCAACCACTTTAGCCATTGTCATCAGTTAGAACTATCGCAAAAGCACTGTGGTCGCCGCCGTCCAATCTCAACAACAACAAGGTCTAACAATAATACCTCCAAAAACCCATTGTTCATGTTGCAGATTTCGACCTTATGGACAAATATACATTTGTAGGCCATGCAATAACTTCTTTCTCCATTTAAGTTGCTCTAAATTCCCACATGTCATCACCCACCCCGCCCACGGCAACCACACCCTCACCCTCCTCCCTGTTTCCGGCTATCGCGGTGGCGTATTCGGCTGCAACGCCTGCTACAGATATGGGGATAGTTTCAACTACCATTGCAGCATCTGTAAGTTCGACCTTCATCCTATATGTGCTCATAAGCCCTCGAACTTCACCCACCAATTCCATTCTTGCCCTCTGAAACTCATCTTCAAGGATCCTCATAATTCCAGATTTTTGTGTGATATTTGCCGTGATTCCATTGAGTCCAATGAATGGCGTTATAGGTGTAATGCTTGTAATTTCGACGTTCATTTGCACTGCACCGCGGCTTAGTCCGGTACAAGGGATGGTTCACGGCGGCAAAACTAGTCAATTTGTGCAGATGCAAGCGAATACGAATAGTGTGGTGAAAGGTGATGGTCAGAATAATGGTGGTGTTACAGTTAGCCGTAGTAATCAACAAAAGCAGATGGGTGGTGGTGCTGGTGCAGTCCAATCTCAGCGTTCAAATGCTTTGGCGAATGCTGCGGTTCGTGGTTTAGTTCAAGGTGGTGCACAACAGGTTGCACACATGGCGGTGCAAGGTCTGATTGGCGGCACTACGAACCCAAACGGCGACGGTGATGGAATTAATATAGTGGAACTCGTCGGCGACCTTTTTCTCAATTAGACTGTTTAATCGTTGGGAAGTTCTATACAATAGCCGTTTGTTGGTTTTAAAAGTTCTTATTAAAGCATATAATGTAGTATATTTATCGTGTTTATCAATGTTATGTTTTGTTATTCAAAAACATAAAAATAAAACATGTTTGGTTTAAAATTTAATTCATGAGATCCTTTTATTTATAACCCACAAGCCCAAATTAAACCGATGAATGAATTAATTTGTGTTGAAAAACTATTTTCATTGCCTAATTCATAGCTGGATACAAGAATAATTGGAAAAATAAAAAATAAAAAAAATTGTTTGTCTAATTATCAGAGAGCAAATGACACCAATAGTTACTCCAATTTTTCACTCTTAATTGCTACTCATAATTTGAAATATGAAAAATTTACTTCGTAAGAATTAAACTTTTAATTGACAAAGTCAGAATTAAGAAACAATTAAACACACTATTGATTCTATGAATGGATAATTAAAATATTATTTAATTAACCAATCAAAAGAGTCAAGAAAATAATATTTAATTAATTGAATGGGATTTGAAACAACTAAAGCCGCACTGCCTCTTGAAACAATCAAAACGAAGTAGCGACTACTGTTATGATCAATTGATTTGGCAATTATCAAAAACACGTCAAAGGAAGGAAGGCCGCCCACCAAAACTTTGGTTAATAGAGAAGAGAAGCAAACTCAATTAAGCGTAAGAAGAAATAAAGGTTGGGAGGCTAAAATAATTTTATTAATCAAACTTTTTAATGCATATTTCCTCAACTAAGACAATTAACTATTAAGATCTTTCAATAAGTATAAATTAAATTAAATTTTTAATAGATTCAGCTATTAATTTTCTGAACTAATATTAATAACAAATACTAAAATTAATTATAACAGAAATTTTTAATTTTATTTGGATTTGATTTATATGTCAACATTGCCTCATTTAAACTAAGTTTCTATGAAATCCGGTCCAACACTACCACGATCTACAATTTCATACAAATTTCTATCACTGTACGGACCGTATAGGGCCCTAACTGATAGTTGGTCTTCAACTTCATCTTCGCATGAGGTAATGGACAAAACTTATGCTTTGCATACAATTTGCTAGCTAATTTTTCATGATTAAAGAATTGTTCCATATTTTTTTTCTCACACTATGATCATTTACAAAATTTAGAACTCAAAGACCATAATATTTTATTTTTTTTTTTGACAATTTGAACCACCAAAATTTTCAATAATACTACCACCAACAAACTTTTTAGTACCACAATTTTGACGTAGTCGATCCATTCCAACATGTCTGAACAACAATTTCTAAATCACCTTTCTCTTTCCATAGTTCATCGATACCAATAAAATCAATATCAACCCCCACATTATTTTTCTCAACAGTATTTTCCATAATACTAATGGCGCTTTCTTCAAAATTTTTTCTTTTTTTCCAATTAAATCACAAATTTCTATCTCTTTCTCATCCAATTCAATAATATTCTCTTTTTTATGGACAAATTCCTTATCGTCATTCAATTTCACAATTTTTTCTTTTCCACGAATAAAGTTATCATCTTCAATCATCCTAAATAATAAATGTAAATCAAAATTTTTAACATCATAAAAATTTTCACAAATTATGCCATCATCAACTTATGTATCGTTTTTAAAATCAACTTTTCATTCCAACTGTGATAGCAAATTTCGATTTTCAATGACAATCACATTTGTAAACATTAAAATATAGCAAAGATCTTACTAAAAAAATTTAGGTGATTGAGCATTAACAATAAACTTTTTGAAAAATTTTCTAACCATTGATTTGCATATAATTTTGAAAAATAATATTGCCTTCTTTTTTTTGAATTTTTTTAGGTAAAGGGTTGGATATTTTTAATTCTTTGACATCTGTTAAACTTCATCTTTTCAAATATTCTTCCATTATATCAGCCTATTCAAATCTTTCATCACTACAAATAAATGTGTGTAAAATTCCAAAATTTTCGCCATTAACAAATTTTACATCCATTATGGCAATTAAAAAAAAAATATTTATGTATCTTAAGAAAAATTTCTTTTCTTCGTTCTTAAATTTCTTGATCTCCTTGGTTTGTGCCTCACTTAAACTCCACAAACAACTAAAAATTTGGCATGAATTTTTTTTTTAAATTTTTTATCACTATTCAACAACAACAATTTGAGTGTCATGACCTTTTTTCCTATTATTGTAACAACAACATTTTGACACGATTTTTTTTTTAATCACTCTTGCTAGCACAAAAAACAAGTAGCGGAAGATAAATATACTCAATACATATGAAAATATATGGGAGAAGAAGAGAATTACATAATAACGTACATTAGACTCTCATATTAAGATCCAAGAAATCCAATTATATTGGTAATAAAAACTCTAAACATAATCCTATTAGGAAACTAAATTCCTTAAAAAAACTAAATTACCAAAACCCAACAATAACACATTTCCTGATTGATAACAAGTTTGGTTTAATAATGCCAACAATGCCTCCCTTAAACCAAACTTTTCATATTATTAAAAACAACTGTGTCTTTTGATTTCTATGTTAGCTATCCCAAAATCTTTTATACCAAAGATCTTGAAAAATATCTATAAACAATGTTCACTAATTTAATTATAGTTAGTTAATAAGGAAACAACAATATAGAGAATAAGCTAAATTCCCACAAATCTTCGAGAATGGTCTTTACTTAAAATAATTTTTATCTAATGTATTCAAAACGGTTGCAGTTAATAAAACTCAAAACTTTATGCACCTTACATTAAAATAAAAAGTACAACTTTATAGGCTCTTTAGCATCTCATATAAAGTAGAACCATAAATGGTGTTATTATCAAAATACCTTCTAAATAAAGCTTGTACTTAACATGAATAAATCCAAACACCAAATGTTTAAAATTAAATTTCTTTAAATCTAGATCTTATGGTAGGATTTTGAAATAACTTTACTTGATATTCTTAACATGTACATTGATATTACACAATGTTCCGATCTCAATAGATTTAGATAAATATTCCTTTAAATGTGTTCTCAAATATTATAAATTTTATTATAAGAGTGACAAAAACTTTTACTACTTAAAATAGGTGACAAATTCCAAAAATATTAGTATGCATTAAAATCAGAAAAAAAAAATCATTTAACACTTCAAATTTCATGTTTTAAAACTTGCTATTAGTATCCATTTCAATTAATACAAGAATAAAACATTGAAATTCCAAAATTAAGAATTATATCATTCTTTGTTAATCCGTAAACAAGTTTCTCACAGTAAAATACAATTCAAAAATGGTATAAAAGTTACTTTTAAAACAAGGAAACAACATTTCAAGAAAAAAAAAAAAAATTAGTTTAGTGCAATTTTCATGAATAAACAAGTCACCTCTCTACTTCACTTTCATTTGTTGACGAATCTCTTAATAAAAACAATGACAAGAACTAGTGTTCTACCATTAATGTTGTCATATTATCATCACCATATAAACATCAAACATTGCCTTTTTTTTAATGCCAAGTTTAGAACTCATGAATATTAGCTTCGTTTGATAATCGTGAAAGTATACTTATGATTTTCTCCTTTATTCATATGCAACTAAAGTGTAATATTCAAACTCTCTTTTATATTGAGTTTTCTTTCATATCCTCTATAAGACAGACACCAACATGTTTGTTAACATACTCAAAATTTTCCTTTTAGACACACATTCAAATTACAGAAAGAAGATGAAAGGCTATTTTATGACATATTAAACAAAAGAATAACCATAAAATGTACTTAATATAATCAAGGAGATGGTATTAAAACTAGCATTTTTTAAATAAATGCTCTAACTCTAATGACCCCAACAATTATCCATGTTACTTGATTTTTCGTAAGAATCCTAATTTCAATAATTTCTTAAATTTTTTAAATTACTTTCTTTGGAGTTTAAAAATATTATATAATATTATGAATTAACACAACACTCTGAAAAATCTTATTAGGGAGAATAATATGGGGAAGTTAAACAAAGAAACCCAATATAACTTTGACGTAAAAGTTATAATCATACCCACATATTAGATTATCTTTATTTCCTTTGGAATAAATATGAGATAACAATATTCGTTTACCCATAAGCCTAACATATCTTCCCTATTCATGCGTATACCCTCACATTGAAATCAAACTTTTTTCCTAAATCAAAAATAGACTTATTTATAACTGTAATGATCAACTTTTATTATTATCTCATTTTACAATGAGACTTTTATTTATCAATATGTAGATAGGGTTTAAGGCACTTAAAATCAAGTACAGATATATTAAAGTGAGACATGTTACATGTTAACTCAAAATTATGTTTCCATCTCAAAAGATATTATTGCCACCAAATCCTTGATAAATAGAGATTGTTCACAAAAATATTGCAAACTTTAAAACAATTATATGCCGAATATATAGTCAAACAACACGTGCAATACAGTAAACAATCAATGATAATAATTCCATGAGAGTTTAAACTGTATAACTGTATAACTAAATATTTACCTTTGTGCAGAATAAATAGCACACAATATCAACTCCACACAAGTAATTAGTGAAACAACTTTATAAGAATTTATCACGTCCGAGCAGATAAAAAATGTCTAGAATTATAAAATAAACCCTTACTGATCACTCAATCTTTTTAAAAATTAACATATAAATAATTACTACTTTCGGGCAAGAAACTATGTTATAATAATTTCAAAAGAAAAACATCACAAGATATTTATTAAATAAATTTATGAATTATTATAACGACCACTTCAATGCACCAATTGTAATAATCCAATAAATTATTTAACTAAGATAACATATTTTATGCCATCAATATTTTGTGATATGAACTTAACCCTTTCAAAATTAGTATGCACAATTGTCACCTTCGGATAGACAACTATACATTATAATCTCTAAAAATAAATATCTTAGATTTCTTATCAAATAATATTTTTTAATGAACTATTACAATGACCACTTTACTAGTACCAATTATAATAACTATTAAATGATTCAATTGAGATGAAGGACTTTTATGTCGAGAATATGACATTAAATTTAAATAAGACATTAACAAACTAATCTATTATGAAAACATTAAATGCCAAACATTTTTAATCTACTCAACTGTATCTTTACAACTTCAAAAAACTGATCATATTAGAGAAATACAACACCCTTTAGTAATAAATCAACCAAAGCAGGTACAATTATATTAAAGACTCATACAACATGAAACATCTTTAACTCTAGATAAACCAAATTACGGTTGGTATAGACGTTAAGAAGGTTTACATCTCAGAATCTTTATTAAACAATTTATGAATCACTAAAAAAAATTATTTAACTGAGACGAACTTTATACCCATAAATTCTTTAATACCTTTAACAACATGCAATTTAAGAAACCTAAGGTTGTTTAGGGGATCATATGCATGGTCATTTACAACCCCACTTAAACCTTGTAATTACATAATTACTCAATAATTACACAATAGACTACTTTATAGTGTCTAATCATTATTTGGGCAAAAATATAATCTAGAAACCGTGCCTTTGCTCCAAATATGTCACGTAACCGAATAACCAAAAGCAACTTGAGGTTACAATAACCACTAGACAAGAAAAGGGGGAAAAAAAAAATTCTTGGCATTCCTTATTTTGAGATGTCTCCAAATCAGTTTCTTAAGCAAAATTGCACATAATAGAACTATCGTGCCAAGACATCACTGATCCTATAATAATTGCATTCTTGGTAATCAATTAATTTCGTTTAGAGGTGAAAACCACCAACTTCTTAAGGTTTTGAAAGGTGATTTCAAACCACAAGAAAATTTAGTTACATTGCCCTGAAAATATAAGAAAGTTGAACTAACCCATCATCATGTGGATTGAGCCAAAATTTATCCGAGATGTGCAAAACATTGGAAAATTAATTAAACTTGGGACATCTAGATGTATCAAGATTCCAATAAGTTTCAAGTTTCTTAATGTAAAATTTCTCATCATGAAAAGGAAGCAAAACAGTTGGAACCTCATAACTTCTTATTCTTTATCCTTTATGTCCACGAATTCGTTAATCTCTGGAAAATAAACATGCAAATACAAAAACTCTTTCATCACGGGAATAAAGAAAGTTTGAACTTTCGAACCCTATGAACTTCAATCTTAATTGAATCTTAATAGAAAGAGTAAATTTAAGGCCATGCCAACCGTATTATCAATTTTGTAACTGATCAATCCAAAATACGTGACAAACTATCGAAGACTTGATAAGAGAAAATAAATTATACTCTCTCTATTCCATTTTATATATCACTTTTTATATTTTGATTTGTCTCAAATTATTTGTCATTAATTAATATGTCAAAATTTTAAAGGTCTTACTTATTTTATATTTCATACAAATTTTAAATACAGATGTGTATAAATTCATGTTTCAATATTAATTGCTCTTACAAGTAATTTCAAAACTTAAAACTCCAAAATCAACTAAAAAATTTTATATTTTAATTAAAAGATAATTATATAAAAAATATTTTATTAATAAGTTAAATACTAATTTTTCATAAATTATATATAAATTTGATCATTCAAAATAAAATGAAACAAAAGGAATAACACAATAAATCTCCAAACTCATGTCCCTATCTGTTTCAGTCTATTTTGTATTCTCTTCTTACTGGTCCAAAGTATTTGAATAGCAACAGAACTTTGACTAAGAATGAAAAAGGAAACATGGCACTGATTTTATAATCAATTAATCATGACTAAGAAGTTGTGGTGGGCTATTGTGTTTTAATGAGATAGAAGAATAAGAATATATTTCTCCAAACAACATGATCACCTAGTTGGCAACTTGGCAATAGTTTTGAGACTGCATACAAAACTTGGAATTCACCGAGCGAATTATTATTGTTTTTAAGCCAACAATATAAATGGAAAAACCCAACGCCAATCTCTTCTTTAAAGCACAAATAATTTACAAAGGGAAAAACAGTAACATGGCGACAGCAGTATAAATCTGATATCAGTGGCTTTAATATCACTGTAGAATTTGAGCGAATTAATATCAAATATTTATATACGATTATAAAATAAAATTACATATCATTCACCGTAATAATTAATATTTGAAATTGTATACGAAGATTGCAATCGATACGTTAATGTTCACTATGTCTTGATTAAGCATTTTCTCTCCAAGTTGTTGTAGGGCAAATCAACCCTAACATCTTATATACAATGTAGTATTATAGACGGGAGAGAGACCAAAGCCAATTAAATTTAAAAAACAGAGTTACAATATATTTATCACATCAAATAAATAATTGAGATAGAACTAGATCCAAATAAATAAATAATAAAAACATAAATTTTACAAATTTTTATTTAAACCGTTTTTATAAAATAAAAATTAATTAATAATAATCTAAATAAAAATAATTCCAACACATAAGTGCCTACATAAGAATTGCGGGGATCTACTGTTCGGCACATAATTTAATTGCATCTGTCATTTGTTTTTTCTTCTATCTTCTTATTAGTTTAAGTTAGTAGTTAGTACTACATAATACTACTATTGTTTTTTGTGTATATGGACCGTAAGGTTAGTAATGCGTTGGGTGCTACTTCTGCCACCAACCGACGTGTGTTGCATCACATTCTACTGCACCACATCTCTCGAAAACTGCCGAGTAGGCACGCTAGAAATAATTGTCAAAAAATAATTGATTACAAGAAATTAAAGATTGTACAGTATTGTTGGGACAAATGATCTTAGCATTCAATGAATAAATGTCAAATATGAAAGATTATAAAACGAGTAGGAAGGTTTATCAGGAATTCACTTACTCAACCCATCATATATAATGCTAAAAAAATAAATCTTAATTGACAGAAGTAGATACTACTTTTATGAAAATAAATAAGAACAACCTAATGATATATTACATTGAGAATGGTTCTAAACTACTACTATGGACTCCTTGTGATGCTTGAGACCATCTGTTGACTGGCCATTGTTGGACGTGGGCACAGAGGCACTACTACACGAGTCATGTTAGTCAAGAGGCATACTGGCTATGGACCCGTGACACCTGGGGAGGGGAGTATCAACCTATCCTACATTTCCTACTCATAAACTTTTATTTTGAAGAGAAAAGAAAAAAATATATGGTACGTGTTAATAATATTACCGTATGAAGTTTATGTGCTAATCGAAAGCTGACTCGGCCAAACTTCATAAGTCAAGTCAATTAATATAAGAAGGTGTTTGGTTTATAAGTTGAGGGAAAAGAATGAAAATCAAGGTTAATGATACTACAGACATTGTTTGGTTAATCACTATGAGAATCAATCTATAAGAATGAAAATGTTAGAAAATATCTATTTTCATTCTCTATTTGTGATTTGAATTTCAAAATGAATAACCTATCAATATAATAAAACTCGTTTCTCGTTCAAACTAAATAAATAAGGAAGAGTGACATAAACCCCATACCAATAATAAGGTTTATAATTTTTATTTCAATTTCGATTGACGAATGCAAACGAACACCTCCTTAAACTTTAACTATTAGTCTTTCCTTTATGATCAATACAAGTTATATATATATATCAGAACGTTTATCAGTACAAGTTAACCAGAACGGTGGAGCTGTGGAAGTAATAAAAGTCATACTACATAAACCCCATACCAATGTCTAATAATAAGGTTTATAATTTTTATTTCAATTTCGATTCACGAATGCAAACGAACACCTCCTTAAACTTTAACTATTAGTCTTTCCTTTATGATCAATACAATTTATAAAAGTCATACTACATAAACCCCATACCAATAATAAGGTTTATAATTTTTATTTCAATTTCGATTCACGAATGCAAATAAACACCTCCTTAAACTTTAACTATTAGTCTTTCATTTATGATCAATACAAGTTATATATATATATATCAGAACGTTTATCAGTACAAGTTAATCAGAACGGTGGGATTGTGGAAGTAATAAAAGTCATACTACATATTAATTATTAAACACTCGGCAAAAACCTGTGCAACATGGAAGCTGACTCGGCCCAACGTCACAAGTCAATTAAACCCTTTTTATGTCTTTCTATCTGTTACTACTCTCTATGTATGGTTACACTCCATGCATGCGTGATTAAAAAAAAATAATCATATATTGGTTTGATTGTTACGTTAACCGGAAATGATATTAAAAAGTAAGAAATTTAGACTTGACCCAAACACCTATTATGTTTGAATACTTTGTGTGCAAACAAAATATGGTTCAATGCACTAAAACCCCTCCAACTATGCACTCAGTTGCATTTTATCCCATCGAATTAAATATTTTTATAAACAATTAACTCATTGGTTAATATATTTCGACAAAAGTATCCTTACTATTTAACTTATTTTATTTTTTACTTTTTTGTTTGCCATTTTTTCCCTTTTTTCTTTTCTTCTTATTCCTTTTCTATTATTTTCTTTTTTCTCTATGGGCTAGCTAACTTTTTTTTTTTCCTTTGGTATAATCATTTGTAGCTTTGACACGTTCTTTTATTACATTTTGGTTTGTTTATTCATTCATTTTTATTCTTCATATCTCAAAGTCTATATGGTAAAAGAAAATACATGTTACCCACTTGCAAAGTATTTTTATTTTAAATCACCTTTCTTACTGTCTCTTAGTGACTTAACCCATGACTACTAGGTGTCATAAGGGAAGTGTCTTTCTACCAAAGTTGTACTTAGTTGTTGCAAAGTATATTTACCATTGTAGTTAAGTTATTTACGCGTGTGTGTCTATGTGTGTGTCTATATATATATATGTGTGTATATATATATATATACACACACACACCATAAAGCTTAATAAATTATTAACATAAAAAAATAACAAATAAATGGATCTCAATAAAATAAAGGTTAATAAACTATAATCACTAAAAAAATAAAATTATGATTATTTTTTATTTTAAAACTAATTAAATATTGAGTTATAATTTATTTATATTTGTTTTTAATAATTTAATATCTAGATTATATATTTTGTACAATAGAAGATATAATTATATTTCGTTATGAGATTGATCTGCCATGATATTTCAATAGTGAAACTAATCAAATAAACAAACTACAATAAAGTTAGATAATAAGCTATTGAAAATTTAAAAAATCTATGTATACAAATAATAACAGTAAAGAAGAGAATGTATGCTAATAGCATGATAGAGTAGAGAGTGAAAAAAAAATGAAAAGGAAGAAAGAAAATGAAAAATGGCAAAATAAGGAACAAATTGACAAAAGTAAAAAGTAATTAAAGATATATAACAAGGTTAAATGTGTTCAAATATATTTAAAAGGGGTTTAATGGTTATGAAAAGAAGTACAAAAGGGTAAAATGTAACATAAGGTAAAGTTGAAGGGGTTAGTGCACCTACAAAATGTAAACACACTTCTTTACAGTAACAGGGGCATTGTGCAATGCTATAGCTACCCCCAAACTAAACCAAAATTCTGGGCAACACCTAAAAACCATTAAAGGTCACAACTAAATTGTAGTTGTTTGGTCTTTATTTTAGAGCATGTTCTATAAATATTGAACAATGCTTAATTTTAAAATTGTTTATTCTACTATAAATTTTTTATTACATAAAAAGTTAGGACAACAACTATATCATCTAACTATGTATAAAGTACCAGGCAAAATATTTTAATGTAGAGATGACAAAATTAATAGACTTCCTTATTTGTCCTCATGTCTACAACAAGCTTTTATTTCTTTAGAGACACAATAGTAATTTTTATACATTTTCTCCAAAAAAAAAAAAAAAAAGTGGTATATTAACTACCTACAAGTCCTATTGGCACACTTTACGTGTGTGCATAATTGTAGGAAAAACATAAAAATGAATTTAAATTAAAAAAAATGGGAAGTTATTAATTGAAGAAGAGTTGTAGACGTTATGGGCGTGAGTTAGTTTTTTTTTTTTTCCTTTCAAATTTACACAAAAAATACATATTACACTAAAAAAGGCTCTTCTATTATATAAAGTAGCATCGTAATAATAAAATAATAATAATTGTATAAAATATGATAATTACATACGTTGTCACTTATATTATTAAAATAGTAACAACTAGACAGTTATTGGCACACTTTATATGTGTGCACAATTGTAAGAAAAGCATAAAAACAAAACAAACAAACAAACTAAACTTTAATCTCATTAAGTAGGGTCGGCTGCATGAAGAAAAGCATTAAAAAATAAATTTAATTTTTTTAAGGAAAAAATAAATTTAAACTAAATAGAGAGTTATGAGAAATTATTACATTGAAAAAGGAGCTATGGAAGTTAGGAGCATCAGTTAGTTTTTTATTTTTTTAAGAAAATTACACCAAAAATATATATTACATAAAAAAAAAAGACTATTCTATTATATAAAGTAGTAATTTTTTAAAAAAAAAATTGTACCAAAAATATATATTACACCAATATATTAAATTTGGATAATTTTAGAGGCAACTAGCCTTTTATAGGCATCATAGACATATATTTTGAAGGGAGTGGTTGATGCTAAATTAATTAATAAACTTGATCCTTCGAGAAGTTAAATTAATTAAGTTTATTTGTCTCGGTCAAATTATTTATACCTATTAAAATGAAGATGCATTCAATTTTGTCTTAAATGTTTCTTTCATCCTATTAAAAGTGTCATATTTATCATTTTATTTGTCTCAGAATTTTTATTATATTTAAAAAGTCAAATCATAATCATTACTCATTTTTCACTTTTATCCTTTATCTTTTTATGGACAGCTATCACACACTAGTCAAATTTTAAAGTATGAAAGGTAAAATTGAAAATATTTAAATAACTATCATTATCAACACACTATTATTAAATGTTAGATTCTCGAAAAATGTCAAAATTATTGGACAAAGAGGGAGTATTACATTTATTATCACAACAAATATTAGTCAATAGGAATAAATAATATTTACAATTTCTATAAGTAACTGCAAATAGAATTGTAACAATTTCTAGATAGTCTATTTTAACAACTATTATTTTTAAAATATTATTCGGAATATGGATAAACATTGTAGTTATTTTTTATAGGATATACACGAGATTTAAAGGTGGTTGAAAAAGTAACGTATATGAAATGATTACAAAATATTATTTAAAAAAGAAAAAAATGAGCCTAATATTCCTTTACATTTTACATTTGTATTTTTTTAGATGTGGTCATCATATTTAAAATAATGCATTTTTATCCTTTATAAATTCAAAACGTTTCATTTCGATTACTCGGTACAATAACAAACATATTTTAAATTGAAATATTTATGTGTACATATTGCATTTTTCAGAAATAAAATTGACAAGACACTAATTCTAAACAATAAATGACATTACCTAAATTCTCTTCCATCCACCACCACCACCCCATTCCCCTGCTTCCCCTTCGCCACTCCTATTGAGCACCCCCAAATTTCATTTTTTTTTTTTTTTGGATAATTTAGTGTTTAGACTTGTGTGCTGCCAATTTTTGTCACTAAAAAATGTAATATATGATACACATGGAACTATAACATGATTGAATATATCAAAATTTGTGTTAACAAGTACGTTTTAAATTTGTCACTCAGTTAGACTGTTTAATTGTTGGGGAGTTCTATACAGTACAGTACTAGAGCCTTTTCGTTGGTTTTATAAGCTCTTATTAAAGCATATTATGTTAGGATGTGTATATGACGTTGGTTTATGGATATGAGGGGAAAGAATGAAAATTAATGATATTTATAAATATTGTTTAGTTAATCACTATGGGAATGAAGGTATTAGAAAATATCCACTCTCATTCTTCACTTGTGACATAGGTTCAAATTTATAAACTTATCTACATATTGAAAGTCATTCCTTATTCAAATCAAACAAGTAAAAGAGAATAACATAAACTCATATAATTGCCATTCTGATTCTGATTCCGATTCCGATTTCGATTCCCAACTGGCAACCATGCACCTCCTTAGTATATTTACTTTGTTTATTAATGTTATGTTTTGTTATTCAAAAACATAAAAATACAACATGTTTGGTTTTGATGTTCAAAAATATTTAGTTCCATGGATCTTTTTATTTATAACCACAAGCCCGAATTAAAACGATGAATTAATTTGTGTTGAAAAACTGTTTTCATTGCCTCATTCATAGCTGGATACAAGAATAATAGGAAAAAAAAAAAAAATCAGTGTCATGTGTAAGAATTATCAAAGAGCAAATGACACAAATAGTTCTCCAATTTTTCACTCTTAATTGATACTTATAATTTGAAGCATAAAAAACCCATGCAGCGAAATAAATAAATGATACTATTTTGTAGGAGTCAAAAATAAATTTTAATTAACAAGTCAAGAATTAAAAAGCAACCGGACACACTATTGATTTTATGAATGGACTATAAAAATGTTATTTAATTAACCAATCAAGAGAGACAAGAAAATAGTATCTAATTAATTGAATGGGATTTGAATCAACTAAAGCCGCAAGGCACTACCACTTGAAACAACCAAAACGAAGTAGCAATTACTGTTATGATCGATTGATTTGGCAAATATCAAAAACACATCAAAGGAAGAATGCTAACGTTATTAACACCCACCAAAACTTTGGTTAATAGAGAAGAGAGGCAAACTATATTAAGCGTAAATTTCCTCAACCAAGACAATTAACTACTAATTAAACAGGCACAAACTAAATGCCTGTTTTAACATAATGATTCAACTAGAGACATTTTCTAAACCAACATTAATAACAAATTCTAAAATTAATTATATTAAAATTTCTAAATTTTATTTGGATTTGGTTTATATGCCAACATTGCTTTCTTTAAACCAATCCTCCACGAAATCCACACGACCACAAGATACAATTTTAGTACAAATTTCGGTCGCTGTACAAACCATATACAACCCTAACTGTTGTCTTCAACTTCATCTTTCAGATGTGGCAATGGACAAAACTTGTATTCTGGATACAATTTGATGGCTGGTTTTTCTTGATCAAAGAATTGTTCTATGCTTACCCATTCACAATTGAGGGTAAAATAATTTTCACTCACACCATGATATCCACAAAATTTTCAAAGACCATAATATTACATTTTTCTTGTTGACAATTTGAACTACCAAATTTTTCAATAACACTAACACCAATAAACTTTTCAGTGCCACAATTTTGACTTAATCGGTCCACCCTAACATGTTCTTGAATAATCCAATTTTTAATTCACCTTTCTCTTTCCATAATTCATTGACACCAATAAAATCAATATCAACCACCACATTATTTTTCTTAGCAATAATTTCCATAATACTAATGGCATCTTCTTCAAATAATTTTTCTTCTTTCCCAACTAACTTACAAATTTCTATCTCTTTCTCATCCAATTCAGTAATATTCTCTTTTTTATGGACAAATTCCTGATCCTCATTCAATTTCACAATTTTTTTCTTTTTCATCAATAAAGTTATATATCATCCTCAATCACCCCAAATAATGAATGTAAATCAAAATTTTCAACATGATAAAAATTTTCACAAATTATGCTATCATCGACATATATATTGTTTTCAAAATCAACTTGCCAGTCCAACTCAGATTTAAATTTGCAATCACAATCGTCATTTGAAAATTTCATTAAAATATAGAAAAGATCTGACTAAAACTCAGGTGATTGAGCATTAACTATAAGCCTTTTGAAAAATTCTCTAACCATTGATTTATCGCATAATTTTGAAAAATAATCTTGCCTTCTTCTTTCGAATTTCTTTTGGTAAAGGATTGGATATTCTTAATTCCATAACATCTCCTTAATCACATTTTTTTCAAATATTTTTCCATTATATTGAACCCATTCATATCTTTCATCACTATCAATAATTGTGTGCAAATTTTAAAATTTTCACCATTAAAAAATTCTCTACCCATTATGGCAATTAAAAAAATATATTTACATACCTTAAGAAAAATTTCTTTTCTCCGTTCTTGAATTTCTTGGCCTTCTTGGCTTATGCCTTGATCAAGCTCAAAAAATAACCAATAATTTGGCATGAGCTTTTTTTATATTTTTTTTATCATTGTCCAACAACAACAATTTGACACGACCTTTTTTCTGATTGTTGTCAACAACAATAATTTGACAAGATCTTTTTTTTTTTTTTTAGTTGCTCTTGTTAGCAGAAATACACATAAAAATATGTGGGAGAAGAGACGGAATTACACAATAACGTATATCGGACTCTCATATTGATATCCGCATAAACCTACGGCATAATAGCCTTAACATTAAGTTAGAATCTCTTATTCTAAACTCTCAACAAAACTGTTATCAATAAGTTCTCAATTGAATAACTAACATACCCTTTATTTATTGGGTAACAAACTTGACTATCAGGAAATCCAATTACATTAGTAAAAACAACTCTCAAAATAATTCTATTAGGAAACTAAATTCCTTAAACAACTAAATTACCAAAACCTGACAAATACATATTTCCTAATTGATAAAGAGTTTGGTTTATTTATGCCAATAATACCTCCCTTAATCCAAACTCTCCATAAAAGCAGTCCATGGCTCCCATGATAAACAACTCGATCGGTTGTCTTCGTCTTTTATCCACCAATCTGGCACTATATATATATATATATATATATATATATATATAATATATATATATATATATATATTTTATCTTCAACTCCATTTTTTCAAGCTATCCACGCATCTGGATAGATTTATCTTCGTTGAACACTTTATTTTCTATTTATCAACCTCCATGAATTTCATGATGGAGAGTTTTATCTTTAATTTATCATCCTCCATGGTAGGTAACTATGTTATAGTAATTTCAAAAGAAACACATCTCAGGATCCTTATTAAATAAATTTATAAATTATGCTGACGGCCACTTCATTGTACTAATTATAATAATCCAATAAATTATTTAATTGAGATAACATATTTTGTGCCGTTACTATTTCATGATAGCACTTAATCCTTTCAAAATTAATATGCACAATTGTCACCTACGGACAGACAACTATGCGCAATAATCTCAAAAGACAAACATTTCAGATTTCTTATCAAATAATTTTTTTTATGAACTATTATAATGGCCACATCGGTGGTACTAATTATAATAACTATTAAATCATTTGACTAAGACAAAATAATTTTATATTGAGAATAGGACATTAAATTTAAGTGAGGCATTAACAAACTAACCTGTTTGCCAAAATATCTGCAAATGCCAAATCTTTTCAATCTACGTGAACTGTATCTTTATACTTTCAAAAGCATGATCGTACTAGAGAAATACAACACCCTTTGGTAATAAATCAACCAAAGCTGGTAAAATTATAATAAAGATTCATATAACATGAAACATTCTTAACTCTAGATAAACCAAATTATGGTTGGTATAGATGTTAAAAAGGTTTACATCTCAGAATCCTTATTAAATAATTTATGAGTCATTAAAAAAAAAATTATTTAACTGACACGAACTTTATAGCCATAAATTCTTTAATAACTTTAAAAACACGCAATTTAAGAAACCTAAGGTTGTTGAGGGCGTCAAATGCATGGTCATTTACAACCCCACTTAAACCTTGTAATCACATAATTAGTCAATAAAGATAGAACACCGTACTCAGCGCAGGGATAGAATTAAAAAATAATAATAGAATGATAGTAGCTATAATACTAATAAAATAATATAATCTACAAATTGAATATGAAAAAATAATGAGAAACTAAATAATATAAAAAGGCTAAAATTGTTGTTGTAACTCTTGATTATTAGTGTTTAATTAAATTTAAAAAATATACCTCATTTTTTTTTTTTTTTGCAAAACAATAGAACATAAAATTAACTTTACAATATTCCTTAATTAATGCAGTTAATTAATCAATTGATTTGCAACAGATAACCCGTCTACGAAATTAAATCTTTAAAATAAATTGCAAATAGAAATCCCAAATCAAAAAATACATGTAATATTTTTTAACATCTATTAGGTAACCCTTCAAAAAAAAGAAGAAAAAGTAGAGGAAATCATTTTGGACTCTGTTTCTGGGAACAAATCTTTAGATTTAATAGATCAACGGACACTATTGATTTTATTTTGTGTAGAAGAGAGTGAAAAGATAGATTATTTAATTGTAAAACTGATTGTGTTTACAAAAAGATGTAAAAAAAAGTAAACTTGAACATAGAAAACTGTCATCCTATATCAATATATACAAATAAATAAGATAAAAAATCCAATCTTCACATAAAAAGAAAATAAAATAAAACCTAACTTCCAAAATGTATTAAAAAGTGTAAGTAGAATTTGAAGGGGAAAAAAAAATCTGGATAAAGTAATCCCTCCACAAAGGAGAAAAAAAAGGAAGAAAAAATCATCACAAAAAGAAGACATTGGAAAATCATCAGTGGATTGAGCCAAAATTTAGACGATCGAATTTCGAACATTGGAAAATTAATTAAACAAGGGACCTTGATCTTTATGCCCAAGATTCCAATAAGTTTCAAGTTTCTTAATCTAAAATTTCTCATCATGAAAAGGAAGCAAAACAATTGGAACCTCATGAACTTCTTATTCTTTATCCTTTATGTCCAAACTTTCTAAAATCTCATGAAAATAAACATGCAAATACAAAAACTCTTTCATCATGGGAATAAAGAAAGTTTGAACTTTCGAACCCTATGAACTTTGGATTGAATAAATAATAGATTGAGTAAATTTAAGGCCATGTCAACCGTTTATCAATTTTGTATGATCAATCCAAAATTTTAGTGACAAACTATCGAAGACTTGATAAGAGAAGACAAATGATACTCCTTCCGTCTTATTTTATGTGTCACTCTTTTTATTTTATTTGTCTCAATTTTTTTTTCATTCCTTAAAATGGCAAAGTTTTAAATGTCTTACTTATTTTACCCTTCATGTAAGTCTCAAATATATAGCATTAAATTATTGTTTCAATATTAATTGCTCTCACAAATAATTTCAAATTTTAAAACTCCAAAATCAACTAACAAATTTTATATCTTAATTGAAAGATAATTATAGAAAAAACATCTTATTAGTGAGCCAAATACAATTTTTTTTTTATAAAAATTATATACAAATTTAATCATTTAAAACAAAATAAGACGGAAGAAGTAACACAATAAATCTCCAAACTCAAATGTCTCTATCTGTTTCAGTCTATTTTGTACTCTTTCTTACAAGTCCAAAGTATTTAAATAGCAACAGAACTTTGAGAGTGAATAAGACTGAAAAAGCAAACAAGTTATTGATTTTATAATCAATTAATCATGACTAATAAGTTGTGATGGGCTATTGTGTTTTAAGACTGAAAAAGCAAAAATGTACGATATTAGGAAATGTTGGTAATGCACTTCTTAATATACCATAAATTTTTTGAAGTATACAATGTTCGGGAGGTTAAAGTAGGACTTTGAGTAGAAGGGCGCAGGAAGTAAAGTAATTGCTGTAAATCTGCAGAATGTGCTTTGTTAGCATGGGTAGGTGTTTGATTGCTTGCTGTACATATACAAAAGAGGGGAATTCTTTAATCTCTTTTAAGAATCATTCTCTTGACTTTAAAAGTTTGTAAAGTATAAGTATTTTAAATACATAATATTATATTATATCAATATTTAAATTACAAGAGAATAATTCTTTAAAAAAAACTGTAAAATTTTTTAGAAAGATAATTAACTCTCACTCTCTCTTTATCTATCTATGCTTCCATGTCTGAAGTTGTTAATAGGAACCGTCTGTTAGAATGTGAAGTCTGGGTGAGTAAGATTAAGTAGTGAAATATTTCAAGCTTAAAAAAATATCTCTGCTGTTTTTTTTTTTTTTTTTTTAAGTACATAAAAAGTTTAAAAGAAGGAAGTGTTATCATATTTTAAAGTCGGAAATATCTAAGTTTATCGGGGTTTTTTTTTTTTCTTTTTGGTTGCACATTGTTGATTGCACTCTTAATTTTTAGATTCATCTTACTTAGTCCAATTATTAATAATGTTAAAAAATTTGATGAATGTTCCACTTTAATAACATGATGTGCGGTTACAAGATCTGTTAACTTTAGTAACAAAGTCAAAATCTGATTAAAATAGATAATTCTAAGAGTTCAGGATACAAATGCAATATGTCTAAAAAATAATAATCAGGTGCAACGTGAGAATCTAATATAAATTAAAGGATGTAAAGTGAAATAAACCCTTGAGTTGAACAAATGGCGCTATATGTTTAGTGGGTGTGACTAGAATTCATTTGCACTACACCACGGCTAGTCCTGTATCGCAGACGTTTCACGGCGGGCGAGCCCAACTTCACCATGCAAGTAAGATTGATGGATTATGTGGCTAAACAATTTATGGAGGTGCTGCAAGAGAGTAGGAAAACTGTAGTACAAAAGTCTGAGTTGTTATCAAGGTAGAAGTGGCAGTTCTGGGCCTTGGCCTATTTATTAACCGGCCCAGATCAGTCCATAAAGTAATGTAGCAACCTGACTCTAACCTGGGACCGGGTATAGGGCCTGGCCTGAGCTAGGGAATTCTAGCTTGCGATCTGACCCAGCTTGGTCAGTATCTTTAACTGATACCTGGACTGGTCAACGGTTCAACCGTTTGAACCCGCCTGAAACCCGGACTATCCCTAATCCAACGGGCTCAAACCCTCGGGCCGGCCATTAGGGACTACGAGCCACCCATTGGAAATTGCTTTTTTTATTTTTTTCTTTTAGAAGGTTTTTAATAACTGTTTTACCCATTAGCAAGCTGAACAATAGTCATAAAACAGATAGTTTTTGGGGGTAATGTTAGAAAAATTTTCCTATAAATACTAACAAAATTTTTCCAACAAATCACACAATAATTCTCTCCACTTTCTCTTAATTTATCTTTCTACTTTCCAACTCTATTTCCAAGTACTATTATAATTTCTTTTATACTACTTAAAGTATAATATATAATATTTTAGAAATTTAAATTACTCTTAAGCGGAGAGCTCAATTGAAAATTTAGAAATTTATCCAAAACTCAAGTGGAGAAGTGCTCAAGTGGAGTTCAAGTACTCAATTGTATAATTGAAATTCAACATTTCAATTTTCAAACTGGTTTTTCATACTTTTTAATTTATTAATTGTCTTTACTCTTATTTTTTTTTCTTTATTATTGTTTTGTTATATCTTTTTATTTGAAAATTTAGTCACTTGCATCTTTTGTTTTCATAATACTACTTTATTTGTTTCTTTATTTTAAATTTTTTTCCATTACACGAAAATGGAAGAAATGGATCACAAGCACCCCATATCCTACTAGATGGTCCAAGAATATTTGTTGATTTAGATGATATAGATAACCAAAATGAACAATCACCTACTAAACAACCTATTAATATTAAAAAGAAAAGTCTCATTTGGGAATTTTTCAAAAAAAAAAAATAAAGAAAATGAGATTGCTATTTGTAAATTATATATTTCACCTATACCATTTAAGCACAAAAAAAGGGAGAGAACTAGAACACTTAATAGGCACATTAGTAAAATAAACAATGTGATACTCAAGAAAAATAAAAAATAGTTCAAACACAAATTCACACCACACAAGGTATGGTAACAAGTAAATTTTAAATATTCACATGAAAAAAATAGAGAGAAAATTGCTAGATGAATAGTTAGAGATGAATTGCTTTTTGTTTTGAGTGAAAATTCTAATTTAGAACAATACATACATAAAGCCGTAAAATGTCAATTTAAAAAGGTTCCTACAAGTCTTTGAGAAGTGATATTAAAAGAATATATAGGGAAAAGAAAAATGAATTGATAACTACTATTGCATTGACTAATTGTAAAATTGCTTTCTTGGTTGATTCTTGGAAAGCAATCACAAATGAAGATTATTTTTGTATCACTACATATTGGATAGATATAGATTGGCATTTACAAAAATGAATTATTAGTTTTTAAATTTTTGAACACCCTCACAATACCCCCCAAATTAAAATGTTGAATACTAATTATGCCTATACATATGGTTTTCTTGAAAAAAAATTATATCTATTTCTTATGATAATGCCTCAAATAATACCGCAACGGTGCCTATGTTAAAAGATACTTTTAAACCTGTTGTAGGTGGTGAATTATTTCATAATCAATGTGCATGTCATGTACTTAATAATTGTGTTCAATATAGTTTTAAAATGCTTGAAGATATTATTAGTCCAATTAGAAGCGCAATTTATTTTATCCATTCATCTACTACTCGTCAACAAGATTTTAAAAGACTTTGTTTAGAAAATGGCGTGAAACCTAAACATTTTTCAATAGATATACCCACTAAGTGGACTTCTACTTGTCAAATATTATCAAGTACTTTTGGTTATGAAAACCTACTTTCTGCATTTTATAATGAGTATATTGGTTCAATTAATACAATTTATTTGGGCAAGGAGGATTTTGATCGAGTTAAAACAATGGTAGAAATTTTAAAGCAATTTGAGTATGCTACAAACTTATTTTCTGCTACTTATAGACCTACCTCTCATGTTGTTTTACCTGAACTAAGTGTTATTAAAATTATTTTTTTTTAATCATAAAAGGAATGAGTTTTTGGATGATATGGTTAACACAATGGAAAAAAAATTGACTAGTATTATAAAAGTATTTTATTGTTGTATTATTTGGCATGTATTATTGATCCACATAATAAATTGAAAAGGTTAAATGCTTTCATTGAATTTTTTAATAATTATAGTACCACAAATATCACAGACAAAGAGTTACTTTTAGAAATTACTACAAAATCATTTTCATGGATTATATGAAATTTACAAAGAAAACTCCCCCACGCAACAAGGTGCATCTTCAAGTTTATCCACATCAGATTCACAATATGCTATATCTCATATAAATGTTAGAACCTATTTTGATCATCATCAACTACTCTTAGCTTCAAAAAGATCAAGAATTGAAGATACTAATGAAGTTACACAATATTTAAGTGATCCACTACATACAGGAAACGACGAGTGCAATCCCAATTTTGATATTCTTTCTTGGTGGCAAAATCATAAACATCAATATCCTGTCGTATCTAAAATTGTTCGTGATTTGCTAACAATTTCGATTTCTACGATTACATCGAAAAGTGTTTTTAGTGCAGGTGGAAGAATTTTAGATGACAGAAGGGTTCGAATAATACCTGCAACTTTAGAAATGTTGGTGTATTTAAAGAATTGGTTAGACTCGAAAGAAAGAAAATAATGATTAATGATGCAACCCACATGCCAGTTTTTCTCAAATATTGCCTCATACATATGACAATGCCACCTCTTCATTGGTCAAGGTCTCAATGCTGTATGTGCATGTGCCCTCGTATATGTGAAGTAAGCCTGCAATCCACGCTTTGGAATAAAAGCCATCAATCCATGCCAAGACCTTGACTTTTAAACTTTGATGGGTCCAAGAGAAAAAGACGGTTTTAAACTGCGGGGTCCAAGAGAGAAAAACTAATAAAAGATATTACAAATGTCATTATTCAACAATTTGATATAGGTTAATTAGTGAGATTATATAATTATACTTAATTCATATTTATTATAAGTAAAAAATTGAGCAGTCCCTACTTTTACCTAAGCAGATAAAGTTAAAATCATTTATTTTGGATTGTCAAAGTCGTTTATATATTTATTTATTATTTTTGTAAGCAGATTGTAGTGTTGTTCCTAACAATACATTTATGGTCGATCACAATCAAATAATAATACTAGTAGCTGGTATATATAATTGTTACAATTTACATAAGGAGTGACATAGATTAACAAAATTTTAATTTTAATTTTTTATTTAAAAAAAATCTTACTTACATGACGACTTAATTTTTCTTCTTTAAAGATTGTTCATGCTGCAAAACTCCACTACTAGATAAACCAACGTACTTTTGTAAGCCTTGCAATTTCTTTCTCCATGAAATATGCTCTGAATTCCCACAAGTCTTGACTCACCGCGCCCACGACGGCCACACCCTCACCCTCCTTCCCATCGCCCCCTATTCCAATGGATCATTCCGTTGCGATGGCTGCAAAAGAGATGGAAATGGATTCACTTATCATTGCAGCAGCTGTGGGTACGACCTCCATGCTTTGTGTGCTCATAAGCCCTCTAATTTCAATCACAAATCCAATTCATGCCGACTTGAACTCGCCTTCAGCGATTTCGTACGTCTTCGCTGTAATGTTTGCTATGAGTTCATTGAGTCCAATGGCGTTATAATTGTAGTCACTGTTGGTTTGATGTCCATTTGCACTGCCCCGCGCGAACCAAGTCCTAAACCGCCGATGCCGAAGGCTCAGTCTCCGCCGTTCCGCGGGTATGGTAATCCTAATAATTTTCGGCCCCATCGGTCCTTTGATGATAATTTTAGTTATCTAGACCGGATGAATTTAAATCGACCTTTTTCGAGTTTGGATCCATTTCCTTCACAAATCCACCATCCCCGACACCATTTTGACGCCCCTTTTTCTCGTCCTTTTCCTTGATATCCATTTTCGCCGAATTGGGCACCATCTTGATCATCTTTAGGACCACATGATGATGAATAATCTGAATTTTGACATGCATGGATGGTTGGTGACGGCGGGAAGAGTGAAATTAAGTGACCGGGATGGATACTGATATCTGAAGATTCCTAGTCGGGCTCTTTGCCTTTTGGAGACGAGTCTAGCAGGCGCATAAGATATTATGGGGAAATTCTTACATTGTGATGTGTTTTTTTAGAGCAATAAATTGTGACACGAATCCAATTCGTATAAAAAATTTTCGGCATATTGTGTGCGTTCGATTTTTTTTTGCAAGTGATATCATAAATCCCTTATAAGTTTTCGCCATCATATATGGTGATTTTTATTTGTATTGTATTGCCTGAATTATTGTGTTCATAATGAGTGTTCAACTATACTATTGGTGACTGTAATTATGTAAGCACTATTGTGTTCATCAAATCAGTGTTTGGTTTCGGTGTTCCAAAAAATAAGGGTAAATTACATTTATCTCTTTTGAGATTTGATCAAATTATCAAACACATCTTGTTATTTCTAAAAATTACAGATTTTCTCTTTTTATTAACTTCCGTTAACGAAGACGGTAAAAAGACTAAATTATCCTTGTAATATTTAATTAATCCCTCAATCGTTTCCAAACCATATTCCCCTTCCCCATATTCCTCTCCCCCGCCACTTCCTTTTTAATGAAATTTACTGAACAAAAATTAAATTTATATCAAATATTAACACATACGAATTTAAAATTTTAAAAAAGTTAACGAAATTCATATAAAATTAATCTATTATATTGACCAAAAAAGTCAAATAGTGACAACTTTAATGAGACGGAGGTAGTATATCATTTTCCAATAATGAAAGTCTATCATGATTGCTTTCTTAATTAAGAGCCAAATTGACTAGAGTAAATGCAAGATTATTATTCCATCCGTTGCATTTTATTTATCGTTTTGGTTGGTTCATAAGAATTGAGAAAGTTATTAAATTGTCTCAATTTTATAAGAACAGTTCAAATTATCTAAATTATCTTTTTACACTAATATTTCAAATTACGTAATCCTCAATCTCCATTAATATTACACTAAGATTTACATTAAATGCTTCTTGAAAAATTCATCCTTTGTGAATACATTCCATATATAGACCTTAAAGATTGAAAAACTATTGAAATGTTAGTCTTACAATTTTTACTAATCGACCATAGTAATTAAAAGAGAGATATGAAATAAAGGGAGTATAATACATTGACGTTTAGTTGAGGGTAAAGTATATGGAAAAAATTATTTAATAATTCTTTAATTTTTTAAAAATGAAATAATTTAGCATAAAACAAGTTGTATAAAGTGAAAGATGAAATGAAACAAAGGGAGTACTAACTTATCCATTTAGCACAAAACAAGTTGTATAAAGTGAAAGATGAAATGAAACAAAGGGAGTACTAACTTATCCATTTTTTGCTCCACTGAAAAGGTCAAGCATTTAAATTATTATTCCTAAATTTCATCAAAACACAATAACAAAACCTTTTTAAAATATTCCCGCTGTTTCATTTTATCTATCATTTTAAGTAACTTATCTTGTATCAATTTATTTTTTATTTTAAAAAATTAAGGAGGTATTGAATGGTGTTTTTCTATTTTTATCCTTTGCATCATATTACATAGAAACCTAACCTTGAACCGAGGTCTGTTTTTGCCTTTTCTGCTCATCTCTTGTTTAATTTGTTTGGCCATGCCTATATATGATTATATGATGCTTGTAATTTTCTTGATTTATGTCTTATGCAAACAAGTCCTGTATCATCCACATGTTGGTGTATGAGAGTGTGACTAATGGCTCTGGCCTCTAAAGAGTCTGTATTTTAGATTAAGTCAACCTTTCCTGCATAAACTTTACGTCTCTCCATAGTACTGATTTTCTGCCTGGACTTCACTCAATTGTCATCTTCAACTCCAGCTTCATCAAGCTTCCATCAGAGTTAAGGGGTCCCTGGTTGACCAATACTCCATTCATTTTTACTCATTTTCAGTAAACTAATACCATATTTATTTCATTTTAACTGTCATTTTAAATTAGTGAATAATAATTAAAAAGTTATTAAATTACATTAATTTTACAAAAATATAGTTCAAAATGATAAAATTATCCTTGTACATTCAAATTTTCTAAGTACATAATCCTCCATCTCTATTAATAATGACACTAAATATCATCATTTAATACTTTCTTAAATTGAAAAAAATGTAATTTAGTCTCTAAAATTTGGGTTATGGTCCATCTTATTGCCCCCAAAGTTTCAGGCAAAGCACATTTAGTTTTCAAAATTTTCAATTCTATCCAATTTAGGACAAATTTGAAAATTCTATCAATTAGAATAGAAAAAGTTACGTGATTGTTAAATCTCAAGTTTCAAACGTGAAAAATGCAACATTGTCCTTCAAAGTTTGGGTGATGGTCTATTTTAGTTCCTAAAGTTTCAAACAAAATGTATTTAATTCTTAAACTATTTAATTTTGACCAATTTAAGATAAATTTGAAAATTCTATCAATTATAGAAGGAAAAAGTCAAATCTATCCTGAGATATAATATTTCTCAATTGATTTCAATCGACGTAACCATATTTTTACTTTTTTCTCTGACTATTAATACATAACCATTCACCATTCTTGTCTATATTATAACACTTTCTTACCAATTTCAACCCATTTAGCGACGGATTTAGCAACGAATTTTTGATAAAATTCGTCATGAAATAATTTACAGACGGATTTGATGACGAAATCTAGCNTATCCGTCGAAAAATGCCTCATCGATAAAATATAACAATAGTTTGACCGACGAAATTTCAGGGATGAATTTTTCCATCAACAAATCAATTACAAAATTTGATTTTCAAACATTGTAGAAACCTTAAATTAACGACACTAGATGTTTTTTCTTTTTTTCTTTTTGCCAAATCTAGCGACCGAAAATCAGTTGCTAAGAATAATAGTTGTGACGAGAATTTTTGTCAGTGATTAATATTTTAAAATATCAAAAAAATATTAACGATGGAAAAATACATCACTAATTTAAAAATATTATAAAAGAGGTTACTTATGGGCACATGAAATATAAAATTGAACCAATATATTAACCATTTAATCTTGTTTAAAATTTGCAACTAAATATTGAGTTTTCATTTACTACACCAAATTCAGCAAACATTCCAAAAATTAACCTTAATAAATGAATCTCATTACACTGTAAAAAGTGAATTATTATTATTTTATTGTAACTCAAAGATTAATTTTGAATTAAATTATTATTTTAATTTAGTAGTGAATTATTATTATGTTATTATTATCTCTTTTTGTATATTATTTTTCCCACACCAGATTAAATGAGTTGAAATCAGTTAAGACATGTTATAAACCAAATTAGATTTAACAGTCACATGTATAGGAAGTGTTATAATGTAGATAAGTTTGGTGAATGATTAGATGCTGATAGTCAGAGGAAAAAATAGAAATATGGTTAAATGGATTTTAAATCGGTTGCAAAATGTTATATCCCAAGATAGATTTAACAGTTACGTGCAATGCCCATGGCTTTTTCCATTCGTAATTGACAGAATTTCCAAATTTATCCTAAATTGGAAATTGGAAGATATAAAAAATTTGAGAATTAAATGCATTTTATTTAGAACTTTAGGGATCAAAATGGACAATTATCCAAACTTTAAGGGTCAAATTTTCATTTTTTTTCACATTTGAAACTTGAGAAAAATAGTCACGTATTTTGCATCTGACATTTCCTGTTTTTTATTGATATAATTTTTAAATTTGTCTTAAATTGATCTTGATGTTAAAAAGTTTTGTGCTAAATGGATAAGTTATTAAATTTGTCTCTTTTAACTACTATGGTCAATTAGAGACAGATTAAAATTATATGAATAACATTAAAAGTTTTATAATTTTAAATAATTTGACATAAAACAAGTTTTTTAATCTTTAACAAATAAATACAAGTTTAGGGAACACATCTAGATGTGTATAAGAGACAGGTATACAAATGGGACCAAAGATCAAGTACACCTAAATATTGTGGATTAAGTGTTATAGAATCTATGACATAAGTTGATATAAGTAAAATTTTATAAAATTTAATACACATCTTGCGAACCAAATGATCTACATGTGATACCAAAAATTCGATCTATGATAATATTTTTCTCCCTTAATGTGGTTACATCGTAGTCCGAGGCCCACATGTCAGCTTTTCTAATATTACTACCTATATAAAAAACCATAATCTCCAGCTGCTTGGGAAAGAGATTTCTCCATTTTGTCCCTGTTTTGTTTTTCTTACCAAATTTGTCATTCACTATATCTAAGCCCTTACTATTTATTCCCCTTTGGTCCACATTTTTATTGCGGCTGCACACATTTTCTTTTCTTTTTTTTTTTTCTTTTTGTCTGGATGGCTTTTCTGTGCCTGAAATCTCCACTTCTTATCAAACTATTAAAATTGAAATTTATTTTTGTGAAAAATACAATTTTAACTCCAAAAGTTTGTGTTGTGAAACTTTCTAATTTCTACCAATTTAGAGTAAATTTAAAAATTTCATCAATTATAGACAGAAAAAAGTCACGTGCATTAATCTCAAGAGCCAAAAAAAGGAAACAATACAATTTTAGCCCCTAATGTTTGGGTTGTGGTCCCTCTTAATTCTTAAAGTTTCAGAGACACAAAACGTATTTAATCTTAAACTTTCCAATTTCTACGAATTCATGACAAATTTGATATTTCTGTAAATTAGAAACTGAAAAAGTCTCATGCAACCTGTTGAGTTATAACACATTCCAACTGATTTCAACTCATTTAATCTAGTCTTGGAGAAGTTATATCCAAAGAAAGGATAATATTAACTAATAATTATTCACTACTAAATTAAAAATAATAATTTAATTCAATGATTCGAAAATACCTATTTATAGTCAAAACACACTAATTAGTGCTCTTTTTAGTAGTGATATGTCCCTTACTACCTTGAGTTGAGGTGGCGTTCCTTCCATAAGATGCAATGACCTCTAAGTAAATTTGATAAAACATAGCACTAACTACGAACCAATGCTATACTCAATTATTTGGATATATAGTTTAGCATAGTGATTATAATCATATGGACTTTAATTACAAACAGATGTAAGGCAAAATGTATTGTATCAAATATATTTATTTGTAATGAGAAGACTTCCATTTGTAATAGATTTTATAATCTACATTATAACACTAGATTATATGACGTGACTGTTAAATTGGAATTTGGTATATAACTGTCTCTTATACACATCTAGATGTGTATAAGAGACAGATATTGTCTACTAATTTTGTAAGATTGTTATATTCTAGAAGCAATGCAATTAAACATCTTTCAACTAATGCAAGTAGGTGGGTTCCATAAGAGTCCCACTCACAAATAAATTTTTAATATAATTAAAACCCAAGAAGAGTCTTTTCGTGAAACTAGGTTTAAGGAGCTAGGTTAAATAGATTGAAAAATTCAGATAATAGGAGTGGTGGTTCTGAATATGGGATTCGCTGGTTCTAAAAATGTAGTAAGGAATCTGAAAACGAAAGTGCTGGTTCTGAACATAGGAGTGGTAGGTCTGATAATGGGTGATAGAGGGATGATGAAGCAACAAATAGTAATGGTAACAATGAATCTGATGATTCTATAGAATGGTCTTCCCTAACTAACTTAATTGTGATGAGTGATGATAAGGATGATAAAGTATTTCTTAACAATGTAGACAAGAATACTAAATGGTTAGGTGTTGATAGTCAGAGAAAAAAGTAAAAATTGGGTTTACGAATATTGTTAAATAGATAGAAATCGATAGGGAGGCGTTACAACCCAAGGTAGATTTAACAGCACGTGCATTCACATGCATTGGACGTGATTTTTTCCGTCTTTAATTAACAAAATTTTTAAATTTGTTCTAAATTGATAAAAATTACAAAGTTTAAGGATTAAATGCATTTTGTTTGTATATTTGGAAACCAAGATGGATCATGACCTAAAATTTGAGGGCTAAACTTGCATTTTTCTTACATTTGGAACTTGAGATTTAACAGTCATGTGCTTAATTTGCACGTGAATTTTTCCATTTATAATTAACAAAATTTTGAAATTTGTCCTAATTGGTAGAAATTAAATGTTTTAAGAATTAAATGTGTATTGTCTGATAAATTTGAGGATTAAATAGACCGCGACCCAAATTTTAGAGGCTAAAATTGTATTTTTGCGTTTATTTTTCCTCTCCATCCCTTCTTGTTCCTTACAGTTTTTACTTTGAAGAATCAATATGAGTTTCGTAGTTGTGGTGGGTTTTGTCAGTAAAAATCAGTTCAATAACCCTTCCTGTATTTTTTTTTTTTTTGGGTTCCTTAAAATCTTTGAGATGCCGTATTTTTTTATTACATGTGTCTAATCGTCTTTCGAAATATGATCATCAACATCAGGAATAGCAAGTTTAGAGTACCATTAATAGAGGTTTATAAGAGTGATTCCTTTAACCATTTGCTTCCAGGTTTACACCTTGTTTATTCTTTAATGGACAAATTCTAATTACAACAAATGGTTGATAAAATTTCAAAGTAACTCAATCTCTTTCAACTTTGATACACACCTCGTATTTTCCAAAATATTTTAATTATAATACTCCTTTAACATTGAGTAATACAGATTTACTCTGTCAAGAATTCCCTCCAATGCACGTTTATAATAGTAATGCACTTATTCTAGGGGTGTCAATCGTGTCGCGTTGCAGATAATCATATCATGTCGTAATCATATTCTGGTTATAAAACCGTAACCTTAACTCTATCTAATTAATAATCGTGTCGTATCGTATCTAACTCATTTATTACCGTATCGTATCTGTCATGTCATGTCTAACCTATTTAGCCCCTTTATGAATAATCGTACTATTTTTATTTTTTATTTTTTATTTTTTTTTTGCAAAAATAAGGAGATTTTCATTGATTGAATAAATGGAGTGTTTCATAATAGAGACATCCCCCTCCAACATACAAAAAGCTTATGCTGTAAATAGCCTCCACACACAATTTATTCCAAAATATTAATGTCTAGGTTCCATTTTGAAACAAGACTCCAGTTTCTTTCACTTCGACAAACTCCTCCCCAGCTTTTCGTAGCAAACTGCACTTCTTGGACTATTTGGTTCGCAATTGCGGCACCATTATAGACATGATTCTGGAAAATTATCTCGTTTCTACATCTCCAAATATAATACACGGTTGTTGAGAGTGCTAATTTGAACAAATCATTTGCAAATCTGGAACCTGCCTGATGGTGAACTAAGAGTGCCAGTTCAGTTCAGCTCCCCAAGGATAATTTCCTCTGAACACATAACAGAAAGACAGCACTTTCTGCCAAACCATAGAAGCAGCAGGGCATTCAAAAAACATATGATCAATTGTTTCTCTATACTGCCTACATAGAACACACCTGTCATCCATTCGTATTCCCCATGCAAGCATTCTATCTTTAGTCCATAATTTCCTTTTACATAATAACGACATGATAAAAGCAAATCTAGGAATATGTTTCTAATTTCTATGTTATACCAGCTTATACCAATTTGCCTAATCATATATGCTCCCTAAATATCTTTAACAGCTGAAGCCACAGAAAACATACCTGATTGATGTCCCATTACCTAACTGAGTCCCTCTCAGCTCCCCCTGGGTCAAATTTTGTCTCCTCAATGAACCTTCTAACGACAAATGACAGTCTTCTATTCTGGGGCCATTTCCACACGCCATTATCTATAATAGAGCATACTTCAGCAAATTTATGACTAGCAAGATCATGCTATCAGTTTGGCTAAATAGACTTGTATCAGATTACCCCTTGCATGCCAGTTATCCAGCCATAAGTATCCTTTCCATCACCATTGACCTTCTGAAAGTTAATAAATTTTTTTAATATAATATTAGAAATATCTTAACATATGTTTATAAGTTATTATAGAGATGGTAGTGCGCCGGGCCAACCCGCCCTACCCTTTTTTAATCGGTCCGGCCCATAAAATACTGTAGCAACCCGGCCTTAGCCCTGGGCCAGGGAGTTCTAACCCGCCACCTAGCTCAACCCGTATATTGAACCGTAATCGACCCCTGGTCAACGGTTCAACCCTACGACTTGGACCTTAAATCCAATTAGTTCAGTCCGCGGGTCAACCCGTAGGGCCGACTGTTGGGGCCTGCGGGCTACCATTGGAAATTGCTTTTTTTTAAATTTTTTTCCTGCACTAAAAGTACTTAATTAAACTTTGTAATTTTTATCAATTTAGAACAAATCACACAATAATTTCTCTCTACTTTCTCTTATTTCATCTTTCTACTCTCCAACTCAATCTACCAAGTACTATTATAATTTCTTTTATACTACTTAAATTATAATAAATAGTTTTTTAGAAATTTAAAATTACTTTTAAGTTGAGAGCTCAATTGAAGATTTGGAGATTTATCCAAAATTCAAGTAGTGAAGTATTCAAGTGGAGTTCAAGTACTCAAGTATATAAATTGAAATTCAACATTTCAATTTTCAAGTTGGTTTTTTCATACTATTTAATTGATTAATTATCTTTATCAACTCTCTTATTTTTTTTTATTATTGTTTTGTTATATTCTTTTATTTGAAAATTTAGTAGGTTGCATCTTTAGTTTTAATAATGCAACTTACTATTTGTTTCTTTATTTAAATATTTTTTTCCATTATAAGAAAATGGAAGAAGGATCACAAGCACCCCACATCCTACTAGATGGTTCTTTATTAGAATATTTGTTGATTTAGATGATATAAATAACCAAATAAATAAGTACCTACTAAACAACCTACTACTGCGAAAATGAAAGTCTCGTTTGGGAATTTTTTTGAAACAGATGAAGAAAATGAGACAGCTAATTGTAAATTATGTGTTCCACGTATATCATTTAAGCACAAAAAAGGAGAGAACCAGAATACTTAATAGGCATATTAGCAAAAAATATAGTGAAGCTAAAAAAAAAAATCAAAAATGGTTCAAACATAAATTCACACCACAAAAGGTATGGTAACGGGCAATTTTAAATATTCACATGAAAAAAAAATAGAGAGGAAATGGCTAAATTGATAGCTAGAGATGAATTGCCTTTTATTTTGAGTGAAAGTTCCAATTTAGAACAATACATTCACAAAGTCATGAACCCACAATTTAAAAAGATTCCTAGAAGTACTTTGAGAAGTGATATTAAAAGAGTGTATAGAGAAAAGAAAAATGAATTGATAGCTAATATTGCATCTCGACTAATTGTAAAGTTGTCGTTATTGCCGATTCTTTGAAAGCAATCACAAATGAATATTATTTTTGTATCACTGCATATTGGATAGATGTAGAATGGTATTACAAAAATGAATTATTAGTTTCAATTTTTTTAACACCCTCACAATACCCCTCAAATTACAAGGTTGATTGCTAATTGTGCTCGTGAATATGGTCTACTTGAAAAAATTATATCCATTTATTTTGATAATGCCTTAAATAATATTACAAGTGTACCTATGTTAAAAGATGTTTTCAAACCTGCTTTAGGTGATGAATTATTTCATCATAGATGTGCATGTCATGTACTTAATATTTGTGTTTAAGATGGTTTAAAAATAGTTGAAGATATTATTAGTTCAATTAGAAATGCTATTTATTTTATCCGTTTATCTACTACTCGTCAACAAGATTTTAAAAGACTTTGTTTAGAAAATGGCATAAAACCTAAACATTTTCCAATAGATGCACCCACTAGGTGGACCAGATTTGCAAATGTAATTTTTCATGCAACTTATTTGGGCGAGGAGGATTTTAATTGAGCTAAAATAATGGTAGAAATTTTAAAGCAATTTGAGTATGCTACAAACTTGTTGTCCACTACTTACAGACCTTCCTCTCATGTTGTTTTATTTGAACTAAGTGTTATTAAAGTTGTTTTTTTAATCATAAAAGGAATGAGTTTTTTTATGACATGATTAGCACAATGGAAGAAAAATTTGACAAGTATTATGAAAATATTCCATTGTTGTATTATTTGACATGTGTTATTGATCAACGTAATAAATTGTATAAGTTAAATGCTTTCATTGAATTTTTTAATAATCATAGTATCACAATATCATTGAAAAAAAAGTTACTCATAGAAACTACCAAAAAATATTTACATGAATTATATAAAATTTACAAAGAAAACTCCCCCACGCAACTGAAGGTACATCTTCCCGTTCATCTACATCAGATTCACAATATGCTATACCTCATATAAATGTTAGAACACATTTTGATCCTCATCAAGTACTCTTTACTTCAAAAAGATCGAGAATTAAAAATACTAATAAAGTTACTCAATATTTAAGTGATCCACTACATACAGAAGACGACGATTGCAATCCTAATTTTGATATTCTTTCTTGGTGGCGAAATCATAAATGTCAATATCCTATTGTATCTCAAATTGCTCGGGATTTGCTAACAATTCCAATTTCTACGATTGTATCGGAAAGTACTTTTAGTGCAGGTAAAAGAGTTTTAGATGATAAAATGACTCGAATGACACCTGCAACTTTGAAAATGTGGGTGTGCTTAAAGGATTGGTTAGACGCTGAAGAAAGAAAACAAGTATTAATGATGCAAGATGTTGACGAAAATGAAGGTAGTAGTAGTTCACCAAATTGATATACAGTATACATAGGATTTTAGTGTTTAATAAAATCCTTTTTTATTTGGAGGTAAGGTTCTATGGCTCTCTCCTTATATAAGTAGAAAATAGATTATTAATTTTATTTAAATTCTTATATTAGTTTTATAACTTGTAATGATTTAGAGGTAAGGTTCAATGTCACCCTCCTTATACATTTTTTTTATAATATTAATATACATGGTAGGGATCTATGCCAAACCCTCTAACATCCCAAGGTGGTTTTTTCCCAAATTAAATATTTTTACTATACGATTAACAAATAATAAGTTATAATAATAAGTATTGACTTATACAACCAAGAAATAACTTGGTTAAATAATTATTAATTTGGAATAACAAAGTATTAATAACTAATTTCGAAATTTGGTCTTCAAATATTAATTAAGAACTTTAGTTTCGAATAATAAATATTAGTTTAGATTTTGAACTTTAATTATTAATAACTTAGTCTAATATATAAGTACCAATTTGGATTAATAAAGTACTATAAACGAGTAAGTAGTAATTCGAACAATTAGTACAAGTTATAATTTAATAAATTACTAATGAATAGAAAATAAATAAATTTAAATTAATAAGTTATTAATTTTAAAATAATAATTAATAAGTAATAATTAAAAATTATATAAATTATTAACGAGTAAAAATTTAAATTTCTCGAATAAATAATCTTAAAATTTAAGTAAGAATTTAAATTGGAGGACTAGCTTGGAGGCTAGCACGTGGACCAGCTTGTGGGCCACTGTGGGCCAACTCATGGACTAAGACGTGGCGTGCCCTTCCCTAGCCTAATCGGGGCCTAGTTGGGGCCAACTTTCGTCTTCGGCCCGACCCAATGACCCGCTACAACTCACCCCTTGCAAGCTATTATTCTTGAACTGGCGGGAATCCAGCCCGACATATTTATCTAGCCATATACAATTGTATATAACACAATAAACATGTCAAACGTCCTGGAATTCTGGTATCGACACTTTTATCCTCATGTTGTAAACGCATCGTGTCATACTCGTATTCATGGTTCATGAACCTCAATCCTAAACTATTTTTTCACTAATTTCGTATTGAGTTCATGTCATGTTATCGTATCATGTCAAAAATTGACACCCTTGACTTTAGGATTGTGCAAGTATTTGATTAATCGAATTAGAAACCGATTTTGAATTCAATTCGGTTAATTTGAATTTAGTTATAAATTGGTTAATCAAATTTATGAATACGGTTAATGAATTCGAAAATGATAGAGAGATTTTTTGAATTCGATAAATCGATTACCGAATTCAATAATTAAAATAAAGTTTTATAATCATATTTTGATATATAAATAGTACATCACTAGAAATATAAATTTAGTTGTTTGACTAAAAATATATTTATTGATAATTATTATGATTAGTTTTATTTTTAACTTAATTCGTACAATTTTTACATTCTTATACATTAATTTGTACTTAATTATATTATTAAATTTGTATCCATAAATCAAATTAAATAATCTTGTGATACGGATTTTATTAATACTTGACTAGGTTTTTGCATAAGATTCTGGCCCAATATTAATAGTCCAACTAACTCGAGTTGAATTTAGTTAATTGAATTCAAAATTAAGTACAGAATTTGAATTTAATTAACCAAATTTTCTATCAAATTGAATTTAAAATTGATTAAAAATTTTAAAACTCTTTTTTAAATTTTGACCGATTTTATTAAATAATTAATTGATCGATTAACCGATACACACGTCTACTTGACTTATTCTCATCTGCATTCAAAATCGCACGTTTGGAAGTAATCTAGTTGCTTATGGCCGGTGGAAGGTATCTAGTTGCCCATAAATACAATGCCATGCACTTCATTGTAGGACAAGCATGTGCATGTGCTCTTGTGCGAGTAAGCTCCCATCCACCCTATGGAATAAAAGCTGTCGATCCATACCAAGACCTAGACTTTTAAACTTTGCTGGGTCCAAGAGAGAAAGACGGGGTTGAAAAAAAAGATGTGGATACTGTGTTCCTTGAGCTTGAAAAATTTGTTTCATCAATGTTCCTTCACATTAGGTACTAAAAATAGTAATATACATCGAGTAGAAAAGTTGCTCATTTTGCAAAGAACCTTGTGAAGGATGTCAAGTGGGAAATTTTTTTTTCCCAATTGGAAAGGTTGGAAAATCTTATATAGATCTAATTTTTAATCACACATATATATAACTTATGGTATAAATTAAATTTTATGAAACTTTTATTACACTTCCCTTGAACCACAGCCCCGGTTTCACTTTGTCCCCTAAACCACAATAATATACACTTTATCTTCATTGACATTTAGACAAATAGAATAATACATTTTTAAAATGAAATGAAATCACAAAAATAACCCCAAACAAAATGTGTACTAACCATTTTACAATTTGGCAACAAAGTGAAAGATGAAATTCCCAGTTTTGCCCCCCCTAGTGGAGAGAAAATATCAGGTGGCATGCATGTGCTATTGTGGAACTAAATAAATAAAAGAGAAAAAATATAAAACTCTAAAGTTGCAAAAACAATCCGATCACACACAAAAATATCAAAGTCTCTGATTCGTTTTAAGAGCCCGTCTCTTGAAGCCGTATTTTGTGAGTTTTGGATTTCTTTTTACACTTTTTGGTATAATACTTGTGTGATACAATTTAAATAAGTGATATGTGTCTTTAGGGTAACATGTGTCATTTGAAAGTGAATAGTATAAGTCTGTAATTAAGTATTTGTGCCTTTTTTTTCTTTTTCTTTTTTCAAATTATTGGCATGTCACTCATTTAAATAATATCACATAGTGAAGGTTAAAAAAGAAAAAGAAAAAAAAGGCACAAATACTTAATGAAAAGACTTTGAAACAATATACAAGTTAATAAATTTCTAATAATTATGCATGATCGGTTATTAATATTTTAGTCTACTTACTGAATGTCAGAATGAATCTTCACACGGTCAAATTCCTAAAAACAATTCATAAATTGGCCCAACTAAATAATACTATAATCGAACTACAGAGAAGAACTTCACATAATTGATCCGTAGCACGAGGTCGGCAAAATTCCAAATCGTGCTATACGAGTGCATGATTTGAGGAATTTGCAATTATCTTTTTTTATGATAAATGTTTTTATTTTTTGTGACGGTCGTTTGTCAATTAATTGGATTTAAATTCGAATACGACCCGTACTTAAAGAACGGAAACAAGGAGCAATTCAATGGGAAAAGTGATAGAATTGATAAAATTATCAGGAAAGCCTTAGATGAGTGGAAAAAATTTGAAGTGGCAATCAAAAAACTACACTATGCGTTTACCAGTAAGAACAGTGCTAAAACACCTCAAATCAACTTGGAGACCTATAGAGTTCTTGGTGATCAAAGTCTCATTTTGATGAACACAAGCTCTGTTAAATCCAATACCACTGCAAGATTTTGTTCCTGCATTGTGGCTAGAGACAATACTGGGAAGGTTATGGTTGTTCGGGGTGCATGCAATAAAGGAACTCAAAAAGCCTCACTTCTTGAAGCTGAGAAGATCAGGAAAGTTTTGATAAAGACAATGGTTGAAGATTGGCACCGAAATCATATTCTCAGTACCAGCAAAAGCATTGTTGATAAACTACCAGCCAAACTACTGATGATGTGCTGCTAGGTACACTTCTTGAAGATATATTGCACATGAGTGAGATGTTTTTAGAGTGTTCTTTCTTTTTTATTTCTACAAAGAGCAATAGATTAGCTAGTAACTTAACTTTAAATCTGCAAAATGTGCATAGTTAGCATGGGTAGGTGTTTTGCAAATCTATGTTACATCTGGATGAACTATGTTTTAGAAATCTATAATCAAACTCCTGAAAATACTTAAAGAGTTATGCTTCCCCTGAGATAAGAATATTTATATTGGAGATTAATGAACGATCATAAACAAAAACTGAGACATGTATTCACTATTCTTGAAAGTGATTCGATTAATTAGATTAACAATTTCAGTACTTAATCAAAATTCAATTAACTTGAATTCAACTCGAGGTATGTTGGAATGGATTAAATTTTAGCCCCTTTTGAGATCGTAATCCCGTGGTGCAAAAGGGTCTTGAACGATGATATTTATAGACAGCAAATTGGCCAAAATTTTTGGCAGGTAATAGGATTTATCTTGGGAGAAAAAATAAGAACAAATCAATCTCAACCAAAATAACCAAAATAATAGGGTGAAAATAAGTGTGAATATTAGTGTGAAATCCAAGTTAACAGTGCAAACACAAGTGTGAACTCCAATTTAGCGGTGTGAACTCCAAGTTAGCAGTGTGAATACCAATTTGGATATTAAGGTGACTAGGTCTTGGGTTAGAGTTTTACAAGCAATTAAACACAATAATACATTTCCACAAGTAATACACCCCATGTCACACGAATTAATCATGGAGAATTTTGAGGCAATTATTCTATCAATGTGCATATAGAATATTCACACACACTTCTGTACAGCAGAAGGTAATGCTAATAGCTATTACTGCCACCAAAATAAAGCAAAGGAAATTAATGGTATGTTAAACTATTTTTTCCATACCATAAGTTCTGTCTCTTATACACATCTAGCGGATGAGTGTATACAACATATTAATTGCAAATGAAGTTGGAATCCTTACCCATGGATTGCGAGATTTTATTAATTAGCCCAGTACCGATAGTTTAATTGCATCTGTCATGTGTTTTACCTTCTTTCTTGTTACATTAAGGTGTAGTATAAGAAAAATATTAATATAGACAGGTTTTAACCCCATCCGTAACTTGTCGTCAATATTAAATTTTAAAAAATTTATTTACATCAAGTGATATAGTGATACTATAGATTTCATAACATTTAATCTATAGCACAGAATTTATAAGTAGCGACAAAAATTAGATATACCTAAATATTTTTCAGTAGTTAGGACTATCTAGTACTATTGTTTTTTTTGTGTAGGTGAAGAGAGGAAGGGCGCTCCGCTGGAATTATTAGTAGTATTTGTTTTTTCATCTTCAATAAACATGAATTGATTGCCAGAACTAACAACTTTTGCACTACTTTTCCAGTAATTGCATGCGCGCGGACATTTTAGTTTTTTTTTAGGGTCTGTTTAGTTGGATATAAAATGTTTTTTTTAAGGAAAAATATTTTACATAAAAAAATCTATTTTTCATACAAATTTTTGGCGTTTAGTCAACAAAATGAAAATACTTTAAAATAAAATTTTTAACGTTTTTCATCTTTAATTTTATGAATATGAGTTAAAAAGACTTGTAACAATTGTAATAAAGACTTTACAAGCAATTGTGGTCAAAAAAAGATTAATTTTGTTCAAAATTAAATGATAATGGTGATGTAGTAGTAAAATATGCATAATAATAGTTATACTACTGTGGGACCCACAATGAAGAGCAAAAGAAAATAGACAAAAATTGAAAACGAAAAGAAGTTTAGTAAATAAAATTATAAAAATAAGTATCACTCTTGAACTATTCAAAAAATAACTTCCATTCAAAATTCTGTAAGTTATTTTGAACTAGAAAGAAGAAAATTGAAAAATATTTTACATCTCTTAATATTCTCTAGTGTTAACACCAAGAAAATTTGTAGAAAATTTTTATCTCAACCGAACACTCCCTTAATCGGATAATTTTGTACAGTATTATCTTTTTCTGTGATGTGTTATTTCAAACGCATCTATTCCAAGTTCAGCTTGGATATGGCCCTCAATGTTTTGAAGACCAGATCAAGTATTGAATAGGTGGTCCATCTGATTTGCCGTTCAATTGATTCGATCAGTTGAACTCACCGGTTCACTAATTTATTATTTTTAAGTGTAGGATAATTTAATTAAATAATTCAAAATATATTTCTATGCAATCCAAAATAAAAGAGAAACATTAATTTTTGAGAATTTTAGTCCGAATATCTAAAAATACTAATCATAATTTCTAACAAGAAAAAAAATCAAACATGAACAAAAATAAGTATAAAAAAGATCAAAAAATAATAATTTAATATTTTATACTTTGGTATGTTCACTGTTTTTTGCCATTTTAGATTTTATTTCATGATTTTTTTAATTTTTTTCTTAATTTAAATCATTTTTTATTTTGAAATTTAAAAAATTGCCAAAAATTGGTTGAACTAATTTTCTTCCGATTCACAGTTTTTTTTATTCTATCCAGTTTTTAATACACACCGAATATATAAATAAATTAGACCGATAACTTTTTCAATTCGCAATACGACCGATTGAATCAACCAATCCGATCCAGTTTTCAAAACAGCGATTCCCTTTGGTCGTGTTATTGTTGAAGCCTTGAGGATAGAATAGGCAATCTGCATTCATTAAGATGCCTATAAGTCCTAATCAGCATTAATATGCCTTGGCTCTAGCTAGAAGTTTGAAGAAAACATCCACAAAAAATTAATGAATAGATAAATAATAAAAAATCTCCTTTTTGTTTTAGCTCTCAAAGATTAAACTTTATTACACCATAAATTATTTTATACCTATTAAAATGAAGATGCATTCATTTTTGTACCAAATAGTTAAAGATAAAATACAAACTCCTTATGATATTTTAAATAAACACTTTATTTCATTGTGATTTTTAAATATACGTTTCAGTCTCTCTTGCTTCAAATTTTTTTACAAAATAAATGAAAACCGTCAAAATTAATATCGAAATGTGAAATGTCATATTCTCCCTTGACCACTTTAAGTGTATAAAAATTGGGGCAAACTAAAAGCTAAACGAATTTTGAGATCAAATTCGAAATAAAAAACAAAAAAAAATCCCAAACCCTTTCACATTCCATCCCCACACGGCCTGTCACCACCACCCACACCCAATGGCCGATAACAATATACCATCACAATTAACCACACGAGCAACCACAACCTCCCACCTAGCAGCCACTAATACCACCAAACAACCTCTCGCTGACTCTAACACAGCCTTCTCTCTCCATTTGTAAAACAACAGAACTGGCCAAATGAATAACATGTTGGAATTTTGTAATTATCCCATGTGATTTTATTTTTTGAAATTCCAAATATTTGATCCAATATTTGATTCAGATATTTATCAATTTGACTTAATAAATATCTTGTGATAATTATCACATTGTGAAAATGATTACACTTGTGATAACTAAGATTCTTACATACCTGTACAGGTGGTCTCTAACTTTATACACATATTGAGATTTTGGGTCCTACACAAAAAAAACAATAGTACCTGTCTCTTATACACATCTAGATGTGTATAAGAGACAGACATATGCTTGTCCAAATAATTGCATCAGATCAGAGTAATATAAAGTAGAAATTACACCCGTTCCTCGATTTTAATCCACATTTGATATTCTGTGATATTAAACAAATGCACATATTAAATTCGTTTTTATAGATTAAGAAATCTATCATAACACCCATTATCCTAGGCAATAAAATTGCCAGCATCTGAAAGAGTTGGATTATTCCATCTCCTTCATTATCAACACCTTTCAAATTTCAGGGGTGTAATTTCTACTTTATATTACTCTGATCTGATGCAATTATTTGGACAAGCATATGTAGAATTCTAAGTTGGGAGAGGGGAGGTGGCAGGTTTTGTGTGGGAAAGAATGAGAAAGGTTTAGGATTTTTGTAGGTAAAAATATCAATTTAAATATTATTTTAATATTAATTTTTAAAAAAAAAAAAGAAAATAGTTTCATCCTATGGTAAACTGTTAAAACTAACCGTTTTTATCTATTTTGTAATAAAATTTAAAGCACAAAGAATTTAAATATATATTTATGAACTATAAAGAAGTAAAGTATCTATTTAACATTACACAAGAGGTTATTTGCATTTTACCTAATAATTAATATTATATTTAACAGTTTGTCACATTTAAAATAGTATGTACTAAGAATCATTTCTATAAAAAATTTACAAATACGATTAAAACATTTTCTACAGTAGAGAATTTCTCCACTATAAATTCTCCTCATTCATCCTCAAATTTGAGCACTCGATAATTACATCTTTTAGAGAAGAAAATGGAGATTGTAACTACTTGTATAAACTTATTTAAAATAAAGAAAAAAGAAAAGAAAACTACTTGTATAAACGATGCAATAATTACTCCCAAAAATATCAACCACTTTAGCCATTCTCATGTGTTAGAGTTATCGAATACTTTGGTCGTCCAATCTCACCAAGAAGGCCAAACAACATATACACCCAATATCCCGGTGGCGAATTCATCTGCAATGCCTGCAACCGAGAAGGGGATGGATTCAACTACCATTGCAGCACCTGCAAATTTGACCTTCATCCTATGTGTGCTCATAACCCCCCTGACGTCACACACCAATTCCATTCATGCCCTCTCAAACTCCTCTTCGAAAACCCTTATGAATCCACTTTTCGCTGTGACATTTGCCGCGAGTCCATTGGGTCCAATGAATGGCGTTACAGATGTAATTCTTGTGATTTTGACGTTCATTTGGAATGCACCGCGGCAAGTCCGGTACAAAGGATGGGTGACGGCAAAAAAGCTCAACTTCAGCAGCAACACTTATACACTCCTCAACAATAGAAGAGACAGGGCTCAGTAGTTCAATCTTCGAATAAGAGTGAGGTGACAGATGGTTGACGTTGACGGGATGGAGAGTAATATATTGGAATAGCTCGGCAACTTCCTCAATTAGACTGTAGTTTTAATCACTATGCTATTGGAAGCAATTTAAATTCCGTTCGAATAATTATTATTTATAATATTACTTGAAAAATTATTAAAATAATTATTGCATTAACTTTTTTTAAATACAATGTTTGTAATGTGAGGAGATTATTAAATAATATTTTGTTTTATTTGATGATTATAAAATATTATTCAGAAAATAATAAAATATATTTCGAGTCATCTTAAGCCCCTTGTACCGCACACTAAAAAGCCATTGTCACTGGTTTCTGGAGTCAAGATACCAAACCTAACTTATTTTTAGAGAAATGCCAAGAAAATACCAAACCTAACTCATTTTCGGATGAGAAAACAGAATCCAGTGGGAAACTTGGAAGGTATGCCAAGGTCAAAAATGTGTAGTCCAGCAAGCAGTTAGAGGCAGCAAGAAAGGAATCTCATATGGAGTCATAGAGAAGCATAAATTGCAACACTCCCACTTTAGCCAACTCTGTCAACTGTTAATAGATCTCACTCCTGTCTCAAACAGCTGGGACGTGCCTTTAATGCCAAGGAAGCATTAGAAAATTAGATCTTCTGTAAATAATCCAAGTGTATTGCTACTTTTGCAAAGTGATTTTCCAACTCCTAAAAAACCTACAGAGGAAACAAGAAAAGAAGGGGACTAAGAACAACTGCAATTTCATTGTCCATTTTTCTTTTCCTTTTTTTTCCAGGGAGAGGGTGAAAAATGGTTGACGTTGACGGGATGGAGAGTATCGCAAATACCACCTCGTCCCAGGCCATCACAAAAAAAACTATAACTGAAATCCTTTTTATCTAGCATTAACTTGGATTCGCGTGCATCTAAGGCACCTTTTACTAGGATCAATGTAGTTGTATGTAAACCCAGAGCAATAGCATGATGAACCAAAAAGTCTCCAGGACCTATTGTTAAGAATATTAATATTGGAATTCCTCGGCAACTTCCTCAATTAGAGTGTTAATCACTATGCTATTGGCAGTTTAAATTTCGTTTGAATAATTATTATTTACTATATTATTTGAAAAATTATTTTGGGCTTACTTAGAATAATTATTGCATTAACGTTTTTTTAAATACAATGTATGTAATGTGAGGAGATTATTAAAGAATATGTTGTGTTATGTAATGATTATAAAATGTTATTCAGAAAATAATAAAATATATTTTCGAGCCATCTTAAGCCCCTTGTACCGCACACTAGAAAGCCATTGTTACTGGTTTATGGAGTCAAGATACCAAACCTAACTTATTTTTAGGGAAATGCCAAGAAAATAAAATACCAAACCTAAATCATTTTCAGATGAGAAAACAGAATCCAATAGGAAACTTGGAAGGAAGGGCAGGGTATGCCAAGGTCAAAAAGGTGTAGTCCAGCAAGCAGTTAGAGGCAGCAAGAAAGGAATATAAGATGGAGTCATAGAGAAGCATAAATTGCGATACTCCCACTTTAGCCAACTCTGTGAACTATCAATAGATCTCACTCCTGTCTCAAACAGCTGGGACGTGCCTTTAATGTCAAGAAAGCATCAGAAAATTAGATCTTCTGTAAACCTTATAATCCAAGTGTATTGCTACTTTTGCAAAGTGATTTTCCAACTCCTAAAAACCCTACAGAGGAAACAAGAAAAGAAGGGGACAAAGAACAACCACAATTTCATTGTCCATTTTTCTTTTCCCCTTTTTTCCAGGGAGAGGGTTATAGATGGAAGATCTTGTGTAAAGCACATCCCCTTCCCTATTGACAATTGAATTTCTTACTGATGACTTCCTAAAGGATTACTACTTCGTGACAACTTGACACATGATACCTCAACATCAACTCTATAGATCCTCTACACTTCCATCACATGGATAGAGAACAAAATACCAGTCCCATGTAGTAACATCTTAGATTCATGTCCTACGGATTTAACATAAAGAACTCTAGCTATCAGTGTCTCCAATTAACATAAAGAACTCGGGTTATATGATTGATAATCAAATTAATTATACTAAAAATCACTTTCAAGATTGTTTAACATATTAAAAATGCTCCAATAAGTAAAATTTTCTTTGGCATTCTATGGCCTATAAAGTACGACATTTTCCTTATGATACTCCATGCAATTTGGTATACCAGAGTTTTCCAAATCAGTTCCAGGTGAAAAAATATGATGACATTAGTCAATCAATTTGAAATTCAAGTCAGAATGTAGGAAATGAAATTTTTAAAGTATACAATGTTCAGGAGGTTAAAGTAGGACTCTGAGTATAAGGGCGCAGGAGGTAATTAATTGCTGTAAATCTGCAGAATGTGCTTTGCTCGCATGGGTATTGATTTCTTGCAACAATCCCAGAAATTAGTTATCTTTTCAGATATAAGCAATATTTAACTCTCTCTCTTTATACTCATAAATATTATTTGATTAATTATTATGAGAATCATTTTATGAGAATAAAAGTGTTAAAAATGCTCAATTTCATTTCCTAATTCTGACTTGAATTTCAAATTGATTGACTTATCAACATCATGAAACTAATTTCTTGTTAAAAATCAAACAAATAACAGGAATGATATAAATTCAAACCAATAACTAAAATTTCATAATTCTCATTCCAGTTTCGATTTCGATTTCCGATTGTGAATTAAACATCTCTTGAATGGCGTTACATGTGTATTGGGTGGAAGGAACCAATGTTCATTTGCACTACACCGTGGCTAGTCCTACACCACAAACGGTTTTATTCTAATACTTGAAACTTCACCATGCAAGTAAGACACGTCGAAATCATATGACTTAAATTCGGTCTAGCGAGAAACTCGTCAAGTAAGGTAGATTAATGAGTTATTGGTTCAACTAGTAGGTTACTAAAAAATATTTTTTATTAATATGTAATAAATTCAAAGTAATAAATAAAAGACATATGATAAAAATATTGATAAAAATGCTATATCAAACTTTTAATTGTTGTAAATAAATTCTAAAATATTTAATTTCTTTAAAAATGATGATGAAAAATTATTGAAATAATTAATTTTAAATTCTTATGCATATGTAGTTCTAAAAGTAATTACAATAAAATATATAAAATGTACATCTAACACAGACTAAGAAATTATTTTTTCACTACTTCTTGTCACATGACTATTTAATGATTGTATATTTAGTAATAATAATAATAATATAATGGACACCAACCCTCTCAAGAATGCTTCGAGTTCTACAAAAAAGATAAGTTTCTCAATTCGAGCTACAAAAATATATTTAAAAAAAACACCTTTATAAGGATTGTAGTCCGGCCATCCTGTCCAATATTATTTTGTCTTCTCAAGACAAAATAATATTGGACAGGATGGCCGGCTGGTTATGGTAGTCTATTCTGAGATTGGACTCGATGAGCCTCTTAGCATCATCGGAGTCCAGAGGAGAGGCATTTTTTTTGTTTTTAAATTTTCTTTTATGAGGTTCTAGGGACCTCGGGGCATAGGAGGATCTAAATAATGGACAAAGAAAAAAGATTTCTTCCAATCGTGAATGGAATAGGGGTTCCCCAAGGTGAGTTGTTTACCGGGGTTCGGGGAGAAACGCAAAAAAATCCCTTCATGGGAGAAAGTTTTAACCTTGACTAACCGTATCATTCTAAATGTATCTAAAGAAAGAGGGATGTTGTACAATCTACAAAGAAAAAAAATCCAACAATGAGTTTTTTGACATTAGGGGTCTCTTTGGGATATGCTGATCCTAATTGTCAGAGAGCTAAACAAGAAGAGGATCGATGGGAGCCTTAGCCCAATCTTGAGTTGCTCCTGGTAAACTTTTAAGTAACCAGGAGGTGGCAAGTGACCTCGACCCTCGAGTGTGGAAAATTTGATGTGAACATTCTTCGGGAATCGGTACCTATCCTTAAGAATTTTGATATCTTTTGGTTCAAGGGTGTTCGGAGTGTTCAAGTTTTGAAGGTCAAGGTAGTGATTTTGTGGAGGTTCGGATGAAGGAGGTTCAGGTGGAAAATTTAGGGAGACTGTGCAAGAAGGGCTTCATCGGATGGGTTAAGCAAACTATCAACCTCCATCTTATATTCCTTTCTTGCTGCCTCTAACTGCTAATTAGAAAGGAATGAGTGAATGTACAGGGCCATTTCTTTTGAGTTGAATGTATGGGAAACTTGGAAAACTTGGGCTTTGCTGGAAAAAGAGCTGCGAACGGTGTTTGGCTAAACAACGGGCGGTGATTGCTGGCCGAAAAAAGAGAGGCTTATAGGGGAAATAAGTGGGATATAGGCAAGAGAGGGAAGGAATGTAAAGGGAGAAGAAGAAGAAATGTTTGCTGAAGAAAGAAGGAGAATTTTTGTAGAAGGTGAAAGAGTAAAGGCAGAAATGAAGGGGAAAAGTGAAACTACGAAGAAAAATAGGGTATAAATAGTATGAGACCTTTGTCTTGAATGTTCTTTAGTTTGCAAATTGGGGAGAAAATGAAAAGTTAAAGGATATTAGGAAATTCAAGAGAATTTGAAACATCGTTGACTTTTAGTAAAATTAATTAAACTAGGTGAAGAAAACGAAGTGCTGCGCAGTAAATCCATTAATGACGTGCATTAATGACGTGGTAGGCCAATACTCCATTTGTTTTTACTCATTTTTAGTAGAGTAATACTCCATTCTATTTCATTTTAATTGTCATTTTGAATTAGTGAACAATAATTAAAAAATTATTAAATTGTATTAATTTTATAAATTACATATATAGTTCAAAATAATAAAATAATCCATGTACATTCAAATTCCCTAAATACATAATCTTCTCTCTCCATTAATAATGACACTAAATATCATCATTTAATACTTTCTTAAATTTTTAAAACAATAAATAATTTGACACAAAACAAAATTAAAATAACAAATAAAACCAAATTGAGGAGCATAACCTGTTTTTAATGGGATTACATCATTGTGTAAGGCCCACGTGTCAGTTTTTCAAATATTACTATCTATATTAAAAACCATAATATCCAGCTGCTTGGGAAAGTCTCCATTTTGATAAATTTTGTATTTCTTACCAAATTTATCATTTACTATGTCTAAGCCCTTACTATTTATTCCCTCTTGGTAAATTTTTATTGCGGCTGCGTATGTTTTCTTTCTTTTTTCTTTTTTGGGATGGCTTCTGATCTCCACTTCTTATCAAACTATCAAAATTAAAATTTATTTTGCAAAAAATATAATTTTGTCCCCAAAAGTTTGTATTGTAATCCATGTTCGTCCCTACAACTTCAAGCAAAAAATCTTAAGATCCAAAAAAGAAAAAAAATACAATTTTTACCCCCTTAGTTTGGGTCATGGTTCATCTTAATCCTTAAAGTTTTAGTCAAAACGCATTTAATCCTCAAACTCTCTAATTTCTACTAATTTAGGACAAATTTAAAAATTTTGTAAATTACAGACTAAAAAAGTCATGTGTAATCTGAGTAAAAACACCATCCAACCAATTTTAACTGATTAAATCTGGTGTTAGCGAAGTTATATCCAAAGAAAGGATAATATTAACACAATGATAATTCACTAATAAATTAAAATAATAATTTAATTCAAGGATTAAAAATGACTTTTTTAGTTTATGATGTGTATAAGAGACAGCTTGACATATTTCTGTCTCTTATACACATCTAGATGTAAATTTATATTTCGTTCCTTCCATAAGATACAATGACCTTTAAGTAAGTTTAATAAAACATAAGACTAACTATGAATTGATGTTATCCTTATACTCAAGTATTTGGATATATAGTTTAGTATAGTGATTGTAATAATATGAAGTATAATTATAGAGAAAAGTAACTCAGAATGTATTGTATCAGATGAATTTATTTGTACTTGAGAAGACTCTCATTAATTAGTACTAATTTTTAAACAATAGAAAATAGTTGTCGGAGATGAGAAATTTTAACGTTACTTTTTTTTGCGTAAAATTCTTTGATATTTTAATATAAGTTAACGTAGTTATGTTGTCACCTACAAATTTTATAAGGTTGTTATATTCCGGAACGATTCTTATACAATTAGTTAGAAGATTTCTTCCAACTAGTGCAAGTAGGTGGGCTCCATAATAGTCCCACCCACAAATAAATTTTTAATTATAGTTAAAAATCGAGAGGAGTCTTTTTATGAAACTAGGGTTAAGGAGCTAGGTAATGATAATCCCTTGAAAAATTCAGATAGTAGGAGTGGTGGTTCTGAATATAAGAATGTTGGTTCTAAAAAAGCAGTGATGAATCTGAAAATTGAAGTGCTGGTTCTAAATATAGGAGTGGTGGGTCTGATAATGGGTGATAGAGGGACGATGAAGCAGCAAATAGTAGTGGTAACAATGAATCTGATGGCTTATAGAATGGTCTTCCCTAACAAACCTAAATATAATATGAGTGATGATGAAGATAATGAAGTATTTATTAATCATATAGATAAGAATGCTTAATAGTTAGGCGTTGATAGTTAGAGAAAAAAATAAAAACATATTTAAATGGATTGAAATCGGCAAGGAGGCATTATAACCAAGGATAGGTTTAACAGCACATGACTTTTTCCGTCTTTAATTGACAAAATTTTTAAATTTATTCTAAATTGATAAAAATTAAAAAGATTGAGGATTAAATACGTTTTGTTTGTAAATTTAGAGACCAAAATGGATCATGACCTATAAAAGATTCAGATTTGAGCGCTAAAATTGTAGTTTTTCCACGCTTGGAATTTGAGATTTAGCATTCACATACTTCATTTACATGTGACTTTTTTCATTTGTAATTAACGAAATTTTGAAATTTGTCCTAATTGATAGAAATTATAATGTTTGAGAACTAAATGTGTTTTGTTTGAAAATTTGAAGACCAAGATGGATCACGACCCAAACTTTGGAGGCTAAAATTGTATCTTTCCATTTATTTTTCCACTCTATCCCTCCTTGTTCTTTACAGTTTTTACTTCGAAGAAATCAATTATGAATTTCGTAGATGTGGTATACTTTGTCTGCAAATCATTTCAATAACCCTTTCTGTATTTTTTTTTCCATAAAATCTTTGAGATACCATATTTTTTGTTTATTACATGTGTTGGATCATCTTTCGGAATATGATCGCCAACATCAGGAATAGTAAGTTTAGACTACCATTAATAGAGGTTTATAAGAGTGATCCCTTTTAACTATTTGCTTCCAGACAATTTTGTCCCTGTTTATTCTTTAATGCACAAATTCTAATTACAACAAATGGTTGATAAAAGTTCAAAGTAAATCAATCTCTTTCAACTTTGATACTGAACTTTGCAATTGTTATAATCCACGTGAGGAAGGAAAAGTATTTGTTACACACCTCGTATTTTCTAAAAGCTCCTATTTTAACTATAATACTCATTTAACATTGAGTAACATAGACTGGCTCTGTCAAGAAATCCCTCCAACACACGTTTGTCAAAGTAATACACTTATTCTAGAGGTGTTAATCATGTCGTGTCGTGTCGTAATTATATTCGAGTTATAAAATAATTCTAACTCTAGTCTTATCTAATTAATAATCGTGTCATATCGTGTCTAACATATTTATTATCGTACCGTGTCATGTCTGACCTATTTAACCCGTTTACGACTAATAATACTAAATTAAGGTAGTAAAATAAATTTAATGTGTATAACTAAAATTTACATGAATAGAAAAATTTTCTCATCATCGTTTTCAATGTTATAGTAACCTTAATTACCTAGAATTTTATATAATGTTCCATAAAATATATATTATAACTATCAAAATCTACCTAAAATTTCATGCATAATATGAATTTTAATGTAAACAATTAACAAAAAACAATTACAAATGAAAGTTAATAGATTTTTTTAATATAATTTTAGAAATAGTTAGCATATTTTTATAAGTAATTGTTTATAACACAATAAATATGTCAAGTATATCAACCCATTTATTCTCGCGTCGACTCTTTTATACTCGTGCTGTAAACGTGTCCTATCATAATCATATTCATGTCTTGAAACCTCAATCCTAAACCGTTCATTTTTACTAATTTCGTATCGAATTCATGTCGTGTTGTTATATCGTAACAAAAATTGACACCCTTGACTATAGGGTTGTGCAAGTATTCAATTAATCGAATTTGTAATCGATTTCGAATTCAATTTGATTAATTTAGTTAATTTTGAATTCAGTCAGAAATTGAGATTTAATTGAATTCATGAATATGTTAATAAATTCGAAAATGGTAGAGAAATTTTTTTAATTCAGTTAACCGATTACTGAATTCAATAATTAAAAATAAAGTTTTGTTAAAATATTTTGATATATAAATTGTGCATCACTAAAAATATAAATTTAGTTGTTTGACTAAAAACATATTTGTTGATAATTATTATGATTAGCTCTATGTTTAACTTAATTCATACAATTGTTATATTCTTATACATTAATTTGTACTTAATTATATTATTAAATTAGTTTCCATAAATCATATTAGATTGTCTTGCGATACGTATTTTATTAATACTTTCAAGTTAAGAGATATTATAGTATAGTACATTATTATATTGATTTTGTTTATCATTCAATTAAGCAAATGCAAATAGTTTTTACTTATTTTTCTGAATCGTTTATCAATAAAAATTCACACAACACACAAATTACGTGAAAAAATAAAATTTTAAAAATTTTGCTTGAAATATCGGTTTTTGTATAAGATTTTGGCCCAATATTAATAACTTAACTAACTTAAGTTGAATTTGATTAATTGAATTCAAAATCGAGTACCAAATTTGAATTTAATCAATTGAATTTTCATCTAGATTGAATTTGAAATTAAAATTAATTAAAAATTTTAAAACTCTTTTTTAAATTTCGACCAATTTTATTGAATGATTAATTGATCACTTAATCAATACACCTCTACTTTGACTTATTCTCATCCGCATTCAAAGTCGCACGTTTGGAAGTGATCCAGTTGCTTTGGCCGGTGGAAGGTTATCTAGTTGCCCATAAATATGACAATGCCATGCACTTCATTGTCGGTTAAGTATGTGCATGTGCTCTTGTATGAGTAAGCTCCCATCACCCAATGGAATAAAAGCTATCGATCCATACCAAGACCTAGACTCTGAACTTTGCAGGGTCCAAGAGAAAAAGACAGGATTGAAAAAGGATGTGGATGTTGGTTCCTTGAGCTTGAGCTCTTATGTTTCATTAATGTTCCTTCACATTAGGTACCAAAAATAGTAATATAAATTGAGTAGAAAAGTTGCCCATTTTGCAAAGAACCCTGTCTAAGGATGTCAAGTGGGAAAAATTTTTTCTTAATTGGGTGGCTTCATTCACCAAAAGATGATTGTATAAGAGAGAATATTAGCCACAATCCTGTCTTCTTCTAAAGAAATCATCACGGTACACATCTTATACATTTGAAAAAAAAAAATCAGATCTGTCTCTTATACAAGAAAGACAGGTTTAAGAGGCAAATGCTATTGCCACAACAAAAATGTTAAACAACTGAATTACCCAGTCCCTATAGCTTCCCTTTGAAACCCTTTGTAATGGGTAAGGTAATTTGTTCATTTCATTACCATTTTGCTACGGCATTAAAATTTGTCGCCAAATAAACGTAAATAGTGAAAAAGTTGAAAAATCTTATATAGATGTAATTTTTAACCCTACATGTATAATTTGAGATATAAATTAAATCTTATAAAATCATCAACATTACAATAAATAATGTAATTTATCCTACAAAATTTAATTCACAGTAGATGATTTATAAATAAAGACCAAAGCCAAATACATTTGTTTAAGTAATTCTGATAAAGTTTTGGTAACAGTTACTAGTATTTACTAAACCGTGGAAGAATAATTAAGAAACTTGACCATTAATAGCAACAGAGTTACATAAAGTAAATTTTTTTTTTTTTTTTCCAATGGTTTTGATACTCTAAAGTTTCAGACATTCTATCCTTGTCTATCCTTTTTGCTTGTTATAGAGTTTCTGAATTTTATTTTGGAGTCCTAAAATCGTTTATTATTTTTTGGTAAGTAGATAAAGTGTATTTAGTCTTATTCTTTTTTTTGTTTTGTTTTTTGAAAGTCATCTCTCCCCCACTATCATTTAGTAATTCGAACTCATAATCAATAGATCATAAGGGAAGCATCTTACCAGTTAAGTTCCACTTAAAGTGCATGCGGTTGCATATAAAGTTTTAATTCTTTCATATTCTTGGTAAGTCTTGTTTGTGAATGTATGCAATCGAAATTGTCGTTTTTCCTTGAAAGTGATTGCTTAATGATTCCACTTGCACAGGTGAATTATGATTTGTGGGGGCGATATCACTTTAAATAACAATGATTTCACGCCTCGACTTTGTTTCTATTTTCATGTGTTTTGATAAATTTTCTTAGCTCAGTTCTATGTTTTCATGTTAGCAATTTTGCATTTAATCCCATATGTTACGCACTCCAGCCTTTGTCCATCAGGCAAATATAGGAAATGTCCCATATATAATTCCAATAAGGTCAATCCTAAGCTTCAAATTAAATATCGTTTGCATAACTTTTATAAATCCCATCATTTCCATATGAAGCAAATTGCATAAATAGTTATTAAATTATTGAGTTATTACGCATAAAATTACTGGATTATTTATTTTGTAAATTTGGTCATTGAATCGTCATAAATATGTGTTTGGAGTAATTTCATTACAGATTTGAGCACTAAATTACCATTCAGTGTGTGTATGCAGTTACCAAGAGACACACATTTAATATAGTTTAATGACTAAATTTATAAAATAAATAGTTTAGTATCTCCAGACATATACTTAAGATAGTTTAGTGATCTAATTTACTAAATAAATAATTTAATAATTTTATATACAATAATTTAATAATTTAATAATCATTCTTTTCATATGTTTCGGGATCTAATCTTCAGGGACTCATACAAGCATGAGTGCCTACGCAAGAATTTCGGGGATCTAAAGTTCGGCACATAATTTTGAATTTTGACTTGCATGCATCCCTCTGTTAACTAGTAAATTTGATGGTTTTAGATCTATGAATGATTTATGAGCGTGCAAATGTTCCAACCCCTGTAGCACAATAATTGGTAGACTATTTTAACGACCATTTCTTCTGAAAAAACCTCTCTCGATTTTACCAAGCTTTCTGAAGTGCCTTGCTTTATCCATGTATTCCATTAATGCATTATCCAAATCCCTATTTTGACCTGAATAGTTATGTGCATACAGAATCTGTCTTTGCACATTGACCCAAGATAAATCTATTCATTAAGCTTTGTTCAAAAGAATCTGTCTTTTACGGGTAATTTTCTCTTTTAACTCCTAGCACTAAATTCTCCCGAAATGCAACCAATTTAAATCACGGATTCTATATTTGGTCTCGACAGATTCAATCAACTTAAATTACGTGTGAGAAGAGTATTAAATATACAAATATGCTACATTGATTAGTCCAGAATTCCTGGACTAATTTAATAAATTTCACGGTCACTCTATTTATAATTAATTAATTTTGAGATGAAAATTCATATTTTTTAACAATTTTAAAACTCGTAGTTCAAAGTAATGAATCGGATACATTCTGGTTCTCGATTCAGTTAGTTGAAATAATTTATCTATATTAATAAAGCATTAGCATTTCTATAAAAGGTAAAAGTAAAAAAAATGAAAAAATCTTTTACTTGTAACTGGGTACGACGAAATCCACACATTGTAGCATCTAAAAAAAATCATACCGATGACTTTTCAATTTTGCCAGGTCCGATAATCTTGTGTTACGTCTATTTTTATATATATCATTTTCCATTAATGAAAGTCTACCATGATTGATTTCTTAATTAAGAGCCAAATTGACTAGAGTTAATGCAAGATTATTACTCTATCCCTTTCATTTTATTTATTGTTTTGGATTGGTTCATAAAAATTAAGAATGTTATTAAATTATCTCAATTTTATAAGAATAGTTTAAATTAACTAAATTATTCTTTTCCATTAATATTTTCGAACTACATAATCTTTCATTTTCATTAGTATGACACTCAGATTAACTTTAAATATTTTTAGTGCTAATATTTTGAAGATTAACTTTAAGCAAATTTTGAGTGCTAAAAAACATTTTTCTCATTTATTTTTTGACTCCATCCCTCCTGGTTCCTTACAGTTTTTACTTTGAAGAAATAATATGAGTTTCGTAGTTGTGGTGGGTTTTGTCTGTAAATTATCAATCAGTTCAATTACCCTTTCTGTATTTTTTTTTCCCCTTAAAATCTTTGAGATGCCATATTTTATTATTGCGTGTGTTGGATCATCTTTCGAAATATGATCACCAACATCAGGAATGGTAATCTGTTTAGACTACACATCATAATAGATATTAGGGACACTACTAGATACTGTAAGAGACAGGGATCAGGTTTTGCCCGTAAGATTTTTCAACTTTTTCAAATTCTAATTTGAACAAATTATTATTCTCATCCGCATTCAAAGTCGCACGTTTGGAAGTAATAAGTTGCTTATGGCCGGTGGAAGTAATCTAGTTGCTCATAAATATGATGTGTGTGCATGTGCTCTTATACGAGTAAGCTTCTCATGAATCCCATCCACGCTTTGGAATTAAAGCCATCGTTCCATGCCAAGACCTAGAATTTTAAACTTTCTAGGTGTGTATAAGAGAAAGACACTTCTTGAAAGAAAAAAAGATGTGGATATTGGGTTCGTTGAGCTTGAGCTCTTTGTTTCGTCAAAGAATGTTCCTTCACATTAGGTACTAAAAATAGTAGTAATAGATTGAGTAGAACAGTTGCTCATTTTGCGAAGAACCTTGTAAAGGATATCAAGAAACTTGACCATTAATATCAAGCAGTTACACAAAGTTAAGGTGTCTTTTTTTTTTTTTTTTCCTCTTGCCATTGATTTTGACATTCTAAAATAAGTTTTAGTCACTCAACTCTTGCCTATCCTTTTTGCTTATTACAAAGTGTTTGAATTTTATTTCGGAATGTCAAAATCATTTATTATTTTTCTAGTAAGCAGATAAAGTGTATTAAGTCTTATCCATTTTTTAAAATTCACCTTTCATTCTATTATTTAATGATTCGAACTCATGACTAATAAATTATAAAAAAAACGTCTTATCATTTAAATTGTAGTTCGCTATCTAATCTTGTCTCTAATAATACGTTTATGGTCACAATCAAAGAATAGTAGCTAGTATATTGAAAGAACAGAAACAAGGAGCAATTCAATGGGAAAAGAGACTGCCTGATAGAATGGATCAAATTATCAGGAAAGCCTGAGATGAGTGGACAAAATTTGAAGTTGTCAATCAAAAAACTACGACCAGTAAGATCAGTGTTAAAACACCTCAACTCAACTTGGAGACCTGTAGAGCTCTTGATGATCAAAGTCTCATTTTGATCAACACAAGCTCTGTTAAATCCAATACCACCGCAAGATTTAGTTCAGGCATTGTGGCAAGAGTCAATACTGGGAAGGTTATGGTTGTTTGGGGTGCAGGCAATAAAGGAACTCAAAAAGCCTCACTTCTTGAAACTGAGAAGATTAGGAAATCTTTGATGAAAGGCAAAGGTTGAAAGGTTATCACCATATTCATATTCTCAGTACCAGCAAAAGCATTGTTGATAAACTAACAGCCAATTAAGACTACTGATGATGTGCTACTAGCTAGGCTTGAAGATATCTTGTAGAGTGTTCTTTCTTTCTTATTTCTAAAAAAAGTTGTTAAATGTGTTAAAAATATAAATATCCACATCGACTAGCTAAAAAAACCTTGAGCTAATTAATAAATTTATGTGCTACTCTACTTATCACCAATTGATTTTAAAATGAAAATCCATGTTCTTCAACATGGTATCATAACTAACCTCAGGTGTTTTTCCATCCATCCACACGTGTCTTGGGTGATTCACGTGTAACAGGTTCTGTTCAGCCCCTTCCAACGGGTTCTCATACGTCTGACCTACGTGTAACAGGATTCCATGTCCTCCAACCCAAGTCACATGTGAGAGGGGTTGTTAAAGGTGTTAAAAGTATAAATCTCACATCGACTAACCAAAAAGATTCATCCATCCACACGTGTCTTGGGTGACTCAAGTGTAACAGGTTCTGTTCAGCCCCTTCCAACGGGTTCTCATACGTCTAACCTACGTGTAACAGGATTTCATATCCTCCAACCCAAGTCACGTGTGAGAGAGGTGTTAAAGGTGTTAAAAGTATAAATCTCACGTCGACTAACCAAAAAAACTCCTCCATCCACAACGTATATTGGGTGACTCACGTGTAACAAGTTCTGTTCAACCCCTTCCAACAGGTTTTCATATGTCTGACCTACGTGTAATAGGATATGAACATGTAGATGTGTAAAGTCACGTGTGAGAGGAAGTGTTAAAGGTGTTAAAAGTATAAATCTGACAGAAGACTAACCAAAAGATTCATCCATCCATACGTGTCTTGGCGACTCACGTATAACTGTTCAAATTCCCTTCCAACGGGTTCTCACGTCCGACCTATGTGTAACAGATTTCATATCCTCCAACCCAAGTCAAGTGTGAGAGGGGGTGTTAAAAGTATAAATCTCACATCTACTAACTAAAAAGATTTTGAGTTAATTAATAAGTTTCTAAACCATTTCATTTATCACCAATTAATTTTAAGATGGAAGTCCATATTCTTTAACAAGAGTAATAGATTAGCCAGTAACTTAGCAAACATTGTTATTTCTTTGGAGATTCCAATCGAGTGGAAGGAAAATTTTCTCCTGTGGTTATGATTATGCTTGATTGCTTGCACGGGAAGTGAATTGAGCAGTTCCTCACTTTTGTACATGCTTGAGCTTTAGTTCCTTATATATACAAATGATAAGGAACAAACTCCATAACTACCAAGTATAGCTAACCGACTTTAACTATAATTTGCTAGCTGGAGAATAAACTGCTAAAAAGACTTCGTTTGCCTTTCATTACTATAAGATTTCTACTTAATCCTTCTCATCATCACTCTCCTCCTCTGTAATTCTCTGAAACCCTTTTCAATAAAGAACTAAGAAACCTACCTCTCCACGCAAAACCCAGGAATATAATGGAAGACCAAGAAAAAAGAAAAGGCAGTTATGATGAAGAAGGTAAAGAAACAGTACTAGTAGTTCCATTTGAATGGTTATTATTTTTAAAATATTATTTGAAAAAATATTGTAACATTGTTTTTGATGGCTGTACTAGTATGAAATCAAGGGCCCAAGAATTTCCCGCCCAATGGCATTTTGCCAATGAAAAATGGATCCCGTCTTTGAAATCCTCACCATTGAAATTTCTCACAAGATTCATCTCCGCTTGCAAGCCTTGGGAGGGAATAATCTCCTACACAGAATTCATCTCCTCAAGAATCCATGAATACTACCTTGGGCGAAAAGTTACACCCTCCTATCCAACTTGCGCCGGGGCCTCAACTCAACCCGTTTTCCGTTTTCACCTTCAGAAATCTTAACATGCCTTAACTCAACGATGTATGTGCATGTGCCTTGTATATGTGAAGCAAGCCTGCAATCCACGCTTTGGGATAAAAGCCGTCAATTCCTAAACCGCAGAAGCCGAGGGCTCAGTCTCCGCCGTTCCGCGGGTATGTTGATCCTAATAATTTTCGGCCCCATCGGTCCTTTAATGATAATTTTAGTTATCTAGATCGGATGAATTTAAATCGATCTTTCTCGAGTTTAGATCCATTTCCTTCGCAAATCCACCACACCCGACACCATTTTGACGCCCCTTTTTCTCGTACCCTTTTCCTTGATATCCATTTTCGCCGCATTGGGCACCATCTTGATCATCTTTAGGACCACATGATGATGAATAATCTGAATTTTGACAAGCAGGGATGGTTGGTGACGGCGGGAAGAGTGAAATTAAGTGACCGAGATGAAACTGATATCTGGGGATTCCTGGTCGGGCTCTTTGCCTTTTGGCGACGAGTCTAGCAGGCGCATAAGATATTACGGGGAAATTCTTATATTGTGATGTGTTTTTTAGACCAATAAATCGTGACACGAATCCAATTCGTATAAAATTTTTCGATATTGTGTGTGTTCGATTTTTTTTTGCAAGTGATATCATAAGTCCCTTATAAGTTTTCGCCATCATATATGGTGATTTCTATTTGTATTGTATTGCCTGAATTATTGTGTTCATAATGAGTGTTCAACTATACTATTGGTGACTGTAATTATGTAAGCACTATTGTGTTCATCAAATCAGTGTTTGGTTTCGGTGTTCCAAAAAATACGGGTAGATTAATTACATTTATCTCTTTTAAGATTTGATCAAATTATCAAACACATCTTGTTATTACTAAAAAATTACAGATTCTCTCTTTTTATTAACTTCCGTTAACGAAAACTGTAAAAAGACTAAATTATCTTTGTAATATTTAATTAATCCGTCAATCGTTTGCAAACCCTATTCCCCTTCCCCATATTCCTCTCCCCCAGCCACTTCCTTTTTAATGAAATTTACTTAACAAAAATTAAATTTATATCAAATATCTCATATAAATGTTAGAACCTATTTTGATCATCATCAACTACTCTTAGATCCAAAAAGATCAAGAATTGAAGATACTAATGAAGTTACACAATATTTAAGTGGTCCACTACATACAGGAGACGACGAGTGCAATCCCAATTTTGATATTCTTTCTTGGTGGCAAAATCATAAACATCAATATCCTATCGTATCTAAAATTGTTCGTGATTTGCTAACAATTCCGATTTCTACGATTACATCGAAAAGTGTTTTTTGTGCATATGGAAGAGTTTTAGATGACAGAAGGCTCGAATAACACCTGCAACTTTAGAAATGTTTGTGTATTTAAAGAATTGGTTAAACTCGAAAGAAAGAAAATAATGATTAATGATGCAACCCACATGCCAGTTTTTCTCAAATATTGCTCATACATATGACAATGCCACCTCTTCATTGGTCAAGGTCTCAATGATGTATGTGCATGTGCCCTCGTATATGTGAAGTAAGCCTGCAATCCACGCTTTGGAATAAAAGCCATCAATCCATGCCAAGACCTTGACTTTTAAACTTTGATGGGTCCAAGAGAAAAAGACGGTTTTAAACTGCGGGGTCCAAGAGAGAAAAACTAATAAAAGATATTACAAATGTCATTATTCAATAATTTGATATAGGTTAATTAGTGAGATTATATAATTATACTTAATTCATATTTATTATAAGTAAAAAATTGAGCAGTCCCTACTTTTACCTAAGCAGATAAAGTTAAAATCATTTAATTTTGGATTGTCAAAGTCTTTTATTTATTTATTATTTTTGTAAGCAGATTGTAGTCTTGTTCCTAACAATACATTTATGGTCGATCACAATCAAATAATAATACTAGTAGCTGGTATATATAATTGTTACAATTTACATAAGGAGGGAGATTAACAAAATTTTAATTTTAATTTTTTATTTAAAAAAAATCTTACTTACATCACGAACTTAATTTTTCTTTTTTAAAGATTGTTCATGCTGCAAAACTCCACTACTAGATAAACCAACGTACTTTTGTAAGCCTTGCAATTTCTTTCTCCATGAAATATGCTCTGAATTCCCACAAGTCTTGACTCACAGCGCCCACGACGGCCACACCCTCACCCGTGACTTGGGTTGGAGTCACAAATCCAATTCATGCCGACTTGAACTCGCCTTCAGCGATTTCGTACGTCTTCGCTGTAATGTTTGCTATGAGTACATTGAGTCCAATGAATGGCGTTATAATTGTAGTCAGTGTTTCTTTGATGTCCATTTGCACTGCCCCACGCGACCAAGTCCTAAACCGCCAAAGCCGAAGGCTCAGTCTCCGCCGTTCCGCGGGTATGTTAATCCTAATAATTTTCGGCCCCATCGGTCCTTTAATGATAATTTTAGCTATCTAGACCGGATGAATTTAAATCGATCTTTTTCGAGTTTAGATCCATTTCCTTCGCAAATCCACCATCCCCGACACCATTTTGACGCCCCTTTTTCTCGTCCTTTTCCTTGATATCCATTTTCGCCGCATTGGGCACCATCTTGGTCATCTTTAGGACCACATGATGATTAATAATCTAAATTTTGACAGGCGGGAAGAGTGAAATTAAGTGGCCTGGATGGAACTGATATCTGGGGCTCTTGTGCCTTTGGGAGACGAGTCTAGCAGGCGCATAAGACATTATGGGAAATTCTTACATCGTGATGTGTTTTTTCAGACCAATAAATCATGACACGAATCCAATTCGTATAAAAAATTTTCGATATTGTGTGTGTTCGATTTTTTTTTGCAAGTGATATCATAAATCCCTTATAAGTTTTCGTCATCATATATGGTGATTTCTATTTGTATTGTATTGCCTGAATTATTGTGTTTATAATGAGTGTTCAACTATACTATTGGTGACTGTAATTATGTAAGCACTATTGTGTTCATCAAATCAGTGTTTGGTTTCGGTGTTCCAAAAAATAAGGGTAAATTACATTTATCTCTTTTAAGATTTGATCAAATTATCAAACACATCTTGTTATTTCTAAAAATTACAGATTCTCTCTTTTTATTAACTTCCGTTAACGAAGACTGTAAAAAGAATAAATTATCCTTGTATTATTTAATTAATCCCTCAATTGTTTCCAAACCATATTCCCCTTGCCCCATATTCCTCTCCCCCGTCACTTCCTTTTTAATAAAATTTACTGAACAAAAATTAAATTTATATCAAATATTAACACATACGAATTTAAAATTTTAAAAAAGTTAACGAAATTCTTATAAAATTAATCGATGAAAACTTAATATGTTGACCAAAAAAGTCAAGATAGTGACAACTTTAATGGGACGGAGGTAGTATATCATTTTCCATTAATGAAAGTCTATCATGACTGCTTTCGTAATTAAAAGCCAAATTGACTAGAGTAAATGCAAGATTATTATTCCATCCGTTGCATTTTATTTATCGTTTTGGGTTGGTTCATAAGAATTGAGAAAGTTATTAAATTGTCTCAATTTTATAAGAATAGTTCAAATTATCTAAATTATCTTTTTACACTAATATTTTAAAATTACATAATCCTCAATCTCCATTAATATTACACTAAGATTTACATTAAATACTTCTTCAAAAATTCATCCTTTGTGAATACATTCCATATATATGACCTTAAAGATTGAAAAACTATTGAAATGTTAGTCTTACAATTTTTACTAATCGACCATAGTAATTAAAAGAGAGATATGATGTGTATAAGAGTATAATACATTGACTTTTAGTTGAGGGTAAAGTTGGAAAACATTATTTAATAGTTCTTTAATTTTTTAAAAATGAGATAATTTAACACAAAACAAGTTGTATAAAGTGAAAGATGAAATGAAACAAAGGGAGTATAAGAGACAGGTTTTGCTCCATAAACAAGGTTAAGAAGAGACAAATACTCGTGGAAAAGTTTCATCAAAACACAATAACAGACATGTGTATAACATATTCCCAGTTTCATTTTATCTATCATTTTATACACATCTAGATTGTATCAAGAGATTTTTTATTTTAAAAAATTACTGAGGTATTAAATGATGTTTTTCTATTTTTATCCTTTGCATCATATTACATAGAAACCGAACCTTGAACCGAGGTCTGCCGTTGGAAATGATGCTGATGACACATTGATTTGCTGCTATAAGATGGAGGGTATTATATACATATTTTACTGCAAATTAAATAGTTTGTGATTTAATTGCTTACCCTAAGATAACGTGTTGTATTAATCTTGTTTGCTTGCAAACTAGGCCGTGGATAATAATTTGCGGATTATAAAATCCGACTTGTGTAATCCGAGGGCTGTCTCTTATACAAATATACATGCGGATATTTTGCGCTGGTAATTCCGCTTCAAAATTTCGTTATTTTACAAGGGTTTTTGATGGGGATTTTCCTGCGAAAATTATCCCCGTGTAAATTTCCGCAGCAAAATCCCTAGCAAATATCCCCAGCAAAATCCCCATATAATTTCATGAAAAATCCCTATATAATTTCCGCAAAATCCCTAGCAAATATCCCACAAATTCCCATATAATTTTCGCAGCAAAATCCCCATATATTTTCCGACAAAATCCCCAAATAATTTTCACGAAAATTTTTGATAGTATTGTTTGTTTTTTCATTCCCCTTTACCATCTAAATCAAATTCCACATTTTTCTTAGACACAAAACTCAATGTGTATAAGATCATCAATGCACATTCGAGCAATTTCATCTCAAAATTTTGTCAACCAAACAAATTCAAATACAATACATATATAGCATTTAGTTATCTAAGTAAACAACCAAATACAGTCTAATCATCCGAGCTACCATCCTCATCATCTGCATCAAGGGGTCGGGAACGCCGGTGGCGAGAGGATCCAGGAAGAACGCCTAATCGCTCCATCAAAGTATGCAACTGGTTTCTTGTTTCAGATAGTTGGGCTTGTAGTGAAGCTTGCTCTTTCTTCATTTCTTCCTTTTCCAATCTCTCCCTTTCTAGTTGGGCTTGTAGTTCGGCACTAAGGGAGTGGACTGTGCTCCTAATCCTCTCATCAACATCCTCAGGTAGGTCGTATGGGTGTGAAGGTCTGGACGAATAACCCTTCATGGTCCTACCTAAAGAACCAAGCCCATTGATCATACCAAATATCCAAATCAGATGGCAGATGTTGTGAGTGTTGAGAACCATCAGAAGACATATTATCATTCTCAACAGTACTTTGAGAAGATATTTCAGCCTTTTTCTTCTCAAAGTTCTCCTGCAAAAGTCATATAACAAAGATCAACTTTATCGAAAAAGAATATTAAAGGACAAATCACAAAAGATTATTAGAAAGCCTTAATGTGTTACATAAGCAGCTTGGGCCCGAGGATGAACCCAATCTCCCTCCTTCTTCTTATGGGTACGGAAATAGAAATCAGAGAATGGCAGGTTTTCACCCTTCTCAGCCTTCTGTAATTAAAAGAAATAAATATATTCAAGTCATCAATAACAAAGGCATTATAATATAATGAAGTATTAAAAGTACAAGAAATTAATTAGTATTACCATTTTCTTGAAATGCACTCTGTGTGGTATAAGACAATGGTAATACTTTTGTTTGAACTCTTAGGATACACATATTTATGTGTATAAGAGGCATGCACTATGAATTATCCAAGATGGTTTTCTAGGGGTTTTTTAAATTTTTGTAGCATCTGTGCCAGCCTACCTGCCCCTCTCTTCTCGAAATTCTCTCTCACATCTAGATGTGTATAAGAGACAGGGCAAACCCTTCTGCAATGCTCAAAGTAAGTTTTTATATAACAATATGAAACATATAATTACGTAGTCAATTAATACGTTCAAACAATATACACCATAATACCTGAAATTCCTCAAACCACATGTCTCTTGTGGCCGTAGAAAACTTCTTCCACGAGGGTTTGCCTTCTTCAAACTTGGTCTTTATGCATGCGAGAGATGTCTTTGCTGGTTTGTGAGTCCATTGCTGTCTCTTATACACATCTAGATGTGTATAAGACACGTTATCTTAGGGTAAGCAATTAAATCACAATTTTATATTTATTATGAATAATATTAACCCATCTCCATCGGGCTCTATCTCCAAATCAATGTGTCATCAGCATCATTTCCAACGGCACTAGAAGAACTCGGTGTATGAAGGCCACCACGGAGAGGATACGAATAAGGGATTGCTCTGAGCTTGATGAAGGGGAGGTTGAGGGATTTGTTGAGCTTGAGGATTTTGTTGAGATGTGGATGGACTAGCATGACACATGACACGAAGGTTAGCAATGGGGATTAACTCAGGAATGTGGGCATTTGTTTGTTGAGTTTGTGATGCTTGGGAGTATTTCAGTTCTTTCACTCTGGTGACACGCCCTTTGTCACACTCCCCCTCATTTGTTTTTTCCCTGTCTTTTTGGTTTTTCTCCTCCTTGATCTCCTGCATCAGCCATCTACAACAACCAATGAAACCAAGTAAGATATTGATTAATTCAAATATAAAATCACATAGCAATAATATAAGGATTCTTGAAAAATTACATGAATATGCAAGACAAATTCACATGGCACCAATGTAAGCAATATTGGAAAAATAACATGACTATAATGTACAAATCCCTCATTCAAACCATAAAAGAATATAAATGCAAAAAATAATTATTCTTGTACAAAAATTATTCTTCTTATATAACTATTAGGATACTTATGGATCTACATTTTGTTCACCTTCTAAATTCCCTCCTAAACTGCAGCATCATATACCATGCCCGAAGAATATCTTGGGTAAGTTGAGCCCCTTTTAAGTTAGTTAATATTTTGTGTTTGGATAATACTCTTACCATACCAAGCGAATTATATCTGTCTCTTATACACATCTAGATGTGTATAAGAGACAGGGGGATGACTGAGATTTAGGCACCTAACCAAACTAATGACTTACTTAGTCTCTTGTTAAACAATTAATTTGTAGACAAATATAAGAATATAATTTCATCAAAATTTTCCACTTGCTTATTATAGTAAAAATTTAGTATATGATAGTATAGGTGTTAAATATTGTCATTATATGGAAATAAATTATTCATATCTAGCAAAAATCCTCGACAAATTATGGATAACAAACATGTGAAAAAAAATGTAAATAACACAACAAATAATCTTTGGGATAACAAACAAAATTAAAAAAATAAGGATTATATTTATTTATTTTATTTTGTTTGTTATCGTATAGACATACGTTGTGTTATTTACATTTTTTATTCAAACTAACCTTATCCATAATCTTTAAACTCTTATAGAGTATCATAGAGAAATTGTTGAATTCATATTATATAACACAGATGTGTATAAGAGACAGGATCTAATAGGGGAAAAATCACTTGGATAAAAAAATGCAAATAACATAGCAAAATCCTACACAATTTATTGACAACAAATAGCTGCAAAAAAATAAAAACTGAAAATAAAAATAAACCACTCACAAAAATTATGGATAACAAGAATTAAAAAAATAGATAAAAGAACAAAAATTGAAATGGTAGATCAATCAATCACCTTGGAAATGGTTGAGGATGTGCAGTTGCGGCTAGAGGAGATGGTGGTGGACAAATCGAATCCAAGATGAACTGCTGATTAGGCTTCTGTCTCTGGAAGAATGGAGCAAAATTGCTTGAGGAGAGAAAGAAATGAGGAAGAAGGGATGAAATTTAGGTTTTAAAATAATGGATGGTAGTTGGAAGGAAGGTGGAGGGTGAATGGTGGCTGGTGGTGCAAGAAATGGAGAGGAAAAGTGAATTCTATCAATATTGCTGCGAATTTAACTTTAAATTCGCAGACACTTGCGGAAAATTTATTCCGACAAGTGTGCGGATTTAATTCTCAAGTGTCTGCGGACATTGAATTCGCGGAAGTGTGTCGGACATTGAAGAACAAATTTGCGGAAATATATTCCGCAGTATAAGAGACATTGTCCTTAATTTTTCCTTCAATTTTTTCTCGTAATTTTTGTAAATAATACGTTCCCGCTTTATCGGTCTGACTGTTATCCAGGATTAGAATACGGATTTTTAATCCATAGCAAAATTTTAATCCCACACCGTGAAGACTAAAATTTGCAGTAAAATCCGTATATAATCCTGGGGAAAAAATCCGCAGCAAAAATCCGCATGAAATTTGCAAATTTCTAGTAGTGTAATTTGTTTGGCCATGCCTATATATGATTATATGATGCTTGTAATTTTCTTGATTTATGTATGCAAACAAGTCCTATATACCTCCACATGTTATGAATTCGTATGAAATTGGTCTAATGGGATTAAAATATAAGAGACAGGATTTTAGATTAAGTCAACCTTTCCTGCATAAACTTTACGCAGACAATAGTACATGATAAAGCGGGAACGTATTATTTACAAAAATTACGCAAAAAAAATCGAAGGAAAAATCAGAGTTAAGGGGTCCCTGGTTGACCAATACTCCATTCATTTTTACTCATTTTCAGTAAACTAATACCATATTCATTTCATTTTAACTGTCATTTTAAATTAGTGAATAATAATTAAAAAGTTATTAAATTACATTAATTTTACAAAAATATAGTTCAAAATGATAAAATTATCCTTGTACATTCAAATTTTCTAAGTACATAATCCTCCATCTCTGTTAATAATGACACTAAATATCATCATTTAATACTTTCTTAAATTGAAAAAAATGTAATTTAGTCCCTAAAATTTAGGTTATGGTCCATCTTATCCCCCAAAGTTTCAGGCAAAGCACATTTAGTTTTCAAAATTTTCAATTCCATCCAATTTAGGACAGTAAGAATTTGAAAATTCTATCAATTAGAAATAGAAAAAGTTACGTGATTGTTAAATCTCAAGTTTCAAATGTGAAAAATGCAACATTGTCCTTCAAAGTTTGGGTGATGGTCTATTTTAGTTCCTAAAGTTTCAAACAAAATGTATTTAATTCTTAAACTATTTAATTTTGACCAATTTAAGGTAAATTTGAAAATTCTATCAATTATAGAAGGAAAAAGTCAAATCTATCCTGACCCATAATATTTCTCAATTGTTTCAATCGACGTAACCATATTTGTATTTTTTCTCTGACTATTAATACATAAATGGGTTGAGATTCTAAGAAATTGTTAAAATATAACACTTTCTTACCAATTTCAACCCGTTTAGCGACGGATTTAGCAACGAATTTTATGATAAAATTCGTCATTAAATCCATTATAGATGGATTTGATGACGAAATCTATCCGTCGAAAAATGCCTCATCGATAAAATATAACAATAGTTTGACCGACGAAATTTCAGGGACAGAAGTTTTCCATCAACAAATCAATTACAAAATTTGATTTTCAAACATTGTAGAAACCTTAAATTAACGACATGTTTTCTTTTTTTTCTTTTTTTCTTTTTGCCAAATCTAGCGACCGAAAATCAGTTGCTAAGAATAATAGTTGTGACGAGAATTTTTGTCAGTGATTAATATTTTAAAATATCAAAAAAATATTAACGATGGAAAAATACATCACTAATTTAAAAATATTATAAAAGAATCAATATTTATGGGCACATATAATATCTAAATTGAACCAATATATTCACCATTTAATCTTGTTTAAAATTTGCAACTACATATTGAGTTTTCATTTACTACACCAAATTCAGCAAACATTCCAAAAATTAACCTTAATAAATGAATCTCATTACACTGTAAAAAGTGAATTATTATTGTTTTATTGTAACTCAAAGATTAATTTTGAATTAAATTATTATTTTAATTTAGTAGTGAATTATTATTATGTTATTATTATCTCTTTTTGTTGCATATAACTTTTCCGACACCAGATTAAATGAGTTGAAATCAGTTAAGACATGTTATAAACCAAATTAGATTTAACAGTCACGTGTATAGGAAGTGTTATAATGTAGATAAGAATGGTGAATGATTAGATGCTGATAGTCAGAGGAAAAATAGAAATATGGTTAAATGGATTTTAAATCGGTTGCAAAATGTTACATCCCAAGATAGATTTAACAGTTACGTGCAATGCCCATGGCTTTTTCCATTCGTAATTGACAAAATTTCCAAATTTATCCTAAATTGGAAGATATAAAAAATTTGAGAATTAAATGCATTTTATTTAGAACTTTAGGGATCAAAATGGACAATTATCCAAACTTTAAGGGTCAAATTTTCATTTTTTTTCACATTTGAAACTTGAGATTTAATAGTCACGTATTTTGCATGTGACTTTTTCTGTTTTTTATTGATAGAATTTTTAAATTTGTCCTAAATTGATTGAAATTAAAAAGTTTAAAAAATAATGTGTTACTTGCTTGAAATTTTTGGAACCAAAATGGATCACGACTCAAACTTTGAAAGTTAAAATTATATTTTTGCCTTCTAAAATTTTTATAATAATAAATAATTTGACATAAAACAAATTACTTAAAATAACAAATAAAACCAAGTTTAGGGAACATATCCCTTAATGGGGAAATATTTAGGTGTACTTGATCTTTGGTCCCATTTGTATACCCTATACTGTGGATTAAGTGTTATAGAATTTATGACATAAGTTGATATAAGTAAAATTTTATAAAATTTAATTTTGACCACAAGATCTACATGTGAGACCAAAAATTCGATCTATGATAATATTTGTCTCCCTTAATGTGGTTACATCGTAGTCCGAGGCCCACATGTCAGCTTTTCTAATATTACTACCTATATAAAAAACCATAATCTCCAGCTGCTTGGGAAAGTCTCCATTTTGTCCCTGTTTTGTTTTTCTTACCAAATTTGTCATTCACTATATCTAAGCCCTTCTATAAGTTATACTTAATCCAAAGATGTGTATAAGAGACACATCTTTGTTTTTTTTTTTTCTTTTTGTCTGGATGGCTTTTCTGTGCCTGAAATCTCCACTTCTTATCAAACTATTAAAATTGAAATTTATTTTTGTGAAAAATACAATTTTAACTCCAAAAGTTTGTGTTGTGAAACTTTCTAATTTCTACCAATTTAGAGTAAATTTGAAAATTTCATCAATTATAGACAGAAAAAAGTCACGTGCATTAATCTCAAGAGCCAAAAAAAGGAAACAATACAATTTTAGCCCCTAATGTTTGGGTTGTGGTCCCTCTTAATCCTTAAAGTTTCAGACAAAACGTATTTAATCTTAAACTTTCCAATTTCTACGAATTCATGACAAATTTGATATTTCTGTAAATTAGAAACTGAAAAAGCCTCATGCAACCTGAGTTATAACACATTCCAACTGATTTCAACTCATTTAATCTGGTCTTGGAGAAGTTATATCCAAAGAAAGGATAATTATTAACTAATAATTATTCACTAATAAATTAAAAATAATAATTTAATTCAATGATTCGAAAATACCTATTTATAGTCAAAACACACTAATTAGTGCTCTTTTTAGTAGTGATATGTCCCTTACTACCTTGAGTTGAGGTGGCGTTCCTTCCATAAGATGCAATGACCTCTAAGTAAATTTGATAAAACATAGCACTAACTACGAACCAATGCTATACTCAATTATTTGGATATATAGTTTAGCATAGTGATTATAATCATATGGACTTTAATTACAAACAGATGTAAGGCAAAATGTATTGTATCAAATCTATTTATTTGTAATGGAGAAGACTTCCATTTAAATAGATTTAAAACAGTCAAATACGGACATCTTTCAACTAATGCAAGTAGGTGGGTTCCATAAGAGTCCCACTCACAAATAAATTTTTAATATAATTAAAACCCAAGAAGAGTCTTTTCGTGAAACTAGGTTTAAGGAGCTAGGTTAAATCCCTTGAAAAATTCAGATAATAGGAGTGGTGGTTCTGAATATGGGAGCGCTGGTTCTAAAAATGTAGTAAGGAATCTGAAAATGAAAGTGCTGGTTCTGAACATAGGAGTTGTAGAACTGATAATGGATGTGATAGAGGGATGATGAAGCAACAAATAGTAATAAGAACAATGAATCTGATGATTCTATAGAATGGTCTTCCCTAACTAACTTAATTGTGATGAGTGATGATAAGGATGATAAAGTATTTCTTAACAATGTAGACAAGAATACTAAATGGTTAGGTGTTGATAGTATAAGAGACAGCCCCAACATTGTTCAATAGATGAAAATCTCCTTATTTTTGCAAAAAAAAAATAAAAAGAATGCATTCAATGCAACACATTGGACGTGTATTTTTTCCAGTCTTTAATTAACAAAATTTTTAAATTTGTTCTAAATTGATAAAAATTACAAAGTTTAAGGATTAAATGCATTTTGTTTGTATATTTGGAAACCAAGATGGATCATGACCTAAAATTTGAGAGCTAAACTTGCATTTTTCTTACATAACACTCTTAATTTAACATCATGTGCTTAATTAAAGATGTGTATAAGAGACAGCCTAAAACAGGTTTGAAAACATCTTTTATCATAGGTACAAATTAGAAAGTTTAAGAATTAAATGTGTTTTGTCGAAATTTTGATGTGTATAAGAGACAGATCCAATATGTAGTGATACAAAAATAATATTTTGCGTTTATTTTTCCACTCCATCCCTTCTTGTTCCTTACAGTTTTTACTTTGAAGAAATCAATATGAGTTTCGTAGTTGTGGTGGGTTTTGTCAGTAAAAATCAGTTCAATAACCCTTCCTGTATTTTTTTTTTTTTTGGGTTCCTTAAAGAATCTTTGAGATGCCGTATTTTTTTATTACACGTGTCTAATCGTCTTTCGAAATATGATCATCAACATCAGGAATAGCAAGTTTAGAGTACCATTAATAGAGGTTTATAAGAGTGATTCCTTTAACCATTTGCTTCCAGGTTTTGCCCTTGTTTATTCTTTAATGGACAAATTCTAATTACAACTAATGGTTGATAAAATTTCAAAGTAACTCAATCTCTTTCAACTTTGATACACACCTCGTATTTTCCAAAAATTTTAATTATAATACTCATTTAACATTGAGTAATACAGATTTACTCTGTCAAGAATTCCCTCCAATGCACGTTTATAATAGTAATGCACTTATTCTAGGGGTGTCAATCGTATCGCGTTGTAAATAATCATATCATGTCGTAATCATATTCTGGTTATAAAACCGTAACCTTAACTCTATCCAATTAATAATCGTGTCGTATCGTATCTAACTCATTTATTACCGTATCGTATCTATCATGTCATGTCAGTAACCTATTTAGCCCATTTATGACTAATAGTACTATTTTTATTTTTTATTTTTTTTTTGCAAAAATAAGGAGATTTTCATTGATTGAATAAATGGAGTGTTTCACAGACAGAGGCATCCTCCAACATACAAAAGCTTAAGCTGAATCTTGCTTCACCAAATGGAACCTAGACATTAAATATTAATGTCTAATATACACATGAAGCAAGACTCCAGTTTCTTTCACTTCGACAAACTCCTCCACACCTTTTCGTAGCAAACTGCACTTCTTGGACTATTTGGTTCGCAATTGCGGCACCATTATAGACATGATTCTGGAAAATTATCTCGTTTCTACATCTCCAAATATAATACACGGTTGTTGAGAGTGCTAATTTGAACAAATCATTTGCAAATCTGGAACCTGCCTGATGGTGAACTAACCAGTTTAGTTCAGCTCCCCAAGGATAGTTTCCTCTGAACACATAACAGAAAGACAGCACTTTCTGCCGAACCATAGAAGCAGCAGGGCATTCAAAAAACATATGATCAATTGTTTCTCTATACTGCCTACATAGCACACACCTGTCATCCATTCGTATTCCCCATGCAAGCATTCTATCTTTAGTCCATAATTTCCTTTTACATAATAACGACATGATAAAAGCAAATCTAGGAATATGTTTCTTGAACCAAACCAGCTTATACCAATTTACCTGCTGACCATGCTCCCTAAATATCTTTAACAGCTGAAGCCACAGAAAACATACCTGATTGATGTCCCAGCCACCTAACTGAGTCCCTATCAGCTCCCCCTGGGTCAAATTTTGTCTCCTCAATGAACCTTCTAACGACAAATGACAGTCTTCTATTCTGGGGCCATTTCCACACGCCATTATCTATAATAGAGCATACTTCAGCAAATTTATGACTAGCAAGATCATGCATCAGTTTGGCTAAATAGACTTGTATCAGATTACCCCTTGCATGCCAGTTATCCAGCCATAAGTATCCTTTCCATCACCATTGGATTACCTTCTGAAAGTTAATAAATTTAATATAATATTAGAAATATCTTAACATATGTTTATAAGTTATTATAGAGATGGTAGTGCGCCGGGCCAACCCGCCCTACCCTTTTTTAATCGGTCCGGCCCATAAAATACTGTAGCAACCCGGCCTTAGCCCTGGGCCAGGGAGTTCTAACCCGCCACCTAGCTCAACCCGTATATTGAACCGTAATCGACCCCTGGTCAACGGTTCAACCCTTTGACTTGGACCGAAAATCCAATGAGTTCAGTCCGCGGGTCAACCCGTAGGGCCGACTGTTGGGGCCTGCGGGCTACCATTGGAAATTGCTTTTTTTTAAATTTTTTTCCTTTTAAAAGGCTATTAATGACAGTTTTACCCTTCTAATAACTATAAACAGCTAGTTTTTAGGGGTAATGTTGAAAAAAATTCCTATAATTGCCACACAATTTTCCCAACAAATCACACAATAATTTCTCTCTACTTTCTCTTATTTCATCTTTCTACTCTCCTAACTCAATCTCCAAGTACTATTATAATTTCTTTTATACTACTTAAATTATAATAAATAGTAATTTTAGAAATTTAAAAAACTACATTTAAGTTGAGAACTTGAATTGAAATTTTATAGACATATCCAAAATTGAAGTCTCAAGTTTCAAGTACACATCTAGATCAAGTATATAAATTGAAATTCAACATTTCAATTTTCAAGTTGGTTTTTTCATACTATTTAATTGATTAATTATCTTTATCAACTTACTTATTTTTTTTTTTAACTCCATTGTTATATTCTTTTATACACAATCTAGTAGGTTGCATCTTTAGTTTTCATAACACCACTTTATTTGTTTCTTTATTTAAAACTTTTTCCATTATAACATCTGATGTATCTAGTAGGATCACACATCTAGATTGTATACTAGATGGTTCTAGAATATTTGTTATTTAGATGATATAAATAACCATGTAAATAAGCACCTACTAAACAACCTACTACTACTAAAATGAAAGTCTCCATGATGTTTGGAAATTTTTTGAAACAGATGAAGAAAATGAGACTGCTAATTGTAAATTATGTGTTCCACGTATATCATTTAAGCACAAAAAAGGAGAGAACCAGAATACTTAATAGGCATATTAGCAAAAAATATAGTGAAGCTAAAAAAAAAAATCAAAAATGGTTCAAACATAAATTCACACCACAAAAGGTATGGTAGCTAGGATGTAGATTGGTATTTACAAAAATGAATTATTAGTTTCAATTTTTTTAACACCCTCACAATACCCCTCAAATTACAATTGATTACTAATTGTGCTCGTGAATATGGTCTACTTGAAAAATTATATCCAGGTGGGGAGGAGTTTGATAATGCCTTAAATAATATTACAATATAATGTAACTTAAAAGATGTTTTCAAACCTGCTTTAGGTGATGAATTATTTCATCATAGATGTGCATGTCATGTACTTAATATTTGTGTTTAAGATGGTTTAAAAATAGTTGAAGATATTATTAGTTCAATTAGAAATGCTATTTATTTTATCCGTTTATCTACTACTCGTCAACAAGATTTTAAAAGACTTTGTTTAGAAAATGGCATAAAACCTAAACATTTTCCAATAGATGCACCCACTAGGTGGAATTCTACTTGTCAAATGTCATCAAGTACTTTTGGCTATGAAAAATTACTTTCCGCATTTTATAACGAGAATATTGGTTCAGTTAATGCTAACTTATTTGGGCGAGGAGGATTTTAATTGAGCTAAAATAATGGTAGAAATTTTAAAGCAATTTGAGTATGCTACAAACTTGTTGTCCACTACTTACAGACCTTCCTCTCATGTTGTTTTATTTGAACTAGATGTTATAAAAGACTTTAATAACTTTACTTCAAAAAGATCGAGAATTAAAAATACTAATAAAGTTACTCAATATTTAAGTGATCCACTACATACAGAAGACGACGATTGCAATCCTAATTTTGATATTCTTTCTTGGTGGCGAAATCATAAATGTCAATATCCTATTGTATCTCAAATTGCTCGGGATTTGCTAACAATTCCAATTTCTACGATTGTATCGGAAAGTACTTTTAGTGCAAGTAAAAGAGTTTTAGATAATAAAATGACTCGAATGACACCTGCAACTTTGAAAATGTGGGTGTGCTTAAAGGATTGGTTAGACGCTGAAGAAAGAAAACAAGTATTAATGATGCAAGATGTTGACGAAAATGAAGGTAGTAGTAGTTCACCAAATTGATATACAGTATACATAGGATTTTAGTGTTTAATAATTTTTTATTTGGAGGTAAGGTTCTATGGCTCTCTCCTTATATAAGTAGAAAATAGATTATTAATTTTATTTAAATTCTTATATTAGTTTTATACACACTTGTAATGATTTAGAGGTAAGGTTCAATGTCACCCTCCTTATACATTTTTTTTATAATATTAATATACATGGTAGGGATCTATGCCAAACCCTCTAACATCCCAAGGTGGTTTTTTCCCAAATTAAATATTTTTACTATACGATTAACAAATAATAAGTTATAATAATAAGTATTGACTTATTCAACCAAGAAATAACTTGGTTAAATAATTATTAATTTGGAATAACAAAGTATTAATAACTAATTTCGAAATTTGGTCTTCAAATATTAAAAAGGTTAGTTTCTTTATTAATAAATATTAGTTTAGATATTTGAACTTTAATTATTAATAACTTAGTCTAATATATAAGTACCAATTTGGATTAATAAAGTACTATAAACGAGTAAGTAGTAATTCGAACAATTAACAAGTTATAATTTAATAAATTACTAATGAATAGAAAATAAATAAATTTAAATTAATAAGTTATTAATTTTAAAATAATAATTAATCTATATAATTAAAAATTATATAAATTATTAACGAGTAAAAATTTAAATTTCTCGAATAAATAATCTTAAAATTTAAGTAAGAATTTAAATTGGAGGACTAGCTTGGAGGCTAGCACGTGGACCAGCTTGTGGGCCAGCTCGTGGGCCAACTCATGGACCAGCACGTGGCCAGGCCCTTCCCAGCTAACTGGGGGCCTAGTTGGGGCCAACTTTCGTCTTTCGGCCCGACCCAACAGCCCGCTACAACTTACCCCTTGACAAGCTATTATGGGCTTGAACTGGCGGGATTCCAGCCCGACCCGACCCACCGCCATACAGAGATATAACACAATAAACATGTCAAACGTCCTGTTTATTCTGGTATCGACACTTTTATCCTCATGTTGTAAACGCATCGTGTCATACTCGTATTCATGTCATGAACCTCAATCCTAAACTATTTTTTCACTAATTTCGTATTGAGTTCATGTCATGTTATCGTATCATGTCAAAAATTGACACCCTTGACTTTGTATTTTTTGAATTCGATAAATCGATTACCGAATTCAATAATTAAAATAAAGTTTTATAATCATATTTTGATATATAAATAGTACATCACTAGAAATATAAATTTAGTTGTTTGACTAAAAATATATTTATTGATAATTATTATGATTAGTTTTATTTTTAACTTAATTCGTACAATTTTTACATTCTTATACATTAATTTGTACTTAATTATATTATTAAATTTGTATCCATAAATCAAATTAAATAGTCTTGTGATACGGATTTTATTAATACTTGCAAGTTATATAATATTATAGTATTATACATAATTCTATTACTTATTATTCAATTAAGTTACATTATATAGTTATTTATTTATTTATTTTAAATCATAAATACTTATCAATAAAAATTTACACAACAGACAAATTACGTGGCAAAAATAAAATAAAATTAAGAAAATTTTGCTTGAAAAATAGGTTTTTGCATAAGATTTTTGAATTGTGTTAATACCTCCAACTAACTTGAGTTGAATTTAGTTAATTGAATTCAAAATTAAGTACAGAATTTGAATTTAATTAACCAAATTTTCTATCAAATTGAATTTAAAATTGATTAAAAATTTTAAAACTCTTTTTTAAATTTTGACCGATTTTATTAAATAATTAATTGATCGATTAACCGATACACACGTCTACTTGACTTATTCTCATCTGCATTCAAAATCGCACGTTTGGAAGTAATCTAGTTGCTTATGGCCGGTGGAAGGTATCTAGTTGCCCATAAATACAATGCCATGCACTTCATTGTAGGACAAGCATGTGCATGTGCTCTTGTGCGAGTAAGCTTCTATCCACCCTGATTATTTAAAAGCTGTCGATCCATACCAAGACCTAGACTTTTAAACTTTGCTGGGTCCAAGAGAGAAAGACGGGGTTGAAAAAAAAGATGTGGATACTGTGTTCCTTGAGCTTGAAAAATTTGTTTCATCAATGTTCCTTCACATTAGTATAAACTAAAAATAGTAATATACATCGAGTTTAAAAGTTGCTCATTTTGCAAAGAACCTTGTGAAGGATGTCAAGTGGGAAATTTTTTTTTCCCAATTGGAAAGGTTGGAAAATCTTATATAGATCTAATTTTTAATCACACATATATATAACTTACATGGTATTTATTACATTTTATGAAAGTTTTATTACACTTCCCTTGATTATCAGGTGGCATGCATGTGCTATTGTGGAACTAAATAAATAAAAGAGAAAAAATATAAAACTCTAAAGTTGCAAAAACAATCCGATGACACACAAAAATATCAAAGTCTCTGATTCGTTTTAAGATCCCGTCTCTTGAAGCCGTATTTTGTGAGTTTTGGATTTCTTTTTACACTTTTTGGTATAATACTTGTGTGATACAATTTAAATAAGAGACTTTAGTCTTTAGGGTAACATGTGTCATTTGAAAGTGAATAGTATAAGTCTGTAATTAAGTATTTGTGCCTTTTTTTTCTTTTTCTTTTTTCAAATTATTGGCATGTCACTCATTTAAATAATATCACATAAGTGTTACATCAAAAAATGTCACAGAAAATCTATTTCCTATTTTGTGTTTAACACGAGATTTTGTGTGAAGGTTAAAAACCAAAACAGAAATAAAAGGGAGCAAAAAAAGGAAACTCAAAGTGCTTTTCAATATACAAGTTAATAAATTTCTAATAATTCGTAGCATGATTAATTATTAATATTTTAGTCTACTTACTGAATGTCAGAATGAATCTTCACACGGTCAAATTCCTAAAAACAATTCATAAATTGGCCCAACTAAATAATACTATAATCGAACTACAGAGAAGAACTTCACATAATTGATCCGTAGCACGAGGTCGGCAAAATTCCAAATCGTGCTATACGAGTGCATGATTTGAGGAATTTGCAATTATCTTTTTTTATGATAAATGTTTTTATTTTTTGTGACGGTCGTTTGTCAATTAATTGGATTTAAATTCGAATACGACCCGTACTTAAAGAACGGAAACAAGGAGCAATTCAATGGGAAAAGTGATAGAATTGATAAAATTATCAGGAAAGCCTTAGATGAGTGGAAAAAATTTGAAGTGGCAATCAAAAAACTACTACCAGTAAGAACAGTGCTAAAACACCTCAAATCAACTTGGAGACCTATAGAGTTCTTGGTGATCAAAGTCTCATTTTGATGAACACAAGCTCTGATTACTTAAATCCAATACCACTGCAAGATTTTGTTCCTGCATTGTGGCTAGAGACAATACTGGGAAGGTTATGGTTGTTCGGGGTGCAATTGGATAGAATAAAGGAAATTGTGAATAACCATTTCTTGAAGCTGAGAAGATGTGGAAAGTTTTGATAAAGACAATGGTTGAAGATTGGCACCGAAATCATATTCTCAGTACCAGCAAAAGCATTGTTGATAAACTACCAGCCAAACTACTGATGATGTGCTGCTAGGTACACTTCTTGAGTTTGGTTGCACATGAGTGAGATGTTAATATGAGTGTTCTTTCTTTTTTAATTCTACAAAGAGCAATAGATTAGCTAGTAACTTAACTTTAAATCTAAAATGTGCATAGTTACATGGGTAGGTGTTTTGCAAATCTATGTTACATCCTATGTTTTAGAAATCTATAATCAAACTCCTGAAAATACTTAAAGAGTTATGCTTCCCCTGAGATAAGAATATTTATATTGGAGATTAATGAACGAACTCATAAACAAAAACTGAGACATGTATTCACTATTCTTGAAAGTGATTCGACTTCTACGAGATGGATTAAGTGATTCATCACAATCACTAACCTTAAAAGTGATTCGCCCCCACGGAATGGATTAAATGATTAGCCCCTTTTGAGATCGTAATCCCGTGGTGCAAAAGGGTCTTGAACGATGATATTTATAGACAGCAAATTGTCTCTTATTTGAAGGTAATGTGTTATTGTCTTGGGAGAAAAAATAAGAACAAATCAATCTCAACCAAAATAACCAAAATAATAGGGTGAAAATAAGTGTGAATATTAGTGTGAAATCCAAGTTAACAGTGCAAACACAAGTGTGAACTCCAATTTAGCGGTGTGAACTCCAAGTTAGCAGTGTGAATACCAATTTGGATATTAAGGTGTTAGAGTTTTACAAGCAATTAAACACAATAATACATTTCCACAAGTAATACACCCCATGTCACACGAATTAATCATGGAGAATTTTGAGGCAACATTATTCTATCAATGTGCATATAGAATATTCACACACACTTCTGTACAGCAGAAGGTAATGCTAATAGCTACCCACCACCAAACTAAAGCAAAATTCTGCATGCAAACTGCTAAGGAAAAACATTAAGATCACAACTAAATCGTACCCATGGTCTGGCGGATAGAGTTTTACAACATATTAATTGCAAATGAAGTTGGAATCCTTACCCATGGATTGCGAGATTTTATTAATTAGCCCAGTACCGTTAGTTTAATTGCATCTGTCATTTGTTTTACCTTCTTTCTTGTTATTTTAAGGTAGTAGTTAAGAAAAATATTAATATAGACCCGGTTTTGAACCCCATCTGTAGAACTTGTCGTCAATATTAAATTTTAAAAAAATTTATTTACATCAAGTGATACTAAGTGATACTATAGATTTCATAACATTTAATCTATAGTATAGAATTTATAAGTAGCGACAAAAATTAGATATACCTAAATATTTTTCAGTAGTTAGGACTATCTAGTACTATTGTTTTTTTTGTGTAGGTGAAGAGAGGAAGGGCGCTCCGCTGGAATTATTAGTAGTATTTGTTTTTTCATCTTCAATAAACATGAATTGATTGCCAGAACTAACAACTTTTGCACTACTTTTCCAGTAATTGCATGCGCGCGGACATTTTAGTTTTTTTTTAGGGTCTGTTTAGTTGGATATAAAATGTTTTTTTTAAGGAAAAATATTTTACATAAAAAAATCTATTTTTCATACAAATTTTTGGCGTTTAGTCAACAAAATGAAAATACTTTAAAATAAAATTTTTAACGTTTTTCATCTTTAATTTTATGAATATGAGTTAAAAAGACTTGTAACAATTGTAATAAAGACTTTACAAGCAATTGTGGTCAAAAAAAGATTAATTTTGTTCAAAATTAAATGATAATGTGATGTAGTAGTAAAATATGCATAATAATAGTTATACTTGGGACCCACAATGAAGAGCAAAAGAAAATAGACAAAAATTGAAAACGAAAAGAAGTTTAGTAAATAAAATTATAAAAATAAGTATCACTCTTAACTATTCAAAAATAACTTCCATTCAAAATTCATAAGTTATTATGGTTTAGAATTTTGAAGTGAAGTTAATCTTGTAGTTCGAATATTATTTAGAGAATATCAACACCAAGAAAATTTGTATAAAATCTGTATCTCAACCGAACACTCCCTTGCGTGTATAATTTTGTACAGTATTATCTTTTTCTGTGATGTGTTATTTCAAACGCATCTATTCCAAGTTCAGCTTGGATATGGCCCTCAATGTTTTGAAGACCAGATCAAGTATTGAATAGGTGGTCCATCTGATTTGCCGTTCAATTGATTCGATCAGTTGAACTCACCGGTTCACTAATTTATTATTTTTAAGTGTAGGATAATTTAAAATAATTCAAAATATATTTCTATGCAATCCAAAATAAAAGAGAAACATTAATTTTTGAGAATTTTAGTCCGAATATCTAAAAATACTAATCAAATGTAACATAGATTAAAAACATACCCTGTTCTTTTCGCATTATACGACCGATTGAATCAACCAATGTAACATAGTTTTCAAAACAGCTTCCCTTTGGTCGTGTTATTGTTGAAGCCTTGAGGATAGAATAGGCAATCTGCATTCATTAAGATGCCTGTCCTAATCAGCATTAATATGCCTTGGCTCTAGCTAGAAGTTTGAAGAAAACATCCACGAAAAAAAAAAAAATAGATAAATAATAAAAAATCTCCTTTTTTCCTACTTTTAGCTCTCAAAGATTAAACTTTATTACACCATAAATTATTTTATACCTATTAAAATGAAGATGCATTCATTTTTGTACCAAATAATTAAAGATAAAATACAAATACACTTATGATATTTTAAATAAACACTTTACTTCATTGTGATTTTTAAATATACGTTTCAGTCTCTCTTGCTTCAAATTTTTTTACAAAATAAATGAAAACCGTCAAAATTAATATCGAAATGTGAAATGTCATATTCTCCCTTGACCACTTTAAGTGTATAAAAATTGGGGCAAACTAAAAGCTAAACGAATTTTGAGATCAAATTCGAAATAAAAAACAAAAAAAAATCCCAAACCCTTTCACATTCCATCCCCACACGGCCTGTCACCACCACCCACATACATGGCCGATAACAACCATCACAATTAACCACACGAGCAACCACAACCTCCCACCTAGCAGCCACTAATACCACCAAACAACCTCTCGCTGACTCTAACACAGCCTTCTCTAAACCTCCATTTGTAAAACAACAGAACTGGCCAAATGAATAACATGTTGGAATTTTGTAATTATCCCATGTGATTTTATTTCTTGATGTGTATAAGAGACAGCTCCCTGGCAATCTCTGTTATGATAGATTTCTTAATCTATAAAAACGAATTTAATATGTGCATTAATATCACAGAATATCAAATGTGGATTAAAATCGAGGAACGTACCTTACACAGACGTTTTCGATGGGAAAAAGCGTTATAAGTATCAGTATTTTGGGTACGACATTCTATTAAAAAATACACCAACGTATCAGATTGTCTAGGTTTAGAAGTACCCAGATAATTATTTTTCTATTTCCTTTTATTTTGACAGTGACCCAATAACATCAATGGCTGGAGGTAGGTACGTTCCTCGATTTTAATCCACATTTGATATTCTGTGATATTAATGCACATATTAAATTCGTTTTTATAGATTAAGAAATCTATCATAACACCCATTATCCTAGGCAATAAAATTGCCAGCATCTGAAAGAGTTGGCATTATTCCATCTCCTGTCATTATCAACACCTTTCAAATTTCAGGGGTGTAATTTCTACTTTATATTACTCTGATCTTATGCAATTATTTGGACAAGCATATGTAGAATTCTAAGTTGGGAGAGGGGAGGTGGCAGGTTTTGTGTGGGAAAGAATGAGAAAGGTTTAGGATTTTTGTAGGTAAAAATATCCTCTTAAATTCTAGTTTTAATATTAATTTTTAAAAAAAAAGACCACAATTGCTTGTAAAGTCTTTATCTGTTAAAACTAACCGTTTTATCTATTTTGTAATAAAATTTAAAGCACAAAGGATTTAAATATATATTTATTAACTATAAAGAAGTAAAGTATCTATTTAACATTACACAAGAGGTTATTTGCATTTTACCTAATAATTAATATTATATTTATTGTCACATTTAAAATAGTATGTACTAAGAATCATTTCTATAAAAAATTTACAAATACATTATCTACATTTTATACAGTAGAGAATTTCTCCACTATACAATAATTCTCCTCATTCATCCTCAAATTTGAGCACTCGATAATTACATCTTTTAGAGAAGAAAATGGAGATTGTAAATACTTGTATAAACTTATTTAAAATAAAGAAAAAAGAAAAGAAAACTACTTGTATAAACGATGCAATAATTACTCCCAAAAATATCAACCACTTTAGCCATTCTCATGTGTTAGAGTTATCGAATACTTTGGTCGTCCAATCTCACCAAGAAGGCCAAACAACATGTACAATTCCTCCAAAAACTCTATGTTCATGTTGCAGATTTCGACCGTATGGACAAATATACATTTGCAAGCCGTGCAACTTCTTTCTCCACGTAAGTTGCTCTAAATTTCCTAATGTCCTCACCCACCCCTCACACGGCAACCACTCCCTCACCCTCCACCCTATTCCCCAATATCCCGGTGGCGAATTCATCTGCAATGCCTGCAACCGAGAAGGGGATGGATTCAACTACCATTGCAGCACCTGCAAATTTGACCTTCATGTGCCTATGTGTGCTCATAACCCCCCTGACGTCACACACCAATTCCATTCATGCCCTCTCAAACTCCTCTTCGAAAACCCTTATGAATCCACTTTTCGCTGTGACATTTGCCGCGAGTCCATTGGGTCCAATGAATGGCGTTACAGATGTAATTCTTGTGATTTTGACGTTCATTTGGAATGCACCGCGGCAAGTCCGGTACAAAGGATGGGTGACGGCAAAAAAGCTCAACTTCAGCAGCAACACCAGTTGACTCCTCAACAATAGAAGATGGCGGGCTCAGTAGTTCAATCTTCGAATAAGAGTGAGGTGACAGATGGTTGACGTTGACGGGATGGAGAGTAATATATTGGAATAGCTCGGCAACTTCCTCAATTAGACTGTAGTTTTAATCACTATGCTATTGGAAGTTTAAATTCCGTTCGAATAATTATTATTTACGATATTACTTGAAAAATTATTAAAATAATTATTGCATTAACTTTTTTTAAATACAATGTTTGTAATTTGTGAGGAGATTATTAAATAACATGTTGTTTTATTTGATGATTATAAAATATTATTCAGAAAATAATAAAATATATTTCTGAGTCATCTTAAGCCCCTTGTACCGCACACTAAAAAGCCATTGTCACTGGTTTCTGGAGTCAAGATACCAAACCTAACTTATTTTTAGAGAAATGCCAAGAAAATACCAAACCTAACTCATTTTCGGATGAGAAAACAGAATCCAGTGGGAAACTTGGAAGGTATGCCAAGGTCACAAATGGCTTTTTAGTGTGCAGATGTGTATAAGAGACAGCTACAATGACTTATGGCTTTTTAGTGTGCTCTACAAGGGGCTTAATAAGACTCAGAAATGTTATAGTTATTAATCTGTCTCAAACAGCTGGGACGTGCCTTTAATGCCAAGGAAGCATCAGAAAATTAGATCTTCTGTAAATAATCCAAGTGTATTGCTACTTTTGCAAAGTGATTTTCCAACTCCTAAAAAACCTACACTGAGAGGAAACAAGAAAAGAAGGGGACTAAGAACAACTGCAATTTCATTGTCCATTTTTCTTTTCCTTTTTTTTCCAGGGAGAGGGTGAAAAATGGTTGACGTTGACGGGATGGAGAGTAAAGAAATTACCATATTTTCCCAGGCCATCACAAAAAAAACTATAATCAAATCCTTTTTATCTAGCATTAACTTGGATTCGCGTGCATCTAAGGCACCTTTTACTAGGATCAATGTAGTTGTATGTAAACCCGAGCAATAGCATGATGAACCAAAAGTCACCAGGACCTATTGTTAAGAATATTAATATTGGAATTCCTCGGCAACTTCCTCAATTAGAGTGTTAATCACTATGCTATTGGCAGTTTAAATTTCGTTTGAATAATTATTATTTACTATATTATTTGAAAAATTATTAGAATAATTATTGCATTAACGTTTTTTTAAATACAATGTATGTAATGTGAGGAGATTATTAAAGAATATGTTGTGTTATGTAATGATTATAAAATTAGCTTATTATTCAGAAAATAATAAAATATATTTTCGAGCCATCTTAAGCCCCTTGTACCGCACACTAGAAAGCCATTGTTACTGGTTTATGGAGTCAAGATACCAAACCTAACTTATTTTTAGGGAAATGCCAAGAAAATAAAATACCAAACCTAACTCATTTTTGGATGAGAAAACAGAATCCAGTAGGAAACTTGGAAGGGAGGTCAGGTATGCCAAGGTCAAAAAGGTGTAGTCCAGCAAGCAGTTAGAGGCAGCAAGAAAGGAATATAAGATGGAGTCATAGAGAAGCATAAATTGCGATACTCCCACTTTAGCCAACTCTGTGAACTGTCAATAGATCTCACTCCTGTCTCAAACAGCTGGGACGTGCCTTTAATGTCAAGAAAGCATCAGAAAATTAGATCTTCTGTAAATAATCCAAGTGTATTGCTACTTTTGCAAAGTGATTTTCCAACTCCTAAAAAACCTACAGAGGAAACAAGAAAAGAAGGGGACAAAGAACAACCACAGTATAATATTTCATTGTCCATTTTTCTTTTCCCCTTTTTTCCAGGGAGAGGGTGGAAGATGGAAGATGAAGGATAAAGCAAATCCCCTTCCCTATTGACAATTGAATTTCTTGGTCTCTTTTTAAAGAAGTTACCTTCTGTGACAACTTGACACATGATACCTCAACATCAACTCTATAGATCCTCTACACTTCCATCACATGGATAGAGAACAAAATACCAGTCCCATGTAGTAACATCTTAGATTCATGTCCTACGGATTTAACATAAAGAACTCTAGCTATCAGTGTCTCCAATTAACATAAAGAACTCGGGTTATATGATTGATAATCAAATTAATTATACTAAAAATCACTTTCAAGATTGTTTAACATATTAAAAATGCTCCAATAAGTAAAATTTTCTTTGGCATTCTAGGCCTATAAAGTACGACATTTTCCTTATGATACTCCATGCAATTTGGTATACCAGAGTTTTCCAAATCAGTTCCAGGTGAAAAAATATGCGACATTAGGAATTGTTGGTAATGTACTTCTTAATATACCATAATTTTTTTAAAGTATACAATGTTCAGGAGGTTAAAGTAGGACTCTGAGTATAAGGGCGCAAGAGGTAATTAATTGCTGTAAATCTGCAGAATGTGCTTTGCTCGCATGGGTATTGATTTCTTGCGACAATATAAGAAATTAGTTATCTTTTCAGAGACAGAAACTAAGGGGGTAAAAATTGTATTTTTTTTCTTTTTTGGATCTTAAGATTTTTTGCATTTGCACTACACCGTGGCTAGTCCTACACCACAAACGGTTCACAGCGGGCGAGCCCAACTTCACCATGCAAGTAAGACACGTCGAAATCATAGTTATTAAATTCGGTCTAGCGAGAAACTCGTCAAGTAAGGTAGATTAATGAGTTATTGGTTCAACTAGTAGGTTACTAAAAAATATTTTTTATTAATATGTAATAAATTCAAAGTAATAAATAAAAGACATATGATAAAAATATTGATAAAAATGCTATATCAAACTTTTAATTGTTGTAAATAAATTCTAAAATATTTAATTTCTTTAAAAATGATGATGAAAAATTATTGAAATAATTAATTTTAAATTCTTATGCATATGTAGTTCTAAAAGTAATTACAATAAAATATATAAAATGTACATCTAACACATAAGAAATTATTTTTTCACTACTTCTTGTCACAGCTATTTAATGATTGTATATTTACTAATAATAATAATAATATAATGGACACCAACCCTCTCAAGATCTATGCTTCGAGTTCTACAAAAAAGATAAGTTTGTCAATTCGAGCTACAAAAATATATTTAAAAAAACACCTTTATAAGGATTGTAGTCCTCAGGAGTATTATGAGAAGGGAACAGTCTAACCCAAGCCAAAATATTATTGGACAGGATGGCCGGCTGGTTATGGTAGTCTATTCTGAGATTGGACTCGATGAGCCTCTTAGCATCATCGGAGTCCGGAGGAGAGGCATTTTTTTGTTTTTAAATTTTCTTTTATGAGGTTCTAGGGACCTCGGGGCATAGGGGGATCTAAATAATAGACAAAGAAAAAAGATTTCTTCCAATCGTGAATGGAATAGGGGTTCCCTTAGGTGAGCTGTTTACTGGGGCTCGGGGAGAAACGCAAAAAAATCCCTTCATGGGAGAAAGTTTTAGCATCATTCTAAATGTATCTAAAGAAAGAGGGATGTTGTACAATCTACAAAGAAAAGAAAATCCAACAATGAGCCGGATGACATTAGGGGTCAATTGGGAATATGCTGATCCTAATTAGGATCAGAGAGCTAAACAAGAAGAGGATCGATGGGAGCCTTAGCCCAATCTTGACTATCTGGTAATTTTTCAGTAACCGTGAGGTGGCAAGTGACCTCGACCTCGAGTGTGGATCATTATTCATGTGAACATTCTTCGGCAATCGGTACCTATCCTTAAGAATTTTAGATTCTTTTGGTTCAAGGGTGTTCGGAGTGTTCAAGTTTTGAAGGTCAAGGTAGTGATTTTGTGGAGGTTCGGATGAAGGAGGTTCAGGTGGAAAATTTAGGGAGACTGTGCAAGAAGGGCTTCATCGGATGGGTTAAGCAAACTATCAACCTCATTTAAAGGGGAAAGGGGCTGTGAAGTGCTAATTAGAAAGGAATGAGTGAATGTACCGGCCATTTCTTTTGGTTGAATGTATGGGAAACTTGGAAAACTTGGGCTTTGCTGGAAAAAGAGCTGCGAACGGTGTTTGGCTAAACAACGGGCGGTCTTAGCCTCTCTCCCAGCCCCTTACCCCTATAATGAGGGAAATAAGTGGCTTATAGGCAAGAGAGGAAGGAATGTAAAGGGAGAAGAAGAAGAAATGTTTGCTGAAGAAAGAAGGAGAATTTTTGTAGAAGGTGAAAGAGTAAAGGCAGAAATGAAGGGGAAAAGTGAAACTACGAAGAAAAATAGGGTATAAATAGTATGAGACCTTTGTCTTGAATGTTCTTTAGTTTGCAAATTGGGGAGAAAATGAAAAGTTAAAGGATATTAGGAAATTCAAGAGAATTTGAAACATCGTTGACTTTTAGTAAAATTAATTAAACTAGGTGAAGAAAACGAAGTGCTGCGCAGTAAATCCATTAATGACGTGCATTAATGACGTGGTAGGCCAATACTCCATTTGTTTTTACTCATTTTTAGTAGAGTAATACTCCATTCATTTCATTTTAATTGTCATTTTGAATTAGTGAACAATAATTAAAAAATTATTAAATTGTATTAATTTTATAAAAAACATATATAGTTCAAAATAAGACATAAAATAATCCATGTACATTCAAATTCCCTAAATACATAATCTTCTCTCTCCATTAATAATGACACTAAATATCATCATTTAATACTTTCTTAAATTTTTAAAACAATAAATAATTTGACACAAAACAAAATTAAAATAACAAATAAAACCAAATTGAGGGAGCATAACCCTTAATGTGATTACATCATTGTCCAAGGCCCACGTGTCAGTTTTTCAAATATTACTATCTATATTAAAAACCATAATATCCAGCTGCTTGGGAAAGTCTCCATTTTGCCCTTATTTTGTATTTCTTACCAAATTTATCATTTACTATGTCTAAGCCCTTACTATTTATTCCCTCTTGGTCTCAATTTTTATTGCGGCTGCGTACGTTTTCTTTCTTTTTTCTTTTTTGGGATGGCTTCTATCTCCACTTCTTATCAAACTATCAAAATTAAAATTTATTTTGCAAAAAATATAATTTTGTCCCCAAAAGTTTGTATTGTAATCCATGTTCGGTCCCTACAACTTCAAGCAAAAAATCTTAAGATCCAAAAAAGAAAAAAAATACAATTTTTACCCCCTTAGTTTGGGTCATGGTTCATCTTAATCCTTAAAGTTTTAGTCAAAACAGTATTAATCCTCATTTGTATCTTATTTGTAACTATTTACATATAATATCTCTTAAGTTAGGGGGATATCACTCTTAAAGAGAACATAATTAATATGTTTCGACTAGAGGGTTTTTAACTGATTAAATCTGGTGTTAGCGAAGTTATATCCAAAGAAAGGATAATATTAACACAATGATAATTCACTAATAAATTAAAATAATAATTTAATTCAAGGATTAAAAAAAACCTATTTATAGTCGAAACATATTAATTATGTTCTCTTTAAGAGTGATATCCCCCTAACTACACTGAATCCATGTGGCGTTCCTTCCATAAGATACAATGACCTTTAAGTAAGTTTAATAAAACATAAGACTAACTATGAATTGATGTTATCCTTATACTCAAGTATTTACTGGATATATAGTTTAGTATAGTGATTGTAATCGAATTTAATCTATAAGAAGACAGAAAAGTAACTCATAATGTATTGTATCAAATGAATTTATTTGTACTTGAGAAGACTCTCATTAATTAGTACTAATTTTTAAACAATAGAAAATAGTTGTTGGAGATGAGAAATTTTAACGTTACTTTTTTTTGCGTAAAATTCTTTGATATTTTAATATAAGTTAACGTAGTTATGTTGTCACCTACAAATTTTATAAGGTTGTTATATTCCGGAACGATTCTTATACAATTAGTTAGAAGATTTCTTCCAACTAGTGCAAGTAGGTGGGCTCCATAATAGTCCCACCCACAAATAAATTTTTAATTATAGTTAAAAATCGAGAGGAGTCTTTTTATGAAACTAGGGTTAAGGAGCTAGGTGATAATCCCTTGAAAAATTCAGATAGTAGGAGTGGTGGTTCTGAATATAAGAATGTTGGTTCTAAAAGCAGTGATGAATCGAAAATTGAAGTCTATCAAATTCAACTTAAGTGGGTTAGATAATGGGTGATAGAGGGACGATGAAGCAGCAAATAGTAGTGGTAACAATGAATCTGATGGCTTATAGAATGGTCTTCCCTAACAAACCTAAATATAATATGAGTGATGATGAAGATAATGAAGTATTTATTAATCATATAGATAAGAATGCTTAATAGTTAGGCGTTGATAGGGAAGAGGTGAAATTTTGAAATTTGTCCTAATTGATAGAAATTATAATGTTTGAGAACTAAATGTGTTTTGTTTGAAAATTTGAAGACCAAGATGGATCACGACCCAAACTTTGGAGGCTAAAATTGTATTTTTCCATTTATTTTTCCACTCTATCCCTCCTTGTTCTTTACAGTTTTTACTTCGAAGAAATCAATATGAATTTCGTAGTTGTGGTGGGCTTTGTCTGCAAATCAGTTCAATAACCCTTTCTGTATTTTTTTTTCCATAAAATCTTTGAGATACCATATTTTTTGTTTATTACATGTGTTGGATCATCTTTCGGAATATGATCGCCAACATCAGGAATAGTAAGTTTAGACTACCATTAATAGAGGTTTATAAGAGTGATCCCTTTTAACTATTTGCTTCCAGATTTTGTCCCTGTTTATTCTTTAATGCACAAATTCTAATTACAACAAATGGTTGATAAAAGTTCAAAGTAAATCAATCTCTTTCAACTTTGATACTGAACAATGTCTGACCTATTTAACCCGTTTACGACTAATAGTACTAAATTAACGTAGTAAAATAAATTTAATGTGTATAACTAAAATTTACATGAATAGAAAAATTTTCTCATATCGTTTTCAATGTTATAGTAACCTTAATTACCTAGAATTTTATATAATGTTCCATAAAATATATATTATAACTATCAAAATCTACCTAAAATTTCATGCATGTAATATGAATTTTAATGTAAACAATTAACAAAAAACAATTACAAATGAAAGTTAATAGATTTTTTTAATATAATTTTAGAAATAGTTAGCATATACGACATAGTGTATTGTTTATAAACAATTAGTTATAAAAATATGCTAACCCATTTATTCTCGTCGACTCTTTTATAATATGTAAACGTGTCCTATCATAATCATATAGGAGCTGTCTTGAAACCTCAATCCTAAACCGTTCATTTTTACTAATTTCGTATCGAATTCATGTCGTGTTGTTATATCGTAACAAAAATTGACACCCTTGACTATAGGGTTGTGCAAGTATTCAATTAATCGAATTTGTAATAGATTTAGAATTCAATTTGATTAATAAATTCTGTTAATTTTGAATTCGGTCAGAAATTGTTTAATTGAATTCATGAATACGTTAATAAATTCGAAAATGGTAGAGAAATTTTTTTAATTCAGTTAACCGATTACTGAATTCAATAATTAAAAATAAAGTTTTGTTAAAATATTTTGATATATAAATTGTGCATCACTAAAAATATAAATTTAGTTGTTTGACTAAAAACATATTTGTTGATAATTATTATGATTAGCTCTATGTTTAACTTAATTCATACAATTGTTATATTCTTATACATTAATTTGTACTTAATTATATTATTAAATTAGTTTCCATAAATCATATTAGATTGTCTTGCGATACGTATTTTATTAATACTTTCAAGTTAAGAGATATTATAGTATAGTACATAATTATATTGATTTTGTTTATCATTCAATTAAGTTACATAATATAGTTTTTTTACTTATTTTTCTGAATCGTTTATCAATAAAAATTCACACAACACACAAATTACGTGAAAAAATAAAATTTTAAAAATTTTGCTTGAAATATCGGTTTTTGTATAAGATTTTGGCCCAATATTAATGGTCTAACTAACTCAAGTTGAATTTGATTAATTGAATTCAAAACCGAGTACCGAATTTAAATTTAGTCAATTGCTAATTTTTGAAATTAAAATTAATTAATTAAAATTTTAAAACTCTTTTTTAAATTTCGACCAATTTTATTGAATGATTAATTGATCACTTAATCAATACACCTCTACTTTGACTTATTCTCATCCGCATTCAAAGTCGCACGTTTGGAAGTGATCCAGTTGCTTTGGCCGGTGGAAGGTTATCTAGTTGCCCATAAATATGACAATGCCATGCACTTCATTGTCGGTTAAGTATGTGCATGTGCTCTTGTATGAGTAAGCTCCCATCACCCAATGGAATAAAAGCTATCGATCCATACCAAGACCTAGACTCTGAACTTTGCATCTGTCTCTTAGAAAAGACTAGATGTGTATAAGAGATGTGGATGTAGATCCCTTGAGCTTGAGAATGAAAGTTTCATGTGTTCCTGTCAAATTATACACATAGTAATGTAAATTGAGTAGAAAAGTTGCCCATTTTGCAAAGAACCCTGTCTAAGGATGTCAAGTGACAGGAAAAATTTTTTCCCAATTGGGTGGCCAATGAAGCCAAAAAGTAGTAGAATAGTTATCCTCATACTTGTAATCTTTTATTGATATCATCAATACAATTTTATCGTTTTGGAAAAAAAAAAAAAAAGAAGAAAAAAGAAAAGAAAGACAGGCCAAATGAGGCAAATGCTATTGCCACAACAAAAATGTTAAACAACTGAATTACCCAGTCCCTATAGCTTCCCTTTGAAACCCTTTGTAATGGGTAAGGTAATTTGTTCATTTCATTACCATTTTGCTACGGCATTAAAATTTGTCGCCAAATAAACGTAAATAGTGAAAAAGTTGAAAAATCTTATATAGATGTAATTTTTAACCCTACATGTATAATTTGAGATATAAATTAAATCTTATAAAATCATCATTACAATAAATAATGTAATTTATCCTACAAAATTTAATTCACAGTAGATGATTTATAAATAAAGACCAAAGCCAAATACATTTGTTTAAGTAATTCTGATAAACCCTCCCTGTTTTGGTAACAGTTACTAGTATTTACTAAACCGTGGAAGAATAATTAAGAAACTTGACCATTAATATCACAGAGTTACATAAAGTAAATTTTTTTTTTTTTTTTCCAATGGTTTTGATACTCTAAAGTTTCAGACATTCTATCCTTGTCTATCCTTTTTGCTTATTATAGAGTTTCTGAATTTTATTTTGGAGTCCTAAAATCGTTTATTATTTTTTGGTAAGTAGATAAAGTGTATTTAGTCTTATTCTTTTTTTTGTTTTGTTTTTTGAAAGTCATCTCTCCCCCACTATCATTTAGTAATTCGAACTCATAATCAATAGATCATAAGGGAAGCATCTTACCAGTTAAGTTCCACTTAAAGTGCATGCGGTTGCATATAAAGTTTTAATTCTTTCATATTCTTGGTAAGTCTTGTTTGTGAATGTATGCAATCGAAATTGTCGTTTTTCCTTGAAAGTGATTGCTTAATGATTCCACTTGCAGATGTGTATAAGAGACAGAGATAGCGAACTACAATTTAAATGAATGATTTCACGCCTCGAACTTTGTTTCTATTTTCATGTGTTTTGATAAATTTTCTTAGCTCAGTTCTATGTTTTCATGTTAGCAATTTTGCATTTAATCCCATATGTTACGCACTCCAGCCTTTGTCCATCAGGCAAATATAGGAAATGTCCCATATATAATTCCAATAAGGTCAATCCTAAGCTTCAAATTAAATATCGTTTGCATAACTTTTATAAATCCCATCATTTCCATATGAAGCAAATTGCATAAATAGTTATTAAATTATTGAGTTATTACGCATAAAATTACTGGATTATTTATTTTGTAAAGGCCTGGTCATTGAATCGTCATAAATATGTGTTTGGAGCCTTTCTAGTAGCACATCATCAGTAGTCTTAGGCTGCTTTAGTGATCTAATTTACTAAATAAGAGAATTTAATAATTTTATTATACAATAATTTAATAATTTAAGAATCATTCTTTTCATATGTATTCGGGATCTAATCTTCAGGGACTCATACAAGCATGAGTGCCTACGCAAGAATTTCGGGGATCTAAAGTTCGGCACATAATTTTGAATTTTGACTTGCATGCATCCCTCTGTTAACTAGTAAATTTGATGGTTTTAGATCTATGAATGATTTATGAGCGTGCAAATGTTCCAACCCCTGTAGCACAATAATTGGTAGACTATTTTAACGACCATTTCTTCTGAAAAAACCTCTCTCGATTTTACCAAGCTTTCTGAAGTGCCTTGCTTTATCCATGTATTCCATTAATGCATTATCCAAATCCCTATTTTGCCTGAATAGTTATGTGCATACAGAATCTGTCTTTGCACATTGACCCAAGATAAATCTATTCATTAAGCTTTGTTCAAAAGAATCTGTCTTTTACGGGTAATTTTCGTTAATCTTCTTTTAACTCCTAGCACTAAATTCTCCCGAAATGCAACCAATTTAAATCACGGATTCTATATTTGGTCTCGAGTATTCAATCAACTTAAATTTAAGTGAGAAGAGTATTAAATATACAAATATGCTACATTGATTAGTCCAGAATTCCTGGACTAATTTAATAAATATCACGGTCACTCTATTTATAATTAATTAATTTTGAGATGAAAATTCATATTTTTTAACAATTTTAAAACTCGTAGTTCAAAGTAATGAATCGGATACATTCTGGTTCTCGATTCAGTTAGTTGAAATAATTTATCTATATTAATAAAGCATTAGCATTTCTATAAAAGGTAAAAGTAAAAAAAATGAAAAAATCTTTTACTTGTAACTGGGTACGACGAAATCCACACAAGCATCTAAAAAAAATCATACCGATGACTTTTCAATTTTGCCAGGTCCGATAATCTTGTGTTACGTCTATTTTTATATATATCATTTTCCATTAATGAAAGTCTACCTATGATTGATTTCTTAATTAAGAGCCAAATTGACTAGAGTTAATGCAAGATTATTACTCTATCCCTTTCATTTTATTTATTGTTTTGGATTGGTTCATAAAAATTAAGAATGTTATTAAATTATCTCAATTTTATAAGAATAGTTTAAATTAACTAAATTATTCTTTTCCATTAATATTTTCGAACTACATAATCTTTCATTTTCATTAGTATGACACTCAGATTAACTTTAAATATTTTTAGTGCTAATATTTTGAAGATTAACTTTAAGCAAATTTTGAGTGCTAAAAAACATTTTTCTCATTTATTTTTTGACTCCATCCCTCCTGGTTCCTTACAGTTTTTACTTTGAAGAAATAATATGAGTTTCGTAGTTGTGGTGGGTTTTGTCTGTAAAAATCAGTTCAATTACCCTTTCTGTATTTTTTTTTCCCCTTAAAATCTTTGAGATGCCATATTTTATTATTGCGTGTGTTGGATCATCTTTCGAAATATGATCACCAACATCAGGAATGGTAAGTTTAGACTACCATTAATAGATACTTATACAAGTGATCCTTTAACTATTTGTTTCCAGGTTTTGCCCGTGTTCATTCTTTAATGGACAAATTCTAATTTGAACAAATTATTATTCTCATCCGCATTCAAAGTCGCACGTTTGGAAGTAATCTAGTTGCTTATGGCCGGTGGAAGTAATCTAGTTGCTCATAAATATGATGTGTGTGCATGTGCTCTTATACGAGTAAGCTTCTCATGAATCCCATCCACGCTTTGGAATTAAAGCCATCGTTCCATGCCAAGACCTAGAATTTTAAACTTTCTGGGTCCAAGAGAGAAAGACGGGGTCTTATCTATAAGTTCTTCAAAGTAAAGGCACTCTTTTTTTTTTTTCCTCTTGCCATTGATTTTGACATTCTAAAATAAGTTTTAGTCACTCAACTCTTGCCTATCCTTTTGCTTATTATAAAATTCAAACACTTTGTAATCTGTCTCTTATACACATCTAGATGTGTATAAGAGACAGACATATACAAGGCACATGCACATACACTATTGAGTGCAGGCATGCTTCATATGGAAATGATGGGATTCATGACTAATAAATTATAAAAAAAACGTCTTATCATTTAAATTGTAGTTCGCTATCTAATCTTGTCTCTAATAATACTGTTTATGGTCACAATCAAAGAATAGTAGCTAGTATATTGAAAGAATAGAAACAAGGAGCAATTCAATGGGAAAATTGATAGAATGGATCAAATTATCAGGAAAGCCTGAGATGAGTGGACAAAATTTGAAGTTGTCAATCAAAAAACTACGACCAGTAAGATCAGTGTTAAAACACCTCAACTCTTAACTTGGAGACCTGTAGAGCTCTTGATGATCAAAGTCTCATTTTGATCAACACAAGCTCTGTTAAATCCAATACCACCGCAAGATTTAGTTCAGGCATTGTGGCAAGAGTCAATACTGGGAAGGTTATGGTTGTTTGGGGTGCAGGCAATAAAGGAACTCAAAAGCCTCACTTCTTTAAGCTGAGAAGATCAGGAAAGCTTTGATGAAAGGCAAAGGTTGAAAGGTTAGCACCATATTCATATTCTCAGTACCAGCAAAAGCATTGTTGATAAACTAACAGCCAATTAAGACTACTGATGATGTGCTACTAGCTAGACTTGAAGATATCTTGTAGAGTGTTCTTTCTTTCTTATTTCTAAAAAAAGTTGTTAAATGAGTTAAAAATATAAATTCCACATTTATATGCAAACATTTGAGCTATAAATGTCTTTATGTGCATCTAGATGTGTATAAGAGACAGATCTTAAAAATATTAACTAACCTCGGTGTTTTTCCATCCATCCACACGTGTCTTGGGTGATTCACGTGTAACAGGTTGTCACCCTTCCAACGGGTTCTCATACGTCTGACCTACGTGTAACAGGATTCCATGTCCTCCAACCCAAGTCACATGTGAGAGGGGTTGTTAAAGGTGTTAAAAGTATAAATCTCACATCGACTAACCAAAAAGATTCATCCATCCACACGTGTCTTGGGTGACTCAAGTGAATAGTTGCCACACGTGACTTGGGTTGGAGGATATGAAATCCTGTTAACGTTAATCTTCAAATCCTATTACCCAAGTCACGTGTGAGAGAGGTGTTAAAGGTGTTAAAAGTATAAATCTCACGTCGACTAACCAAAAAGACTCCTCCATCCACACGTATATTGGGTGACTCACGTGTAACAAGTTCTGTTCAACCCCTTCCAACAGGTTTTCATATGTCTGACCTACGTGTAATAGGATTCCATGTCCTCCAACCCAAGTCACGTGTGAGAGGATTAGAGCAGTGTTAAAGGTGTTAAAAGTATAAATCTCACATCGACTAACCAAAAAGATTCATCCATCCATACGTGTCTTGGCTGACTCACGTATAACAGGTTCTGTTCAGCCCCTTCCAACGGGTTCTCATACGTCTGACCTATGTGTAACAGGATTTCATATCCTCCAACCCAAGTCACGTGTGAGAGGGGGTGTTAAAAGTATAAATCTCACATCTACTAACTAAAAAGATTTTGAGTTAATTAATAAGTTTCTGGACCATTTCACTTATCACCAATTAATTTTAAGATGGAAATCCATATTCTTTAACAAGAGTAATAGATTAGCCAGTAACTTAGCAAACATTGTTATTTCTTTGGAGATTCCAATCGAGTGGAAGGAAAATTTTCTCCTGTGGTTGATTATGCTTGATTGCTTGCACGGGAAGTGAATTGAGCAGTTCCTCACTTTTGTACATGCTTGAGCTTTAGTTCCTTATATATACAAATGATAAGGAACAAACTCCATAACTACCAAGTATAGCTAACCGACTTTAACTATAATTTGCTAGCTGGAGAATAAACTGCTAAAAAGACTTCGTTTGCCTTTCATTACTATAAGATTTCTACTAAATCCTTCTCATCATCACTCTCAGGACTGTAATTCTCTGAAACCCTTTTCAATAAAGAACTAAGAAACCTACCTCTCCACGCAAAACCCAGGAATATAATGGAAGACCAAGAAAAAAGAAAAGGCAGTTATGATGAAGAAGGTAAAGAAACAGTACTAGTAGTTCCATTTGAATGGTTATTATTTTTAAAATATTATTTGAAAAAATATTGTAACATTGTTTTTGATGGCTGTACTAGTATGAAATCAAGGGCCCAAGAATTTCCCGCCCAATGGCATTTTGCCAATGAATGGATCCCGTCTTTGAAATCCTCACCATTGAAATTTCTCACAAGATTCATCTCCGCTTGCAAGCCTTGGGAAAAAATAATCTCCTACACAGAATTCATCTCCTCAAGAATCCATGAATACTACCTTGGGCGAAAAGTTACACCCTCCTATCCAACTTGCGCCGGGGCCTCAACTCAACCCGTTTTCCGTTTTCACCTTCAGAAATCTTAACATGCCTTAACTCAACGATGTATGTGCATGTGCCTTGTATATGTGAAGCAAGCCTGCAATCCACGCTTTGTATAAAAGCCGTCAATTCCTAAACCGCAGATGCCGAGGGCTCAGTCTCCGCCGTTCCGCGGGTATGTTGATCCTAATAATTTTCGGCCCCATCGGTCCTTTAATGATAATTTTAGTTATCTAGATCGGATGAATTTAAATCGATCTTTCTCGAGTTTAGATCCATTTCCTTCGCAAATCCACCACACCCGACACCATTTTGACGCCCCTTTTTCTCGTCCTTTTCCTTGATATCCATTTTCGCCGCATTGGGCACCATCTTGATCATCTTTAGGACCACATGATGATGAATAATCTGAATTTTGACAAGCAGGGATGGTTGGTGACGGCGGGAAGAACAGTGAAATTAAGTGACCGAGATGAAACTGATATCTGGGGATTCCTGGTCGGGCTCTTTGCCTTTTGGCGACGAGTCTAGCAGGCGCATAAGATATTACGGGGAAATTCTTATATTGTGATGTGTTTTTTAGACCAATAAATCGTGACACGAATCCAATTCGTATAAAATTTTTCGATATTGTGTGTGTTCGATTTTTTTTTGCAAGTGATATCACAAGTCCCTTATAAGTTTTCGCCATCATATATGGTGATTTCTATTTGTATTGTATTGCCTGAATTATTGTGTTCATAATGAGTGTTCAACTATACTATTGGTGACTGTAATTATGTAAGCACTATTGTGTTCATCAAATCAGTGTTTGGTTTCGGTGTTCCAAAAAATACGGGTAAATTACATTTATCTCTTTTAAGATTTGATCAAATTATCAAACACATCTTGTTATTACTAAAAAATTACAGATTCTCTCTTTTTATTAACTTCCGTTAACGAAAACTGTAAAAAGACTATAATTATCTTTGTAATATTTAATTAATCCGTCAATCGTTTGCAAACCCTATTCCCCTTCCCCATATTCCTCTCCCCCAGCCACTTCCTTTTTAATGAAATTTACTTAACAAAAATTAAATTTATATCAAATATCTCATATAAATGTTAGAACCTATTTTGATCATCATCAACTACTCTTAGATCCAAAAAGATCAAGAATTGAAGATACTAATGAAGTTACACAATATTTAAGTGGTCCACTACATACAGGAGACGACGAGTGCAATCCCAATTTTGATATTCTTTCTTGGTGGCAAAATCATAAACATCAATATCCTATCGTATCTAAAATTGTTCGTGATTTGCTAACAATTCCGATTTCTACGATTACATCGAAAAGTATTTTTAGTGCAGGTGGAAGAGTTTTAGATGACAGAAGGCTCGAATAACACCTGCAACTTTAGAAATGTTTGTGTATTTAAAGAATTGGTTAAACTCGAAAGAAAGAAAATAATGATTAATGCGATGCAACCCACATGCCAGTTTTTCTCAAATATTGCTCATACATATGACAATGCCACCTCTTCATTGGTCAAGGTCTCAATGATGTATGTGCATGTGCCCTCGTATATGTGAAGTAAGCCTGCAATCCACGCTTTGGAATAAAAGCCATCAATCCATGCCAAGACCTTGACTTTTAAACTTTGATGGGTCCAAGAGAAAAAGACGGTTTTAAACTGCGGGGTCCAAGAGAGAAAAACTAATAAAAGATATTACAAATGTCATTATTCAATAATTTGATATAGGTTAATTAGTGAGATTATATAATTATACTTAATTCATATTTATTATAAGTAAAAAATTGAGCAGTCCCTACTTTTACCTAAGCAGATAAAGTTAAAATCATTTATTTTGGATTGTCAAAATCTTTTATTTATTTATTATTTTTGTAAGCAGATTGTAGTCTTGTTCCTAACAATACATTTATGGTCGATCACAATCAAATAATAATACTAGTAGCTGGTAGTATTATAATTGTTACAATTTGTTTAAGGAAGAGATTAACAAAATTTTAATTTTAATTTTTTATTTAAAAAAAATCTTACTTACATCACGAACTTAATTTTTCTTTTTTAAAGATTGTTCATGCTGCAAAACTCCACTACTAGATAAACCAACGTACTTTTGTAAGCCTTGCAATTTCTTTCTCCATGAAATATGCTCTGAATTCCCACAAGTCTTGACTCACAGCGCCCACGACGGCCACACCCTCACCCTCCTTCCCATCGCCCCCTATTCCAATGGATCATTCCGTTGCGATGGCTGCAAAAGAGATGGAAATGGATTCACTTATCATTGCAGCAGCTGTGGGTACGACCTCCATGCTTTGTGTGCTCATATGCCCTCTAATTTCAATCACAAATCCAATTCATGCCGACTTGAACTCGCCTTCAGCGATTTCGTACGTCTTCGCTGTAATGTTTGCTATGAGTACATTGAGTCCAATGAATGGCGTTATAATTGTAGTCAGTGTTTCTTTGATGTCCATTTGCACTGCCCCACGCGACCAAGTCCTAAACCGCCAAAGCCGAAGGCTCAGTCTCCGCCGTTCCGCGGGTATGTTAATCCTAATAATTTTCGGCCCCATTACCCGGTCCTTTAATGATAATTTTAGCTATCTAGACTGGATGAATTTAAATCGATCTTTTTCGAGTTTAGATCCATTTCCTTCGCAAATCCACCATCCCCGACACCATTTTGACGCCCCTTTTTCTCGTCCTTTTCCTTGATATCCATTTTCGCCGCATTGGGCACCATCTTGGTCATCTTTAGGACCACATGATGATTAATAATCTAAATTTTGACAGGCGGGAAGAGTGAAATTAAGTGGCCTGGATGGAACTGATATCTGGGGCTCTTTGCCTTTGGGAGACGAGTCTAGCAGGCGCATAAGACATTATGGGAAATTCTTACATCGTGATGTGTTTTTTCAGACCACTAAATCATGACACGAATCCAATTCGTATAAGAAAAATTTCTCGATATTGTGTGTGTTCGATTTTTTTTTGCAAGTGATATCATAAATCCCTTATAAGTTTTCGTCATCATATATGGTGATTTCTATTTGTATTGTATTGCCTGAATTATTGTGTTTATAATGAGTGTTCAACTATACTATTGGTGACTGTAATTATGTAAGCACTATTGTGTTCATCAAATCAGTGTTTGGTTTCGGTGTTCCAAAAAATAAGGGTAAATTACATTTATCTCTTTTAAGATTTGATCAAATTATCAAACACATCTTGTTATTTCTAAAAATTACAGATTCTCTCTTTTTATTAACTTCCGTTAACGAAGACTGTAAAAAGAATAAATTATCCTTGTATTATTTAATTAATCCCTCAATTGTTTCCAAACCATATTCCCCTTCCCCATATTCCTCTCCCCCGTCACTTCCTTTTTAATAAAATTTACTGAACAAAAATTAAATTTATATCAAATATTAACACATACGAATTTAAAATTTTAAAAAAGTTAACGAAATTTGTCTTATAAAATTAATCGATGAAAACTTAATATGTTGACCAAAAAAATCAGATAGTGACAACTTTAATGGGACGGAGGTAGTATATCATTTTCCATTAATGAAAGTCTATCATGACTGCTTTCGTAATTAAAAGCCAAATTGACTAGAGTAAATGCAAGATTATTATTCCATCCGTTGCATTTTATTTATCGAACAAAATAATTCATATGAATTGAGATCACTTATTAAATTGTCTCTTATTGTTATAAGAATAGTTCAAATTATCTTATGTCATCTTTTACACAAATATTTTAAAATTACATAATCCTCAATCTCCATTAATATTACACTAAGATTTACATTAAATACTTCTTCAAAAATTCATCCTTTGTGAATACATTCCATATATAGACCTTAAAGATTGAAAAACTATTGAAATGTTAGTCTTACAATTTTTACTAATCGACCATAGTAATTAAAAGAGAGATATGAAATAAAGGGAGTATAATACATTGACTTTTAGTTTGAGGGTAAAGTTGGAAAACATTATTTAATAGTTCTTTAATTTTTTAAAAATGAGATAATTTAACACAAAACAAGTTGTATAAAGTGAAAGATGAAATGAAACAAAGGGAGTACTAACTTATCCATTTTTTGCTCCACTGAAAAGGTTAAGCATTTAAATTATTATTCCTAAATTTCATCAAAACACAATAACAAAACCTTTTTAAAATATTCCCGCAGTTTCATTTTATCTATCATTTTAACTAACTTATCTTGTATCAATTTATTTTTTATTTTAAAAAATTACTGAGGTATTGAATGATGTTTTTCTATTTTTATCCTTTGCATCATATTACATAGAAACCGAACCTTGAACCGAGGTCTGTTTTTGCCTTTTCTGCTCATCTCTTGTTTAACACTACTAAAAATTTGTTAATTACCTGCATATTTTGCTGCGGATTATAATGAAAAATCCGCAGTGTAACAAGAATTTCTGCGGATTTGGGTGTACAAATCTCTAATACACATCTAGTTTTGTACCTAGATACAGGTCCTGAGTCTGCGGATTACATCTAGATGTGTATAAGAGACAGGCGGAAATATACATGCGGATATTTTGCGCTGGTAATTCCGCTTCAAAATTTCGTTATTTTACAAGGGTTTTTGATGGGGATTTTCCTGCGAAAATTATCCCCGTGTAACCCATTCGTCAAAAACCCTTGTAAAATAACCAAATTAATTGAAGCGGAGAGAAATGTGATGAAACACATCTATATAACATAAGAGACTTCTGGGCTTAGTCTTTAACTAATGCCCATCTCCAGTAAATGAGCATAAATTTTCACGGCAATGATCCCTTCACTATGTTCTTGATGGGTAAGATCTGTTGTCTTCTAACGAAAATTTTTGATAGTATTGTTTGTTTTTTTCATTCCCCCTAGACCATCATGCCAAATTCCAGCAATTTCATCACAAAACAACAATTCGCATTGATCATCAATGCACATTCGAGCAATTTCATCTCAAAAAATAATTCGACGAAACAAATTCAAATACAATACAGCGTTCTTCCTGGATGCCTGTCTCTTATACACATCTAGATATGCAATGGTTTCTTGTTTCGATAGTTGGGCTTGTAGTGAAGCTTGCTCTTTCTTCATTTCTTCCTTTTCCAATCTCTCCTTTCCAGTTGGGCTTGTAGTTCGGCACTAAGGGAGTGGACTGTGCTCCTAATCCTCTCATCAACATCCTCAGGTAGGTCGTATGGGTGTGAAGGTCTGGACGAATAACCCTTCATGGTCCTACCTAAAGAACCAAGCCCAGAAACTCTGCCTTTCTTTTTCCTCCCACGGCGTCATACCAAATATCCAAATCAGATGGCAGATGTTGTGAGTGTTGAGAACCATCAGAAGACATATTATCATTCTCAACAGTTTAAGTCTGAATATCAAAGTTCTCCTGCAAAAGTCATATAACAAAGATCAACTTTATGGAAACAAGAATATTAAAGGACAAATCACAAAAGATTATTAGAAAGCCTTAATGACTTACATAAGCAGGTAGATTCCGCCCTCTCTTCTCGAAATTCTCTCTCACTGCTGCATTGTGCCTAGGTGGCCATCTAAATTTTTTCTGCAATGCTCAAAGTAAGTTTTTATATAACAATATGAAACATATAATTACGTAGTCAATTAATACGTTCAAACAATATACACCATAATACCTGAAATTCCTCAAACCACATGTCTCTTGTGGCCGTAGAAAACTTCTTCCACGAGGGTTTGCCTTCTTCAAACTTGGTCTTTATGCATGCAGGTGATGCCCTCAATTGCTGGTTTGTGAGGCCAAAACCTAGTTTGCAAGCAAACAAGATTAATACAACACGTTATCTTAGGGTAAGCAATTAAATCACAATTTTATATTTATTATGAATAATATTAACCCATCTCCATCGGGCTCTATCCAAATCAATGTGTTATCAGGAGGTTGAGGGATTTGTTGAGCTTGAGGATTTTGTTGAGATGTGGATGTCTAGCATGACACATCTAGCACGAAGGTTAGCAATGGGGATTAACTCAGAATGTGGGCATTTGTTTGTTGAGTTTGTGATGCTTGGGAGTATGGCGGTGGAGGAACTTGGGTGACACGCTTCACACTCCCTCATTTGTTTTTTCCCTGTCTTTTGGTTTTTCTCCTCCTTGATCTCCCTGCATCAGCCATCTACAACAACCAATGAAACCAAGTAAGATATTGATTAATTCAAATATAAAATCACATAGCAATAATATAAGGATTCTTGAAAAATTACATGAATATGCAAGACAAATTCACATGGCACCAATGTAAGCAATATTGGAAAAATAACATGAACAAATCCCTCATTCAAACCATAAAAGAATATAAATGCAAAAAATAATTATTCTTGTACAAAAATTATTCTTCTTATATAACTATTAGGATACTTATGGATCTACATTTTGTTCACCTTCTAAATTCCCTCCTAAACCTGCAGCATCATATACCATGCCCTGATAGCTATTGACATGTTCATAACGGCCAGTAGAAGGCCCACTCGTTTGCCCAGAATACATGTGAAAATGACCCCTTCCATCGGCTGAATCCATATCAAAGTTTAAATTATTTTGAGGTGCTTCCTCCCCGTGTGATGTCCAATACCAGTATCCAGGTTTAAAACCTTTCCTCAGAATATGAACATTCACCATATCAGGGACATGGTGTCGCTCATTTTGCACTTCACACAAGGACATCTAATAACTCCCTCGTTAAATATTTTGGTTGTTGACAAGCAAAATTTATAAACCAAACCAAACCCTCCAAAAATTCTTCCACATATCCCCGCGATTTGGAAGAAGCCTATTATACATCCACCTTCGATGCTCGTCCGGTCTGTCTCTTATACACATCTAGATGTGAATATTATACAGTTGTTAAACAATTAATTTGTAGACAAATATAAGAATATAATTTCTTATATCAAAATTTTCCACTTGCTTATTATAGTAAAAATTTAGTATATGATAGTATAGGTGTTAAATATTGTCATTATATGGAAATAAATTGAAAATAACATAGCAAAAAATCCTCGACAAATTATGGATAACAAACAGTTGAAAAAAAAATGTAAATAACACAACAAAAATCTATACGATAACAAACAAAATAAAAAAAATAAATATAAAATATAAATATAAATATAAATAAAAATGCAAAAATTATAGCAAAAATCCTACAGAAATTAGGGATAAAAAAAATCAAAATAACATAGCAAAAATCTATACGATAACAAACAAAATAAAAATAAAAATAAAAATAAAATAAAAATAAAACTGCAAAAATTATAGCAAAAATCCTACAGAAATTAGGGATAAAAAAAATGCAAATAACATAGCAAAAATCCTACACAATTTATTGACAACAAATAGCTGCAAAAAAAATAAAAAAACTGAAAATAAAAAAATAAACCACTCACAAAAATTATGGAGCCAATTTACTAACAAGAATTAAAAAAATAGATAAAAGAACAAAAATTGAAATGGTAGATCAATCAATCACCTTGGAAATGGTTGAGGATTGCACGGTCTGCTCTAGCTAGAGGAGATGGTGGCTGGACAAATCGAATCCAAGATGAACACCTCACGCGGCTTCTTCAAGAGGAAGAATGGAGCAAAATTGCTTGAGGAGAGAAAGAAATGAGGAAGAAGGGATGAAATTTAGGTTTTAAAATAATGGATGGTAGTTGGAAGGAAGGTGGAGGGTGAATGGTGGTGCAAGAAATGGAGAGGAAAAGTGAATTTTTCCCGATTAGATCTCATCCAAAATGTCTTGGGTTTCGCATCAGAATTGAATTTTCCTGCGGAATTTTCCGCAGAATTTCCAGTCCATTCTGCATGGAATCTAACTGCTGCGGAAATTCCGTCCTGTCTCTTATACACATCTAGATCCGTATAAGAGTCTGCGGATTTAATTCGCAGCAAGTGTGCTGCGGACATTGAATTCCGCAGCAAATTTGCTGCGGAAATATATTCCGCAGCAAATTTGCAATTGTCCTTAATTTTTCCTTCGATTTTTTTTGCGTAATTTTTGTAAATAATACGTTCCCGCTTTATCGAGGGACTATTATCTGCGGATTTTGATGCGGATTTTTTAATCCATAGCAAAATTTTAATCCCACACCGTGAAGACTAAAATTTGCAGTAAAATCCGTATATAATTCCTGGGGAAAAAATCCGCAGCAAAAATCCGCATGAAATTTGCAAATTTCTAGTAGTGTAATTTGTTTGGCCATGCCTATATATGATTATATGATGCTTGTAATTTTCTTGATTTATGTATGCAAACAAGTCCTGTATCATCCACATGTTGGTGTATGAGTGTGACTAATGGCTCTGGCCTCTAAAGAGTCTGTATTTTAGATTAAGTCAACCTTTCCTGCATAAACTTTACGTCTCTCCATAGTACTGATTTTCGATGCCTGGACTTCACTCAATTGTCAGCTTCAACTCCAGCTTCATCACAGCTTCCATCGAGTTAAGGGGTCCCCTGGTTGACCAATACTCCATTCTCTTATACTCATTTTGCAGTAAACTAATAGATTCAATTCATTTCATTTTAACTGTCATTTTAAATTAGTGAATAATAATTAAAAAGTTATTAAATTACATTAATTTTACAAAAATATAGTTCAAAATGATAAAATTATCCTTGTACATTCAAATTTTCTAAGTACATAATCCTCCATCTCTGTTAATAATGACACTAAATATCATCATTTAATACTTTCTTAAATTGAAAAAAATGTAATTTAGTCCCTAAAATTTAGGTTATGGTCCATCTTATCCCCCAAAGTTTCAGGCAAAGCACATTTAGTTTTCAAAATTTTCAATTCCATCCAATTTAGGACAAATTTGAAAATTCTATCAATTAGAAATAGAAAAAGTTACGTGATTGTTAAATCTCAAGTTTCAAATGTGAAAAATGGGCAAATGCAACATTGTCCTTCAATCTTTGGGTGTGTCTATTTTAGTTCCTAAAGTTTCAAACAAAATGTATTTAAGGTCAGAGAATCTTATGTAAGGATATGTCTCTTATACACACAGGACAATAACAATATAAGAGCTATCTTATTTTAAAATATAATATTTCTCAATTGATTTCAATCGACGTAACCATATTTTTACTTTTTCTCTCGACTATTAATACATAACCATTCACCATTCTTGTCTATATTATAACACTTTCTTACCAATTTCAACCCATTTAGCGACGGATTTAATAACAGATTTTTGATAAAATTCGTCATGAAATAATTTCTGACGGATTTGATGACGAAATCTATCCGTCGAAAAATGCCTCATCGATAAAATATAACAATAGTTTGACCGATAAATTGTCAGGGACAAAGTTTTCCATCAACAAATCAATTACAAAATTTGATTTTCAAACATTGTAGAAACCTTAAATTAACGACATGTTGCATTCTTTTTTTTCTTTTTTTCTTTTTGCCAAATCTAGCGACCGAAAATCAGTTGCTAAGAATAATAGTTTCAATTGCAGCACTTTGTCGATGATTAATATTTTAAAATATCAAATGAAATTATATTCTTATATTTGTCTACTAATTTAAAAATATTATAAAAGAGGTTACTTATGGGCATTGAAATATAAAATTGAACCAATATATTAACCATTTAATCTTGTTTAAAATTTGCAACTAAATATTGAGTTTTCATTTACTACACCAAATTCAGCAAACATTCCAAAAATTAACCTTAATAAATGAATCTCATTACACTGTAAAAAGTGAATTATTATTGTTTTATTATAACTCAAAGATTAATTTTGAATTAAATTATTATTTTAATTTAGTAGTGAATTATTATTATGTTATTATTATCTCTTTTTGTATATAACTTTTCCGACACCAGATTAAATGAGTTGAAATCAGTTAAGACATGTTATAAACCAAATTAGATTTAACAGTTCTCAGAACCACCACACGTGTATAGGAAGTGTTATAATGTAGATAAGAATGGTGAATGATTAGATGCTGATAGTCAGAGGAAAAAATAGAAATATGGTTAAATGGATTTTATATCGGTTGCAAAATGTTACATCCCAAGATAGATTTAACAGTTACGTGCAATGCCCATGGCTTTTTCCATTCGTAATTGACAAAATTTCCAAATTTATCCTAAATTGGAAGATATAAAAAATTTGAGAATTAAATGCATTTTATTTAGAACTTTAGGGATCAAAATGGACAATTATCCAAACTTTAAGGGTCAAATTTTCATTTTTTTTCACATTTGAAACTTGAGATTTAATAGTCACGTATTTTGCATGTGACTTTTTCTGTTTTTTATTGATAGAATTTTTAAATTTGTCCTAAATTGATTGAAATTAAAAAGTTTAAAAAATAATGTGTTTTGCTTGAAATTTTGGAACCAAAATGGATCACGACTCAAACTTTGAAAGTTAAAATTATATTTTTGCCTTCTAAAGGAATAATTTTTATAATAATAAATAATTTGACATAAAACAAATTACTTAAAATAACAAATAAAACCAAGTTTAGGGAACATATCCCTTAATGGGGAAATATTTAGGTGTACTTGATCTTTGGTCCCATTTGTATACCCTATCTCCTACAAGTTTTCTGTGCTGAAATCTCCACTTCTTATCAAACTATTAAAATTGAAATTTATTTTTGTGAAAAATACAATTTTAACTCCAAAAGTTTGTGTTGTGAAACTTTCTAATTTCTACCAATTTAGAGTAAATTTGAAAATTTCATCAATTATAGACAGAAAAAAGTCACGTGCATTAATCTCAAGAGCCAAAAAAAGGAAACAATACAATTTTAGCCCCTAATGTTTGGGTTGTGGTCCCTCTTAATCCTTAAAGTTTCAGACAAAACGTATTTAATCTTATGGATTTTCCAGAATCTGTCACACACTAATTAGTGCTCTTTTTAGTAGTGATATGTCCCTTACTACCTTGAGTTGAGGTGGCGTTCCTTCCATAAGATGTAATGACCTCTAAGTAAATTTGATAAAACATAGCACTAACTACGAACCAATGCTATACTCAATTATTTGGATATATAGTTTAGCATAGTGATTATAATCATATGGACTTTAATTACAAAGAGATGTAAGGCAAAATGTATTGTATCAAATATATTTATTTGTAATTGAGAAGACTTCCATTTGTAATAGATTTTAAACAATAGAAAATAGTTGTTGGAGGTGAGAAATTTTAATGTTACTTTTTTCCATAAATTTCTTTGATATTTTAAAATAAGATAGCATAGTAATATTGTTATTGTCTACTAAATTTGTAAGATTGTTATATTCCGAAGCAATGCAATTAAACATCTTTCAACTAATGCAAGTAGGTGGGTTCCATAAGAGTCCCACTCACAAATAAATTTTTAATATAATTAAAACCCTTAAGAAGAGTCTTTTCGTGAAACTAGGTTTAAGGAGCTAGGTTAAATCCCTTGAAAAATTCAGATAATAGGAGTGGTGGTTCTGAATATGGGAGCGCTGGTTCTAAAAATGTAGTAAGGAATCTGAAAATGAAAGTGCTGGTTCTGAACATAGGAGTGGTAGGTCTGATAATGGGTGATAGAGGGATGATGAATTAACAAATAGTAATAGTAACAATGAATCTGATGATTCTATAGAATGGTCTTCCCTAACTAACTTAATTGTGATGAGTGATGATAAGGATGATAAAGTATTTCTTAACAATGTAGACAAGAATACTAAATGGTTAGGTGTTGATAGTCAGAGAAAAAGTAAAAATATTGTTAAATAGATAGAAATCGACACCTAGGCGTTACAACCCAAGGTACGTTTAACAGCATGTGCATTCACATGCTGTTGGACGTGATTTTTTCCGTCTAAATGTCTCTTATTTTTAAATAAAGAGTAAATTGATCTTAAATTACAAAGTTTATACCTGATACCATTATTATGTGTTATAAATGTATGTCTCTTATACACATCATGATTTTTTAAAGACTAAACACAACTAAAATGCTCATTTTAATCTCTGAGAAAGAAAACAGTTCCATGTGCTTAATTTGCACGTGAATTTTTCCATTTATAATTAACAAAATTTTGAAATTTGTCCTAATTGGTAGAAATTAGAAAGTTTAAGAATTAAATGTGTTTTGTCTGAAATTTTGAGGATTAAAATAGACCGCGACCCAAATTTTAGAGGTTAAAATTGTATTTTGCGTTTATTTTTCCACTCCATCCCTTCTTGTTCCTTACAGTTTTTACTTTGAAGAAATCAATATGAGTTTCGTAATTGTTATTGAAATTTTGTCAGTAAAAATCAGTCTCTTATACACATCTTCCGTATTTTTTTTTTGGGTTCCTTAAAATCTTTGAGATGCCGTATTTTTTATTACACGTGTCTAATCGTCTTTCAAATATGATTTTGGTCAATCTTATTCAAAAGATCAACTTTAAGTTCTCACCATGCCTATAAGAGTGATTCCTTTAATTTCAATCAATTTAGGACCTTGTTTATTCTTTAATGGACAAATTCTAATTACAACTAATGGTTGATAAAATTTCAAAGTAACTCAATCTCTTTCAACTTTGATACACACCTCGTATTTTCCAAAAATTTTAATTATAATACTCATTTAACATTGAGTAATACAGATTTACTCTGTCAAGAATTCCCTCCAATGCACGTTTATAATAGTAATGCACTTATTCTAGGGGTGTCAATCGTATCGCGTTGTAAATAATCATATCATGTCGTAATCATATTCTGGTTATAAAACCGTAACCTTAACTCTATCCAATTAATAATCGTGTCGTATCGTATCTAACTCATTTATTACCGTATCGTATCTGTCATGTCATGTCTAACCTATTTAGCCCATTTATGACTAATAGTACTATTTTTATTTTTTATTTTTTTTTTGCAAAAATAAGGAGATTTTCATTGGTGATTGAATAAATGGAGTGTTTCACAATAGAGGCATCCCCCTCCAACATACAAAAAGCTTAAGCTGTAAATAGCTTCCACACACAATTTATTCCGAAATATTAATGTCTAGGTTCCATTTTGAAGCAAGACTCCAGTTTCTTTCACTTCGACAAACTCCTCCCCACCTTTTCGTAGCAAACTGCACTTCTTGGACTATTTGGTTCGCAATTGCGGCACCATTATAGACATGATTCTGGAAAATTATCTCGTTTCTACATCTCCAAATATAATACACGGTTGTTGAGAGTGCTAATTTGAACAAATCATTTGCAAATCTGGAACCTGCCTGATGGTGAACTAACCAGTTCAGTTCAGCTCCCCATTAGGATAGTTTCCTCTGAACACATAACAGAAAGACAGCACTTTCTGCCGAACCATAGAAGCAGCAGGGCATTCAAAAAACATATGATCAATTGTTTCTCTATACTGCCTACATAGCACACACCTGTCATCCATTCGTATTCCCCGATGCAAGCATTCTATCTTTAGTCCATAATTTCCTTTTACATAATAACGACATGATAAAAGCAAATCTAAGAATATGTTTCTTGAACCAAACCAGCTTATGCCAATTTACCTGCTGACCATGCTCCCTAAATATCTTAACAGCTGAAGCCACAGAAAACATACCTGATTGATGTCCCAGCCACCTAACTGAGTCCCTATCAGCTCCCCCTGGGTCAAATTTTGTCTCCTCAATGAACCTTCTGACGACAAATGACAGTCTTCTATTCTGGGGCCATTTCCACACGCCATTATCTATAATAGAGCATACTTCAGCAAATTTATGACTAGCAAGATCATGCATCAGTCTGGCTAAATAGACTTGTATCAGATTACCCCTTGCATGCCAGTTATCCAGCCATAAGTATCCTTTCCATCACCAATGACCTTCTGAAAGTTAATAAATTTTTTTAATATAATATTAGAAATATCTTAACATATTTTTATAAGTTATTATAGAGATGGGTGTATTATTTACAAATAGTGCGCCGGGCCAACCCGCCCTACCCTTTTTTAATCGGTCCGGCCCATAAAATACTGTAGCAACCCGGCCTTAGCCCTGGGCCAGGGAGTTCTAACCCGCCACCTAGCTCAACCCGTATATTGAACCGTAATCGACCCCTGGTCAACGGTTCATTCCTTTGACTTGGACCGAAAATCCAATGAGTTCAGTCCACGGGTCAACCCGTAGGGCCGACTGTTGGGGCCTGCGGGCTACCATTGGAAATTGCTTTTTTTTTTAAATTTTCCTTTTAAAAGGCTATTAATGACAGTTTTACCCTTCTAACAGCTATAAACAGAAAGTTTGTGGGGTAATGTTGAAAAAACCCTGTCTCTTATACACAATTTTCCCAACATAAGAGACAGGCATAATTCAATATATAAATTTCATCTGTCTACTTATAACACATCTCCAATTGTATTATAATTTCTTTTATACTACTTAAATTATAATAAATAGTATTTTAGAAATTTAAAATTACATTTAAGTTGAGAGCTCAATTGAAGATTTGGAGATTTATCCAAAATTCAAGTAGTGAAGTATTCAAGTGGAGTTCAAGTACTCAAGTATATAAATTGAAATTCAACATTTCAATTTTCAAGTTGGTTTTTTCATACTATTTAATTGATTAATAATCTTTATCAACTCTCTTATTTTTTTTTAAACAATTGTTATATTCTTTTATTTGAAAATTTAGTAGGTTGCATCTTTAGTTTTCATAACACCACTTTATTTGTTTCTTTATTTAAAATTTTTTTCCATTATAAGAAAATGGAAGAAGGATCACAAGCACCCCACATCCTACTAGATGGTCCTAGAATATTTGTTGATTTAGACGATATAAATAATCAAATAAATAAGCACCAACTAAACAACCTACTACTACTAAAATGAAAGTCTCGTTTGGGAATTTTTTTGAAACAGATGAAGAAAATGAGATTGCTACTTGTAAATTATGTGTTCCACGTATATTATTTAAGCACAACAAAAGGAGAGAACCAGAATACTTAATAGGCATATTAGCAAAAAATATAGTGAAGCTCAAAAAAAAAATCAAAAATGGTTCAAACATAAATTCACACCACAAAAGGTATGGTAACAGGCAATTTTAAATATTCACATGAAAAAAAAAAATAGAGAGGAAATGGCTAAATGGATAGCTAGAGATGAATTGCCTTTTATTTTGAGTGAAAGTTCCAATTTAGAACAATACATTCACAAAGTCATACACCCACAATTGTGTAAAAAGATTCCTAGAAGTACTTTGAGAAGTGATATTAAAAGAATGTATAGAGAAAAGAAAAATGAATTGATAGCTACTATTGCATCGACTAATTGTAAAGTTGTCTTTATTGCCGATTCTTTGAAAACAATCACAAATGAATATTATTTTTGTATCACTACATATTGGATAGATGTAGATTGGAGTTTACAAAAATGAATTATTAGTTTCAATTTTTTTAACACCCTCACAATACCCCCCAAATTACAAGGTTGATATTACTAATTGTGCTCGTGAATATGGTCTGCTTGAAAAAATTATATCCATTTATTTTGATAATGCCTTAAATAATATTACAAGTGTACCTATGTTAAAACATGTTTTCAAACCTGTTTTAGGTGATGAATTATTTCATAATAGATGTGCATGTCATGTACTTAATATTTTTGTGTTTAAGATGGTTTAAAAATAGTTGAAGATATTATTAGTTCAATTAAAAATGCTATTTATTTTATCCGTTCATCTACTACTCGTCAACAAGATTTTAAAAGACTTTGTTTAGAAAATGGCATAAAACCTAAATATTTTCCAATAGATGTACCCACTAGGTGGAATTCTACTTGTCAAATGTCATCAAGTACTTTTGGCTATGAAAAATTACTTTCCGCATTTTATAACGGGAATATTGGTTCAGTTAATGCAACTTATTTGGGCGAGGAGGATTTTAATTGAGCTAAAATAATGGTAGAAATTTTAAAGCAATTTGAGTATGCTACAAACTTTGTTGTCCACTACTTACAGACCTTCCTCTCATGTTGTTTTATTTGAACTAAGTGTTATTAAAGTTGTTTTTTAAATCATAAAAGGAATGAGTTTTTTGATGACATGATTAGCACAATGGAAGAAAAATTTGACAAGCATTATGAAAATATTCCATTGTTGTATTATTTGACATGTTTTATTGATCAACGTAATAAATTGTATAAGTTAAATGCTTTCATTGAATTTTTTAATAATCATAGTATCACAAATATCATTGAAAAAAAAGTTACTCATAGAAACTACCAAAAAATATTTACATGAATTATATAAAATTTACAAAGAAAACTCCCCCACGCAACAAGGTACATCTTCCAGTTCATCTACATCATATTTACAATATGCTATACCTCATATAAATGTTAGAACACATTTTGATCCTCATCAAGTACTCTTTACTTCAAAAAGATCGAGAATTGAAAATACTAATGAAGTTACTCAATATTTAAATGATCCACTACATACAGAAGACTACGATTGCAATCCTAATTTTGATATTCTTTCTTGGTGGCGAAATCATAAATGTCAATATCCTATTGTATCTCAAATTGCTCGGGATTTGCTAACAATTCCATCTACGATTGTATCGGAAAGTACTTTTAGTGCAAGTAAAAGAGTTTTAGATAATAAAATGACTCGAATGACACCTGCAACTTTGAAAATGTGGGTGTGCTTAAAGGATTGGTTAGACACTGAAGAAAGAAAACAAGTATTAATAATGCAAGATGTTGACGAAAATGAAGGTAGTAGTAGTTCACCAAATTGATATACAGTATACATAGGATTTTAGTGTTTAATAATTTTTTATTTGGAGGTAAGGTTCTATGGCTCCCTCCTTATATAAGTAGAAAATAGATTATTAATTTTATTTAAATTCTTATATTAGTTTTATAACTTGTAATGATTTAGAGGTAAGGTTCAATGTCACCCTCCTTATACCTTTTTTTATAATATTAATATACATGGTAGGGATCTAATGCCAAACCCCCCAACATCCCAAGGTGGTTTTTTTCCAAATTAAATATTTTTACTATACGATTAACAAATAATAAGTTATAATAATAAGTATTGACTTATACAACTAAGAAATAACTTGGTTAAATAATTATTAATTTGGAATAACAAAGTACTAATAACTAATTTCGAAATTTGGTCTTCAAATATTAATTAGAGAAGCTTTAGTTTCGAATTATAAATATTAGTTTGTGTATAATTGAACTTTAATTATTAATAACTTATCTAATATATAAGTACCAATTTGGATTAATAAACCTATAAACTAGTAAATAGTAATTTATACAATTAAGAAGTGTATAATTTAATAAATTACTAATGAATAGTAAATAAATAAATTTATATTAATAAGTTATTAAATTTAAAATAATAATTAATAAGTAATAATTAAAAATTATATAAATTATTAACAAGTAAAAATTTAAATTTCTCAAAAAAATAATCTTAAAATTTAAGTAAGAACTTAAAAATTGGAGGACTAGCTTGGAGGCTAGCACGTGGACCAGCTTGTGGGCCAGCTCGTGGGCCAACTCATGGACCAGCACGTGGCCTGGCCCTTCCCAGCTGTCTGGGGGCCTAGTCGGGGCCAACTTTCGTCTTTCGGCCCGACCCAACAGCCCGCTACAACTCACCCCTTGACAGGCTATCATGGGGTTGAACTGGCGGGATTCCAGCCCAACCCGATGCGTTTATAACTCTAATTGTATATCATCACAATAAACAATATGTCAAACGTCCTGTTTATTCTGGTATCGACACTTTTATCCTCGTGTTGTAAACGCATCGTGTCATACTCGTATTCATGTCATGAACCTCAATCCTAAACTATTAATTTTCACTAATTTCGTATTGAGTTCATGTCATGTTATCGTATCATGTCAAAAATTGACAATATTGAATCGGTGCCAATCTTCAAGTATTTTCTTCTTCAAATTACTAACTCTTATTGAAATCTAGATGTGTATAACATAATTTAAGTACAAAAATTATCTATTAACCAAATTTATAAATACGGTTAATGAATTCGAAAATTATTGTGTTATTTTTTGAATTAGAGATGGCGATTACCGAATTCAATAATTAAAATAAAGTTTTATAATCATATTTTGATATATAAATAGTACATCACTAGAAATATAAATTTAGTTGTTTGACTAAAAATATATTTATTGATAATTATTATGATTAGTTTTATTTTTAACAAAATTCGTACAATTTTTACATTCTTATACATTAATTTGTACCTAATTATATTATTAAATTTGTATCCATAAATCAAATTAAATAGTCTTGTGATACGGATTTTATTAATACTTGCAAGTTATATAATATTATAGTATTATACATAATTCTATTACTTATTATTCAATTAAGTTACATGATATAGTTATTTATTTATTTATTTTAAATCATTTATCAATAAAAATTTACACAACAGACAAATTACGTGGCAAAAATCTGATAAAATTAAGAAAATTTTGCTTGAAAAATAGGTTTAAAATTTTGCATAAGATTTTGGCCCAATATTAATAGTCCAACTAACTCGAGTTGAATTTAGTTAATTGAATTCAAAATTAAGTACAGAATTTGAATTTAATTAACCAAATTTTCTATCAAATTGAATTTAAAATTGATTAAAAATTTCAAAACTCTTTTTTTAAATTTTGACCGATTTTATTAAATAATAATTATGACAATGCCATGTACTTCATTGTCGGCCAAGTATGTGTACGTGCTCTTGTATGCGTAACCTCCCATCCACCCTACGGAATAAAAGCTATCGATCCATACCAAGACCTGGACTTTTAAACTTTGCTGGGTCCAAGAGAGAAAGACGGGGTTAGAAAAAAAGATGTGAATATTGGATTCGTTGAGCTTGAGCTATTTCTTTCATCAATGTGCCTTACTAAAAATAGTAATATACATCGAGTAGAAAAGTTGCTCATTTTGCAAAAACCTTGTGAAGGATGTCAAGTCGGAAATTTTTTTTTTCCCAATTGGAAAGGTAAAATGGAAAATCTTATATAGATCTAATTATTAATCATATATAACATATAGTATAAATTAAATTTTACAAAACTTTTATTACATTTCCCTTAAACCACAGCCCCGGTTTCACTTTGCCCCCTAAACCATAATAATATACACTTTATCTCCGTTGACATTTAGACAAACAGAATAATACATTTTGAAAGTGAAATGACAAAAATAACCCCAAACAAAATGTGTACTAACCATTTTACCATTTGGCAACAAAGTGAAAGATGAAATTCCCAGTTTTGCCCCCCCTAGTGGAGAGAAAATATCAGGTGGCATGCATGTGCTATTGTGGAACTAAATAAATAAAAGAGAAAAAATATAAAACTCTAAAGTTGGAAAAACAATCCGATGACACACAAAAATATCAAAGTCTCTGATTCGTTTTAAGAGCCCGTCTCTTGAAGCCGTATTTTGTGAGTTTCGGATTTCTTTTTATATTTTTTGGTATAATACTTGTGTGATACAATTTAAATAATTGATTTATGTGTCTTTAGGGAATACGTGTCATTTGAAAGTGAATAGTATAAGTCTGTAATTAAGTATTTGTGCCTTTTTTATTTTTCTTTTTTCAAATTATTGGCATGTCACTCATTTAAATAATATCACATAAGTGTTACATCAAAAAATGTCACAGAAAATCTATTTCCTATTTTGTGTTTAACACGAGATTTTGTGTGAAGGTTAAAAACCAAAACAGAAATAAAAGGGAGCAAAAAAAGGAAACTCAAAGTGCTTTTCAATATACAAGTTAATAAATTTCTAATAATTCGTGCATGATTAATTATTAATATTTTAGTCTACTTACTGAATGTCAGAATGAATCTTCACACGGTCAAATTCCTAAAAACAATTCATAAATTGGCCCAACTAAATAATACTATAATCGAACTACAGAGAAGAACTTCACATAATTGATCCGTAGCACGAGGTCGGCAAAATTCCAAATCGTGCTATACGAGTGCATGATTTGAGGAATTTGCAATTAATCTTTTTTTATGATAAATGTTTTTATTTTTTGTGTCGGTCGCTTGTCAATTAATTGGATTTAAATTCGAATATGACCCGTACTTAAAGAACGGAAACAAGGAGCAATTCAATGGGAAAAGTGATAGAATTGATAAAATTATCAGGAAAGCCTTAGATGAGTGGAAAAAATTTGAAGTGGCAATCAAAAAACTACTACCATTAAGAACAGTGCTAAAACACCTCAAATCAACTTGGAGACCTATAGAGTTCTTGGTGATCAAAGTCTCATTTTGATCAACACAAGCTCTGTTAAATCCAATACCACTGCAAGATTTTGTTCGTGCATTGTGGCTAGAGACAATACTGGGAAGGTTATGGTTGTTCGGGGTGCATGCAATGAAGGAACTCAAAAAGCCTCACTTCTTGAAGCTGAGAAGATCAGGAAAGTTTTGATAAAGACAATGGTTGAAGATTGGCACCGAAATCATATTCTCAGTACCAGCAAAAGCATTGTTGATAAACTACAACATCTGACAGCCAAACTACTGATGATGTGCTGCTAGGTACACTTCTTGAAGATATATTGCACATGAGTGAGATGTTTTAAGAGTGTTCTTTCTTTTTTATTTCTACATCGAGCAATAGATTAGCTAGTAACTTAGCTGTAAATCTGCAGAATGTGCATAGTTAGCATGGGTAGGTGTTTTGCAAATCTATGTTACATCCTATATTTTAGAAATCTACAATCAAACTCCTGAAAATACTTGAGAGTTATGCTTCCCCTGAGATAAGAAAATTTATGTTGGAGATTAATGAACGATCATGAACAAGAACTGAGACATGTATTTACTATTCTTGAAAGTGATTCGACTTCTGCAAGATGGATTAAGTGATTCACCATAATCACTAACCTTAAAAGTGATTCGCCCCCACGGAGTGGATTAAATAATTCGCCCCTTTGAGATCGTAATCCCGTGGTGCAAAAGGGTCTTGAACGATGATCATTAGAGACAGCAAATTGGCTAAAATTTGAAGGTTCAAAAATAGGACTGTCTTGGGAGAAAATTAAGATCAAATCAATCATAACCAAAATAATAGGGTGAAAATAAGTGTGAATATTAGTGTGAAATCCAAGTTAACAGTGCAAACACAAGTGTGAACTCCAATTTAGCGGTGTGAACTCCAAGTTAGCAGTGTGAATACTAATTTGGATATTAAGGTGGTAGAGTTTTACAAGCAATTAAACACAATAATACATTTCCACAAGTAATACACCCCATTTCACACGAATTAATCATGGAGAATTTTGAGGCAATTATTCCATCAATGTGCATATAGAATATTCACACACACTTCTGTACAGCAGAAGGTAATGCTAATAGCTACCCACCACCAAACTAAAGCAAAATTCTGCATGCAAACTGCTAAGGAAAAACATTAAGATCACAACTAAATCGTACCATGGTCGGGCGGATAGAGTTGTACGACAAATTAATTGCAAATGAAGTTGGAATCCTTACCCATGGATTGCGAGACATTTATTAAGGAGATTAGCCCAGTACCGTTAGTTTAATTGCATCTGTCATTTGTTTTACCTTCTTTCTTGTTATTTTAAGGTAGTAGTTAAGAAAAATATTAATATAGACCCCGTTTTGAACTCCACCTGTAGAACTTGTCGTCAAAATTAAATCTTAAAAAATTTTACTTACATCAACTAATACTATAGAATTTATAACATTTAATCTATAGCACATAATTTATAAGTAGAGACAAAAATTAAATATACCTAAATATTTTTCAGTAGTTAGGACTATCTAGTACTATTGTTTTTTTTGTGTAGATGAAGAGAGGAAGGGCGCTCCGCTCGAATTATTAGTAGTATTTGTTTTTTCATCTTCAATAAACATGAATTGATTGCCAGAACTAACAACTTTTGCACTACTTTTCCAGTAATTGCATGCGCGCGCAGTCTCTAACGGACTTTTTAGTTTTTTTTTAGGGTCTGTTTAGTTGGATATAAAATGTTTTTCTAAGGAAAAATATTTTACATAAAAAAATTTATTTTTCATACAAATTTTTGGTGTTTATTCGACAAAATGAAAATATTTTAAAATAAAATTTTTAACGTTTTTCATCTTTAATTTTATGAATATGAGTTAAAAAGACTTGTAACAACTGTAATAAAGACTTTACAAGTAATTGTGGTCAAAAAAAGATTAATTTTGTTCAAAATTAAATGATAATGTGATGTAGTAGTAAAAAATATACATAATAATAGTTATACTACTGTGGGACCCACAATGAAGAGCAAAACAAATAGACAAAAATTGAAAACGAAAATAAGTGTAGTAAATGAAATTATAAAAATAAGTATTTGAAATTTATTATCACCCTTGAACTATTCAAAAAATAACTTCCATTCAAAATTCTGTAAGTTATTTTGAACTAGAAAGAAGAAAATTGAAAAATATTTTACATCAAAAAATATTCTCTAGAGTTAAACACCAAGAAAATTTTAGAAAATATTTTTATCTCAACCGAACACTCCCTTAATCGGATAATTTATTTGTACAGTATTATCTTTTTCTGTGATGTGTTATTTCAAACGCATCTATTCCAAGTCCGGCCTGGATATGGCCCTCAATGTTTTGAAGACCAAATCAAGTATTGAATAGGTGGTCGATGATTTGCCGTTCAATTGATTCGATCAGTTGAACTCAGCGATTCACTAATTTATTATTTTTCAGTGTAGTATAATTTAAAATAATTCAAAATATATTTTTATGCAATCCAAAATAAAAGAGAAACAGTAATTTTTTAGAATTCTAGTCCGAATATCCAAATATACTAATCAAATTTCTAACTAGAAAAAAAATCAAACATAAACAAAAATAAGTATAAAAAAGATCAAAAAATAATAATTTAATATTTTATACTTTGGTATGTTCATGTTTTTTGCCATTTTAGATTTTATTTCACGATTTTTTAATTTTTTTCTTAATTTAAATCATTTTTTATTCTGAAATTTAAAAAATTGCCAATAATTGGTTGAACTAATTTTCTTCCGATTCACAATTTCATACTACTTTAATTATCTTTTTTATTCTATCCAGTTTTTAATACACACCGAATATATAAATAAATTAGACCGATAACTTTTTCAATTCGCAATACGATCAGGTTGAATCGACCAATCCGATCCAGTTTTCAAAACAGCAATGGCCCTTTGGTCGTGTTATTGTTGAAGCCTTGAGGATAGAATAGGCATATCTGCATTCATTAAGATGCCTGTCCTAAACAGCATTAATATGCCTTGGCTCTAGCTAGAAGTTTGAAGAAAACATCCACGAAAAAATAAATGAATAGATAAATAATAAAAAATCTCCTTTTTACTTTTAGCTCTCAAAGATTAAACTTTATTACACCATAAATTATTTTATACCTATTAAAATGAAGATGCATTTATTTTTGTACCAAATAATTAAAGATAAAATACAAACTCCTTATGATATTTTAAATAAACACTTTACTTCATTGTGATTTTTAAATATATGTTTCAATCTCTCTTGCTTCAAATTTTTTTACAAAATAAATGAAAACCGTCGTTTGATTATAGATTTCAAAATTAATATCGAAATGTGAAATGTCATATTCTCCCTTGACCACTTTAAGTGTATAAAAATTGGGGCAAACTAAAAGCTAAACGAATTTTGAGATCAAATTCGAAATAAAAAACAAAAAAAAATCCCAAACCCTTTCACCTTCCATCCCCACACGGCCTGTCACCACCACTTGATATTCTTTTAACAGATTGAAGTCAATGGTGAAAGTGGGGGATATTAGGAGATGGTGTTCAGTGGAATTTTGCAAAGTTCCTTGTATGCTGCCTCCAACTGCTTGCTGGACTCTCTCCATTTGTAAAACAAGTTTTTTTATATGGCTGTCTGAATAACACCCATTATCCTAGGCAATAAAATTGCCAGCATCTGAAAGAGTTGGATTATACCATCTCCTTCATTATCAACACTTTCAAATTTCAGGGGTGTAATTTCTACTTTATATTACTCTGATCTGATGCAATTATTTGGACAAGCACATGTAGAATTCTTAGTCGGGAAAGGGGAGGTGGCAGGTTTTGTGTGGGAAGGAATGAGAAAGGTTTAGGATTTTTGTAGGTAAAAATATCAATTTAAATATTATTTTAATATTAATTTTTTATTTAAAAAAGAAAATAGTTTCATCCTATGGTAAACTGTTAAAACTAACCGTTTTTATCTATTTTGTAATAAAATTTAAAGTACAAAGGATTTAAATATATATTTATTAACTATAAAGAAGTAAAGTATCTATTTAACATTACACAAGAGGTTAACTATAAAGAAGTAAAGTATCTATTTAACATTACACAAGAAGTAGGGTTATTTGCATTTTACTTAATATTTAATACTGTATTTATTGTCACATTTAAAATAGTATGTACTAAGAATCATTTCTATAAAAAATTTACAAATACAATTAAAACATTTTCTACAGTAGAGAATTTCTCCACTATAAATTCTCCTCATTCATCCTCAAATTTGAGCACTCGATAATTACATCTTTTAGAGAAGAAAATGGAGATTGTAACTACTTGTATAAACTTATTTAAAATAAAGAAAAAAGAAAAGAAAACTACTTGTATAAACGATGCAATAATTACTCCCAAAAATATCAACCACTTTAGCCATTCTCATGTGTTAGAGTTATCGAATACTTTGGTCGTCCAATCTCACCAAGAAGGCCAAACAACACATACAATTCCTCCAAAAACCCTATGTTCATGTTGCAGGTTTCGATGTGTATGGACAAATATACATTTGCAAGCCGTGCAACTTCTTTCTCCACGTAAGTTGCTCTAAATTTCCTAATGTCCTCACCCAACCCCTCACACGGCAACCACACCCTCACCCTCCACCCTGTTCCCCAATATCCCGGTGGCAAATTCATCTGCAATGCCTGCAAACGAGAAGGGGATGGATTCAACTACCATTGCAGCACCTGCAAATTTGACCTTCATCCTATATGTGCTCATAAGCCCCCGGACTTTACACACCAATTCCATTCATGCCCTCTAAAACTCTTCTTCGAAAAGCCTTACAATTTTCAGTGTGACATTTGCCGCGAGTCCATTGGGTCCAATGAATGGCGTTACAGATGTGATTCTTGTGATTTTGACGTTCATTTGGAATGCACCGCGGCAAGTCCGGTACAAAGGATGGGTGACGGCAAAAAAGCTCAACTTCAGCAGCAACACCAGCCGACTCCTCAACAATAGAAGATGGCGGGCTCAGTAGTTCAATCTTCGAATAAGAGTGAGGTGACAGATGGTTGACGTTGACGGGATGGAGAGTAATATATTGGAATACCTCGGCAACTTCCTCAATATTAGACTGTAGTTTTAATCACTATGCTATTGGAAGTTTAAATTCCGTTCGAATAATTATTATTTACGATATTACTTGGAAAATTATTAAAATAATTATTGCATTAACTTTTTTTAAATACAATGTTTGTAATGTGAGGAGATTATTAAATAACATGTCGTTTTATGTGATGATTATAAAATATTATTCAGAAAATAATAAAATATATTTCTGAGCCATTTTAAGCCCCTTGTACCGCACACTAGAAAGCCATTGTCACTGGTTTATGGAGTCAAGATACCAAACCTAACTTATTTTTAGAGAAATGCCAAGAAAATACCAAACCTAACTCATTTTCGGATGAGAAAACAGAATCCAGTGGGAAACTTGGAAGGTATGCCAAGGTCAAAAATGTGTAGTCCAGCAAGCAGTTGGAGGCAGCAAGAAAGGAATCTAAGATGGAGTCATAGAGAAGCATAAATTGCAATACTCCCACTTTAGCCAACTCTGTCAACTGTTAATAGAATAATCTCACTCCTGTCTCAAACAGTTGGGACGTGCCTTTAATGCCAAGGAAGCATCAGAAAATTAGATCTTCTGTAAATAATCCAAGTGTATTGCTACTTTTGCAAATTGATTTTCCAACTCCTAAAAAACCTACAGAGGAAACAAGAAAAGAAAGGGACTAAGAACAACTGCAATTTCATTGTCCATTTTTCTTTTCCTCTTTTTTTCCAGGGAGAGGGTGAAAAATGGTTTACGTTGACGGGATGGAGAGTATCGCAAATACCACCTCGTCCCAGGCCATCGCAAAAAAAAACTATAACTAAAATCCTTTTTATCTAGCATTAACTTGGATTCGCGTGCATTTAAGGCACCTTTTACTAGGATCAATGTAGTTGTATGTAAACCCAGAGCAATAGCATGATGAACCAAAAAGTCTCCAGGACCTATTGTTAAGAATATTAATATTGGAATTCCTCAGCAACTTCCTCAATTAGAGTGTTAATCACTATGCTGTTGGAAGTTTCAATTTCATTTAGAATAATTATTATTTACTATATTATTTGAAAAATTATTAGAATAATTATTGCATTAACTTTTTTTTAAATACAATGTATGTAATGTGAGAAGATTATTAAAGAATATGTTGTGTTATGTAATGATTATAAAATATTATTCAGAAAATAATAAAATATATTTTCGATCCATCTTAAGCCCCTTGTACCGCACACTAGAAAGCCATTGTTACTGGTTTATGGAGTCAAGATACCAAACCTAACTTACTTTTAGGGAAATGCCAATGAAAATAAAATTCCAAATTAACTCATTTTCGGATGTGAAAACAGAATCCAGTAGGAAACTTGGAAGGGAGGGCAGGGTTTGCCAAGGTCAAAAAGGTGTAGTCCAGCAAGCAGTTCGAGGCAACAAGAAAGGAATCCAAGATGGAGCCATAGAGACAGCATAAATTGCATACTCCCACTTTAGCCCCTCTGTGAACTGTCAATAGATCTCACTCCTGTCTCAAACAGCTAGGACGTGCCTACTTAATGTCAAGAAAGCATCAGAAAATTAGATCTTCTGTAAATAATCCAAGTGTATTGCTACTTTTGCAAAGTGATTTTCCAACTCCTAAAAAACCTACAGAGGAAACAAGAAAAGAAGGGGACAAAGAACAACCACAATTTCATTGTCCATTTTTCTTTTCCCCTTTTTATAAGGAGAGGGTGGAAGATGGAAGATGAAGGATAAAGCAAAACCCTTTCCCTATTGACAATTGAATTTCTTGGTCTCTTTTTAAAGAAGTTACCTTCTGTGACAACTTGACACATGATACCTCAGCATCAACTCTATAGATCCTTTACACTTCCATCACATGGATAGAGAACAAAATACCAGTCCCATGTAGTAACATCTTAGATTCATGTCCTACACATTTAACATAAAGAACTCTAGCTATCAGTGTCTCCAATTAACATAAAGAACTCGGGTTATATGATTGATAATCAAATTAATTATACTAAAAATCACTTTCAAGATTGTTGAACATAAAATTAAAAATGCTCCAATAAGTTAAATTTTCTTTGGCATTCTAGGCCTGTAAAGTACGACATTTTCCTTATGATAGTCCATTCAATTTAGTATACCAGAGTTTTCCAAATAAGTTCCAAGTGAAAAAATATGCGACATTAGGAATTGTTGGTAATGTACTTCTTAATATACCATAATTTTTTTAAAGTATACAATGTTCAGGAGGTTAAAGTAGGACTCTGAGTCTAAGGGCGCAGGAGGTAATTAATTGCTGTAAATCTGCAGAATGTGCTTGCTCGCATGGGTATTGATTTCTGGCGACAATCACAGAAATTAGTTATGTTTTCAGATATAAGCAATATTTAACTCTCTCTCTTTATACTCATAAATGTTATTTGGTTAATTATTATGAGAATCATTTTATGAGAATAAAAGTGTTAAAAATGCTCAATTTCATTTTCTACTTGTGACTTGAATTTCAAATTGATTGACTTATCAATATAATGAAACTAATTTCTTGTTCAAAATCAATTGACAAATAACAGGAATTATATAAATTCAAACCAATAGCTAAAATTTATAATTCTCATTCTAATTTCGATTTCGATTTCCGATTGCGAATTAAACATCTCTTGAATGGCGTTACATGTGTATTGGGTGGAAGGAACCAATGTTCATTTGCACTACACCGTGGCTAGTCCTACACCACAAACGGTTCACAGCGGGCGAGCCCAACTTCACCATGCAAGTAAGACACGTCTAAATCATAGTTATTAAATTCGGTCCAGCGAGAAACTCGGCAAGTAAGGTAGATTAATGAGTTATTGGTTCAACCAATAGGTTACCAAAAAAATATTTTTTATTAATATGTAATAAATTCAAAGTAATAAATAAAAGACATATGGTAAAAATATTGATAAAAATGCTATATCAAACTTTTAATTGTTGTAAATGAATTCTAAAATATTTAATTTCTTTAAAAATTATGATGAAAAATTATTGAAATAATTAATTTTAAATTCTTATGCATATGTAGTTGTAAGATTTATTCTAAAAGTAATTACAATAAAATATATAAAATGTACATCTAACACATAAGAAATTATTTTTTCACTACTTCTTGTCACAGCTATTTAATGATTGTATATTTAGTAATAATAATAATAATATAATGGACACCAACCCTCTCAAGAATGCTTCGAGTTCTACAAAAAAGATAAGTTTGTCAATTCGAGCTACAAAAATATATTTAAAAAAACACCTTTATAAGGATTGTAGTCCTCAGGAGTATTATGAGAAGGGAACAGTCTAACCCAAGCCAAACTATTGTTGGACAGGATGGCCGGCTAGTTATGGTAGTCTATTCTGAGATTGGACTCCATGAGCCTCTTAGCATCATCGGAGTCCGGAGGGGAGGCATTTTTTTGTTTTTAAATTTTCTTTTATGAGGTTCTAGGGACCTCGGGGCATAGGGGGATCTAAATAATAGACAAAGAAAAAAGATTTCTTCCAATCGTGAATGGAATAGGGGTTCCCCAAGGTGAGCTGTTTACTGGGGCTCGGGGAGAAACGCAAAAAAATCCCTTCATGGGAGAAAGTTTTAGCATCATTCTAAATGTATCTAAAGAAAGAGGGATGTTGTACAATCTACAAAGAAAAGAAAATCCAACAATGAGCAGGATGACATTAGGGGTCAGTTGGGATATGCTGATCCTAATTGTCGGAGAGCTAAACAAGAAGAGGAGTGATGGGAGCCTCAGCCCAATCTCGAGTTGCTCCTGGTAAACTTTTAAGTAACCAGGAGGTGGCAAATGACCTCGACCCTCGAGTGTGAAAAATTTGATGTGAATATTCTTCGGGAATCGGTACCTATCCTTAAGAATTTTGATATCTTTTGGTTCAAGGGTTTTGGAGTGTTCAAGTTTTGAAGGTCAAGGTTGTGATTTTGTGGAGGTTTCGATGAAGGAGGTTCAGGTGGAAAATTTAGGGAGACTGTGCAAGAAGGGCTTCATCAGATGGGTTAAGCAAACTACCAACCTCATTTAAAGGGGAAAGGGGATGTGAAGTGCTTAATTAGAGAGGAATGAAATGTACCGGCCATTTCTTTTGGTTGAATGTATTGGAAACTTGGAAACCTTGGGCTTTGCTGGAAAAAGAGTGGCGAACGGTGTTTGGCTAAACAACGGGCGGTGATTGCTGGCCGAAAAAAGAAAGGCTTATAGGGGAAATAAGTGGGATAGAGGCAAGAGAGGGAAGGAATGTAAAGGGAGAAGAAGGAGAAATGTTTGCCAAAGAAAGAAGGAGAATTTTTGTAGAAGGTGAAAGAGCAAAGGCAGAAATGAAGGGGAAAAGTGAAACTACAAAGAAAAATAGGGTATAAATAGTATGAGACCTTTGCCTCGAATGTTCTTTAGTCTGCAAATTGGGAAGAAAACAAAAAGTTAAAGGATATTAGGAAATTCAAGAGAATTTGAAACAGCGTTGACTGTTAGTAAAATTAATTAAACTAGGTGAAGAAAACGAAGTGCTGTGCAGTAAATCCATTAATGACGTGCATTAATGACGTGGTGCATGGAATGTAATCATGTGGTGCATGGGGACTCGGTGAGCCGTAGTTATTATGTGGGAAGTCATCATTACGAAAACAGCACACTTCATGGGGAAACTCACTATTATAGGAAAAAGGAAAGAAACCCAAGCTTCGCATTGAAGGACCAAGTGAAGTTCGGGGTTCGTATGTGTTTCAGTTCAGGGAATATGTTTCTCAGTTCAACACATCACAGCAAGGGGAATTGAACTTCAGCATTATGGCTCATAGAAAATGGCCGAGGACTTATATTGATTGTTATCGACTTAGCCCCGACCTCAAGGTTCGGCACCAAGCCGAGGGGACTATTGATGGTGCTCAGGATTAGGATTTGACACATCTTAAATGATAGTTCTAGAAGTGTTTACGTGGCAACCTCATTAAGGGAAAAATATGTAATTTACATATGGATTCAGTATGTAGGATTGTGGTCCAGCTTCCCTCTTGTGTATCTATAAATAAGGGGTTTGAGTGGTAAGATAATGTTCACTGTTTTCTCTTGTTAGAATTTGCTTCTAATAATACAATTTCTAAATTCACTCCTCCGTTTTCTACTTTTTCTCTCTACAATTTTGTCATCGAAAAGTCCACGGGTTGCTTCCTTATCCGATTAGATGTGCAACCCGACCCGATTCTATAGCCAGTTCACTGGGTTGACCAGTTCAACCGCCAGGCAGTTGGGTTTAATAACTATGGTCTAAATACTTTGATGAATTATGTGGCTAAACAATTTATTGGAGGTACTACAAGAGAGGTTGGCAAAATTGTAGTGCAAAAGTCTAAGTTGTTGTCAACATAGTTATTAACCCCGACCCGAGAAAGAATCTGGTGGAGAGAGGTCAATAGATTTTTTAGTTCAATCGGTAGGTTACTGATTCAACTAGTGGATCACTAAAGTATTATTTTATTACAAGTATATAATACTTTGGAATTTTTATACACATGACATATAATGTCTCTATTAACAAAATATGTTGTATCAACTTTTTAATAAATTATAAATGAATTTGTAATAGTTTAACAAAAGTTATACTTAAATATATGAAAATAGTAGTTAATTTAAAGTTTTTATAGATGGAATTTTAATATGAACAAATATATTCTCATTTGTTTTTAAAATGTGACTTTATCATAATATTATATTTTCACAAAAGAACTTTTGTATGTGACGATTTTTTAAGACACAGTTTTAATAGTACAATATTTTGTGGAGTACTTTGTTGTTGTAAAAAAAAACATAATAATATTGTTTTGCTAATTTGTATATTTAAATTTTGTTTGAAAAGTAAATATGTTTCCTATTTGAATAAATTTATAGTTAAAAAAAGAAGTTAGTAATTTTATGAAGATGAGGAGAAAAAGACATTCGAATATATAACATACAAATCTAACACCATCCAATGATGTGGCTTAGAGAAGAAGGAGGAATGTGCTCTCTTGGAGGTCTTGTGTTTGACTCCAAGCAGCAACAAAGGCCCAACATTTTCTACAACAATTTTATCCAACAATCTATTAAACCAAGACAACAATTTTATTAACAATCTAGAAACCAAGATTGAACTGGCAAGATACTCAGTTTTACCGGTTCAATTGTCAGTTTGTTAAAAAGTTAACAGGTGACTTTCTTGTCTGGTCATTTCAGCAACCCAACCTGACTTAGTAGCCGGTTCACCGAATTAACTGATTGAACCGCCGGGTTGGGTCGGGTTTCATAACTATGGTTGTAAGGTTCTCAAGATCTAAACCTAACGTGGATAATCAGTGGACCAATGTTTCTGTTAAATATATAAATATGCCATATTGATTAGCCAGGAGATTCTGAACTAATTAATAAGTCTCATGGGCCACTTCATTCATTGCCAATTAGTTTTGAAATGTAAACCCGTGTTCTTTAACATAGTATGAGAGCTAGTAGCTGGTTTTCTCTCATCCACATATCCATTGGATTCTCTCCAACCCAACCTAACGAGTTCGTTCAATTCTCCAGGAATTCAACTAACCCAAACCATATGTGGTTCTCTCTTTAGCCTCGGTGCTCAATTATAGACCCTAGGAGTTTAACCAACTCAAGTCACGAGTTCTCTCTTTAGCCCTGGGCACTCAACCAATGTGTAAGAGGGGTGTTAAATATACAAATATACCACATTGGTTAGCCAAGAGATCCTGGATTAATTAATAAATTTTATAAGCAACTGCAATAATTGTCAATTAGTTTTGATATGGCAGCCCATATTTGTAAACATAGTATCAAAGTTAGTCTCAGGTTTTCTCTCATCCACACGTGCCATGAACTCTCTCCAACCCAACCTAATGGGCTCGTTCAATTTCCAGAGAGTTCAACTAACCCAAGTCACGGGTGATTCTCTTTTTAACCCCATGCGGTCAATTCCCCGAGAATTCAAGCAACCCAAGTCACAGTTTCTCTATTTAACCCACGTGCTCAACTAATTCGAATCACGTGTGAGAGAGGATGTTTAATATACAAATATGCCACATTAGTTAGCCAAGAGATCCTGAACTAATAATTTAACTATCATTTTAAATTAGTATACAATATACCATTAAAAAATATATTAAATTGCATTAATTTTACAGAAATATAATTCAAAATGATAAAATTATCCATGTATATTCAAATTCTCTAACTACATAATCTTGTCTCCATTTATACTAACACTGCATATCATCATTTAATACTTTCTTAAAATTTTAAAATAATATATATTTGACACAAAACAAATTACTTAAAATAACATATAAAACCAAATTGAGGGAGCATCTCCCATAATGTGATTACACAAAACAAATTACTTAAAAAAAAAAAAAGGTTCAAGTTGTAATGTGAAAATCTGTAACAACTGGAAGTGTAAAGATGTCTTAACCCATTGGAAAAAAAAAATGCTTATCAATTTGAAGAAATTAGTGGATTAATTAGTGGATCAGACAAGAACAGAAACTAGTCAAAGTGACACATTTTACATGTGTGCAAAAAGAAGAAAATAATTTAAGAAAAATATTAAAAAAATTAAAAAAAAATTAAAAAAAAAAAACTGCTTTTTAGTGGTTAAGGGAGAAGTTTTGGAAAGTTACATATGGAGGCATTAATGGAAAGGGAAAAAATTTACAGCAAAACTGATTTTCTCAAGCCTTATTAAAAGTAGTAATTATACTAAAAAAGGAAATATCACAAATTAAAAAGTAAAACCCAATTAAAAAAGAGCTCATAGCCTCATATAAAGCCCAAAGCAATATATTGGTATGCTAACATAGGGACATCTAATCAAAAACATTTCTTGGGCCGAGCTTATAATTGAGAACCGAAACTTTTAATGAACTGATATTTGGGAAACTAAGCCCAATCCAGGCCACATGAGTATTCTAAATTCTTCTTCAATTTCCCCTTCTCCTTCCCTTTTTTTTTTTTTTTTTTTTTTTTTTTGTGACATAAACGTTCAAAACATTTTGGTTTTAAATAATTTTTTTTTTAAACCCAGTAGTAAGATATATGAGATTAAGACATTCAACTGAGTGCTCAACTCGAGTTAATTAGTAAAACCTGCGATTTTCTAAATTTGCAAAAAATTGAAAAACCATAGTATTAATTAAAAATTCATTTTTCAAATTTTAGTGATTTATGTTCATTAAAAGCCTAATAAAATTTGTAACGTTTACAATTTATCTCATATTTGCTCCCCCTGAATTTTTAAAATTTCATTCTCTTCTCTACATTGCCCCCTTGAATTTTTTAAATTTCTCTTTATTCTTTATGTCATGACTATGGAAATTAAAATTTTAGCATAATTCTATATCAAAATTGAAAGATCCACTATGGAAATAGGAGATTTTGAAATTTATTAAAATTAAACTACAATAAGACAATTTCATAACGTTAATTCACCAGTACATATCAAATCGGCTGCACTCTCTACCCTAGGAGTCTTGGCTTCGTCCCTGGTAATGGAGAAATATATATTGGAATAAACTAGAGACAACTTTATACAGCAACTGTTGTTTTCACTCCTACGTTATGCCTATATTTTATTACTAAAAAAATAGTTTATGTTGTAAGGAATCAAACAGCTAGGTTTTGTAAGGTTATACAATCACCTTTTAAAGTATAGTGTTTCTTGTCTGAATATTTACAAATCAAGATGTGTATAATTTCCTAAAAGAATTTTCCTTTGTTTTTATCTTCCTTCTTCACGTTTCTATTCGATTTGCACACATGACATGCAAATATTTAGGGTCATGGTGAAATAAAACCGTCTTGCAAAGACTAGAAATTTAGTTGGTTAGACATGGACTTAAATGTTTCAAAAAAATGCAAAAAATGAAATATCATATAAAGTGTAAATTAAATGGTTGTAAATATTACATATGGGCTCTATATATTTTCGAAACAATTTGTCTTAGTGGACCTTATACTGGATAACTAATACTACTATATCACGAGGACGATGGATGTAAATTACACCATTTACTTAATGATTTGTACACATTATATAAAATCTAATGACACACATAGAATGGTTGGATGTGATACATTACCTAGAGTTTTCTTTTCTTTTCTTTTTTAAACTTAAATCCTCTCCTACCTTTTTTGTTTTTCAAATTCATGATCAATAAGTTATAAGAGAAGTGTCTTACCATCTAAATTACACTTCGTTGTCACCTTACCTAAAGCCTTATACAACAATATTGGAACCTTGATTTAGTAATTAAAAAGATTGAAATTGAAACATTAGATCTAGTGAAATAGTTCAAATTTAAAAACTATATATCTCAGTTGTTCTCCTTTTTAGTAGATAAAAGTTTAGAAAGAGAGAACGTTACCTTATTCCAAAGTCAGGAAAATCCAACGAGTTACGATATCCAAATTAACTTGTAGGATTTTTTTTTTCTTTCTATTCTTTTGTTACCATAATAACAATAAAAAGAGATTTTAATTACCATGTAATTAATTTTTTTTTTCCTCCAGCCTCCAGGTAATTAACGAAAGAAAAAGACATTGACGTACGATATCATGCGTTGGACTATTGGAGATTAATTGGCAACTTGTTTTTTTTGTTTGCTGGAAGCAAAATGTGGTCACAGGTTCATGCATTAGCATCATCTGTTGCCTTTCATTAATCCTGGGTTAGCGTTTGCCCCATCTGACTCATCTTTCCATCATTTTCACTATAATACAATTATTGACGCCCATCATTTTCACTGGCGCCTACTTTACGAATATCCCCCACTAGAATTTTTTTCTTTTTCAAAGCCTTAATTTTCCATTGGTTGTATCAAATATCAATTATTTCTAAGGCATACTAACAAAATATCCGTCACCGTTAGATGTTACAAAAAAAAAAATAGATATTTTCTCGTTTTTTTATGGACTTTACTGTAATATAGAATGATTAGCTAAAATTTTGTCCAAAATATGTCAAAAAGTTTTATAATAAAGGTGATTAAGTGAAACGCATGACTTAATTTTCCCCAAATTAACAGCAGAAATTTATGAGATCAATTTAAAGTAGTATGTGATTGCATTTTCACATTATTACATGATCTTTTCAGGTATTTTTTCTCATGAAACCTAGTCTCTGTTACCAGGAGAGAGTCAAGGATACGTCTTACATGGACTAAATGATCATCGATTCCTTGAACAAATACATAAATTTGTACCATGCAATAAACAAAAATTCTTATAAGAAGCGAATTATTACTAATTCAGTCATAGATTAATGAACAATGTATCGCAATAAATGTTGAAGACAACTTTTGAATTGCATTGAATAACTATTATTTCGGATAGCATTGAATTATTTCCATAATAATTTTTGAGATGTGATGAAGGTGAGATAAAAAAAATAGTTAGAAAGCGTATTAGAAAATTATTACAATTAATGCTCCTGTCCAAATGAAGCCATGTGTTATTCGGATTTCTGCTAAGATTTTTTTTTTTTTGGCATCCGATAAAATTGGAACTATTTCTAGCTACTAAGGTTGTCAAAGAGAAAGAAAAAGAAAAAGAGTGAAAAAATGACCTTAAAATTAAAATTAAGATTCAAAACTAGAAAAAAACTGTTGAATATTATTATTCATTTGAGAAACTCCAAATGAGGTTCATTATTTAGTTATTGAGAAGTTGTGATCACTTTTATCATCAACTCCAACTGGTGTGAGAGCAACAGACAACAATTTTGTGAAGTTAGCTCAATCAAATATTGACTTGCATTTGATGTTTGCACAATATGAAGCCATCAAGTAGCTGCCCAGAAGGTCATGATGGTGACGATCATAAAAGAAAATACGCAAGTGTAGAATAAGGCGTAGAATTAATGGAAGCAGACAAATATTTTGAATTGTATAATTTGGCCGACTAGCTAGCTAGATTTAAATGGAATACATCACGTGGGCCATTTAATTTAATATTGATCCAATCTGATTTGAATATTCTTAAATTGGATTTGTGGATTTCACCTGTTGATATCTAATCTAATTTGATTATTCATAAAGTGGATTGCTTGGTTTCACCTAGATTAGAAAGTGGAGGAAGCTGCATCGGACGCCACATAATTATCATCTAAAGATTTTTTGTCTCACTTTTTATAACACTTTCTTATTATCACGTCTTTAATAAATTATTAAATTTTTTTTAAAATATAAGTATGAATTCTAATAGAGGAAATTTGAATATTTATTAAATAGCAAAATAAATATTAGAATCGGAAGTGCAATAAAACATCCTTAGCTACTATTCTTTCGTTCTGTTCCAAAATAAATTTTTTTTTGTATTTCCCTCTATCAACTTATTGTATAGGGTGTAGTTATCAATTTGTAAAGACAACTTTCCTAGGTGCTAAGTTTGTTCTTTAGTTGACAAAAACGTTTTGAAAATAAACCTTTTCCAAACTTTGGGAATCAATAAAATATGTAGTGGACTCAAAGTTATTTTTCAATCTTCATAATTAGAAGTTTGTTCGTTGTACCCAAAAAAAAAAAAAAAGTGCTAGCAATATTGTTCAACAAATTTCATGTGGTTAAATGATCTACATGTCAATACAATTAATTTATACAGTAAGTAAGATGATTATATTATATAAAATATTTAAAATTCTATTATTTATGACATGTATAATCAGGGGCGATTTAGGGGACGAGCGGGAGCCGTTGCCCTCTAAGATTTTAAAAATTGAAAATTTTGTTTTTAAAAATTTTAAAATTTTAATTTATATTCTTACAAAACTTATATTTCACTCCTTTAAATTTTTAAAAAATATATAAATTAATCTTAATAAATATTTCATTAATAAATAACTTTTTCTTACAAAAAAAAAGGTTAAATAGTCTCATATCAGTTTTTTAAGTAGGTGAAGCTAAGAATTTTTTTATTAGTTACGCCATAATAAAATTAAAATTTATTTATCAAACCAGATCTCATTGATCAATAAAATATTGAATTGCAACATGTTCACGTGGCCGGAAAGAAAGGGCCAAAAGCTTTGGGTAAGGCTAAAGAAATTTGGAATCTTCTTAGAAGTATCAACAATTTTCTATTCAATTAGGAAGCCCATTTGTTGTTTGTTTATTGTAACCACTGTTTTTATACTAGTATTTGATAGGAAAATAAGACTTAGGTAGATCTGATTTTTAATTTTATTTGTAAATTTTGTAGTGTGGATTAATGTTATAGAATTTATAACATAAATTGATGTATGTAATATTTTATAAAATTTAATTTTGATTTCAGAATTTACAGGTAGAATAAAAAATCGGATCTATATAAATATTTTCCTTATTTGATAACGTTAGGTGATCTGTCCAAATTACTTCGGGAGCCTCGTTGTTCATTTTTTTGGTCTACTTTATTGGAAGACTACCTTTAACTTCACGATACCACGCAACTCTATCTAAAGAGAATTTCATATATTTTTTATTAGTTATATCAATAATAAAATATAGCTAATATTATTGAGTATCTTACTTCTTATAAAGGGAGATTCTAGTCTTTCCCTTGAAGTCATTTTTAAATTTACTTAATTTGAATTTTAAATTTTTTGTAACAATCATTATTCTTTAATTTATTTGTTTAAAAATCTTTACAAAATAGTATTTTGCAACTACTTAAATAACTACAATCATTTATTAATAATTTGACAAGAAAATAATCTAAAAATATATTTATTATTATCACATAATTTCAAAAAAAATTAAATAAATCAAATTTTCTTATTGCACACAAATTGAATGTGCATTTGTTTAAGGAGTTGTAAAAAAAACAAAATAATTTAGTCAAGAGAGCTTGTTTATATATATATATATATACTTCCATTTTTATTGGTAAAATAAAATTCCCAGCAAAATTGAGAAATCTAAAGAGGATATGCCCTTCATTCACTGATTTATTAATAGAAAGATATAGAATCTTGAAACAAAGAACGAACTTAATTAATTAAACATCCCAATTTCTAACAGCAGATTTGCCGTTGAAATGGAGAAATTTCTACAACTCTAAAGAGAAGTTTACGAGAAAGAATATACAATGAAAAAAAAATAAACAAAAAAAAGATGTGTAAAAGATTCATCTCTCATGTACAAGCTGAGATTTTTGCCAGATTTCATCACAAAAAACTGATTCTTGAAAATCATACATTCAACCCTTTATATTTTGAAGAAAAGGGTGTAACAAAAGCTGAGATGCAGTCCATCTTTTACTCGAATCTTTCTGCAAACAACACTCTATAAAGCTTCTGAAATCTTTAGTGACACAATCTGGCAAACTTGGTGGCTCACCAAAGCATATTACACACATCAATGTTGCCCAATCTGGCCTCTGCCCATCAGGCAAATATGGAAAATGTCCCATATATAGTTCCAATAAGGTCAATCCCAAGCTCCAAATATCACTTGCATATGCGTTATATGTCCCATCATTTCCATACGTATCGGGATCGAATCGTTCGGGACTCATGTAAGCACAAGTTCCTACATAAGAGTTGCAGGGATCTAAAGTTCGGTACATAATTTTGCTGACACCAAAATCCGCAATTTTGACTTGCATCTCTCCGTTGACTAATAAATTTGATGGTTTTATATCCCTGTGAACAATTTTATGAGCGTGCAAGTGTTCTAACCCCTCCACAACTTGGTACGAGCTATTTTAGCGACGATTTCTTCCGAAAAAACGGCGCCGGATTTTATCAAGCTTTCTAGAGTGCCTTTATCCATGTACTCCATTAAAATCGCGATATCCCCGCCCGATTTTTCGAAAACTCCGAGGCAATTTACTACGTACGGGGAGTCCGTGCGACGGAGGATGGATATTTCGCGGAGGATTTGGCGACGGTTTAAAGGGTCGCTGTCGCTATGAACGACTTTAAGAGCATATGTCGCTAAAGTGCGCTTGTGACGGACTTTATAAACCGTGCCACCGTTACCGTGGCCTAGGACTTGAATTTTCTCTATGTCGGCTGCGGTTATGGTGGTGGTTTCAAATGCTGTAGAATTGGTGGTGGAGGAGAGGGAAGAAGGAGGGAGGGGTAGAGGAAACCGAGGGCGGCGTTCGGAGTGGTCGGTCAATGGAAGGCGGAGATTCAATTGGCGACGGTCTTTAACCAATGCCATTTGGACTTACTACGACACAAGAGGATCAGGTGGAGTAAGAAGATTTAGGCTATTATGATAGTCGTTAGAGAAATGGAAGGGAGTTTGTTTATATAAGTGGGAAGTGAAAAGCACGTGTTGTAAAGATTAGAAAAGGAAGGTGATAGGATAGAGAGGAGAAGTGTCCTGCAACCTCCTACTACTATGTGGATGATAAGATGACATAAATCCTTACGTGAGGATTCTTGGCTTCTTGCACACGCGCGAGCAGTACAGTCACACAAATAGGTAGGGAGGGACAAAATTCACACCAATAATTAATATAAGAACATTAAATAATTAAAAGATTTTAAGTCAATGGTTATTGTTCTCAACCTTTATTTTGAACGGTTTGAAAAAATTACCGTACTAACCAAAATCGATCTACTATTTATATTTTTTAACAATAGGATTGCATTTAACCACATAAAATTATGGAAGTGGATATGTACATCATATATAATAGTACAAAGATAACGTAATTAATAGATGTATGCACCTATTTGCCTCAGCATATTTTATTTATTTACATTTTTTTAAAATAAAAAATATTCATCTAATAACCATCTACTATATCTTTTGGTGTGCGTTATCACATGTGACACTCTCACCCAACCAGCAGAATTGATGGAATGGGGCCGCTAATTTATACATTAATAAGCAAGTGGATGATTTCTTTTAGTGAAATGGCAAGTTGTTTGTCTTGATATGACTGCGGTCTGATTTTGGTGGATTAATTAAGCAAGTTGTTCACTATGGCTGGCGTGTTTGATCAAATTCGAATTAAATGAAATGTTAATAATAGAGGAAAGAGGTTGGAAGATGGTTGCTTTATTCAATCTACTCTTTTCTTTCGTTTTACTTTATTTGATATAATAAATTTTATACATAATTTAAAAATAATTAATATTTGATGAATTAATACTCATTTTTGTAATTTACACGAAATATAAATTAAGTAAATGAATATATATTTATTTGTTATTCTAAAAGACTAATAAATAATTTAAAATAAATTAAAATAGAAAAAAAGATAAATAAAATAAGATAGATAAAAAGAATATTAAATACCTAAATCATGTACTAGATTGGCATAATCAACTTTATTTTATTGTCTCAAAAGTAGTAGCAAGATATGGAAAAGTTTTTCAAATCATTATGTAAAATTAATGAACCGTATCTACTATCACTTTTTTTATAAATTATAAGCTATCAAATTTAATAATATTTTATAATTATTTCAAACACGTTTTTCAGTCAGTCATATATATCACGTTAAAAAAGTTGTTACAATAACTACTCAAATAATATGTTAAAAATAATTATTATCCAAACGAAACATAATGGGTCCATTTGGATTGTAAATAATAGAATATTATTTAGTGAAAGTAATATTTGTTTGTTGACTTTAATAATTTTTGAAAATAATGTTGACTTTTAGAATAATAGAATAACTGTTTGAATACGAAATAATATTTTGAAATAACCATTTGGATCTAAAATAATTAATAGTACATATTATTTGGTGACCCATTTATAAAAGAAAATAATGCAAATAAAAAAATGACAATTATAAAGATTTTTCATTTATTCTCGTTACATTACATTTGATAAAGGCATAAAATTACATCTTTCCTCTCATTTCTATCAAACTTCACATACATAAAAATGATTAATTTTACTTTATACCCTTAATGTTTATACTTACTATTATTTTAATTTCTAATGTTATTTCTTACGTATTTAAGTTCTTTCGTTAAATCTAACTCAACATTCAATATTTTTTTTTTTAAAGATGATTTATAGTAAATCTCTATCATACCTCTTGGTAATTCAAACCGATGACTTAGATCACAAAAGAAGTGTAATCTTACCATTTGAGATACACTTACATTGTTACTCAACATTCAATATCATTTTAACAAAAGTACCCTTATTCTCTTTTCTTCTTATTTTTTTTTCTCATTTTTACTTATTCATTTTCTTCTCTATCTCATTTTGTTGACATGCTTCAATAATTTTTATCATTCATCAACATATTTTAAATTTCATCAAACTCTACTTATAGAATAAATAAAGATATTTTAGGTATTATGAGAAAATTTATTCACACATTAATAATTTAAAGATAAAAATATCATTTAAATCGAGAATCTAACACTTCTAGTTTTGACTATTAGTCTAGCGACTAAAGCGCCTAAAAATAATGTTAGGAACTAAAGTGATTGTGACCCTAAACGTTAAAGATGTAATGAAATTAACCCTACATAAAAACCAAAAATAGTACCAAAATCCAACAATCTTAACAGATTCATGTGTCAGAGACCACTAACACAAGATTATAACAAACACACACATTGAGATAAAAATATATAATTTAAGATGCGAAAGTAAGGATATATTCTATATATACATAATTATTAATAGAATATAAAATATAAATAATGAATAAGACACATACAAGACATGTATATTTGGTATTATGACATTAGATTTGTAAGTAAGAATAATTAAACCATTTGCTGACATCATACAAACATGTATATTTGGTATTATATATTAGATAGAAAATAATTATTATTTGCCCACAATAAGCTCTATAGAAAGTATTTATATAATGGAAAACGGACAAAGGCGGCTATTAATTAAATTTTATGACATATCTGTCCCATAAAATAAGCTTGTAAGGTATTCATTGAACAAAGCCAATTCAACATTGTTTTACTGAAAATAAAACAAATTAACAATTTACAGCTTTTGGGATATGATCATTCTAAGAAGAATCTTGCTCACAGTTGTAGTACTACTACAGAGTAGTGACTTATGGTAGGTATAGCTAGAGCCATATATACACAACTATATAATGACAATAATGTCATTTGTGCAACATGCAGCCCCCCATCCTTGTCAAACTTTTATGTTATTGGACCAAAATTGTTTCTCTCTCTTTTTCCATGTTTTGTTCCCATTATTGTCTATTCAGTATATTTTTTATTTCCATAGTGTTTCCAGCAGAGACAGGGGCCATGTTATTCATGAATTTATATGCATTCTTAGTAATAAAAACGTTTTTACTCAATAAGAAGTGCAATTTCCTCTGTCAGAAAAAAAAAAAAAAAAAGGATAAATATTGGCAACAAATATTTGCACATGGACCATATTATATATATTGCAATATGATCAATAAGCTTTACATTAACTATAGGAGTAACATTATTGTTCATTGGTTCCTTTAATTTGAACCAAATTAACTTATTTGGTTTATCCATTGGGAGGCAATGGAAAATCACATAGTTTCTTCATTTCCTAATTGAACTAGAAATAAAAGTCAGCCTTAATTTGCATCCATGTGTATAATGGTTACAAATATTGTTCTCGATGTGTATTGTAGTGTTGCATTATTTGTTTTCCGGTCATTTCTTGGTAAACATTTAATTTGTTGTTGTAATTTGAGTTGTAATTCTCTTATCTACTAGTAATTCAGTTTCTTCAAATTTATCTCACTTAAATTCAAATTCAATAGAAAAAGTGCTAATAGCAAGAGGGCATCTTTTGGCTAAATTTACCCCGGTAATGGTCCATATGGTGTGGAGGGGAGGACCATTTTCCTGTATGTGGTTAACAGAGGAAATGTAGAGATATTGGTTAATGCTGACATTAGACAGTGAACCAAAGTTAAGATGGATCGAAATGGAATCTAACACAGTAGAAATGGATGAGATCAGAGGGAAAAATAATTTTCTAAGAATGAATTCAAGACTGTAAAATTCTCTCAAAGTTTAACTTGCTTTCTTGAATTATTTTCACAAATCTAACAAATTATTATGGGCAGCTTCCTCATACTAAAACATATCAAAATACATAACATCTGAAAAAGCATGTGGCACAATTTTTCTCTTAGGTAACCTTATCTATGTTACCGACATTGCATGGAATTAAATATGTCAGTGGGAGGTAAGACATTATATTGAACATCCAAGAGATATTCTTTGCACGAGCATTTTGGAGTTTTCTTAGCATTTTGGAATTTTCACAACCCAACATTGTATGGAATCCAATGTGTTACACGGGATCTAATCACACGAGAAAGCCACATGACTAATTGTGGAAATTTTTATTGTAGTCAGAGTAAATACTGAGTCAATTGTTGCTCCACAATTAATAAAAAAAGTTTATTTAAAATAGAGAGTCTATTTTTTTTGAATAAAATGTGTAATGTCTAGTCCCACATTAGAAGTGAGAGAAAATATTAAATTGTTTATAACACCTTGAATTGTGGGCTACTTATAACTTGGTTTAAATATTTTGAATTCGTTGTTTCTGCTCAAAAACATGTTGGGCCAATCCAAGATCCCGAGGGATGTTACAGTTGATATCAAAACAAATCTTATGTGGATGTTATAGTTGATATCAAAACAAATCTCGTGTGTTCCTGTACGGAATAAAACGCGGATATTATAGTTGGTATCAGAACAAGATGTGTATAAGAGACAGAATAATGTTGGGCCAATAGTATTTGACTGTACTACACAATGTATATAACATGTGTTATTGTGGTTCCTGCACGTGGGCCAGTAATATTGGTACTACAGTGTATATAACATGTGTTATTGGGCCCAACTTGAGTTTTGCGAGGACACAAAACCTAAAAGAGTGGTGAATGTGATGCCCCATCTCACATCGAAAGTGAAAAGGATGTTGCATTGTTATGGTCCCTACACGGGGTGATGTTACAGTTGGTATCAGAACAAATCCTGTGTGATCCTTACACGGGGTGAAACTAAGCCAATTGCAAGGAATAAAATTGGGGCCAGTACTATTGGACTGTACTACGCAATGTATATAACATGTGTTATTGTGGTTCCTGCAGGAGCAATGTATATAACATGTGTTATTGTGGTTCCTGGACGGAATAAAATTGGGCCAGTAGTATTGGGCTATACTACACAGTGTATATAACATGTGTTATTGGGCCCCAACTTAGGCTTTGTGATGACACAAAACCTAAAGCAGTGATGAATGTGATGTCCCGTCTCACATCGAAAGTAGGAAACGATGTTGTATTGTTGTGGTCCCCACATAGGGTGATGTTACAATTGGTATCAGAACAAATCTTGTGTGTTCCCTACACGGGGTGAGACTAAGCCAATAGTATTGGGTTGTGCTACGCAGTGTATATAACATGTGTTATTGGGCTCCAACTTGGGTTTTGCGATGACACATAACCTAAAGGAGTGGTGAATGTGATACCCGTCTTACATCAAAAGTGAAAAAGGATATTGCATTGTTTATAATATCTTTAATTGTGGGTTATTTACCACTTGATTTAAATATTTTGAATCCGTTATTTCTACAGCTTAAAAATTTTGACCCCATTATTTCTGATCAAAAAGTTTGGGTCATCTCAGATTCGGAGTATTGGGTCAACTCAGACCCAGAGTGTTACAGGATGGGCCCCTATTTTTAAGAAATATGGACTCTCACTCCAAATAAAGGACATCCATTGATTGTAAAGTAACTATTAGATATGTCTAATAATTATTGTCGACCAAAATAAAATTTCCCGACTAATTACGATCTTATGATCAATGTTATTGCCATAATATTTTGGTTGCTTCACTTACCCTGTCGATTTGGCTCCAGATCAATTATTTGAAACCTTTGGGGATAACTGAAATAAGATTACGTGAAGGACAGAATCATTTAATTTCCTAAGTATTTTCTTTCCACCTTAAGCCCTTGTGGTCCTGGGATTTGATTGTATCTTCTTCTAAATAATAAAAAATATTATTAAACATAAAGTGCAACGAACGCCACTTGATTCAAGAATTTGTCTTATGCCTTTGGGTTTAATACTTTGAATTAGAATTTCGTTGTAATCACAAATTCACAATTCCTTGGGAATTTAATCAAACTTCAAATCCCACGATTTTGCAGTCAAGATATAATTCATTTGTCTTTTTTCTTGAAATATAGTTTAGGGCCTAATTTATTTTTTTCAGTCGTTATATGTAAGAAGCCTGTCAAGTAAAATCAGTTGAAAGGGTTAAATTCAGATTTGGGTTTCCTCTTGTATTTTTTAGTGCAATGCTTGTGTGACATTATCTAAATAAGTACTTTAACATGAATAAATATTAAATAAGGAATATAGATTACTCATATAAATAGATTGTATCACACAAATATCATACCAAAAAGTATAATAAAAAATCCAAAACCGTTAAATTCTTTCTTCAATTCCATAAATTGTTTCCCAAAGTATTTTCAAAGAAATCCCTTTTTTGAACTAATTTAATTTACTCAATCGATCTAGACAAAATCACCATCAACTAAAGGTCATCGTAATGGGAATATTTATTTGGAATAACGAAAATGCGAGTGATGACAAGAAGAAACATGCATGAATGGAATGAAATTATATGTCAATGAAAACGTGATTGGAGTGTCGAGTTCTTTTCTTTTAAATTTTTGTTGGAAAGTGTAACCAGTGATGGTAGGTCCATAAGATCCCACATAGTACAATGTTTGCCTCTCCCTCTGTCTTTTGGAGCCTTTCCCTAATAATTAATACAAAAATTGGTTTACTTAAAATGAAGGAGATGATTAAAAGATCATGCTTCTAATTTGGTTGTTTCATCGGAGACAAAGAATGGACCTGTGTTTGTTGAATCTGTTAGACATAGATTTGGTTTTAAAAGTATGTTTACAGTTGATCCTTTGGGTAATTTGGGGGGTCTAGTTATTTTCTGGAATAATGATTTGAATGTTGTGTCTATTACTTGTACTGAATGCTCTATTGAAGTTGAACTTTTGGATGATTATGGTCATTTGTGGTAGTGTATTTGTGTGTATTTAAGTTGTGAAAATGCTGTTCATTATAAGAAATTTCATATGTTGTCTTCTAGAAGGTATTTGTGGGGTTCTGATTATGTGATTATTGGGGATTTTAATGATGGGAGGTGTAGATCTGAAGGATCTTTAAGTAATTTTAGGAAAGTTGTCAGAGTTAATAATTTAGTGGATTTTACGTTATATGTATCATTGGGCAAACTCTTGGGAAGCTTAGGGTTTTATGGAAGAAAGATTGGACAGAGTTTTGGTTTATGGGTCTTTTCAACTTTCTGGAATGATAAGTTTGGTTTTGCTAGACTTTTATACTGTACTAATGAATACTCTGACCATCTTATATTGTTGTTTAATACTATTGCTGAGTCTGTGCCTTCTAAGAAAAGATTTGCTTTTAATCAAAGATGGCTCAGATGTAATGTGGTATTTGTGAGACAGTGGATACTGCTTGGAATATTTCTGTTCATGGATTTATTTTTCCAATTAAAAAATTAAACATCATAGAATGTCTCTTCTGAGTTGAAATAAGGGTTCTAATAACAATTCTAGAATGAAAATACAAGATTTGAAATCAAGTATTACTCAACTTAGGCAGAATCCTAATTTTTCGATTGAGGAATTAAGGGAACTTAAGAGGCAATTGGGGCAGGTGTATATCGAGGAAGAATTACAGTGGAAGTAAAAGTCTAGGGTGCAGTGGCTTCAAGAAAGGGATAAAAATACTAATTTTTTTCATGCTACTACTATTCAAAGAAGACGGAGGAATGATGTAAACAGTAATTTGCTTAAATCTGATGGTAGTATGAATGAAAATTTAAATGAAGTTGTTCATGACGTTTTCTCAATATTATTCTGATATTTTTACCTCTTCTAATCTAAATAATTTTGATGATGTTTTAAATGGTATTCCTATGACAATTACTGATGATAGTAATGCTCAATTAACTAAACCTTTTTTTGGAAATGAAGTCAAAACTGCTGTTTTTTCTATGGCTCCTAATAAATGTCTTGGTATGGATAGCATGACACTTTTTTTTTCAAAAATTTTGGAATATTATTGCTAAGGATGTCATTGATGTTGTATCTAGTTTTTTTTCATTCTGGTTGATTATTATCTACTCTCAATCATATAATAATTTCCTTGATTTCTAAGATACAAAACCATCTTTAGCATCTCATTATCGTCCTATTAGCTTGTGTAATACTTTGTACAAAATTATTTCAAAAATTCTTGTTAATAGGCTAAAATCCTACTTGCCCCAGTGCATACATCACTCACAATGATCTGCTATCAGCTTTTGTGCCTAGAAGACAAATTCTAGACAATGCTGTGATAGCTAAAGAGTATTTACATTAGGTTCATGGCTATTAAATTAGGCATGTCAAAGGCTTATAATCGAGAAGAGTGGGGTTTCTTGGCTAAGATAATGGAGAGGATGGGTTTTTTCTAATGTGTAGATTGGTTGGACTATAAAATGTGTGTCTTCTGTTTCCTATTCTTTTAATATTAATGGAAATGTTAGTGGGTTTCTTAAGCCTTCTAGGAGAACTAGACAAGGAGATCCTCTTTCATCTTGTTTATTTCTCCTTTATAGAGAAGGGTTAAGCAATTTATTGTCTCAAGCTACTATAAGAAAAAAAAAAAAAAAAAAAAAAAGTGTTAAGATTAGCAAGAAGGGCCTAGCATTTCTAATTTATTATTTACTGATGACACTTTATTTTGTAAGGCTATGGTGCATAAGGGTAGGGATATTTCTTCTTTACTTAAGAAATATGAAACCTGATCTGGGCAAGTTGTCAATTTAGATAAAAATTGTTTAGTTTGTTTTAGTAAGAATACTCCAACATTTGTTAAATCTGATATTTGTGTGGTTTTACAGAGTGTGTTGGATAAAGGGACAACTAAATACCTGGGTCTTCCTATGACTATTGGTAGAACAAAAAAGCAGGTTTTTGCTTTTGTTAAAGAGAAAATTAAGAATAAAATTGTTGCTCGAAAGAAAAAATGCTTAATCCAGTAGGGAGGGAGGTTCTTGTCAAATTTATTTTGATGTTCTTACCTGTTTATGTAAAATCTTGTTTTAAACTGGTTGCTAATTTGTGTAAGGAATTGTCTAGTCTGGTATCTTATTTTTGTTTGGAGGGGGATGGCTTTAATTAGTCTAGGATGCCTTGGTTAAGATGGGATAAGTTAACTGATTCTAAAGAAATTGGGGGGTTCAGCTTTAGAGATTTTCAAATCTTTAATTCTTCGTTATTAGCAAAGCAGTTGTGGATGATTTTTTCCATGCCAAATCTTTTGGCCTGTAGAGCCTTAAAATGTTAAATATTTTCCTAATGATTCCATTTTATTAAAGCATCTTCTTCTTAGTTATGGAAAAGTGTACTTTCTACTAAGCAGTTGGTTGTGTGTGGAGCTAGATACATTATTGGGAATAGTAGGGATATTAGAATTTGGGGGAGATTTGTGGTTTCTTACTCCTTATTCCTTGAAACCTCTCACTCTTAAACCTGCTAGTTGTGTCTGATCTTTTAAACCATGTTGGTAATGATTGGAATCAATATTAGTTAGGTCAGTTTTCTGTCTAGAAGATCTAAAGTTATCCTTCAATGACCTCTTCCTATTTTTTCTGGAGATGATAGACTTGTTTGGCATTATTCTCATAACTAATGGAGAATTTTCAGTCAAATCAGGTTATCATTTGTAAAAGCAAATCCTCTCTTGTATTAAACTGAATTTTTTCTTTTACATCAGGCTTAGTTAAAGTCGATTTAGCTCTTCGCACAGCTCTATTGAGTAATTTATTTCATTTACAGCTAGTGGCGGAGCCACGTTAAGAGCAATGAGGGCAACTGCCCCCACTGAACTCCTGGGCTCAGTGAACTATAAATTGATACTTTTGAAAATTTGGTAACTCATATTGGATGCAATAATAATAAAGATGTGATGCAAATTTAACTGCAAAGTTTTAATAAAGTATTTTTGTTTTAGAAATTGTCACTTTTAAAAAAATACTACATATGGGGGAAGAAATACTGAAGAGGAATATTGCATCGTTAATTTTAATACCATTCTCTTAAAACAAAAGTTGCACACAAGTATTTGTAGTTTTAAAAAATTCACATACATACCTCACTTGTATTGCACGATACTTTTTGTATTTATGTTAATCTAAATATGCAAATACTATTAGATGATTAAGGAATAAAGAAAACCTATAACTGTTGTATAAAATATTGTAATAACAACTTGTATTCTTATTTATCAAACAATGAAATTGTATCCTCATTAACAGAATTTTCTGGCTCTGTCCCTGTTTACAGTCGTACTCGCTCTTTTTTACAATGCTGTAAAGAGTACTTTTTTGAACTAGAATTTTATCCACCCAAATGCATTTTGCATTTGTGATTTGTGAACGTTCGGCTTGGGCGGTCATCTTGAAGAACCACGGAAAATCTTAACCCCGTTTACTGGACATGATGGTCATGGATTTGTGGACAAACCCTCTTTGGACTAAAGCCCCACTTTTTCTGGCCCATTAATACCACAAGTGGACTCTGATTTTAAATGGATTTCTCTATAATTCATGAATAACTAGGGTCGAACCGAACCACAACCTTCGCAGCACATGATTGAACATGTCTGCTGAATTTGGACCAAGTTGGAGAGCCCAGAATGTAGACCGTATGCTAGTAGACAATTTTGGTAAGCAGAATGGGCCAAGATTAACCCAACAGATTGGACCCAAGATGGGCTATATACACTCACATGATGTTGGTGTGGGGGCCAAGCAAAAGAGAAAAGAATTCACTGGCTAAAATTACCTTTAAGTTGTGTGGTGTGGTGTGGAGTCTTTTTTCTTGGTAAAACAGAATTTCTTTTATTTGTCCAGTAAGTACTAGTATATATGCAAAAATATATCTAGTTCTTGGTACATCATTCATTCAGAAAAAAGACTTTATTCTCTTATTTAGGTTGATAAGAAAAAATAAATAAATTAATTACGTAATTTTGTGTGTAAAATTAAGTATGTGAGGTGAGCAAGTCTTAAATATCACAAGTTATTTTCATGAAATGTTTATACGTTTTTAATTTAGAAACGTTCTCGTTTATAAAAAAAAAAATTAATTTCTACCACACTCTTGTATACGATAGTCATTCATATATTTTTTTACACACCTTTTTATCATATCTACCTTGTCTTGGTATATAATTAATTATATCAGTGTGTAAAAGATGCTCAAGATAATCCGCTGCCACCAAATATTTGTCCATTGCACATCTTTAATTGTTTTTTTTTTTTTTTTTTTTTTTTTGCGCTGCCACCAAATGATTTGTCCATTGCATTGCTTTAACTGTTTTGTTTTGTTTTTTTTCTTTAATTTGTTCAAAAAAGACATGTAGAATCAAATAATATTTACACATTGCTTTTACGTGGAGAGAATCCTCGTTTGAGCTTTTTCCTTTTGCTTTAAAAAAATCTCCATGGAATCAATCACTTTCACTGGTTTTCTTTATCTTCCTTCCTCCAATTGTTACCGCAAAATTTACTCCACAAATTAACAAAAAAAAATCATCCAAGAGATTTCAAGAACATTATACAAAAGGAAACATTGAGTTGACTAGATTTTTATTCCTTGTCGAGAATTTAGTGATTCTTTAACCACCAAGAACTGTTTTACATTCCGATACCATCAAATTAGAATTGTGAATAGGACCTCAAGAGACCATTATTGTACACATTATTGCCTATTAACTCCCAAAAAAAAAAGTGAAAAAAAAACAATGTGATAAAATCAGAATATATTCCTTCTTTATTCATTTAAGTTCAATATTTTATAGCTAGTGGGTCATCAAGATTATTACTAGCTAGAAATTGAAGGTTGATAGTAATGGAAATGGAGAGTAATAGAAGAAAAGGTGGAAGAAATGAAGTCAGATTCCGATTCAGAAGATGAAGAGTTTAAGGTAGAGGACTTTCAAGATTCCACCAAGTCTTCTTGGAAGAAACATTTCAGGTTGCTTTGGAGTTATTCGGGAATTAATCAGTCTACTAGAAGTGCAAGTGGAAATGAAAGAGAAATCATCACTTGGAGGGATAGAGGGCATTTTCATGGACTTTTTATTGAGCCTAATAACAGGTTAGTATGATTTATCTATGTATTTTGTTTGTTTGCTTCTCCTGTAAGGATTATATGGTAGAGATAGTGTATGACCGCTCAACTTCGAGAAGTTTTATGAGCAAAAACTAAGTTTGCAGCGATGAGAGCCCTTCATTTGGATGGATTCAAATCTTATATATATTCTTGATTAATGTTGTTTTTATGAAATTCGAAATCTAAATTAAGGTATCTTCTAATATAAAACTAGTCAATGTGTAGTTTTTTATATGCAACACACCAAAATGTTGCGTGAAAAATAGTAGCGAACTTTATAAAACCTTATAGGGGAAAAAATAATAATTTCTTCACAAATTGGACTTAAAGGTGGATGTCCACCATTCCCGCCTGACTTTCAATTTAATACTAATTTATTTAGTGAGATACTAATATGCTTGTCTTGAGAATTGAGGTTTTTGAATTTCCTTGTCATACTTCTTCCTTGGCCCTCTTCTCCTAAGATATTGATTTAAAAATGTTATTAAGCTGAAATTGAACCACATCCTAAACTATAAATTTGTGGAAAAAAATGCAGGTGGTACCAAATATGGACACACTTTATATTGATATGGGCAGTGTACTCATCATTCTTAACCCCCCTTGAATTTGCCTTCTTCAGAGGCCTTCCTGAAAACCTTTTTCTTCTGGACATTGCTGGACAATTTGCTTTCCTCATTGATATAGTTGTACGCTTCTTCGTTGCCTACAGAGAAGCACAGTCTCATCGCATGGTCTATAACCACAATCTCATTGCAATTCGGTTAGTTTTCAACACTTTCTACCTGTACAATCTAGATGTGGTAATGCTGGAATTGTTTGCATTATGAAATTCTTGAAGCGATTTTTTAAACTGTATAGTCACAATGTTCTGATGATACCTTTTGATTTAGTACACAGCTGAATTGGTTGAGATTTGAAGAATTTCCATTAGTTATCAACCATGCATCATCTACTTTTTCGTTTTGGATCCCCTTAAAGGAGTTTTAGTCGTGTATATAGTAATATGATGAACTCTAACATGGTACAGCTACTTGAAATCTCGCTTTGTGCTTGATCTTCTTGGTTGCCTTCCATGGGACTACATTTACAAGGTAATAATTAATTCAGTCGTCTGTTTATCATTCATATATACGAATTATACTAACCTATTCTATGATTAGGCGTCTGGCAGAAAGGAGCCAGTCAGGTATTTGCTGTGGATTAGGCTTAGCAGGGCACTTAGAGTGACAGAACTTTTTTCAAAGCTGGAGAAAGACATCCGCATCAATTATCTTTTCACAAGAATCATAAAACTTTTTGTTCTGTTGAGCTATATTGCACGCACACGGCTGCCTGTATCTTTTACTATCTCGCTACCACTCTGCCTCCATCGGAGGAAGGTTATACATGGATAGGAAGTTTGCAAATGGGAGACTACAGATATGCACACTTCAGAGAGATCGATCTTTGGACCCGTTATGTAACATCTCTTTATTTTGCTATCGTTACTATGGCTACTGTCGGTAAGGTTCTTCTTGGTTTTATTTCCTTTATTGGTAGAATAGTAATGTTCATCATTCCTTTGGCTTATCATGTATATCTTGCTGAATAATTTTTTTCCATCAAGAATCTTCTTGAGTAGTTGGTTAAATATTCTTATCCACAACTGCATTTTCATGCTAAGTTTTTCTTTCTGGACTTATGCCACAGGTTATGGGGAAATTCATGCTGTCAACACAAGAGAAATGATATTTGTCATGATCTATGTTTCTTTTGACATGATTTTGGGGGCTTATTTGCTTGGTAACATGACAGCATTGATAGTGAAAGGATCCAAAACGGAGAGATTCAGGGATGCAATGGCTGATCTCACTAAGTACATGAACAGAAATAAGCTTGGGAAGGACATACGGAAGGAGATAGAAAGGCATGTTGGGTTACAATACGAGAGTGGTTATACCGAGTCTTCTACTCTTCATGGTCTTCCAGTATCTATTAGAGCTAAGGTATTTGAAGCCTGTTTCATCTTTAAAAGCCTAAATAAACAGTCCCGAGACTATACTTTATCTAAACCAAGTCTGCATTTGTGACATTATTTGGCCAACTTGCACGCATGAGGCCTGTTTCTAATGTCTTTCTCAAAAGGAATAAGGTGCAATATCTATAGCTATTGTTTTTCTTGATATGAACTATTTCTCTTTCGTAGGTTTCAAAAAAATTATACGAGCCATACATTAGAAAAGTCCCTCTTCTCAAAGGGTGCTCAGACGAAATTATCAATCAGATAGTAAGTCATTTTTATAGTAGTAAATTGTGTTAAGCAGTATAATATAAGTGCTGTGTATGTACTTCATTCTACATTTTCTAACTGCTGCGTTTTGCGGTCTATTATGCATTCTTTTTTCATAATCACTTCTCTTTTATGGCTGTTAAATCATCCAAAAAGTGATAGTGACATAATTCAGTTTCTTCAATTACAGTGAAAAGATCAGTTTTCTGAGATTGTACATATTCTATTATATGGAAGCTATAGTTATTTCCCAATATGTTTATCATCACATCTCCTTTAAGTAAAGGCCTAATGTATTTACTTTTTTCGTACTCAAGTAATAGCATAATGTAAGCACATTCTGTCAATCGTTGAATATGGAGAAGCTGAAAATCAATCTCTATTTGAAATTTGGGGTAATTAGCATTTCTCACTTCTTTGATTCTGCAGGCCCTCAATGTCCATGAAGAATTTTTCCTTCCAGGAGAACTGGTCATAGAACAAGAAAATATGGTTGATCAACTTTATTTTGTTTGTCACGGTAAACTGGTATGGCTTTTAGTGATTCTGGTATTTTATCATTTGACTTAGTTTCACATATATGATTAGTGAGGAATTAGAAGTAAAAAGAAATAGATGGCTGGATTTTGGGACAGCTTTCTCGGTAAATATAGGGCATATAATGATTTTCTCGGCAATGTCCATATGCTACATCAGCAGATTTTTACGTTTTTGTAGGATGAAGTAAGAAGATATGAAGGTGAAACAGAGGAATCTCTCCTAAGTTTAGAAACTTACAGTTCAATTGGTGAAGTTTCTGTTCTTTGTAATGTGCCAATACCATACACTATCCGAGTTGTTCAACTATGTAGATTATTACGAATTGATAAGCAAACTTTCCTGGACATTCTTGATACATACTTTCTTGATGGGCGGATAATCATCAATAATCTCCTCTAGGTATGTAATCATAATTTGTTTTCTTTCTTCTCACATTTGGCATTTGTTGAATTTGTGTCTTTGTTATTATTTAGTTAAGAACTACATGTGCTCTTTGGAACCAACGCATACACATAATAGTTTCAGACTATCATCTATGCCATTAAGAGGTTTATACCATTCTGGACTTTCTTGATGTTCAGGGAAAGGAGTCGAACATTCAACACATAATAAATGAATCCAAAATCACACTTCATATTGCAAAACATGAATCTGAGTTGGCTATGAAATTAAACTGTGCTGCACATGATGGAGATCTTTATCGACTGAGACATTTCATTGGAGCAGGAGCAGATCCAAATATGACCGATTACAATGGACGATCGCCTCTGGTATGTGCATTACCACATTAAATACCATGACATTATATCGTTGTATACCACGGGATTGTTGTCTGTCTTGTTTTTTAATAACTATAACAGATGCAAAAGAGTGTTTTTCTTCATATGACATATCTTGATTTGTAAAATTCTCCTAGTTACAGTGAAGAATGAAAAATCAACTTGAACAAGAAAATGTGAACTATAATGACTTATTACAAGAAATTATTATTTGTTGCTACAGCATATAGCAGAGCATGGAAGGGAGTTGAAGATATTGCTCAGTTTCTTATTGAAAAAAGAGCAGATGTCAATGCTAAAGGTGAGCTTCGACATTCTTGCAAATTTTCTTTTGCAGTTGCAATATTCCACATAGAAAGAAACTAATTTTAGATAAAATATTATCGTAGATAATTTCAGAAACACACCGTTGTTTGAAGCTGTTAGGAACGGGCACGATGAAGTGGCTTCATTGCTCAGGAATGCAGGAGCATTACTTGCTTTAGATAATGTTGGAAATTTTCTCTGTGAGGCAGTTGCAAGTAGAGACTTCAAGTTTTTAAAGAGATTACTGGTCAATGGTACAAATCCTAATTCCAAAAATTATGACATGCGAACACCACTACATGTAGCTGCATCAGAAGCGTTATATCCAGCATCCGTTTTACTTTTAGAAGCTCGAGCTAGTGTCATTTCAGTGGATAGGTAAGACATCATACACGTTTTTTGCAAAATGCTTGACATGTTTGGTTATTTCTATAGAAAACATAACACTTGGCGGCAAATATGTATTTTCAGATGGGGAAAAACTCCGTTGGATGAAGCCCGAGTAGGTGGAAATAAGAGCCTAATCAATCTGCTGGAAGATGCAAAGCATGTTCAGTTGTCCGAATTTTCTGAATCCTTTGAAAGTATTGAAAGAGATTTACCCCTTTTAATTAATTCTGTTTTTGATGTTCTTGCATCAAATGGTAGGCCAATCTATATATCTTCTGTTGTGTTTTCTTGTACTTCTTTGTAGGGGCAGATGCCAAGCAAAAGAAGAAGTGTACAGTGTTTCCCTTTCATCCCTGGGAAAGTTCAGATGACAGAAGAATTGGAGTTGTTTTATGGGTTCCACAAAAAGTGGATGAGCTCATTAGAACAGCAAAGGAGCAATTGAGAGTTTACGATGCTTCTTGCATATTTTCAGAAGATGGTGGCAAGATTCTTGATATCAACATGATTTCTGATGATCAAAAATTGTTTCTTGTTGTTGAAGGCTACCATAAATATATAACATGTCTTCGAGCTATTGGAGTTTTTAGGTGGACGAGGTCTTTAGTAGGTGACATGGATCTTTTGGTTCTAATTCACATCGTATCTATTAAAATAATCATTTTCAGAAATGATGTGAGTGAATTAAAATCATGGGATTTGTAATATCTACTATGAATCCGATCTACCTAAAAATTTCTTCACTATATAGTGCTCCTTGTATTTATAGCAAGTTTGGAGAAATAAATTAATGTGTTTATAAGTAGCTTTATGGTTGCATAATCTATTAGGTCAAAGGGGGAAATTTTTATATGGAAGCCAACAATTCCTTTGTTCATATAAGGCCACATCACCCTACAAAAAGTTTATAAAGTAATATGTAATAATGTGACTTTATATGAATCAAAAGATTCATGACACTATTTGATGAATTTGACCCATATAACAATTTCTCATGTCAAAGGTATCATGATGAGCTCTACATTCAGACGGTTTTGGATGTGATTAAAACAGCCCTTAACACATAAATAAAATTCACTTGTCTATTTTCAATATTCACCGACTTTTGTAATGTTTTTTTGCTGAAATAAATCTAAAACTAATCATAAGCAATTTAATTAATAAAAACAATACATTATGCATTAGAATTTTATGTGCCTGCGTGCGTCTTTTATAATTATTTGTTAATCACTCTATAATATGAAGTGACTAACACAAAAATAATTCTCTATAAAATAAAGAATTCATATAAAAAATACCCTTATTTGTGAATAATCCGACGATTATTATTATCACCCTATAACTAAAAACTTTTAATTTCTTTATAGAAGTTATTACCATTGTCAAAAGAGGCTAGGGAGACGCACATACTAATTGAGTGGACATCTGCATGGAAAATCAGTCTACTTTTATATTTTAAAAAAGAAAAAATCATCAAAATTGTCTCTCATTTTTTTTTTTAGTCGATATTGGCATGTAAAAGAGAACGTCAGATAGGATTTAGAAATTTTAATGTAATTAGTTTTAGAAATTTGTTAGTAATATTAGTTTAGGAAAGTAATAATTAAATCCATTAAAGATTTATATCAAATTGATATGTATTTAAAGATCTTGTGCCCAATTATTTTAGTTGAGAAAAATTTACATTAAAAATTTGATTAAATAATTTATTTATCCTCTCAATATCTTTCTCTTCCTATCGTTACTTAGTTTTGGCTTTGATTTGTTTCCATCCTGCGGCTTTGGATTTGCTCGACTATCTTTTGATATTGCCCTTCATAAAGAAGCAATTGGATTGTTACTTGTAAAAGTCTCGTGATTCAAACCAAATGTTTTTTAAATATATTATTTCTTGGCTATCATAATTAAATATTGTGGTTTCTAACTCTTTCAAAGTGGTATTAAATTTGTATTTTGCTGCGTGATTTTTTGGGTTTTCAAATTAGTATTAACCTCTAGATTCAAGAATTTGATTTTGAGCCGTTTGTCAAAAATTGGAGAAAAAGAAGAGCCCTAAACTGCGGTCTTGGGCGTGATAGACTGTGGTAGGTATTCAATTTTGAAAATTACTATTCGTTTGACAATTAGGGTGTATCGAAATTTACCCTAATTGAGACAATGATTTGAAAAAAGGGATCCTATCTTGTTATATTATTGGTGTTGGACAACGATTACGAGAAAAAGATCGTGTCAAATTTACAGTTGAGGAGTAAGGTAGGCCTAGAAATTCAAGAACGGAGAAAATAAAATTTTCTCAGGATACGTAAATATTTTTTTCGTATTATTGTTATGATGGATAGAAAATTTGTTAATGGTAAAAAAAAAAATTGAAAATTTGCACATGTTTATGGATGATGAAGAAAAATTTGAATGGGTAAATATCATAAAAGAATATTTGAAAAAATATGTTTAGGTGATGCCATAGAATTGAAATAATCCAACCTTTTACCAAAATAAATTATGAAGAAGGAGGCAAATTTTTTTTCAAAATTATGCGTAAATCAAAGGACAAATTTTTTTTTAAAAATCTTATTATTAATGCTCAATTGTACATGAGTTTTTTTTGTCATATTTATTTTATATTTTAATAGAATTTACGGATGATGATTGCTGTTGCAAATCTAAATTTAAGTTGGAATGGCAAGTTGATTTTGACAAGAATATGTATGTTGATGATGACATAATTTGTGAAAATTTTTATGAATCTGGAAATTTTGATTTGCATTCATTATTTGGGGTGATTGAGGATGCTGACTTTGTTCATGAAAAAGAAAAAATTGTGGAATTAAATAAGGATGACATGGAAATTTATGATTTGGTTGGGAAATAAGGAAAATAATTTTTAAAAAATACCATTGATGTTTTAAAAATATTATTGAGAAGAATAATATGATGGATGAAATTAATTTTCTTAGAATTCATAAATTATTAGAAGAAAAGGGTGATTTCAAAACTGTTGTCCAAAATTGTCTGGAGTGGACCAATTAATTGAAGATTGTGGTGTTGAAAATTTTGTTGGTATTAGTGTTATTGAAGAATTTGTTGGTAGAAATTCTTATCAAAATAAAAAGTACGATTTCTTAGTTTTTAGAAATAATTTGGAAGATTATTGTGTGAGACAAAATTATGATGTTCTCAACTGTGAATAGGTAAGTATGGCTCAATTCTTTGATCGAAAAGAGTTAGCCATCAAATTGTATGCGAAATATAAGATTCGTCTACTATCAAATGTCAAGATGAAAATGAAGATCATCTATAAGTTGGAGCTGCATGTTGTCTATATGGCGGTCCAAATTTCTATTGAAATTGTGCTTTGTGATAGCGTCAAACCGGATTTATGAAAGATTGGTTTAAGGGAGACAAAGTTGGCATGTAAACCAAATTCAAATATGATTTAGAAATTTTAATGTAATTAATTTTAGAATTTGTTAGTAATATTGGTTTAAGAAAATAGTAACTAAATCCATTAAAAATTTAAATTAAATTAATTTGTATTTAAAGATCTTGTACCTAATTATTTTAATTGAGAAAATTTTATATTAAAAAATTGATTAAATATACCAGTATTTACTTATCTACCCAATATCTTTTTTCTTCCCATTGTTACTTTGTTTCGGCTTTGATTTGTCTGCATCCTACCGTATTGAATTTGTCTGATTAGCTTTTGATATTACTCATCATAGAAAGCAATTAGATTGCTACTTGTAAAACTCTTGTGGCTCAAATCAAGTAGACTAAATATAAAAAAATTTACATAAATTCAATTTTTGATCCCATCTGTAAATGCATGCGATCAAGATTAAATCTTATAAAATCTTGTTTATATCAGCTTATGTCATAGATTCCATAACATTTATTTCACATCATAAAATTTACAAATACAATTAAAAATCAGGTCAACCTAAATCTTTCTCGACCAAATAACCCCTCAACATTTTTTTTTTATGCTTGCAACGGTATCCACGAAGTGGGAATTTTGAAAAGAAATAATTTTGTCATTTGATACATTTTGTATGGTAATAATAAGACATTTATTGTGACAATATCATTGCCCACTTTAAAACCCAAACAGAGTCTTAATAACTTTGTAAGGTCCTACCTATACGGCTCTTTACAGAACATAGTACTACAGCTACTACTAATGGGAAATTATCCCATGTGACAGAGAAAAAAAAAAACTTATATAGTGCACCTTGACTTTTTACTAACCAAACAACTAAAAATAAGGCCCACTAACAAATTATAACACAAATAGTAAAAAATGCTTGGTTTATTAATTTTTTAATATTATTATGTATTAAAATTTTAGATACATACATATACCTTTATAATTTTTACTAGCTAGTCCACTGACTCAATATAATTATATATAAAATAAAAAATTCATATAAAAAATATGTTTATTTTGTAAATAATCCAACTATTAAAACTTTTAATTTCCTTGTAGAAGTCATTACCATTGTCAAAAGGGACAAGGGAGACATACACGTACTAATTGAGTGGACAACTGCATGGAAAATCAGTCTACTTTTATATTTTAAAAACCAAAATCTCAACATCTATGGATAAATAATATTTTACTTTAAATTAAAAGAAAAAAAGAAAAAGAAGAAGTCAACCTAGAGCCTTAACAAAGCTATAAACACAATTCAACACAGACAAGTAATCTTGCCACAAACAAAGGAAAAAAAAAAACCCCCACACACACAATCCTATATATACAACAAGCACAAAGACAAAAGCCAACCAAATCCTTTAGCACTCAAAATTTGAGTGAATAAAAATATCAAAATTTCTAAAAACTCTTAATTTTGTGTTTCAAATGAATCTCCAAGGAAACCACCAAGAATTGAAGTTCCAGCCCCTCCACCACCACCAATCACACCTTGCATAAAACTCTGTCCAAACTGTTGTGCACCACCTTCGACAACTCCTCCAATTATAGAATTCATCAAACCACTTGTTCTGTAATTCGGCCGCTGCACATTTCCCCGCAATCACGCAGCACTTGCACTATGCATCAAAACGTTCGGATTTGCACCCAAATTTGCACTATGCATATACTCACGATGATAATGATCAAGAATATGTATTGATTGCCCCGATTGGGTTGCCGACGATTGGCCTAACAATCCAACCTGCAGGTTATTGTGATGAATAAGGCTTCGACTTCCACTTCCACCAGGAAACGACCGATTATGCTGCAGAATTTGAGGTAATAGCCCGCCATGCACCGCCACCGCGGGTGCAGGAGAACTCGCATTGGTGCAGTCCAAATGCACATCAAACTCGCATGAAGCACATCTATAGAGCCACTGTTTACACCCGAACTTTTTACAAACATCACACGAAAACCCTTTAGTATTACTGTAAGGGCTGGTGAAAGTGAGGTCGAGTTGGCAAGAATGAAACTTATGGGTGAATTTAAGCGGCTTAGAAGCACACAAAACGTGAAGATCATATTCGCAGCTACTACAATGATAGCTGAACCCGTTCCCCTGACAGTTACACGCATCGCAGTTGAAGAACCCGCCCGGGTAGGCCGCGACGGGGAGGAGGGTGAGGATGTGGTTCTTGTGGGCAGGATGGGTGATTTTCATAGAGTTGTGGGAATTCTGCACAAGCTAAATGAAGAATGAAGTTGCATGACTTGCAAATGTACATATTTTCACCTACTAATGCTGGTAGTTTGCAAGCCGAACATGTTGGATATTGATCGTTTACATTTGCTAGGCCGATTTGTTGCAGCTGTAGCTCGTGAGGGTGGCTAAAATGCTTCATATTTGGAGATGGGACATTGTCAAATCTCCCCATTCTTTGCAATATTGAGAAGAAATATGCTATGAAGGGTTGTTGTGAAGCAAATTAAGTTTAGTGTGGTGGTGACAAGTAAGAGATATATAATATAGTTAGTTGACAATTGAAGTTTGATTGAGTCAACAAACAGTTTCAACACGGTTTTTCTTAAGAGTTTAATGTGTATCCCTGGATTGAGTCGGCTTTTTGGTTGACTTTAAGAGACAATTTATAGTTTGAGGCATTCAGGACCTCATAAATGAGAAATTATTGTTATTCTTAATTCCAACAAAAAGAATGGAAGAATGATTACTCCCTTCCATTAATTATCATTTATTTTTATTGATTTTTCTAGAAAGTTTTGGTCAATTAACTTATCGAGAAAGTTAAGGTACTAAATACTATAATTTTCCATAGAAAATAAATAAGTAGATTTGGTTTTTATTTCTACTCGTAAATTATATAGTGTAAATGAAATATTATGGAATATATGACATCAGTTGATGTAAGAAATATTTTATAAAATTTAATTTTAACCGAAAAATTTACACGTAGGGCCAAAATTGAATCTATGTAAGTATTTTCTATTTTCCAAAAACCAGCAAATGAACAAAAGTGAGAATATATTTAGAGTTAAAACAGTGGGAAGTTCTAACCGCCATCGATTGTCGTGGGAATTATTTTATTAATTTTAATAAATTAAATTTTTTAAAATATATAATATTATATTAACAAATTTTTAATTGTAAATAATAATTCTTTGAAAGAATTGTAGAATTTTTTTTTTATATTTTTATATATTTTCTTGAGAAAAACTCATAATCGAGCTTAATTTATATGGAGGCAATATGTCACCCAACAATTTATAGAGAATGGAAAAAGAAAATAAAAAATGCACCATGACTTGGTCTCCATGAGTAATGAGTCGACGTCTTTCTTCCACCGCTATTTCTTGGGCCCCGCCGCCCCCGGCAAGTTTGATTTGGAGGGATAAAAAGGGATAGAGAAATATGATGATGATGATCGACGATGACTTAGTCTTATATTAAGTTTTAAAGATCAAAAAAAAGTTTTGCTTTACCAATTAATGAACTTCGTCTAGAAAGGAATTGAAGCAAGTAGTTTGCTTTTTCAAACAACTTGTGTGAGAGGATTAGTGTCTTCTATTTAGTTAAAGTACTTATGTAATTTTTATAAATATATATATATATATATATATATTTTAAGAATCTATGTGCTTGATCTATTTAGATAATTATTATCTAAAATATTATTTTACAATAATACCATATTATATTTATTGTGAATTAAACATGATAGAATTCCTGTCGTATACGTGTGTAAATATTTGAAGTTTGGGAAAATCTTAGTGAAAGAATATGGAACTTTTACGACCCAAAAATTAAAGGAAATTTTGATTTGCTATAAGGTTCCCATATTTAATAAATAGTATTATATATATAAAGCAAAAGTCTTCTTTTCATGTGATGTCATTTAATGTTTTGTCTAATATACTCTTTAAGTAGTTTTAAAACTTTTTCTGTTTTTTCTTATTCAAAATTTTTTTTTTTTTGGAATAAACACACACATAAAATTTACACTAATCACTAGTTGTTAATAAATAGAGAAAGAAACTGAGAAAAACAACCAAGGAGCATGGAAAGCAATTTCACACACGATATTAATATATCTTGTCTTGGTTCAAGCAATTATGATTAATTTGTTTCAAGAATTCATGCTTGTTTATCATAATTTGGTTCAAATAATTATAAGTTTGTAAAAAAGAAAATGAAGTCCTGGTGCATCAATCATGGATATCGAGTTTTATTAGAGGACTATATCATTAAGTTTGAAAATGTCTAAACTAAGTTTTTCTATAAAATACCAATTGGTTGGCTAATAAGCTTTTAAAGCCTGACATAATTAGAGTTGTACAGCGAGTGGAGATATTCGATATTCAAATCGAATTTGATTTAAGAAGAAATTGTTAGGATTTAATTCGTTAATAATAAATACAATCTTAAATAAGATTTTGCGTTTGTTAATTTTTTTTTATTCAACTTGAATTCGATTCAATAAGTCAAAAATTATAAAATTATATGTAAGAAAAATCCAATTTACTCGACCTTGACTCGAATTTATTTTAATAAAATCTCGTTTGAATTCTGTTCAATAGATAATAAATTAAGTTTAAATAAAATTACTAATTCATTAAAATAAACAAGTAAATTTAAATAATAGAGTGTCTGATTGGTTTATGTGTATATTTAAGAGATAGAGACAACAGATTTAGTAGTTTAATTCTTTCCTTCAATTTTCCCCTTTTTCGCCATTAGAGCGTTGAACAGGACGATTGAGAATTGGATTTGTAAGTTGCATTTTCTTATGCTGTGAAGTAATGAAAATTAAGTTGTATTTTCGTATTTTGGGTGAAAATATATTCCGCTTGAAATGATTTTTTTTATTTAAGGTAATTTCTAGATATACATGATAAAAATAGACGGAAGAATCAAAATAATAAATTTTAGGAAATTGAAGGATCAAACTAAAATAAAATAGTTGAACGGCACAATTCATTTCTAAGAGTTTTGTTTCTGGTAAAAAACAAAAAAAAAGGTTCATTTCTAAGAGTTCATGGATGTTTTTACCAAGAATTTTCCATGCTAATAATTAAAATAGGAAAATTAATAAACAGTCCTCTTTATTAATACCGAAATAGTTATTCATCTTAAATTTTAATTGATTTAATCTATTAATTAAATATTTATAGTCAATGTAGTTCCTGTTTAGCTTTATCACTCCATATAAAGTTTTTGTATTTGATGGTGATTAAGAGTATAAGCGTCAAATCACGTCCAGTACTATAGAATAATGTTTATGTATAATTTTATTTTACCGTCTTATTATTTAGGTTATTATCACTTTAATTTCTAATATTATTTTTTATATATTTAAATTCCTGAACTAATACTCAAATATGACGGTGTTTAATTTTTCAACTAAAATAATTTTTTTACTTACAAATTTTCATTAAAAAATGAGATAAAAAGAGAAAATGAATTAGTTACAATGTGAAGAAAAAAGAGATAATAATATTTATAGAAAAGATAATATTAGTGATTAAAGTAATAATCATTATAAACATTAAGTGCGTAAAGTAAAATTAAACCTAAAGTTTTGGGTTTTTAGCAAGATAGGGATTAAATTAATTATAATACAAATATTTAATATAGAAATTAAATCAATTAAAATTTAAATTAAAGGATTATATTGACTTTAATGAAATAATTGAAAGATTATTTAGGTTATTTATCTTAATTAAAAAAAAATATTTAAATAAATCTAATTTTTTATTTTATTTATAAATCCTATATTAAGAATTAAATTTTAAAAAAAAATTATTTATATTAACTAATATTATATATTTTAAAATTTAATTTATATAATAAAATTTTTAAGTAGAAAGAAAGACTAAATTTACCTAATTATTTCCCAAACTAAAATTGCCGATCTGGAAGTCTGTACAATCTAAAGAACCTTCTTCTTCTTCTTTTTTTCAACACTCGGCCATTAAGCAAAGTCTTTCCACTATACACATCCAGATTCCAAAACAGACAACTAAATGTGCAAAAATCAAGACCCCAAAAAATGGCTCTGCAATGGATCATACTCACCTACGTCGTAGCGGCGGAGGCGGCGACGGCGATTCTCTTGACCTTACCGACGCCTAAGGTTATCAAATCGCGTCTGGTGTCGCTGATTTCCCTCATTCTCCAGCCTTCTCTCTTCATCGTCCCCTTCTCAGCTTTCCAGCTCATGGGTCTGCTATTTCCTTTTTCTTTTTTTTTTTTTTTTTTTTTTTTTGCTGTTGTTTCTTGATTTTTTCAATTATTAGCTTCTTTTATTTATTTATTTATTTTGTGAAAATGGGTTTTCTTTTTTAGATATATATTGGAAGCAAGAGCACAGATTGATGTGTACTGGAGAGACTTGCACTGCTTCTGAGAGGGATCGATATGAGAAATCGGTAATTCTTTCACTAATTTTTTTTAATTATTATTTTTTTAGACTAATTTTGACCCTTTTATGCTTGAAATCCGTTTGATTAGCTGAGATATTGTTTAATTAACTCCGCTAAATTGCACAAGTTTCTGATATAATATATTGGATGTGATTTCTTGATTTATGAATGTTCTTGCCTGGTGGGATTACTGTGAATGGAAAATTTTGGGTGTCTTTTATTTTGTTAGATGTTATGTATTTATGAAATTTCATTAATCATCTTAGCGGACAAATTTTTTCGAGACATTTGTATATCCTGGATGTCTGAGTTTGAACCATTTTCGGATCGATGATAACTTATTTGAAATTTGGGGGTTTGGTAGTACAGATCATAAGTGTTGAATCGAGTGATTGATTTCGTTCCTAAAAAAGTTAGTACATCTTTACAAACCCGAGTCTCTTGTTATTTAACGAACTATAACAATATAGTCCTCCGGAATATCAAGCCACTTAGAGAATATTACAGGATTACTTATTCTATGAGTGTCATGTTTGCCTCTCATGTCTTACCCGTTCTTCTTGGATTGAGATGTTTAAGACCATGACTGTTAGGCAGTGCTTAGATGAATTTTCAGTTTTGAAGCTAGAGCTGCCACATGATAAGCTACTCGGTTACTGTTGGGTTACCCAGCCTATCCCAAGGAGCGGGGAACAAATATGTTCTAAAGTGTCTATTTGAGCACGGATTTTTATGTTTACTATTTTTTTGTGAATTGATCAAAATCCTGGACTATATTCACTGGCTTTTATCTTGTAACTTCTGCGGGCTGCAGAATTGTAAATCACATTGATTGCATCTTAAAGATTTATAAGTGGGAGGGACAGAGTGGCCAAGGTTATGGTTTAAGAGAACAGCTTTTCATTGCAATAAAATATTCTATTCCGTCCGTATCACCGTTGAACATCCTAAAACATATTTTCCACCAAGTTGTACATTCAGGTGAAAATTTTAATTTCTTTGAATATAGTATATGTTTAATGGTTATTGATTGTTTAAATGCTCCAGAGGCAGCACTCTCATGCTTCTCAAGTGTGCACTCATTTGCACTTGCCCTAATGAATTGGTCTCATAAGTCTAATCTGTAATCAAATGGTTGGAAACACTGTTTTTTTCTATTTCACCGCTGATAAAACTGGAATAATACATCAGATAGTTCATATGGATTAGAACATCATAAGTTAAGCTGAAATCTCTTGTGATGAATTTGCAAAAACTTCCTGATAAGGGTACCTGAAAGTGTTATTCAATTGTTCATGTTCTGCGTATGCTAAGATAATTAGAATGCTTGATGGAAAACAAGAATTTGATCTCATCTAGAACCATCACCGGAAAAAAAAACACTTGTTTCTACCCCTAACTCCATCATTTTGAATCCAAATTCAAACTTTGCACCCATACGCGTATTTTTACACATCTTGCCCGAGAATGTTATAAATCTGGATCTACCAGTATTTCCTAATCACAATAGGCTCCTGTTTCATGCTGATGAACATATGGTCTGCGAGATTATGTATTGTTTGTAGCTTAAATTGCCTTTGGTTTTTTAAGTGGACTATCTGTAAGCTGCTTTGTGAACATATGTAAATAGGCTCTCTCTCTCTCTCTCTCTCTCTCTCTCTCTCTCTCTCCGTGTGTCCATGTGTTTATGTGTTTATGTGAATGGTTGTGGTCGCATAAGAGTATGTGATTGTGTACGCGCATTAGTTTCATGCACTCACTCACTACCCAAGGAAACTGGCTTGTTTCCTTTGGATCTCTAATGCAGATTTATTTGGTTGCTTGCAGATTTACAAGGCTCAAAGAAATGTGATTCTGTGCGCCGCAGCTGTTCTCCTTTATTGGTACGTAACCTTCAGGCCTCAATTGTTTGTAATGTTTGCTTTCACTGTTTCTAGGATGAAATTATTCTTATTCTTATTCTTATTATTATTATATTTTTTACTTGGGTTTGTGCAGGTGTATTTACCGCATTTGCAAGTATTACAAGGACATTCAGAGCTTGGAGGAGGCAGAGAAGAGGTACAAGGATGAGTAGCTTTTTTAGCCCATCTTGTAGTTTCAGCTTAGATGGGGATAATTGAGGCTTCTTGTAGCTCTGTGGAGCCTTAGATTTACAATGAAAAATTCTCATGTAATACTATTACAATGATCAGTCTGCCAATGAGCTCAGAAACTCAACATCAGTGGTCAGCACCTGATCACTTGTGTACCGGTTTATGTTGATTCACTCTTTTGACTAAAAAAACTTATTGGTAATCTTGATGTTTTGGTAGTGTTACTTGATTAGCATAACCAAGAAAGTATTCGGATAAAAAACATTGTGTTCAACTTGAATGTGGGACATCTCTTCTCTTCCAATGTCAAGCGAAGATCTAGTCAGCCATCCAATATAAGCAGGACTCGAGTAAAGGTTCCTTGTATTGATCATCATAACAGAAATTGCTCTCGGTTTTTTGCCTACTTTGCTTTAGCATCTGGGAAGTGATAACCATGTAGGTATTTAGTCATTTTGCAATTCAGCTTGAAGACTTCATTTACAAACCAAGCCAACTATTTTCACCCTGACATCTACAGAGCTGGGAAGCCACCAAGCTAATATATGGAGACAGTGTTATAAACTGCGTAATTTTCAGCCAGTTTCGGAAGGGGGGTTAGGAATCCACTCGAACCATGGGAATGAATCTACAGGGCTATCACCTCTGCTCTCAGATGGAAGGCCAGTTGTTCGTAGACAGATTGACAGTATTTAAACAGTTAAAAACCCATTCGAACTGAATTCAACTCGTTTTTGGTTAATTTGACAGAGTTAAAAGATGAACCCTTAGTTTTGGGGAACTCTCAATACCTAGTTTCATTCTTGCCCAGTCATGCCGAGTCGAGTACGAGGTAGAAAAAGGCTAGAAGTGGAGCGACTAGAAAGGATTAAGTCGGTAAAAATGTTTCAGAATAGACAAGAGTTTCTTCCTGAAGTGGGGTAAACAAGGAGTGCACTCCTAGCTTCCATGTATGACAAAAGGAACAGAAAACACCCCCATCCGCCCTCGCCCCTCCCCGGGTAATTAACTTTCAAAAATCATGTTTTGGAAAGACACTGGGCAAGCACTCCTGCCACATGCCTACATTCTTATGAAAAACAGTCTAGAAAGTCATAAAACTATGTACAAAGTTATAGCAGTATTTCTTTTTGAACAGAATGAACTTGTCAATTAGACACAAAAAAAAAGCCTCAACCAATTGTTAGTATTATTTAAGTTCAATTGATCTAGCAAAAATTTGTAGCCCTAGATGAAACTTAAATTCTTCAAGGGCTGAGCCAGACATTTCTGTACAATTTTGAAGTCTCAATCTTGCCTAATATTAGTGGAAAAACTCCTTTCTGGGCTAATAAAGTGAATCATTGTCATTAATCAAAAACATGTTTCTAGCCTCCTCATCCCATTTGATGACTTCTCTTATGTACTTGAAAGCTTCATCAACTGAAGTACGATCACGGGCTCTGGTCTGAGAAACAAATAGCTTCTTTCCAGTGATAGAAGTATAGAGCACCTTATATTTTACGGCAATGTAGAAATAAGCTTGATTTGCCAGGGATTGAATGTTATGATGAGGTCTGAAAGGGCTGAAGTCGGCAAACCACTCACAAACTGTTAAAGGAACCAGGTTGAGTTTCTCCTCAAAGGCATCATATTTGTTCAGGAGAAGCACAAAAGGAGTGTCTTCGAAAGAAGGATGTCTCACTAAACTCTCGAACAAATCTCTACTTGCCAGCATTTTATTGGACAAAGAACCATTATCATGTGCCTGCACCTGGTCATAATCACTCAAGGAAACACAGAAGACGACTGCTCTAAAGCCTTCAAACATTTCAAGCCATTTGTAGCCATCAAGACCATCCCTTGGAACTGAAACGTATCAGCTGATACCTGAAGTTTCGTAATAGAAAACATGAGAGATTATCTCTAAAGGAGCAATAATGCCAGAAATACAAATAAAGAGAACTGCTTAAGAATTACTTGGTTGATGAGGGATGGACTTCTAAGCTATCACTATACGTCTCTGGTATGGGAATGTGATCAACCGGTGAGAATTCAAAAATGGCAAGACCATTGTTTGGAGCGACTCCTTCAGCATACAGAATATCTTCTTCTGAAGGTTCATATTCATTACTTGATATCTCAATGGCCTGTCAAATGTGGAGATCGACAAATTCTGAGCTTATTCATCCATCTCCCAATAAACGGACTTAACTACTGTAATTCTAAATTGCATGACTTCAAAATGCAAATCAATAATAGACAACCAAATTGCTAAATATGAAGTCATGGTCTCATGCAAAAGGGTTAGATCATGCTAAGATAAACAAAATGAAATGAATTGCTAATCATACACCCTGTCTAAGAAGAACTTTGCAACATCTGGAAGACATTGAAGTTCCTCCCGTCGCTTGTAAGTTTCCTGAATGGCAGGATCCTTCCAAAGTTCATCAACAATAGGAGCATACTCACGTGCTGCTGCGGGAAAGAAAGTATCCAAATCTCCAATAGCCACAACATCCAATAACCAGTCAGAGAAACTTCTGAATCTTTGCTTGATTGAATAGACACACTGCTTTTGTCCATCAAGCAAACCTGAAATGTTACATTTGTCAGACAACTAAAGGATCACCTCATAGGTGCCTAAAAAGAAAAGCTATCTCATAGCGAGATATGTCCTTGCACATTACTGCTGGCTATACCTCAATAAACTGAAACATCAAAAGCCATCATCAGAGTGCAAACATCCACTAAGGTTCTAATGGTATTCAGAAGAGTGAACATGTATCACTCCTAGATTATGTTTCTCGTTGATGTTTGAATCATATGATGCTTAAAGATGAAGGTATTACATTCTTATACACATCTATATGTACATGACACCACACTTCTCTTCCCACCCCTGCCACAGCCCTACCAGCCAAAAGGCATAACTTATATACATGTTGTGTATTGAGCCCACAATGAATGTAGATCTAACTATCTAAGTCACAACATAACCACATATAACTGCTGTTGTAAAAGAAAAAAAAAAAAAAAACAGACGCTTCTGTTTAAGTTCAACTTGTAAAAAGGGACACCAACACTGCATAGAACAGCAGATACATAAAGCTAATTGACAAATCCCCTAGAGTTGATGAGGCTAAGGATGCTGAAGCAAAATATTCCCTAAATGAAGTGCACCAAAAACCTTTAAATTTCAACATCTTCTGTGCTCCAAGCATCGAAATAATAGAAAGAACAGCAGAGATAATACTCCACACCCCTCAATTTGGAGAATATTCAATAAAATATATCACTTTGATAACTAGTAACCACTGGTACACCATTACCTGGAACATATCTGTCTGTCAGTTATCCATAAGAAATGGTTGACTAGAGTCGAAAACTCAAATTCTACATATGTGGAATAAATTGCCCTGGTGTAACTACCAAGTGAAACATAATTGGTTTGCAAAATCACCTATTCAATGCATTGACATAGATTGAAACAATACTAACAAATTGATCTACAGCTCCAAACGTCCTTACACAAATCTTCCTTCCTTACACCCCTGGCACTCTCCAGGGGTGAATGTAGCAGAGTCAACTCGACCAAAGTTCTAGCTTAGCACCTTCCATTCAAGTGATATGGTACCACATCTATTCTAATTTACATTCTGTGTTAACTTTGTCTACCTATTCCTCTAGCCTCAACATTATAATTTACTCAACCCAAATAATGCATCTACTACTCTTCCTTGATTATGTTATAACTCAATCTATTTTCTCTACAAGAAAAATAAATCCTTCTACTGGACTTACAATGCCTAAAATTTCACATTTACATTTCTAAGTTAAGGAATATTTGCAAATTTCCTATTATTCATCATTTATGTTACTTGCTTGTAACTAGCACTTAGTAACTTTTCTATCTGGAATTAAGCTTTTTCGATTTTTTATTGGCTAAAATACTCATTGTACTAAATTCTTGTTAATTTGAATATTAGATTCTCCAATGAACTATTCTTGTTAATTTGAATATTAGATTCTCCAATGAACTGGTACAATTAAGAGAAGGAAATTTCTATCTTTGAATTTATCCTAGCAAATGTGTCAAGTAAGTGTCACTCAAAAAGAAAGACCACAACCACAGTTGGAGTGAAGACCTTGGGAAGACATTTCAGTAGTTGGACCATGAGCACTTCCTTCCAAAAAGGCCTCATCTTCAAAGTATTCTCGGCCCTCAAGTACAACGCTGAGGAATCTGAATATGTTTCTTTGAATCATAAGTTTGATATTCTGTAGCTCTTGAGCAGTAAATTTGTTCCCGTATATGAACCTCACCTATTAAATGAAGGAGGATAAAAGGAATATAATTTATTGCAGTGACAAATAAATCCGATTATAATTATTCTTCGTTAATCTAACTCTTAAGAAAGGTAATTGAAGCAGAAAGAAACTACTCTTCACCTGATGCATGCATAACAAAGTAAATGTTTCCTTAGACAGGACAGGAAGAATCTAATATGGGAAATGCCTTAAGGGGGCACCCTCATTCCCTAAAGAATGCCAAGATACCATATGAAGCAAACAAAAGCCACAGGGATAGCAGCTAAAACAGGATCAGAAGGTGGTAAAACACAAAGGAATAGCAGAAAAAGGGCACAAGGATTAAAATAAGAACACGAGTTCCCAGCATTGTGGCTCAAGTCTATCTAGGCAATCTTACCCATTATTAGCAAGCAGCTATATCCATTTTTTATTGCTAAAGTCGACCAACTATACCAAAAATATCAAGAAAAAATAAAGATAAGCTGTTCCACATGCCTATTCAAAACTTAGAATGAGAAGACATGGAAAAGTGAGATTCATAGCATGTAAAACATCTTGCATGCTTCCTTACTTGAAGCAAATTTCAAGCAGTATTGAATCTGAGAGTCGATTCATATATAAACTCCATGTCAATGTGTTCCAAACAAAAAGATATCAGAGCTATGCGTTTGTATTTGTTTAGACAGCTAAAGATTTAGCATTAAATTTTGCCTCTGGCTAGATAGAGAGAAAGAGAAGGGAAAAAAAAGAAAAAGAAAAAAGAAAAGAAAAGGAATATGAAGAATGGTGGTTTGAATTCAGTGTAAATCATGAGTAAGGCTGCATGTTTAAGTAGCACTAAATCACTTTTCAGTGTTTTATAAAAACAATACTGCATAAAGTATGAGTTGGACCACAAAAATGCAGGGTATACCTGCTTGAAGATGGTGCTTGTCCCAGATCCCTCCAACCCTAAGAGCAGAAGTTTCTGAACTTTTCCCTGCTCCAAATGCTCAGGCACAGGTCTAGCTGAAAAATTAGTTGGATCTTTTTTTGGGCCATGAGCATTTCCAGGTGGTACAGGCAATGAAAACAATGAACAAGAAGCATCAAACGACTGGAGGCCTGCCTAACAAAAAAAACGCTTCACTCTTAAAATTCTTATCATCTAGCACATTTTCAACATGAACAACACAATTTTTTGACAAGGATTATGAGAAAACCTTTCCCCATATGTTTCCTTTGATGTTGTTTTGGCCTTCTTCTTCATAGGACCCATCCTCATACACCCAAAACCGAGTATCACGAGGACATTCTACATTTGCTAGCTGAAAAGAAAGAACAGAGTAGAGCACAAATGAAGTTTGTGGAGCAGTAAAGCCAAGGGCCTTTTCAAATAAATAAGCAAGCCAGATTAAGGGTAAAGTTTTTCACATAGAATAGAATGTATGGAAGCGAAAAAATAAAATTAATTAAAAGGAGGTTCATTTAGTTTATTACAAATATAGCATGCATGTACCAGAAGCAAAACTTCCCAATATGCAGTGTCCAACTAATACCTAACCTTCAAATCCAAGAGTGCCATAAGAAAATGAGGTGACCTGCTCAACACAAAGCATTGCAGCCAGAAGTTTTTATCTTATCCAAGAATGGTGGCTTAGCAACACCCAAATTTTTCAGGGAAATGTAGGTCTGAAATAATTCAGTTATAGAAAAGAATATCGTAATATATAAGAAATAAAAATTTCTAAAGATATTGAAGGGGTTTAATTTTTTCAAAATATTAATTGTGTACACATGTTATGAAGGTTAACAAATATAAATTGAACATAATACCTTACATGCTGAGCAAAACAGTCAGTCAAGGAGACCTATTCACAAGTAAGATGTAAATTTTATGTCTAGGGAGTTGAATATCTGTCAAGAATAAGTACATGCATAATCATACTCAAGTGCATCCAGATTATCACCACAATAATGACCAAATTTCTTTCATCTGTTCTTTGTTTCTGGATAACATCTACAACCTAAAAACATAACAGATAGCAAATAGGATGAACATGTCCATTTTGTGAACCTTATGACCGTTTTTGCTCCACAGTGAAGGCCAAATTTTAAACTCCAATTACAGCTAAGTGATCATCTTCATTTTTTCGCTTCCAAATTTTTTTTATCTCATTTATATGATTCACTAATAGAATTATTTTGGTTGCACCAAAACAACAAGCATCCACCTTTCTGCTTCCATTGCAGTAAGGAGGCAGTGGATACTCTCCATCAACAGCATCAGAAACCGACTGTAACTTTAATGAGTTTCCAAAAAATTAAAAATACAAGCATTTTCCCCATTCTATTCTGCGAATATTGCTTTCCTATTCTTTTCCCTTTCAACCTTGGGTTTAAAATATTGGGCACCACCTCACTGCCTATAGCAAGTAGTGTTTACTTGTCAACTGGACGAAAATTCCAGTTTGGTGAGGAAAAAAAACTGGATTTCTTTTAATGTGAAAATTCCAGAATGAGGAAAAAAAAATGATAGAGGTTGGGTTCAAGAAGGGCAACTGAATGACAAAATAGAATAAATGAATAGAGCGTAGTAGAAACCGAGAAGTTGCATAACTAGTGGATTAAGCTAAGTAGCCGTCAATAGATAGTCATTACAATATCTTCTACATTAGGTTAGTTCAAATACAATACTATTATACTACACCCTGTTCACCAAGGTACAGTTGAAGTAAGCGTTTCTTTTTAAGAATCTTTAAGCATGTAACTTTTGAATCCTCTTCATAAGTTGATTCGAATTACACCATTCAAAGTGCATCTAGAAAAATAAACAATCTTCTCTCAAATATTGACTAAAATGGTTATCGAAAAGTTCCATCCATCATTCAAGAAGCCCTTCTAGATGAATGACCAACCTTTTGCAATAATTACTGCCAGTTCAGGAAGCTAAGTGGGTAAAAGAACACATCTTTACAGGATAATGATTTAAATGTTACAGTTTCTAGTAAACTAACAGTAGGCTAATAGCAATAAAATCATTTACAATTCAAAAAGCTGTTCCTGAAAACCTTAAAAAGCAAAAGCATTGTGCATGTGAAACTACATAATTGAATAGAGAGATAACAATTCAATTTGGATTCTGCAATTGAACTAGAAATATGACTTTTGTCCATATTACCTTCAATACTCTGAGCTCCAGTTTTGTGATCTCACGACCATTAATGTAAACCTTTGTGTTTCCATTACTAGCACTAGCCAGAAGCTTTCCACCCACATTCAAATTTGCACTTATAAATCTATCCGGTTTCTCTCCCTCCTGTGTCAACAAACAATCGAAAGCAACCAAAGAAAATATCAAAAATCCATTGTACCAAACACAAATAGTGGGAACGAAAAAGAATCAAACTCTGTTTCTTCACCTTGCCCCAAAGTCCAGAATCCTTGTCATACCAATACCTTCCTGGCCTCAAATTACACGGAGGATTCACACATCGCAATAGCTCTGCCAAATCCTCTTCCCTCAATGGCTTCCCATTGATTACAACCTGCTCAGGACAAATCCGATTAGCCAAGCACTCCTTCTCAGCCTTCATAATCTGTTTCACTTCCAAATGATTGCAAACACTTGCCAACATACCTCGAACACTTGCCTAATCTCTCCCTATTTGCCTCATCAATCGGCTTCCCAATGCATCCCACGCACTTCCTTCCCTCCGGCATTGACCCCATTGCTTTCAACAAACAGTTCCTACAGTACTCTCTCCCACACACTATACAACCCTCTCTCCTCTCCCTCCTCCAAATCATCCTTCCCCCTTCTCCACACCTACCACATTCCCTAACTTTTCCCCTACATCTCACCTCATCAACCTCATCATTACTATCATAAACAACCGAAAATTCACCACATTTTTCATCTTCAACCTTACTATCACAACTACCAACAGGAGAATTAGAGGGTGTTGAAAAAGAATACAATTTTTCAGATTTTTCATCAAAGCTATCATGATCAAGCTGAATTCTTGAAACCACCTTACTATTTTTCCGAGTAATCAAAAGGGATTTTTGGGTTTTATACAATGAAGTAAACTTAGGGGGTTTAGGGATACTACTACCAGTAGACGAAGGTAAACAAGGAGTGAGGGCCTTGATACTCTACAGTAATGGAGTAGTCTAGATGGTCTTCGTCCGGTACCGGGGCTCCGGCCGGTAGCATTTTCCGGAGATGCTCTTCCCACTTCTTACTCTCGGTAGCACAATCAGCAGCATTTGATTCTGACAATTCTTGATTTTTCAATTCTGGGTCGGCCATTTTTCTTTCCTTCTTTTTTTCCTGAAAAACAATCAAATGAGGATTCTGATTATGAGTTTTTTTATAAAGGGTCGGCCATTTTTTCCCTTTTTTTATTCTAGATTGATGGATGGTGATAAAGACGGCAATTTGAAAATTGATCAAACATGGTTAGTTAGTTGAATTTCAAGAAAAAAAATCAAAGGGGTGGTTCGAATTTCGTTATTTTGGAAAAGTTCTTTTTTCTTTTTTCTTTTTTTTTAAGAGGAAGAAAGTGAAGGAACGGACGGAAACAAAGGGGGGGTCCGAATTCGATGTGACAGCAGCAAAAGTCAAAAGCGTGAGTCATAGATTTGTTGTTTGATGTCAGTACTAATAGTCAGACAATTCGTCATCCTTAAAATTTGTGAACTACTTCAAAAGGTAGTTCTCATGTCATGTGGAGATCTATTGTCGTACGAAAAAGTGCTGAAATTGTCTGTTTACACGTATTTATCTTGCTAAATTTTTTATTTTGCCTATAAACTTTTGTGCATATAATTTAGAAATAATGTGATAGTTACTGCACTGGTACTGTAAAATATTTTATTTAATTTAGTTAGGTAATCAAATTTTATAAGTTGTCATGATATACTTTGTTAGATAACAGTAAATGTTTATTTGTTTTAAACTGGTCTGTGGACTTTCAATATAAATATGCATTCTGTTGAGAGATTTTTTTTTTTTTTTTTTTTTTTACATTTTTGGGGAATGGAAACAATTGGAATCAATTTCTATGGTGTTATAAAAGATTATATTTAGATATATTCGATTTTTTACTTTACTTGTACAACTTATGATTTAGATTAAGTTTTATAAAATACGGATATGACATCAATTGATGTAACTAAAATTTTTTAAAATTTAATCATGACTACATGATCTATAGGTGGAATCAAAAATTAAGTCCGTCTAAGTATTTTTCTTTGAATACAATGAGAAATAGAAATACGAATTGGCTTAAGCCCAATTATGAGGACTAATCTCATGAATCCATCTTGCCAAAGATACTAATGTGAATAATGTGGGTTAAGACAGACTTGTAGCTTCATAGAAAGCTAGGTGAAAATCACTTTGCAAAATCTACATCCAAATCTTGACAAGTTCTCCCTATTGCTTGGGTGATCCTATGCCATATGGTCTACGAGTTTAAGTGAGGAGGAGTTTTTAAGATAAGTGGTATTCAAGGCCCCAGTCTTGAGCACACTAATCTCTCTCAAAGTAGCTCAGCTGCATTACATTTCTAGCAATACACTCCTCATCCAGAGGTCATTTAGCTCATTCAGTATCTTTTGAATCCTTTCATCAGAGTTTTAGGCAATATCTTCTCATCAAGAGGTTATTTGTATCCTTCAGTATATTTTGAATCTTTTCATCAGAAAATGGAGGATGAGCCAAGAAACCTGCCATTTTCTCGACTATAATCCCCGTCATCGTGTACAACACAAGTACTATCTGAAAAGCAAAACAGAAAACGAAGAAGAAGAAGAAGAACCACATTGTCTTTTAAATCTTAAGTTTACAAAAGCCTTTGTAATATTTATCTGATTGCTGCAAAATATTCTCTCATTTCAGCCAAACTGCCTCCTACAAATCCCAAAACCAACATAATCTAATCTACAGATAGTGATCCAGAAACCAAACACATGATAATCATGATCCGTCAAAACAGCTTAGCAGCAGTCCCATTGCAAAGAGAAAACAAGCTTCAAACTTTCAGAACTAACAACAGTCAGAATACATTACACTTCCATGAAACATTCTCCCACTTGTTTTGACACTTTGATGGTGAGAAACTGAGGTATGCAATACATTTGCAGTGTTAAGTTCATTCCTTTTATGGTGGGAACTGGAGAGAATTTACAGTGGTAAACTAGAATGGAAAATGTTGTCCCATCTCCCATGAAGAGACCACTTAGAAGAAAAGATGTTGAACCCCATATGCTTTTAAAGTGAACCCCAGGTTCATCAAATTAACCAAAAGAGTAATCTTTCAGTTACATGCGTCCAAGAACACGGGGCTACATGAATTGGAAACTAAATTTTTGTCACTGCTTGCTGCTCTCCATCTCTTTGTGTGCTTGTTCATAAGCACATAGCAAGGATGCTCGCACATTTGCTATTTCTGCAAGTGTTTCCAAGGCTGCAAGGAGATGAAAAAACCATGAAATCCAATGCAAAGGAGATCGAGGCAGGGATTAAAAGTACTTGGGAAAAGATTGTCTTTCCATGTAGCAGCAGTAGCTCATCTATAACAACTTCCCTGGTGGCAAAGCCATTAATACTCTTTTTTCTTTCTCTGGATTTTTTATTGAATTCATGGGCATTAGCTTGAAAGCCTAATTTTTTGGACAGCAGATCACAGCAAGTTCCAGGGGTCCATAGATAAGTAACAAAAAGTGGCGGTGTATAAAGGTAATATACCAGGAGAACTTCAGTGGTGAATTGGTTGAGTGACTAGACTTTGGTGTGTTACAATACATCGACCAAAATCAAATAGTCAAAGCATTAAGCCACAGAAGCCCCTTGGCTGCCCTTGATTTATAAATAAGCTTTACCTCAGGAATATAAGCATTTGAGCCAAGTTCAGATAGGTTATAGACTACTGCGGCATACAAAGCCAAACTATTTCCAGATGTAAAGAAAACTCATTTACCTAAATAAAAAAAGCAGTCAAGAAAGAGAAACAGCATTTCCTTCGTTTAAATACAGGTTTGTGTCTAATAAATATTGGTTTACCTGTCTCAAATGAGAGTTGGGCAGATCGAAGCTTAGGTGAAACCAATGCTCCAAACATGGAAAGTGACTTAAGCCGTTCTTTTTTAGCCTGAGAGAGAAGGAATGAGGTCAAAGCTGATTCCAATAAATACAGCTCTGCTCAAAAGACAAAATCTTTCATGAATTTAAAAAAGTTTTGGCCAGAGAACCCCAGTTCAACCAATTCGACATTGTCTTGTGGCTACCATTTGGAAACTAATGCATGTTTATGTAGTAGACTTCATTCTAAAAGAAATGTTCCAACATAAGGCTAGGTTGCAATACACATACAACTACTGGGTGTCTTCATCTAGCACTACAGATGGTAGTGATGAAGGATACTTACTTGGTCATCAATAGAATGTTGAGATCCAGTATCCTCTGACCCTTTTTCCTGCATTTCTTCAAACCAAAAAGAAAAGCAAAACAGACAATAGATGTTAAAACAGTGCTTTAAATAGCTAGTAATTCAGTAAATAAGGGAAACCATCATTTACCAGAACTATCAGATCTGCCCCTGCTGCGAATCCGTAGACCATTAGACATACCCTGTATCAACTTATCCTCCTCGAATTTCGCCTCACAAGTGTCTCCTCTTGGATGAGTATCAGAAGATTCCCATTTTCTCAACACAAAATGGGGTTGCTCTAAACAAAAACAAGAATGAAGACACAATCTTTGTTTAACCAATTTCAGCATCAAAATCAACATACATGTCAAAAAAAAGATACCATTTTGATAATTCAATTGCAATGTAGTAGAAGCCAAATGGTGTTTGAGGTCAAACAAAGATGTGTTTACTCTTGAAGCTCCCATTGAATGCTTGGCACTCGCCATATCCAGCCACCCCTATAAATAATCAATACAACTTAATAGAATTTTTTTTTTTTAAAAAAAAAAACATATTTTATTATTTTCAAAATAATTTTGAATTTTTAATAAAAAAATCACCTCAATCACCCACCAGCTGTGGTGGAAACTCATATTTTACAGATTTAAACATGTATTGAGTACAAGGAAAAGGCAATTAAAGACTAAAAATCAAATTTAAAAAGTGAAAAGAAAATAAAAAAGATGATTACGCAGATTTTATTTTACCTGGCGAAGAACAGCTTGGAGGATAAGGAATTGAGGAGGATGAGATAGTCATCCATCGAATCAAGGAATTTTAATACGTTTTCTTCGTTTACTTCTTTTTCTGGGTTTTCGATTTCATTAACGTTTGATTCGTTTACTTGGTTCTTGTAATTGTTGTCTGAAGAGCTCTGCAGATGTGAATCCATGGGGGCGTCGTCTTCCACCATCGCAGTCACTTTGATATGAGATCTAAAGAATTGTCTGTCCGACAGAAGAAGATTTGTGAATTACTATGTGAGAAACGCTGGTGTATAGCGCTTCATATGTGAGAAAGGATGAGTGATGAGCCCCTTTCGACATTTATTAGGAAAATTATTTCCAATAATAATATATTTAATTTTTTTAATGTAATAAAAATTTGTTAGAAAATAACAATTGTAAAATATTATTTAAAAAATAAAAAAAATATAATAATATTTGGATTCAAATTTCATTATCACTTCGCCATTTGTCAGATCAGTAGCAAGGGAATCATTCGATTATAGCTTTATGTATATAACATCCTTTAAAAATTTGTACTATATAAATTTTTAAATTTGATGAAATGATTCGTCAATAAAACTATATAAACTTAGCACAGATTTAAACATTTTCTCCTTTTAATCCCACCAGAAATGGCAAAGAAATGTAGTAGTATAAAAGAAATTCATACAAAAATGCCAATGAAAATTTTCATATCCTAGATCATTGTCTTTAGATTGACAATGATCCCTTATAAAGGGATGGAATTACTGTGAAGTTGATTGACTATGACAACATCATACCCTTCTACATTAGACGTGGCTTCAACAAGGTTAAGTGCCAGTGTAGTTAAGAAGGACAGGGCTTTTGGTCACTGAATAATAGTTCTCCATGTTTGTAAATCTAACCCTTTTGTAAGAGACATTGAAGAAAAAAGTTGGTTGTAATAGTCCATTGATGACAAATACGACTACTTAATATTGTTAAATAAAGGAAAGAGCAAAATTACATTTATTTGATATACTGAACCCTCCACATAACTTCATTAAAGATTTATATAACAGTTACTAATTGTGTAAATTTAATAAGATACATCCAGCTACTGCAAAACAAAATGCCCTCTTCATCTAGCTCAGTAAACACTATAAGCAATAGTACAACACTACGAGCAAAGCATATGAGAATTCAAATATGTACAACAAATAACCAGGCATTGAACTATCTGAAGAATTCTTTGAGTTCCATGCTAAAATCACCAATAATTTTTGAAGATACGGGGGGAGTTATACTCCAGTAAGGGGCATCATCAGCAATTTAAACTTCATTTCATAATAGAACAAAGTCCTCTTCTAATTAGTAAACAAGTGGCATCATTAATAATAGGAAATGCTGTATGAAAGCTTCCTGCTATGTTCTCTTTCAAAATTAGTGATAATATCATCAATTGATTCCTCCCAAGCTTCAGTAGCTTCAAGCTGCACAGAGTAGCACATCCAAAAATAAGCAAAGCTTGACTGAAACTAGAAAGAGTAATGCAAAAATGAAAACTCATGTAGATTTAGCATGAGCAAGCAACTAGCTCTTAAGCATTGTTCTGTGCATTTTACCTTCATCTCGATTAACAGGTACCAAATTTTCAGAAAAGAAGCATCTAAAACACAATATGAAGAATACAGTCTGTACAGCCTAAAACATCCCTTAGAACTACATCAAAGTAACCATGAAACATTCTGTTTTGCTACACACTGATAATGCATAAAAACTCCTAAAAACTCCATGCTTATAATCCAAAAAAATGAAAATCACTTTGTTTATCTTAATTTCACATCCCCTGCACATTCTCATTTGTTTGTTCTAACATGGTCTCATACTCCAAGTAGCCTTAAAATACTGGATCCTCAATGCACACAGTATAAAGAGAAAGTAATTGTGGCCATAAGCACATTTCTTGGAAAGTGATTATTGTATACACTGCAGCTCCATGAAGAACTGTTAGTTCCTAAATACCAATTAAAGAAGAACATAAATAGTTAGTCTCATAACATCCAAACAGAACAATCAATTATTGATCACATATACCAATTTCTGATTAAAGCCTTAACTTTCATGCTAGAGAGTAGGTTAGTAGAATCTGTCCTCCCAGGATCAGGTACTAATATAACTCTTCAATGTGGTTACAAAAATATCTGTACACCCTTTTTAGATTTTATATCTCTGTAAATCACAGGCATCTCAGAAGAAAATCTTTTGATCGCATAATCGAAGCGCCCATTACAGCCATAGCTTCATGTGGAAGAGTAGGTTAGTGACAGTCCCCAAAATTCACATGAAGAACTTATGCTTTTAGCTTCAAAAGAATAAATTGATGAAGGAACCATGGAAAGGAGACATAGGCTAAATGGCCCCTCAACTTCCATGCTGTATTCTTAGGATTCATACTTAAGCTCCTAAGTTAAGTAATAATGTCACAACAAAAAAGGTCAAAAGGATTATCAATCTTATTGTTCTCTTATCTATCATCAGGAAAAGATAGAATACGAGAATAAAAGATTAGTTAAAATTTTCTAAAGATGCCAAGTGACAGCCTCCTGCTTCATGGGCTCCAGCTCTGAAACTTTGAAGAATTATAAACAAATCTGCCAAAGAAGGTCGGGCCTGGCGCAGTGGAAAGGTTGCTCCTTTGCAACCAGATGGTCATGGAAACAACCTATATACAAAGCAGGGGTAAGGGTGCATATGTATTCCTTCCCTCTACAAAGCGGGGAGGCCTTAGTGCACTCCCTTTTTATAAATAATTACACTCCCCAATCCCAAACAACACCCACCTCTTTTTTTTTTTTGGAAAAAAAAAAAAAGAAAGAGAAAGGGCCTTCCCATCTTTCATGTGTGGTTGTACACAACATAAATCAGGTGTTTCATTATGCAAAAAGCTTTTAAGTAACCGAAGAAAGAATACTACTGAAAAGTGCACAATCTTTGCCATAAGACTTGCTCATTATCGTGAATACAAGTACTAAAAGGGTTAATTGCGGAAGGCCGATGTCTAATTTAATTTCTAGACATTCTTAGGTTCCCACTATCTCATCCTGCAATTTGAAAGAAAAAGGTATGGGATGTGAAACAACAAACCAGTAAAAAGAAACAGTCTACAGAAACATTCAGAGCTTCCCTTTTTCTATATATTTTTGGATTCCATTTCAAAGAAAGAGCAACAGAGACCACACAGAGGCTAACTAATTGAGAGAGAGAGAGAGAGAAATAAGAGATTAACCTAGTAAACCTCATGTCTATCTATCCCAGAACTGAAAGAATGAGCCAAACAACCAAAATGTCAAGACTTCCCAATATTGAAATGGAAACAAAGGAAAAAGGAACAAAATATCAGGTGTGCAAAACTAACACAACATAGGAGCTATTAGTCTGTAAAGGTCTGCAAGACTAACACAGTACAGGAGCTATTAGTCTTTATAGAAGCTCACCTCCTGGCACAAAAGCAAAGCAAGCCTTGCTCCAACAGCTGCTTCCTCATGATTATCTTTTACTTCCAAGTTGATCACCAAAACAGGCTTCATAAAAACATGATTCCGGTTGTGGAGATCTGACATAAAACAAAAGCAAACACGCTATCCAATATCACTAAACAAATGCAAAAAATTTCAACCATGAACGGAATTTTCTATGAGGGCCTTGTGGTAATCTTGAAATAACTCTAGGAAAATTAGCAGAATAAGTACCACTATATCTCTAAAAAGTTCAACATATTTACTTTTTTAGAATGACAAATTTCCTAAATGTCAAAATATGAAAGGTTTGTGCACCCCAGTGCTCATTTTACCAGTCTTATGGCTGTTAAAGTCTAGGCTCATTTTACCAGTCTTATTATGGCTGTTAAAGTCTATGCTAAATAATGAAGTTCACATTACTTGTCAATATTCGTAGACTTCAAATTCTGCTATAAGCAGTCAAAACAAATTGGAGTTCCCTTTGAGTATGCTAGATATCAACACTCCTTAATGCATTTAGAGGTAACTAATACTTATCATCAAAAAAAACTGAATGTGCAGATAGATCAATTCGTGTCCACATTGTGGTACAAAGCATTTTGACACAATTGAGGATTTTGAAACAACGAGTCACTACTGTTATAACATATCCACACAGATTTTCTTGTGATGCCATGTTTGACAAAGCAGCTTTGAATTGGAGATAAATTTTATTACATTCAAATGAAACGTCTCTAAGTAAATTCTCTGTGTCAAATTCTCATGTCAGAAAATTATCTAAATACTCTATGAAATTCTATATTTCCTGTCTAAAGACATTATACAAGTATGTCACTTGACATGCATCAGAAGTATATTTAAGCTGGCAGCATCGAAATATATTTTTTAGCTGGCCTTCAGAAGTATTCGTGTTTTCTTTTCCAAGAAAATCTTAAAAGTTTTATAATCTATAATTTAACATGACCAAAGATAATCCTATATGCAATATCTGCTAAAAGTCCAGACCTTTCTGATTTTGAAGGCCATGACGTAAAAGACTCCAAAAACATCATAAGACACAGCAAACTTCTTTGAGAGAAAGAGATGAATATATAAAAGACTAGTAATATAGAACAGCAATGCCACAATGGAAATTAAAATGAAAAATCTGACATTTTATGTTATATTCAAAAAAGAAATCATGAAAGTAAGCAAACCAACCTTCAATAACCATGTCAAAAACCTTTTCCTCAAACGTAAGCACCACATCAAAGGAACCATCAGCTGCATTCTCTTGCCATCGCTGTGGCGCTGATTTTACACCCAAGTTCCTCTTAAGCATTGGCAATACTCCATTCCGCTTATACCTGCATTAATATCCACCATGCCTAAAAAATTCAATTTAAAATCACCTAATTAAACTGTAATTTAAACGCAAACTTATAAATAACACCATTATCATTCCAGCACGAAAAAATGTCCCATAAACAAAAGACCGAATCACTGGTACAAAAGCAGCTTAGGACTGAGAATCTAATACGCAAATGATTAAAGATCTTTATCCCGAATTCGATCCTAAATAAGTTTAATTTTATTTTTAAAAAATAATAATAAATGGGTTACGATTACAAGATTCTTTCAGCCAGCACAATATATATGAAACCACAAATATTTTACTTCCAACAAATAAAAAACATAAAAAGGGTTCAACAGAGATTCCTAATTATCAAGTGGGCTAAACTTCGAATAACGAAAACTAACATAATTAATAAGCTTAATTAACATAATTAATTACAAAAGATGTAATTAAACAAGTGGCAGTAAAAAAAAAAATTGAAAATTTACGGACAGTTGGGGGTCTTTGCGGAGGAGCTGATCGAACATGACTTTGTAAGGTGTTCCGAAATCGTAAACATTGGGTTCTCTGAGAGAAGGCCCAGGGAGCTTAACGTGCTGCCCAGTTCCGTAGGAGGAGACGTCGAAGCCCTCCTTCTTGAGAAGCGCGTGTGATTCCATGCTCCGGTTCTGATTCGATGAGCACACCATTGCGTACCGGAACTTCATTGTTGGGAAGTGTAGTGAGGTGTTGTAGCAATGTGGCAAATGGGAGTGTTAGAGGAGGGTAGTTGTGGAGGCGGCGGCCGGAGTTTGTGTTGTGGGCCCAACAGGCCAACTGCTCAACTAAAACTTTCTTTTTTCTTTCAAAATAATTAGGATTAAAAGCAAAATGTCCCCTGCTAACTATTAACATAGTTGCAAAATACCCCTAAATAATTTTAATAGATATTTTACATCTTTGACATATGGTCAATTATCTAAAATATTATTTTTGTTAAAAATTGAGCATTATACCCCTAATACATTAGTTAAGTGAGATGTCATTTTCTTTTTTCCCTTATTTATTCTCTCATGTTTTTCATTTTATTTTTTCTAATCATTTTTCTCATTATTAAAAAATTATATTATTTCTAATATTTTATTAATTATAACATCTAATTTCACATGCATCTTATAATTTAATTTTTAAATTAAAATATATTATAATAAAATAATGCATGTTTTATTGTAATACAGAATTTATAGTGAATTATTAATACTAAAATTATAAACGAATAAAAATGTACAAAAAAGATAGTCTTAAAAGCTTAATTTCAGTATTCTAAGATTACAAATAAAAAATTGTGCATGTAGAGTCATTCGGCATATTTTGGCTAAATTTATTGTACTTTATAATAACAAGTTATAATATTTTATTATACTTTATTATTGTTATGCCAAAAGTAAATTTTTTTTACATGAATTCTCATTCTATAATTTATGTTTATGTTAAGAGTAATTTTTTAAAAAAAGTTTTTTGTTCTCGATACTTTATTTTTTTTGTAGTTGGTTTGTTTGTAATAGTATATCATTTATAAATACACAAATTGTACATTGAAATTAAAAAAAAAAATTGCTTGTAATATAAATTATATTTATTTTATAAATTAAATTATCTAAACACATAAAAATTAGAACTCATGCATGACTAAAATTAAAGTAGTAAAATTATTTAGTAGTATGGAGATTAGAATGAGCCTTCTTAGCCATTTAGTAGTAAAATTATTTTGTAGTTAGTTAACATATTATAATATATTTTAATTTAAAAAATAAATCATAAGATGCATGTAAAATTAGATGTTATAATTAAAATATTATAAGTAATATAATTTTTAACAATGAGAAAAATAATTAGAAAAAATAAAATGAAAAACAAGAGAAAGAAAATAAATAAAGGAAAAAAGAAAATGACATTTCACTTAACTAATGTATTGGGGGGTATATTGGTCAATTTCCAGCAAAAATAATATTTTAGATAGTTAACCACATGTCAATGGTGCAAAATACCTATTAAAATTGTTTAAATGGTATTTTGCAATTAATGTAATAATTGGAGGGGGCATTTTGCTTTTAACCCAAATAATTATTACTTTTAAACGATTTGTCCTATTATCTGTCACTATAAAAAAATTAAGTAAGATTAAATACATTAAACCTCCTTAAAGTTTTGACTGTTATGCACTAAATCCCTAATGTTATTTTTTCTCACTCTGCCATTTGACTAACGATCAAATGTAATTCCGATATTAGTTTTTCACGTTTCAAAAAGATAACTTTACCCCTAAAGATCGACTAACGATCAAATATAATTCGGATATTAGTTTTTTCAAAAATATAACTTTACCCCTAAAGATCAATTGTAGTAAATTCTCTTAAGATTTAAGCGAAATTTCACTCTATCTTCTCAGGTAATTTTTGTAACATTTAATATTAGGATAAAAATAAATTCAATAACGTTATTAATAATGTTAAAAATATAAATATGCTCTAAATTAATTACTAATATTCTAATTCTCGAATTATATTTTTTAATATTTATAATTTAAAAATACGATGAAATAATTAATTTTAAAATGTTTGATGAATTATTAAAGGTATTTCATCTAAATTATTTTAATTTAAGTTTTTATTTATATGATAAAGTTCCTTCGAATAATTTAAGTATAAGTTAAATTATATTAACAAACAAAAAATAAGAAGAAAATCATTTTAATAAACATAAAAAAAAAAGCAAAAGGGAAATAGATTGATATAACTTTAATAGATAAGTTATAAGTCTGGTATATTTAAAAATTTATTTTTACATGAAAATATAATATAATAAAAAGACAAAAAAATGCCGAAAGTGCTAGAAAATTTTTATATTTAAATTTTTTTCGCTAGTATTTTTAAAGAATTACTGGTATTGGTAGACGTCATTATATTTTTAGTTATTTTAACAATATTTTTATATTGATTAATGATTAAAGTTGGTAAATTGATACAAAACTTGAATTAGGGGCTAAAAACTTTAGGGATTAATTTTATATATTCTTGTAGTGTTTACGGGTAAAAATATTTTTTTTGACTTTTTAATAGTAAAATTGTTGACGGAAGGGGTAAAGTGAGATAATAATAATATTAGGAATTTAGTGCAAAACAGCCCAAACCTTATGGGGGGTTTAATTTATTTTACCCAAGAAAGTATTAAGAAGGTGTTTGGTTCTCATTCGTAAATTCGAATCGAAATGAAAGTCATGAACTCTACTATCAGTATAAATTATGTCAGTTAGAACAATAAATTCATAAAGTGAGTCTCATTATATTGATAAATTTATAAATTTGAAATATATGTCACAAGTAGAGAATAAAATTAAACATTTTTTCACACTTTCATTCCTATATAATGATTCCCAAATGATTAACCAAACAACACCTATGTGTATCATTAACTTTAATTCTCATTTATTCTCCTTAAACCCATAAACCAAACATCTCTTAAATGATATTTTTTAAACTTTTATTTTTAGTGCCACATTGATATGGAAAGAATATAAAAGAATATTAATATAAAAGATAATTTAGTCATTTTGAATTATCTTTTTATAAAATAGATGTAATTTAATAGCTTTCTTAATCAATGTACACTAACCAAAAGTGACAAATATTTTAAAATAGAAGGAGTATTTAATTAGCTTTGGAGGGGTTAGATTATAAAACCATTTGTGGAGAGTGGCTATACCGTTTGAACCAACTCAATTGACAAATACAATTTGGGGGTGATTACAGGTTGGATACTCGCCTCGAACGAATTCAACTGAATTAATTAATCTGAACTTGACTATATTCGTTTTTTAAGGAATTTGGTTGATTCGATTCTCACTCGTTGAGTCAATCTTTCAATCATACTCTCACACCATCAGATATCTACAGATAAAATAAAACCGTAACTAACCTATATTAACTTTTAATAAGTTTAGAACTAACAAGTTGACTAATAACTATTTTACATAAAACTATAAAGAACACATAAAAAGTGTTTTAATATTATCTTGCTTTAAAATTTTTTTTTTTACCAAAATTCTATTGAAAAACACATTATTTTTTCTAAACTAAAAAAAAAAAAAAAAAGTAGAACAATAAAATCAACACAACTATAAATCAAAATTTTTAAAATTAACGAATGATTTGTTTATCCAAAAAATTGAACAAAAAATTAATCAAATCAGATACTCACGATTTTTATTTTTTTTTTTATTTTAATCTTGACTTGAATCTAACCCTCACAAATGCAATAATTCAATTTTGACTCGATCTCGATCAATAGATGAGAGTTGAATACCTCTATTTTTTTTTTGAGAACGAAGCAAGGGGTGCGAGTCAGTTGAGTTTACAAATATTTTTGCCCACCCTAATTGTAACTAAAAGTCAAGTTAATCGAATTGAGTTCGAGTTTGGCTTCATAAAATTTCAATCGACTCGCATAAGTTTAGGTTGATAAAAATTCACTTGATTTGCACTTGAGCGAAACTCAAAATAAAATCTTGAATTTGGCGAGGAATTCAAATCAAACTTGAATATCATTGTGTTTAAAATTCGTACTATTTGATTTAAAATTGATTTTCTTTCAACTCGATTACATCCGAACCTTCTATTGTGTTCAACTAATCAAAGATACTTTATATTTGGGTGCTCATATTGTTAGAGCACATTATATCACGCCAGAGTAAATTCTGTTAAATAACAAAACTACTCAAATTAAAAATTTTATTTTGGTCACAATTAATAAGAGTTTGTTATTTATAATGCAAGATTCATTTTTTTTTTGAATAGAATAATCATATTTTTTTTTGTTAGAAATATGAGATTTTCACTTCAAATGAAAGAATTTTTGTTAATTGAAAAGTAACTATCAGATATATTTGATAAGTAATTCTTAGTTCTGACAGACATACAATGCACCAACAGAACAGCCTCCAAAAAAATATTAACCCACAATCAAATTGCCATAAATTCCCTGTATATTAATGTGCTCAAATTTTTTTTGTGTTTTGACATTAACAGTTCCTTTTATATTTAAATTGATTTGTTCGTTACATGTTTATTTAAGGGTTAATAATACTTTATTATTTGAATTAAGTGAGTAATTACACTTTATTCCCTGAATTATAAAAAGTACATTTTATCCTCTATCTACATTATTCATTTTTAAAATTTTTAAAATCAACAAGATGATCTAATTAAATGACTTAAATACACTTGGCGCTATATTTTGATTTTTTATATATTTAAATTTTGATAGTGATGTGATAATTATTTAAAAATAATAAAAAATAAACTATATAATAGTGTAATATAATCCGTTCTATATCAATATATTTCTTAGTCAACTTTTTAAATTTTTTACTTCATTTTATATTATTTTAAATTTGAATGTTTAACTATAATAGGTAGAACAATTCCCAATGGACTTATTTTCTATTGAAAATTATTTTTTAAAGATATTGTGTGACAATATATATATTTTTATAAAACTTTGATATCTTATAACATTTTATAATTTTAATATTTGGATGTCAAATATAATGTAATTCAACATTTTTTCATATTTTCACTCTCTAATTCTTTTGTTATTATATTTTATTATAATATTAGTTTGTTATTATATTTTTTCTTAATTCTTTTATAATTATTGAATATCAAAATTAAATATATAAAAAAATTAAAATATAATACTAAAGGTATTTTAATTATTTAACCAAATTATCTTGATATTATAAAATTTTTAAATGATGAATCACGTTAATAAAGAAGACAAAATGTAATTTTTTTTTTGACAGAGAGGTGTCAGGACTTTGGGTGAGTTAGAATTGAAGATTTACGGAGTAACTAACTACTCCTTTGCGTAAACCAGCTGAGCTCCCCGGGCATAGACAAAATGTAATTACCTACTTTTTTTAATAATCAAACAATATTCTTTAGATCGATTTGACTAGTTCTATATTTATGTTATCAAAAAGTCAAGATGGTCAGTTCAAAATATAAACAACCCAAACTTACAAGTAAAGTTTTGGCCAAAATTTCCTGTTTCCTGCCCTTTCCTTCTCTATTTAAAACACAGACTCCCGATTCAATTATCTTTCTTCTCTTCCTCCCAAGACTTGTTCCCACATTATTTCTTTTCAAATTTTCAAAGATTTTCCCCTTCTTCTCCAATGGGAGAAAACTGGGGTCTGGCGTAGATGGGCTTTTTCAGTATTCTTGGGAATAATGGTGCTTCACATAGTCGCCATTCTTGTGTTCACCAGAGGCTTTCTCCTCACTCGCACTGAACTTTCTCAGTACAGCCAATGCTCCGATATATCCCAGTCTCCATGCTTTTCTAGATGTGGTACCCTACGATTTTGAGCAGAAAAACCACGGAAAAACTGAGCAGAACGATGAAAATGATCATCATCAGAACAACCAGACTATTAAGCCCCAGATTCAAACCCAAAGTTGTTGGACTAATCCAGCCGTCGATCGCGTTATCATCATCATTCTTGATGCCCTCAGGTTGTTTGACTTATTGTCTGAAAGAGAAATTTGATTTATCTTGGCATTGCTGATGGGCTGGTGTTTTTTCATATAAAAATCCAAGCTTTTGGTGTTCTTGTTTTCTCTTATGAATCAGTTGAATTGGGTGTTAATTAACTGTTTCTGTCAATCCCTTTTCTTTTGTAGGTTTGATTTTGTTGCTCCTAGCAGTTTTTTTGAAGGTAAGTGCCTTTTTCCATCATTTTTTGTTGGTTGAGCTTGAATTTGATTATTCAGTATGCCTTCAATTCTGCTGTTTTTTAACTGGATTTTGTAGGAGTGAAAGTAATTAATCAATATGAAGTAGAAAGCAACTTTCATCTGGATTGTTAGATTGTAATGTGTAGTTGCTTTAGTTTTTTTTTTTTTTTGCTGTTTATTATTTGTTTTACTCTATTTGTTTTGAAGAGAAAAAGCCGTGGATGGATAAGTTACAAGTGTTGCATAAACTGGCAAGTACGCCTGGATTGGCTGCTAAGATTTTCAAAGCCATTGCAGATCCACCTACCACCAGTTTACAACGTCTGAAGGTAGAACCCTTTTTTTTTGCCATGGAACCATTTAGCTGTGCATCTTGAGAGCTTTTCAGCTTGAAAATTGATTTCTGACCTGTTTGACAACTTAAAGTGGACTAATGCTTTCTATTTCTAAGAAATGAAAGCTGTGTTTGATAAAAGCTACCCATTACCAGGTTCTCACTAAAGTCTCCATTCCCTATCATCTGGTTCTTACCAAATGTGATTCTCCATGAACTAATTTAGTAATATATGGTTATGCGAATTTTGCTTGAAGTTTGCATGTTAACTTGATCATGAATTAAAGATCTTTAGTTGTTGAATTGCCCCGTATTAGTTAGAGAATACATGCTCTCACTATTTGTGATATTTTACGATGTAATGTCCATATGCTAATATGCATATGCAATGAGAAAGAATTTGCCTTTCATTTCTCACATTGTGTTCCTTTCCTTTCGATACACTAATGAACATGAAATTCTTTGAAGGCCTAACTCTTTCCATGAGTTTATTACTATGCTGAATATGGGATATCTATATATTTGATTGGAAGCAGAGAATCACATTCCTTATACTTGTTATGTACTTTTTTTGGATAAATAATTATTCTTTATCTCTTGATAAGAAAAATAACTACAAATTGTAGAACAATTATCGCCATTTGGGAGCGCTTTTGTTGGAGCAAAATCATTGACAGGAACTGAAAAGATTGATATTAGACTTTATAATGAAATAGCATTAGGACATGAATAATGAATTTTTGTAAGGATCATAATCAATATTACTATTGGTAAATTGCTCTAGGGGTTTCTTTTGCAGTGATGATTGAGTGAAGATAATGTCATCCTATGGCATTTTATCTGCTAGATAACCAGGCCTTCAATTATAGGGATTAACAACTGGTGGACTTCCAACTTTTATTGACGTAGGCAATAGCTTCGGTGCACCAGCAATCATTGAGGATAACTTGATATATCAGGTGTGGGCTTATATCTGATCTCAGGCTACTTTACTTTGTTATAGAAATAAATCTAATGCAAGGATTGGTATAATTTATTTCTTTCTTTTTGTTCATCTAATATTTTCAAATTTTATTTGTCCTCATTTCACTTATAATCGTTTCGCAGTTGGCTCAAAATGGAAAACGAGTGGTGATGATGGGGGATGATACATGGGTGCAATTATTTCCTCATCATTTTCATACATCTTATCCCTTTCCCTCCTTCAATGTTAAAGATCTTCATACGGTAGTTGTTTCATTCTTGTTAATTTCATTTACACTTTTAATGGTAGCCACTTTTGTCATTTTTTTTACTCTAGAAAACATTATTACTTGTGAAAAGGATGACTCTTGTTGAATTTGACACTCTTGAGAATGTCAATATTGATATTTGTTCCTCTAACTGAAACATCACGATGCTTTGACAGGTAGATAACGGGTGTATCGAACACTTGCTACCGTCATTGTACAAAGAAGATTGGGATGTTCTTATTGCACATTTTCTTGGTGTGGTATGTTTGTTCTGTTCATCATTTAATAGTTCTTTATATGGCTTTTTAAAATTGTTGTCTTGGAAAAGCACTTGATGACAGCAGTCATTTGACGAGAAACATTCTCCGTAAGCTATTTTAGCATGTAAGAAATCAATTTCTTTACATTACCTTCATCTGAAGTATTTCAGATGAGAAACATTCTCTGTAAGCTATTTCAGCATGTAAGAAATCAATTTCTTGTGCTTTCTAGTACTCTTTCTCTTTATCTGTGCCACTTGTTGATTCGGCATTCACTCATTTCAGAATTTCTTTTGTATTTCCTTTTACATGTGCAAATCTTTGAACTGAAAGATCTGTTTTTTAATTCATGCACTTGAAAGAGAAATTCAGAGAGTTAACAAGGGTGGTATGGAGATGCTGTCTGGAGGTGGGGAGTTTTAAACTGTAGAGAAATTTGGCTGCTAAAATTTGTTGCTTCTTAGTGAGAGTGACTGAGTTTAAGATGAGGCAGTGGTTTTGCTGGTGCTTAGATGGTTCTCAATTGGTGAAAATAGAAATGACTTAATTGAGGAGGCAGTGGTGTTAATGGTGCTTGGATGGTTCTTAAACTGGTGCAAATAGAAATTCTTTATCATGTTAGCTGTGGATGGAACACTCATGTTACCTTTCATAAAACTCCAACATCCAACTCCCAGCCAAAGGAAAATAAAGTGAAAAATTTTGGTCAGTTTTCATGATTAATGCTCTTGGGATTTGAATTCTTTAGTTATTTTTTTGTGTACGTTTGGTCATACACTCTTTTCTTTTGTCTGTTTTCCAACACTTGAACTGTTCACAAACATGTATTTGTAAACTGACATAGATTTTGTGGATTGACCATTTACTCTAAGATATTTGAAAGCTCTAGTCTGCGTACATAAGAAGGAAAAATAGAAGGTTATGTTAAACACTGAGGCGAATAGGCATGACACCATGCTGGGCATCCCCTTAAGTTATATTTGCCCCGATTGAGCCTCAACCACACTTTATATTTTCCCTTTTTGAACACTAGAAGACAAGTAAATGGTTTGCCCTAGCAAGAGCCTCATGCTAGTTACATGTCAGTTATCCTCGTCAATTCATCTCTTCATTTCATTGTTATCTAGTTTTGTTTAGAGTAGCTCCATGAAATTTATTTCAAGTTTACAAATTTTGGAAATTCTATGGTCCCTTTTAGGGAACCATTTCCCTTGTGCTTTGAATGTTTGTACAGTACAACACCATGTGCTTAAAAAGCTTGTACTGTACAAGCTCTTAAAGCTAAGGGAATGGTTCCCTAAAAGGGACTGTAGAATTCCCCACAAATTAACCAAAACTTTATTGATACTCTTGTATTGTTGTATTTTTCTGCATTTTGGCAGTTAAATCGTTTCGGATAAAATATATTACATTTGCATGCATCCCATTATCCAGGATCATGCAGGCCATATACTTGGTGTTGATTCCAACCTGATGATAGAAAAGCTGGAGCAATACAATGGGATATTGGAGGTAAGTTTGAAATTTTTTATTCTAGGGCACTATTTGAATCTCAATAATTATTAGTAACAGAAGTGATAAACTTGCTATTTTCGAACATTCAAGGCAGGTGTAAACTTTGAATTCAATCTGTTAATGGTACCTATGGTCACTGGTAATTTTTAATAATTGACTTGGTAAAAAGCGTCTCTGGGCTGGTTTTAGACAAAACGTTGTTGTGAAATATGATTACATACACTTCCCAATATCCTGAATTGTTAAACTGGCATTCGTGAGTAGACTTCGATGATGGGCAAGTTGTATTCAACCATATCTGTCTACCCACGGTGATCACGCATATATCGAGAGTAAAGTGATATGCATAGGCAATATATTGCTATTAAATTATCATTATAGGCTTTATGTCTTATGGTAATGAATTGGCCACCCATTTACTATAGAAAGTTGTAGAAGTGCTGAAAAGCTTGAGTGGACCAGGAGGCTTACATGAAAATACTTTGCTTCTTGTTATGGGTGACCATGGGCAAACCATAAACGGCGACCATGGTGGAGGAAGTGCTGAAGAGGTCAGCATATTTATGGTTTCTTTATTGAATTCGAATGTAATATTCAACTCTTTTTTCGAGCTAAAGAATTATTTGATTCAGGTTGAAACTGCAATCTTTGCACTGAGCTTGAAGAATTCCTCTTCTTCTCTACCATGTGAATCTGATAATTCGTCTTGCCAGTTAGAGATGGTATTTCTTGCTTTTCTATTTAAACATCTCATGCCTGTTCAAAATGGTTGAAATGAACTTTTGTATGCTTGTTTATGTGCCTAAGATGTTACGGTTGATGTTTCTTTTAATCTACTAGTCGTAAATTTTCAGCAGCCAATTGAAATCAAAAGATATATCAAGACTTAACAAAATATGGCTCAGGTCTGTTTTTTCAAGATTGCAGATTTCTCTTCTCTTTCTACAAGCGAGTGAGAGATCTCAATCTATTGAAAACTGGATCTTGTGTTATATCATCATATGGCCCGAAGTACCTCGAAGTATTATTTGGTAATTATAAAATGACTGATTTTGAGTGTGCAACATTTCCTTGCTTGAAATTCCTCATGTTGTTTGATATACTATTTGCTCAGAATGGCCAATCCAAAGCAATATCCAATACTTTGCTGATTAGTAAATTTGAAAAGAGGGTGGAACACATTAGAAGATGAGCAGAGGGCTTTCCTGTCTTGCTTTTGGAATTATTTATACTAAAGACCACAAATGAACTTATTGAGGTTTGCCTGTTTGATGCAGGACCTATACAAAAATAAAAGTCTGATATAAAATACAATCTAAATATCTCTGAGCTTGTCCATTTGGGTCTTCATTCTGTTAAAAACCATTGGATATGTGTGCCATTTGGTATCTGGGGAAATTCCTAGAGTATTATCTCCTTTACCTGATGCAGTAATATTGTCATTTGCATATTTGGGGGAATTCCTCGAGTATCTCTTGCATTCAGCTGTAGGTAAGGACCTGAATCTAGAATTGCTTGTCATTGCGATTATGACAAAGCATTTCTAGGTCAAGAAAAGTGATCTGCTGACTAAGATTGATTACTGTCATTTTGTTGAGTAAAAGGATTTAAAAAGGAAGAACAGAATATCTCAAGTTCGGGCTTTTGCAAAAGGGTGCATTTAGTGCATATTGTAGAAGTATCTTTTATTATGCTTGGGCTGGTTAATTAACAGTGATTTAGTGGTCTAAGTATATGTAAATCAACTTGAATGAAGAAATGAGATTCTAATTCTTATCTAACACTGTTGTTTTTGAATTGTTTATCAAGCACATTTTAGGGATTTTTGGATACCCTGAGATTGTCAATTGCTTTGTTAGACGTGGTATATCTATTGTTCATGGATGATATCCATTCTTATCCTAGTGGGCTGGTTCATTTGTCACATTAAAAGCATGCAAGAGAGTTTCTATCTTTCTCCTCTTTTTTATTTTTTTTATTTATTTTTATTTTATTTTTATTCCTCTGTTTGGGTGAACTGTAGTGTTTTTGGTGATTCTTTTTCTCGACCTCTGAAACTCCAAATAAGATCTGTAGTCAAAACTTTAACCCATAAAATTTAGTTAGTTCCAAAAGAATATATCCCAAGGACGTGATGGTGATCAATTGTCCACAAAGGCTAGATATAGGCTCACGGAATCCGCACTTCAAGTTCCACAAGGTCCTTTTACGAGATCAAGAGCTAAGAACCTCAATAAAGCTATGTTGGAACTTAGTTGATTTTATGGAAGTTCAAGAAGAGCTCACAGACCTTATTAAGATGAAGATCCACTATAAGAGTCTAAGATGTTCTTAGTAAGAGACAGACAAGATCATTGAAGATCTAGGATGAGAAGTGAAGGGTAAATTTAGCCTCATTATTTCGGCCATGGAATAGTCTTTTATTTAGTTGTCTAGTCTTTTATTTTGAGCCCAATTGTTTTAAGTGTTAGTGTGTTTAATTGGGCTGGTTTTCAAGACGTAATTATTTGTTTTTGGGCCATGTATTTTGGCCATTAGTTAAGTGTACAAGAATTGGGTTTAAAGGCTAATGGGCTGTAGGATCCAGCCCAACTATTAAAACTAACTATCCCACATTGAATAATTTAGTCCTAGAATCCTCCACCCTCAACTATAAATAGAGGGGTCTTGTACACAATTGAAATCTGTCTTCGATAGCTACTCACACTTTTGCCAATAAGTCTTAATTAGGATTAAAAGTTTTTCTTTCTATTTCTTTGGTAAGGGGGATCAGTTTGTTGGCAAAATAGCTACCACTACCTTAGCTTCTTAATGTAGTGCTGATGTGGCCCCAGTCCTTTTGTTGGGGTTTAGTTACCAAGGATACAAGAACAAAGTGATTTCCAGGAGCTTAAAAACTTTTCTTCAAAGGCTTTACTTCCTCCCAGATCAGTTACTTGAGTTAAATGTGATTGCTTTGCAAGTTTGGTCATGATTGTTCATAGTACTGTTAAAATTTTAAAATGTATTGGTCAAAGTTTTATGGTAGTAACCTTTTCTTCACGTTTCCAGGAAAAGAAGAGGATGTCCATTGGCTCCATGTATCAGGTTGGTTATCTTTACTTTTCGATTCAATCGTGAACATTGACTTTTTCTTTGGTTGTTGTAAATGCGATGATGGTTACATACTAAATTTTCCATTATTTCTACTAATCTTGGTGTTAAGTCATGCTCTATGTTTGCAGCTTGACTTTGCGGCTACAGTCTCTGCCTTGCTTGGTCTTCCGTTTCCTTTTGGAAGGTGCAGTGTAAGAGAGCTATCAGGATACTTTTGATTACATCTTTTTCTTGGGGTTTGATTAGAGCAGGATGAGACAGAGATAGCTTGTAATAAAGAAATAATTCAGTACACCTATCCTTTGTGAGGACAATGGGAGTGGAATAGGTGATTATTTGAATTAGTGGAAATGCCTGTTTACAGAACACTTGATTGTTTTGTCTTCGTGCCAAATTGCCTGGGCTAGAGGGATAAGCCATTTTTTGTTATGTTTAGCTGTTCTTTTGGCTTTTAATGTACATTGCATATGCAAGGGTTTCTCCTTAGTTGGACTGTGAGTTATATAGTACTATTATAGATGAAAATTACAGGTTTAATTGAGAATAAAAATTTATGCACCATACTAACTTCAGAAAGAAAGAAGATTCCATGGATGGACTCCCCCCCCCAAATAAAAGACAGCAAAAAAGAAAAAAGTAATAAATGAAGAAAATAAGAAAAAGAATCACATCCTGGGAGTTGTGCTTGGGTGATGGTGAAAGGATGACAGAGAGAGAAGAAAATGAGGAAAAGGTTACCAGATGTTTGAGGAGCTGAAAATAGCAAGCAGTCGTTACTCGTAGCGACTTGTAATTTATGATACATTTTTTTTTTTTCATATTGTGACGTTCATCTCGGAAGTAGTGGATTAGTGGTAATGACTAATGAGTTCTGCTCTGTTTTCAGCATTGGTCGTGTTGATCCCGAACTTTATGGGCTAGCTGCTGGTACAGGAGAATCAAGAATCCTTGGTATGAACAATCACAAGCAGTCAGGATTCGAGGATTGGATCAAGAATTATGTTAATGTCCTTTGCATAAATTCTTGGCAGGTACTTGGTATATTTTATTTTACTTTTTCAACTGCTTGTATGTTATCAAAGTAAGGTGTAGCATTTCACCTACATTATTCAAATCACCTTTTCAACTGATCATTTCTAATTCTCTGACACGTGGTTTGAATAATGTAGGTAAAACGATACATTGATGTCTATTCAGCTTCATCAACAATTGGATTTTCTGGAAAAGATTTAATGCATGTATCAGATCTCTATGCTCAAGCTCAGGAGATCTGGTCACAGAATTTTAAAACTGCTCGTTGCTGTGCAAAAATGAGAGCTGTTTTACATCATCATCTGCTGTCAGGCTGCAAATTGATGCATATTCTAATTTCCTTTCAACTGTTGCTGGGTTAGCACGGTCCAAATGGACTGAATTTAACTTAAGGATGATGAGTATTGGTTTCTGCTTGATGGTGGCTTCTATTTTTATTCATGTTTATGTCATTAAGAGGCTGGACAAGCATTTTGGACTTTCTTTTCCTTTCTCTGAAAACTCCAGGGTTTCCTTCAGTTCTGTTTTTGCTTATACTATAGTGCTGATACGGGCATCCAGTTTTCTTTCGAACAGCTATATACGTAAGTTCCGTATATGCATCTCTTACAACAGGTGCTTATTTTCTTAGAAATTTCTAATTTAGTTTGATTGCTCTGTTTGTCCATTTGATACAGTGGAAGAAGGCAAAGTGGCTAGCTTTCTTTTAGCCACGACTGGAATACTTCAACTGCGGCATGCAATAATTAAAAAGAAGATGATATAAGATGTTAGAGGTAGATAGATGCTACGAGTAATTGAGTTCTCCTGGTAAAAATGTTTTATGATTTCTTGCATCTTTATACATGTTTTGTTGCTCTCTATCTCGTGTCCATTTTCTGAGCTGGATCCATAAATCTGCAGGGGCTTGCATTTATTCTGCTGGTTCTTATGCTTAAATTGGGTATTGAACTGGGGCAAGCCAAACAGGCTGTCAATTCTTTGTTCTTGAAGTTTCAACCTTCATGGACACTTGGAATCTTTAGTGACTCTGAGATTTTGATGAACATGGTTGATATTGTGCCACTCTTGGGTTTGATTTCTCTATCTTGTATACTGTACAAGTGCACTTCTTGTGGTGCCTTTAAGGGGGTCTTGACGTATATTACTACTGGAACAATATTTAACTATGTTCTCATAGCCCTGTTTTGGGCTTCAGATTCTAGCTTACCCTGTCTTCCTTTGGTATTCAAGGCCTTTAAAGGAAATCTGATTCCTCGAATTGTTTATGCTATCCCTTCTAGTTTTTTGCAAATTTTGTCATTGGCCATTGTTCAACTTTTTACTAGAGAGACAAGTACACATCAGGAAGAAAGTACAGTTGTCAAAGCATTGGCCATGCTGTGTTCAAGAGTTCAACAGTCATTCTTCTTTCTGGAAAACAAGGTCCTTTGGTTGCTTTATCTTCCATTATTGCAGGTACTTGCTCTCAAAGTGGAGGTGAACTTCACTTAACTAGCTTGCCTAAAATTTATGAACTAGTTTCATGTGATGTTGATGGTTACAAATTTATGTTACACTACTCATAACTCTTTCTACTGAATTAACTTGATGGAAAGTTAACGTGTCATCTTTTTCTCTTAATTTTGGATTTTTTTGAATTTCTGATGATAGGTTGGTGTATAATTAAGTTAATGAGACACGAACACGATTCTGATAGTTGCTGTTCTGGGAATTCATCATTCTATTCTTTTCCAGTAGCACAGTGGAGTCTACTTGCGACATCTCTATTTTTCTGCCATTAGGACCGGTCATTGGTAAGTTAGTTGCCTGCATTCTTTCCAGAGTTGAAATATGTAATCAGCTCATGCAGTGTCACCTAGTGCTGGTGTTGCTCTTGTGGGCGAGTGAAGAGTATTTCTTGCCTTTCTGGCAAGTTTCTTAGATTCAGCTTTAGGGAGCTATTTCTGCTTGCTTAATTTATTATGTTCTTAGAATGTAATCTATATGTCAAAAGCTGCACTGTACTTTAGTATTGAGTGGGTGTTCTGGACTTCGTGGCTTTTGAATAGAGAATTTTTCCAGATTTGAGATTACAAAGCTCCAACATTAATGTTTATGCAACATTAGGTTTGATAAATTTTCTTCTGGTGGTCATGCTACTTCACTAATTATTTCTTTTGCAGGTGTGCGTTTGATGGCTTACGATATGCTGCTGCATTCATCGGGTGAGAACATTTTCAGATTCTGAGAACATCGAGCACTTGTCTATTTATTAGTTTCTTTTCCTCTTATCCCTTAATACTAAATATTTCTCATATCTTCATTTTTCCTCAATAAGTTTTCTTCAATTTTCTTTCTTTATTTATATTGTGTTTTGGAGCCTGGAAAATTGGTTAAGTGGGTAGTGCACATAGACTTATGATTGAATTGTTTCACAGCTTTGATGAATTCAATCTCATTCGCCAAGCTTTCCTTCTCACTCTTGATACTTTCGGCTTTTCTCACATTTTACCTGTACTTGGACTTCCATTGCTCGTTGCATATACACTTCAAAAGAGACAAGCCAAGCAAAAAAGCTCATTGTTTTCCGTATGCTTGTGTCAGGCAAGTTTTCGTTTGCTTGAATTCTGAATTGAATACGAGGAATCATTAATTCTTAAACATGGCGCATCTTTTGTTTCAGGTGTTTTTGATGTACGGACTCATTATGGCTGTATCAGTAACATTTACAATACTGTGTGTTACAATTCAAAGACGGCACCTAATGGTACTGATCACATCCACTGCTTCTCTTTATATGCACGTAAAGCTGCTTTCATACCTACATAGATGTGTCTGGATATGCGAGTCAGATGTTGTTGGCTTTGAGAATTCTTGAATTTTGCTAATACAATTTGTGCTGTAAATCTGAATGCAGGTATGGGGTCTTTTTGCTCCTAAATTTGTTTTTGATGTGGTGGGTTTGATACTGTCCGACTTTGTCATCTGCTTGGCATCATTGTACTATCTTTTATAAGCATGTCTTCCCAGATTGTAAGAGGCTTAGGTCAGTTTTGAGGATTAAATCCGAGTTAAATTTGTGTCCTCCTTATCTTATGAATAAAATTTGTATCAATTCTCATGTAAAATTTAATTTTATAGCTTGTTTAAGAAACAAAATTGCTAATTAAATTTTTGTAATCAATTTCTTCTAGATTCATTTAATCTTTTTTGAGATAGTGTTGTATTAAGTGAGATTTGTTAGTTTAATTTTGGAAAAATTTGTTTATGTTGAGCAATTGCAACAAAACTGTTATGTTGTATGTATAAGTGAGATTTGTTAGTTTAATTTTTGGAAAAATTTGTTTATGTTGAGCAATTGCAACAAAACTGTTATCATTATCCTATAGGTAATACTAGCAGGAATAGTATGGGTAAATAGTATATTTAATTTATCAAATAAAATAATATTAATGAAATTATTATGATAATAAGTAAATTTTAATAATTAAATAAAAAAAATTTATGATGATGGTAAGTAAATTTTAATAATTAAATAAAAAAAAAATTAAGTAACAATATTTGTAATAGTTTTAGATATTATGAATGTTTTACACTATTTAGTTTTTATTTATATAGATAATACAAGTAATAGTTGGATTTCATTATATTTATAGTTGTTGACAATAATATTTTTTTACACTGTTTTATTTTTTATATATAAATAATATAACTAAAAGTTGGGTATTATTTTTCATTTCATGTATTCATTTGTGTTAAGTATAAATGAGTTTTTCTTATCATTTTATTGAATTCAGATCAAAATGCTCAGTACAGTGAATTAAATAATTAAATAAAAAATTGATAAATTATTCAGTTGATTAATAAGTTTGTTATGTCTAATAATTAGCATAATCATCTAATTTATTGAATTATTTGGCTTGAATTAAATGATTAAATAAAAAATTAGTAAGTTATTCAGTTGATTAATAAGTTCGTTATGTCTAATAATTAGTATAATCATCTAATTATTATGAATTATTTGGACTAAGATTTAACTTTTGTAATTGTTTTTTTTTTATTTATAAAAATAGTATAAGCATCTAATCGTATTGAATTATTTGGACCAAGATTAAGTTTGGTAATTATTTTTTTATAAAATACATACAATTTTTTATTTATTTTAGTGAATTGTAGTACTTTAGTAAAAATGATTATTGAACTTAAAGTGATTATTGAACTTAAAATTATATCAGTATTTTTATAAGTTAAATTGACATTATCATACATGTTCTTTTTTTTTTTTTTGCACAACTTTGACATATATCAATTAATGTTTTACATTTTTAGAAAATAGTATCATGGTTAGTTGGAAACCTATAGTTAAAAGGTTTGCTAGTGGTGCTAGTTCTAAAAATAATGATATGGATTAGTTGGAAACCCATAGTTAGAAGACTTGCTAGTGGTGCTATTTCTAAAAATAATGATATAGTTATTTTTTATAAATATTTTTCACTTACTTAAAACATTTTCCATTAATTAAAAAATAGTATCGAATCAAAATTTTAAAAACTTGGTATACTAAAAAATACAAAAAAATACAGCTGTTGATCTTATACGATAAAAGTCACATTAATTTTTACTCTTTTTCTTTCTAGTATATTAGTTATATATTTAAATCAACAAACAAAAAGTAATACAATCAAGATTTGAATTTTGTTATTTTTTTTAAATAAAAATGTATACAATTATTTATTTATTTATTTTACTGAGTTGTAACACTTTATAAAAAGTGATTATTAAGGTTAAAAGTATATTTATATTTTTACAAGCTAAGTTGACATTATCATACTTTTTCTTATTTTTTTGCACAACTTTGACATATATATATATATATATATATATATATATATATATATATATATTACCTTTTTACATTTTAAAAAAATAGTATTAGAATTAATTGAAAAGTCATAGACACTAATATATAGATAAAAGTATTAGCATAATTAAAAAATTATTTATTTTCTTAACTTATATTTAATAATTATACTTATATGATGATTATATAATATACGTTTAATTCTATAACACTTTTGGAAAAAAATTAATTATAAGAAGTGTGCATAAATGGAGCATTTATCAAAATAAGGGCAGTTAAAGATAAGATTAGGTAACTATTTGAATTTCATTATTAAGTAATTTATCTTTACTTAGCTTAAAAACCCATGCTAATTAATGAAATGACATATATGTTAGTAGGAATGATGATGATATAAAAAATTTAATAATTAAGTAAATAAAAACAAAAAAAATACTAAGAAATATTAATAAATTTTATAGCAGTAAAAATCTAAAAGTAAAAGAAATAATAAAATTAAGGAACTTATAATTGTTAGAGTCCATTACTTAGTTTTTATTTCTTATTTAGATCAAAATATATTTGATATTTATGAAAATATAACCAACTTTTTGAATATTAAAAATCTATTAAAATTATAACCGAAAAAGGTGAAGGGCTTTTTTTTATTTTTATTTTTTAAAAACATTTATTTTTTTTATTACCCAAAAAATAAAAATAAAACATTAACCTATAAATATAAGATGCAACTTATTATTTTGATAAGTTTCAATTTTCATAATAGTTGTTTAGAAGATCAAAACTTTAATATAAGAGAAAACATTTTTCCCTATATTGTCTTTAGGGAAAAATGTTTTCTCTATATTAAAGGTTTAAGAGGATTTAGTTCATCGGTAATTTGTCAAATTAGTTAAAAAGTTTTAAATGTGGAGTGTTTAAAGTTTTGATTAGGGTGTCAAATTACGGGTCTAAAATTATTATATTCTTTTTGAATAGAAATTAATTGTTAATTGCAATTACTATGTGCATTACTAATCAGAGATGTAATTTCATCTATATGACAATCTTTTAAAAATCATGTTTGTTGAATGAAATGGTTTTTAAAATATTACATAGTTTTATATTTTTATCTCTTTTGCGAAGAAATAATCAATTATAATAAATATATATATGTATAAAATGAGGATTTTGAATACATAAAAATAGTTAAAAATAAGATTTAGTTAAATTAATTTGAATTCAAGATAATTAAATATTTTATTTTTACTATTACTATTACTATACATATTTCCTATATATAAAATATGCCACTTGTCATCTTTTTATGCCTTCTCACAAAAAAAACATTCTTCTAAACTATATATATAGATAGATATAGATTAGATATGTATTATGAAAAGAATCAACTCTTTTTACAAAAAGTTTAATAATACTTTATCCTCTAAACCAGGGGTATTAAACTTTGTCACCCCATCTTAAAAAAATCACATTGCCCCTTACATCAAATAATTAATAGATTAGTTTTTCAACTCGGTGAAAATAATGAGTTTATGGACAAAAATACCCTTTAAGGACAATAATAATTTGCCCGTTAACTGGCTAGGGTAATTACACTTTGCTTATTAAATCTTTGTGTAATATAAATCTATTTGTCATTGTATGCTTCTACAAATTATACAACTGTATAGTACATTAACTCATGCAGAATTCTAAACATTTTATTATTAAAATATTAAACTAATATTCATTTGTAATTAATTCAAATAACTGCAATACTAAGCACAGCTATTTTACAGTTATTAAATTTTTGCCAAATTATTTTATGTGGTTTTCATTTTATATTCAGGAAAAGGTATTTAGAGGCCTTAGCCAAAAGGGCAATTTTGTCCATTTTCACAATTTAGACATAGGGTGAAATATGCCAATAACAAAGAAACCAAATCATATTGCCAACCTCAAATAAACTTTCGTGAAATACGTACATACTAAGGCAATTATATATATATATATATTCGTTATCTTTTAGTATATCATATACTGCAACAATGATAGTCGAAACTCAATGAGATCATATTGAGGAGTTTTGAAGATTTTAAGGGCAATTGTCATTGTTTCCAATTTCCAACTTGTCACAGATTAATTAAATATTTAAATCTAGCCCTTCAACATGCTAAAATTGCTAGAGAATTAAATAAAAAATATATAGACAAAAAATTTAATAAAAAATGATATGTATTATTACCATAATTACGAAATCAAGATAATACAACGTCTGTCACTTCCAATCATGTAATTTAACATAATTAATTACAGAATTATTACTTCTATCCGCAAGAACAAAACCGTCTTCTCTTACTATCCAATTGCATATGTTCCCGCTGTGTTGGTCGCCACAATAATCTGCCAAATGCCTATTAAAGACATCAAAGACTTGATCTTTTCCATTCCAATAGAAATGGCAAAAGAATAGAGTAGTATGCAAGAAATTCATACGAAAATGAAATCTACTATTGTTCATTTCTTGTAAGATTATGATATCCAAGATCATCGTCTTTAGATTGACAACGAAATGTTAAAATAGGGGAATTCTTAGGAAGGTCATTTCCTATGAGAACATCATACCCTTTAAGATCAGCTGTGGCATGTACAAGATAAAGTACTAATATAATTAAGAAGAAAAAGCTTTTAAGCATAGCATAGTTGGTCATGTTTGTTACAATATTTGGCTTCACTTTTATGTTGTGAATCCAAGACATTTATACCCATCATTCCCAATAAAATTTAGTATTTAGCAATAAAAATATATCTTCAATGAGTATATTGGTAATAATTTTTGGAAATCTAGTATGAAAGAGCAAGTTCATGCATATAGTTTGGAATTACGTAAATCAATCGACTGTATAGGGAAAATTAATAAAGTTCTTGGGATGATTTTCCTCAGTAAAAAAGTTATTGTTGGGATGACAACTTAACTTTTTAATTTATCTCGGAGGTGATTAACTGATATTTTTTATAAGGGTCATTTTTTATGGGTGGATTTAAACTGTAGGAATAATTTTGATTGAATGGATAATTTCAAATTCACAACTAAATTTCTTAATTTGTGTGAACAATTTAGGAGATATTTAGATTTAAAATCCCAATGCACTCTTTGGGAAAATACCATTTCTCACTCCTTCATTCACTGGACAATCGGTAACTCATTTAATTTATTTTTGTCAAAAATCAAATCAATGAAATTTAAATCATAAGTAAGAAATGATAAGGATAATTTTTGTACTTTTATTATCATAGATAGATATGAGTTAGAATACTAAATAACAGGTATTTGTAGCATTAATACTGTTACACATTCCTTGTCCTGATGCTAGTAACCATAAACCTTGGAGATATGCTAGTGATTGATTATTATTGTTGTTTGTATGTAATATTTTTCTAGCAAAATCTTACAGTTTGGCAGGATTTTAAACCTTAATAGAAAATAAGTTATTTAGTAATAAATACATTGAATTTAGTAGTCTTATTCTAGTTGAATCTTAATTCTCATTAAAAAGAGCCTAAATTAAGTGATAGATAGGGTAAAAGTGGCATTATACAATGCACTTGAGTAGTTTTAATCCAAAAAATCTCTTTTATGATAAATTATATTAATTGTAATTTAATGAAATGTAGCTGATACTTTTGAGCTGTGACATGTAAAACAGGTAATTTCCTTTTTCTATTAAAACTCTCTAGATCGTTGGTTGACATCTTAGTAAAGTTAACAAAGATTGCAATGTTTAAAAGAAAAGATTATCTCAACTAACCCTATATTGGGATTATCATATCACTTATTACTTTTTTATTTTCGTTTTCCTTATAAAATTTTGTATCTATAATAATAATAAAAATAATAATATTATTAATATTAATATAGTGGTAGATGTTGAATTGCAGTGGAATGATATTGTTGACTCATATTGAGTTGCAGTAAAATAGGAGGAGAGTGAAGATGTTTAGGATGTCTACCCCTTTTTTAGGATTAAAATCCTAGGGAAAGTAAAAAGAAGGGAAAACCACTATATTAGTCCCTCACATTATGCATTTGTATTTATTTAGTCTCTCACTTTTAAAATGATAATTTTTAGTCCCTTACATTACACATTTGTATTTATTTAGTCCTTTACTTTTAAATGATGATTTTAGTACCTGACAAATGTAAAATGTTGAATTTTGGTCAGTTGCATCAAATAAACAGTTGTTGTTGGCCTAATATCATTCCACTCACATATATAAACGTTGAATTTTGGTCTCTAATACAAATATCGAATATTTTTTGCCTAAATTTGTCATGTATTGTGCACAAACCTATTATACATATTTTTCGAGGACAAATTTATAAATTCATCTGAGTAGAATATTTTATGAGTGCGAAGGATATGAAGTAAGTGATTTATTAGCAAATTATTTATATTTAAACTTATTGCAATATCTGACTTGTAGTATTTTTTTTTCCAAAACTTATAATCCAATCCGATGCTCGAGTTTTGTGTTGGAAAGGAAAAATGAGTTCCTAAATTTTACTCAAAAAATATGTCATGTGAACAACACACGATTAATTTATATGAAAAATTGGGGGACAAAAAATAATAGTGATTGAAATTCGACATTTTATGAGTGAGGGACTAAAAATCATCATTTATAAAAGTAGGAGACTAAATAAATACAAATGGGTAATGTAAATATACTAATATAATAGTTTTCCCTAAAAAGAATGCCAATAGGATATTAGAATTTAGAATTCAGGTGTTTTGCAATAACTTTTCTTATTTTGAGGGAAGAATTTTACTTTCCAATAAATTAAAAACTGAACCAAACATTAGAATTTAAATTGGAGATTTAAGAAAATGATTACTTTTCCTAATAAGAATTCTTACCAACCAAACGAGGCCTCATAGTATTTGAAATTTTTTACTGTATTTTTTAACTATGACATGTAAAACACGTAATAGTTTATAGCTATCTAAAATTTCACTTTCTTATGGTATTTCAAAATTTTTATTATCGTGCAATTTATTTGAAAAAAAACTATTATTTTTTGTCCCCCAATTATTCATATAAAGGACATAACATGAATAACTTTAAATTTAAAAGAATAAAGGTTAAAACTAATGCTATGTAACATGATATTATAAAACGATTATCATATATTTCAATTCCATAACTTTCATTTATATTTGACCATTATAACATGAATGTTCTATTCCATATTAAGAATTTAAACCTAAAATCGACTATATAACTTAGAGAAATTCTATGGTTGATCCCTTTAGTAAAACTTTATTAAATTTGTAAGGGCTGATATAAAATTTTAATCTCTTATCAACTTTGAGTTACCAACCAATTTAGTCCCTTGTCTATAATAACATATCAATTTGGTCCTTTATCTTTGAAAAAATTTACCAATCTAGGAATTATGATAGAAATTATTAACAAGTTAATGAGACAATCTATGTGATAATCACATGGTCATTAACCTACAATAGATGTATTGTTAATGACACTATTAGTTTGTCCACAATTTCTGTCATGAGACTTAAATTGGTTAAATTTTTTAAGAATAAGGGACCAATTTAACTTTTATGATAGATAAGAGATCAAATTGATCGATAATCTAAAGATAAGAGATCAAATTGATCGAATATCTAAAGATAAGAGACCAAATTGATCGATAATCTAAAGATAAGAGACCAAATTGATCGATAATCTAAAGATAAGAGACCAAATTAATTTTTTTTCCCAACAATGGGAAAAAGACCACTCTAGGAAAAACAATTCTCAAGCAGTGTTCTATGGATGTAACATCATAAAGACTTTCGAACATGTACAAATTTTTTATCTTGAAAATGAATGACACAAAACAATAAGAATCACAGCCAACTGACAAAAAAGAATAAACTACTTGTAACTTGAAGAAAAAAGGTCACGTACACTTTTGGACTGAAAACTTCTTTGTTCTCGTCATTGCAATGCTTGGCAGTGTATGGAGGATTCTCTAAGTTAAGAAGAGGCCTCTGTATATTGGCCTTTTTACGGCTGAATAGGTTTCTCGGACTAGTTATTTTGGAGATCTTCGAAGCATGCAAATATGTACTCCAATTTGCAGCATGCATGCATGATCTTTTTTCTTTCATCTTCTTAAATTCATTTGAACATATTGAGTGAATTATTTTATATCATAGTAATAGATCACAGACATGCGTCCTATGATTCCCAGCAAAAAGAGAGAGAGAGACTATTTCCACCACAAAAGTCTTTTATAAATTTCTAGAATAACAAAACGTATATTTTTTTTCAAATTTAACACTATTAGATCATTTTTATTCAATAAAAATATATTTGGAATTCAAGAGACTCAAAGTTAGGTGTATTAATTTGTTTAAATTCCATATTTTTCACTTGGTATACTTTTTTAATTCTTTAGCCTAATTGTTGACCATGTTTAAGTAATAATATCAAGAAGTTACTCTTATCTTTGGTATGATTCCTTTCTTCAATTTCTATTGGCATTTACCTTTCAAGAGAACACAACAATTTGACATTTTATATTAATTTATACTATTTTTTATAATATGAGATATTAATAGATGATCCTCGTTCCAATTAAATAAATACATGCCAAGAGAGCAACTTTGGTTATCAGGGAATGTCATCATGCATGTCTTCTCTTTCTCCATTTCTGGTTACGTGAAGTCGACTTTGACTTTTAGGGCTTTGGAATACAAATTAATTTTGAAAGCTTATTCCAGTATAGAATTGCTCTATTAATTTACAGGATGGGGAGGGGTGAAACGAAACGGATTGCAGAAGTGCTAGAGAAATTGATCACATTAAAATTACCTTTTGGAGAGGTTCGTTTGATATCCAAAAATTGTTCAGTAACAGTCAAACAAGTGAAGAAGTTGACGCTATAACAATAGCCCATTTTATGATAATAAGGATTTTTATCTGAATATGAATGTGAATCAAAGCCAACCGTTAGTTCCCAATCGTAGGGTTAGTTGGGGACCTCCTTCTATTCCTCCGCGATGGAGTCGGAGGGATATTTAGTGAACCATTTGGATCATAGAGGGTAGGGGTGTTAATTGAACTTTGTGAAGCCCAAATTCGATTTACAAATACATTTGAGATTTGAATTTTATTTGGGTCGGCCTAATTTTATAAATGTGAAATTTATATTCGACTCACCAAATTTTTATAATTTATTTGTTTAAATTTTATTTTTTTTACATTCGATCAACACAATATAGAATAGTATATGCTATTTATATCAATAAACAATTATTAACTATATCATTAAACAACAATATTTCAACCCATAAAATAACTAATGATGTTGGGTTATTATTTTTAGTTACCCAAGTTTAGTTAAGTTAATAGAATACTAGAATCATTATCTATTATCCACATGAAATTAATTAGTATTAATTAATTTAGAATAAAATTAGTATTATATATATATATATATATTTGGATCGGGTTTTAATCGGGTCGAACCTAATAAAACCCAACCTTTGTTCACAATTAAATCGGGTCTAATATTTAGTCCCAATTTTATCTCGTCTCACTTTAATATAAGATTCGGCCATTTATTTGTCGGGTTGGGAGGGTCGAATTTGGGCCGGCCGGCCCCATTGACAGTCTTAATAGAGGGATAGAGTGGTGGTTGGGGAGCGACAGCGGAATGGCTTCTATTTTGTCCTAAGAACGGCCACACTTTAGCCCTGGGCGATTAACCAACCTAAGTCACGAATATCTCACATTGGTTAGTTTAAAAATTCTGAACTACTTAATAAGAGTCATGGATCACACCACTCATTAGCAATTCACTTTTGAGATATAAACCCATATTCTTTAACACATGGAATAAGAACAAGTTTTTTGTTTGTACTTTTGGTTGATCATATTAGATGTGTAACTTTTTTTTTTTTTTTTTTCCCGTTGCTTATTTAATTTTAGTTATGCAATGAAGGATGTTATGTTAATTTTGAAAAAAAAATGTGTATCTCAGTTCTTTATTAACAAAGCTAGAGCAACCAAGATTGGTTTAACACAAATCCCCTATTTTTTTTCTTTCTTTCTTAAAATACCAGTATTCGACATCTAAAGGTTGTCTTTGTTTGGCATATGCTTAGGGGAAATGTACTTTAAGCAAAAAAGACAGATTCGATACTTATTTTTAGAGTATCAATTAATTTGATCATTTATTTATAAAACAATCAATTCAGTCTTTAATTCTTAAAAAAAATTAATCAATTTAAGACTCGTGATACAAATTGTGGACAAATTAACGAAATTGTTGACAACACATCAATTTCAGATTAAAGTCCATGTAATTATCTGCATGCCTTGATTCATTAATTTACCAACATAGACTTCACATTGGTTAACATTTTAAAGATAATGGACCAAATTAGTCTATTATAATAGATAAGGATCAGATATTAGGTTAGTTGATATCCCAATCATAAGGGATTAAATTAGTCTTTAAACTTGTATATTAGAATACTATGCAATTTAAAAAATGAAAAATACTTTACAAAACCACATTTTAAAGCCAATTTTCAAAGTCAGTCTACGTGTTAAAATCTTATTGAATGCTCAACCCTGCTGATTTTAGATCTTTGTTCAGATTTCGTTTCTTCTTTTTTGAATCTAATGACACATTAGTAACTTTTATTTATCAATTTGTATAAGTACACTCAAAAAAATTTGTATTAAATAAATTTTCAAAATACAACAGTATGATTCTCTCACAGGATTATAGAATTTTCCAATACATAGATTGTTTATAGTCGTTATCAAACGTAAATTTCTATACTTCTCACGATCTCAATTACCTGTGGCATTAGTGTTAGATGTTAATTCCATATCCTTGTTATAATACGGAGTATTCAAATAATTTATCTATTTTATTTGGAAGAATTACAATAGAATAATTGTTGTTTAATTCTTAAATTCATCTAAAAAATATTCTTTCCTATTATTATTAAAGAAAAAAAATACAATTTTAACTCTCAAAGTTTGGATCGTGATTCATTTTAGTCTCTAAAGTTTTACGCAAAATACATTTAGTTCTCAAACTTTTCAATTTCTACCAATTTATGATAAATTTAAAAATTCCGTCAATTGCAAATAGAAATCTCAAGCCAAACGTGGGAAAAATGCAATTTTGGCCTTCAAAATTTGGGTCATAGTTTGTTTTGATTCCCAAAATTCCAAACAAAACACATTTAATGCTCAAACTTTTTAATTTCTAACAATTTAAGACAAATTTAAAAATTTTGTCAATTACAAACAGAAAAATCACTGCATTGCATGTGACTGTTAAATTTATCTTGGGATATAACACTTTCCCAACTGATTTCAAACCATTTAACCATATTTTCACTTTTCCTTTTGACTATCAACGCCTAACCATTCACCATTGTTATTTATATTATAATACTTCCCAATCGATTTCAAACTACTGAAAGATAGATTTAGCAATGAATTTTTGTCAAAAAATCATTGTAAAACGGTTTAACGAAGGATTTGCTAACGGAATCCATCCGTCAGAAAAATGCTTCTTTGGTAAAATAAACGGTTCTATTGTCGGAATTTCAACGATGGATTTTTTTGTCGACAAATCGACTATTAAATTTAATTTTGAGATATTGTGAAAACCTTAAATTAGGGACTGTTACTAAATTTAGCGACCAAAAATTCCGTTACTAAGAATAATAGTTGTGACAAAAAAAAAAATCATTAGTAATTAATATTTTAAAATATTTAAAAAATATTTATGATGAAAAAAGCCGTTGCTAATTTTAAAATATTATAAAAGAGGTTGCTTAGTAAAATTTTAAACTAATATTAATTATTATATTTAATATTATTTAACATTTACAACTAAATATTCACCTTTCATTTACTACATCAAATTCAGTAAACATTCTAAAAATTAATCTCAATAAATAAGTTTCATTATTCTATAAAAGTGAATTATTATTGTTGTATTATACTCAAAGATTAGTCTCAAATTAAATTATTATTTTAATTTATTAATCAATTATTAATGTGTTGTTATTCAACTTTATTTGGATATAACTTATTTAATACTGGATTAAATGGGTTGAAATTGGTTGGGAGGTGTTATAACCTAATTAAATTTCACAGTCACGTGCATAGGAAGTGTTATAATATAGACAAGAATAGTAAATTGTTATGCGATGATAGTGAGAGGGAAAAATAAAAATATAGTTAAATGTGTTGAAATCAGTTAGGAAGTGTTATATCCCAAGAAGATTTAACAGTTACGTGCAATGCACGTAACTTTTTCCATTTATAATTGACAGGATTTCAAATTTGTCTAATATTGCTAGAAATTAGATGTGTAAAAAATTTGAGAATTAAATGCATTTTGTTTGGAACTTTGGAGACCAAAATAGACTATAACTCAAATTTTTAGGGTTAAAATTGCATTTTTTCCAAGTTTGAAACTTGAGTTTTAATAGTCACGTGCTTTGCACGTGACTTTTTTCGTTCATAATTGACAAAATTTTCAAATTTGTCATAAATTAGTTGAAATGGAAAATTTGAGAATTAAATGTGTTTTGCTTGAAATTTTGGAGAATAAGATGGAGCACGACTCAAATTTTGAGGAATAAAGTTGTATTTCTCTATTATTAAAAGGCAAATGATATCTCCATACCCTTAAAACATTTTTACAACTCCTATCTTTTTTTAATAACTAAAAAAGAGACTAAAAGACCATCATTTACAGCACCATATTTTTCTATGCCTAATTTACCCTTATTCCATAGTCCACCACAACTATTACATCTTCTAACCTTTCAAATATGTCTCTTTCCATTATTCCTTCTGAAAAATTGAAAAATTATTTGATATGTCAACTTATCATTATTATTTTTTATATGAATATTGTAGTCTTGAAAAATAGCAGAAAAGTATTTGATGTAATTTATATTGTTTTTGTCTTTTAATTCTTGTATAACGAACAAACCTTATGAGACTTATACATATTTTGTTTGTGCTGATGCCACATCTTTTACATTACAATTATGACTATTTTTTTCAAAATTTTTTATGAGTGAAATTTTAGACAACGTATTTTTGTTTTTTATTTTAATAATGGTTGCTTTCTTTTTAGGTATAATAGCTCACTTTGTACTATTTAATTTATATTAAAAATTAATATTGTTTGAGGTTATGTTGTCCAAATATTTTGCACAGACTATTTCACTATAGTCAGTAGAGTAATTGTTCTATGCATGAACTATTTGATCATATAATAATCATAAGCACATATTAATTTTTTGGAGGATGATTTTTAATATAAAATGTCTATTTTATTTTAATTGTAACAATAATACGTAAAAGATAGTAATGGATTAAATTCTGGCTAACAGAAAAAGCAATTTATCGTATTTGGCGAGTCATAAAATAAGGATAAATTAGTCGATCTAAAAAACGAAAGCTATTTTCCAACTAAGTGATTCTATTGTAAAAGAAAATTTATTTCACTAAATTTTAATTCCTATTATGAATTAAAATTTAGTGAATATATTTTCTTTTATACACATTTTACGTAAATAACCTTAGGAATTACAAAAATATATTCAAGTTAAATAATTGATGTAGTCATTAAATTATATAGCAAGGGTAATTTTGGAAAAAAATCTAAAACACCTAGTCAAACTCGCTCTTTTAATATAGTACAGATAAAAGTGTCTTCATTTTCATATATAGATGAGTTATGTCCATTTGATCAAATGGAAGATTAGATTTTATCCATATTATCATTGTATTAATTCAACCTTCAAAACTATATAGTTTCAATTCCTCCTTTTTATATAGCAAATTTAAGTTTGATTTAACTAAATAAAAAAATAATGTTTAAAAGAAATGTAATAAATTATAATATTATATGTTACTCCTATTTAATTACCTACTACTTTTTGTTATAAATGTTATTTGTGACAAGAAGTTAATTAGTAAGTATATTTCTTAGTTAAAAAGTAAGAATGTTAATATAATAATTTGCTTTTTTGGCTATCATTTCCATTTAGGGGTAAATACATGTATATTCATTTGCGTATGAGTTATATCACTATTGATTAAATAGAATTAGATTTTATCCACATTATTATTATACTTAAGGGTTAATTACAATTTGCCCCGTTGCAAAATTGATCATGTCTCGATTTGCCCTTAAGAAAAATTTATATACTTTATTGTCCCCTCGGACTAACGATCAAAACAAATTGTTAGTCAAAAGTTTAGGGGTGGCATGAAATTCTTAAATTGCCCTGTATAATTTTAAGCATAGTTATTATACCCGACTCGGAAAGGAACGCAGCAAAGGAAGGGGGTGAATGGGTTACGGTTCAACCGGCGGGTTACTAGTATATATTATTTTATTAATAATATATAATAATTTTAAATTATTAGATATAAATATCTGTTGAAAACCTTTATAAAACATATTTATTAAATTTTAATCTATTTTTGATTAATTTAGAATAACTAATTATTTAAAAACAAAACATAACATATTAAAGTAGTTATGTTTAAGCTTGTTTAGTATAATAATATATAACAAACATATAGAAATTATGAGTACAGTAAGAAATTTGAAAGGGATAAAAAATAAAAGAAAGGTAATAATAAAACAAATAGTAAATAGTGTAGTGGTTGAAATTCCATACTTATTCACTTGGAGGTTTAGAGTTCAAGCCTTGGCAAATGAGTTTTTCTTCAAATTTTTAGAACCCCTAGGTTCAATAAAAAACCAGTCGGTTCCCGATCTTTCCAGTTCAACCAACGATTCCACGAGTTCAGTCAGATACTCTCCTTAGCCTGTCAGAATAGAAACCCAGCCCAGTCTAGCGGCTGGTTGACCGGTTGAACTGCCGGGTCGGGCTGGGTTTCATAACTATGATTTTAACTAAGGTTAGTTACAATTTACCTCCTGTATTGGTACAAAATTATATTTTATCCCCTACAATCCCTAAAATTTTCACTTTACCCCTTGTAAAGTAGATGTCCAAATGAGAAATTTTTTACTTTAACGATCTTTGTTATTTTGTAGGTTATCTACATGTTATCAATTTGTCATCATCCTTATGATGGTTTTTGATAAAATATTTAAGAATTTTCGGATTGAAATTAATGTAATTTAGATTTTTAGTGAAATTATTACTTTATTTTTGTTTTATAATCCTGGGAAATCATATGTTGATGCAATTTGATGTGGGATTTGTAACTGTTCTAAGTACGTATAAGGGGACCATTATTATGGGTTTCCTCTTATTATGTAGTTCTACAGTTATTTTTGACTAGTTTAGTTGCTATAATTTATAATCATACTCGAATTATAACTGTAGCTAGCAACTAAATCAGTCGAAAATGACTAGAAAATTGTAGAACAGGAGGAGACTTGTGATAATGGTATAATTCTTTATACGTATGTAGAACATGTATAAATCCCATTTAAATGTATCAATATGATTTTCCGAGATTATAAAATAATAATTTCACTAAAGCCCTAATTTACGTTAATTTCAATCCGAAAATTCTTAAAGTCTATTAGAAATCATCTCAAGGATATATGAAATTGATAACATGTTGATTGACCATTAGAGTAAGAAATTGCTCATTCAGACATTTGAAATACTTTACCGGGGGGTAAAGTGAAAATTTTAGAGATTATAGGGGTAAAATGTAATTTTATACCAATACAGAGGGTAAATTATAATTGACCTTAAAATTATACAAGGCAATTTAGTAATTTTATGCCACCCCTAAACTTTTGACTAATGGTTTGCTTTGGTCGTTAGCCAGAAGAGACAAAAAGTATATAAACTTTTCTTAGGGGGCAAATTAAGACAAAATCAATTTTACAAAGGGGCAAATTCTAATTAACCCTATACTTAATTCAATCTTTAAAATTGTAATTAACCCTCTGTCTCATCTATATTGTCACACTTACTGTTTCAGGATATTCCAAAAAAAAAATCACCTTTACCAAAAAAAAAAAAAATCATTACTTTATAATATCATATTCTAATTCTATCCTTATTAAACACTCAAACTACAATTTTTTTTACATATCTTATCCCAATGACGAGGGACTATTTTAGTATACACTACCATAAAATTGAATTTTCTAAAAAAATCGTGCCCATTCCTTGAGTAACAATAAAATTAAGATGAAGGGAGTAGTTGAAATTCCTTTTTTATTTATATAGCAAAATCATGTTTAAGTAGAAGAAAAAAAAATTAAGCTTAAAAGAAATGTAAATAAATTACAATATTATGTTACCCCAATTTAATTACCCAATAAATTTCAGCTATAAATTTTATTTGTGGGAAAAAGATAATTAGTAGTAGTATATTTTTTAGTTAAAGAGTAAGAATGTGAATAAAATAATTTGATTAAGTTTTAAGTGATACTATATATATTTTTTAATTTTAACAAATAATGAAGAGAAAATAATCTAAACTATGTAGTTTTGTCATCACACTTTATAGAAGGGATGATTTAGTAAATATCTACCCTTAATTATATTTTTACATGAGGATGCTTATCCTTGGTTTTAATTCAGTGCAATATCAAATATAAGTAGTAATTCATTTGTCGAGTATCAATATTTTTTTTTTTTTTTATTGAAAGAAGTACTAGTGAGTTATTGATTAAACTTGAAAGAATAAAGAAGGAAAGAAAAAATAAAATATATATTAATTTGATTAAGAAATTGGCAAGGTTTTCTTTGCTTGTTACTAAATCTCATAAAGTAAGTTACTGGTAAGGCAATCCGTATACCATTTATACCATGAATCGAGTGTTTAGTGCAAGTAGAATGTGCATGAATTGGATAATCGGTCCTACAGAAATACTTAAATCCATGTTGTTGATTGAGACAAAAAAGATTGAAATGAGTCCGTTTTAATAGCGCAACCCATTAATAGGTTACCCACCTGAGCTCATAATTTTATTCTGGGAATCTAAAATAGTGGCTTGAGCTAGTTACCGTGAAGTGGAATAAGCAAGCAGGCTGGGGGACTTGTTTTCTTAACTTCATCATCCTGAAGAAGGGTGAGGGTAAATGTGAAGGATGAAGGAGGAAGAAGAGATTGTTAGATTTAAGTTCGGAATAATGTAGCAGACAGAGGTTGAGTACGCACTACCTGAACTGTTGCAATCTCAAGACCGCTTCAGTATTCCTTCAAGAGTTCACAATCTTCATAATAGCCTTTTTAGACAAGTACAAATCGAGTCTCTCTAAAAATTGCCATATTATGGGGAAATTAAAGAAGGACAGTTGTGTATAAACAACGCAGTAAGAAATTATTAAGTACACCACCATGGGGGAAATATGGGTGCCAAGAAAGGCTTTCTGTAAATTCTCATAAGATCCAAATTCTTTAACCAGTTTCTCCAAGTTCTCTACATTTAGCTTTAATGAAGTAGGAATTAGAGGCTTAACAGCCCCAGCAAAATATTCATTCCCTGCACGATAACGTGACACATGTTCATCATTCCATCGTTTTAGGCTAGGTAGCCGAGGGTGTGAACCCACCTAGTGAACTGTTAGTTTCAGTCGTTTTGCTCCAAAAGACGCAACTGAAGATGATTTCACTAGACTCGGTCCTGACCTGTTCACTCATGAAATTCTGGGATTGGCCACTTGGAAAATCAGAAGTTGAGCTCGGCAAGGGAACTATTGGTGTCATTGGCTTCGATTTGGTTTCTCTTCCAATGTCGGTATGTAGACAACATTTTTTTTCTTTTTTGGGTTAATTTGGCGTTCCTTCCAGGTTTCAATTTGTGCAATGGGTAAAAGTTTCTAAGATTGCGAAGAGCATTAATGGATTCGTAATACATATATGTACTTATTTGTTTCGAGGGATTCTTAATGTTTATAATGAATGAAATTTAAATTTATTTAAATTAAAAGTTATTTGAAATTCTTTTTTTAATATTTTTTTTGATTTGGGTAAACATTTAAAACGGTACATTTATACAAAGTGATAAAACTACTGACGTGTCTCTAAATTTGGAAAAGAATGAATGAATTCTAATCGAATATCTAAAATCAGAAGTTTGTGATTCAATATAATTTTCTCGACTTTAGAAAGTAGTCATAAATTTATAACTTTGAAAATATTTTTTCAATTAAAAAAAGGCACTGATTTTAGGCAAAAAAAAAAACTTACTCCTACAATTGATTGATGAATTTCAAATCTTTTGTCAAACCTATCGATCCAAACGTAACTTAAGACTTTTTTGTAACTAAGGTTTGATGAAACAATTCCAATTGAGAAGTTTTGAAGATTTTAAGGACAATCGCCACTATTTCGAGTTTCCAATTTGTCACAATGTTTTAAAAATCAGACCAGGCATTGAATCGATGACCTATCTGGTTTGTAGTTCAATCGATCCAATCGATTCAATCGGCCAGTTCACTAATTTAATTTTATTTTATTAATTTAGTTTTTTTAAGTGTGTTATAATTTAGAATGACTTAAGTAATATATTTCTATGACATTCAAACTAGAAAAAAGCACTAATTTTTTAGAATTCTAGTCCTAATACCCAAAAATACTAATTAAATTTCTTATAAGAAAAATGAAACTTATACAAAAATAAGTATAAAAAAAATCAAAAAAATAATAAGTTAATATTTTAGGCTTTGGTGTGCTCATTACTTTGCCATTTTAGAGTTTATTTCACGATTTATAAGAGATACATTAAAATTATTTTTTATTATGAAATTTAAAAAATCACCAAAAATCGGTTGAACTAGTTTTCTACTAGTTCACAATTTTTTTGGGTTCTATTTGATTTTTTATATAGATCGGATATATAAATAGATCAGACCGGTGACTCTTCAAATTTGCGGTTCGACTAGTCGAACTGACCGACCCGATCCGATTTTAAAACACTGATTTGCCACACATTAATTAAATATGGCCCTTCAATAAGATAAAGAGCATGCTAAAATTGCTAAAGAAAATAAAAACGATATATAAAACAAATAAAAAATACGTGAAAAGATATACTAATACTAATAGGTCGTATATCTTATTACCATAATTACGTCTTAATTAAGATAATACAACGTCTGTCACCAATCATGTTCTTTAATATAACCAACTATATAATTATGACTTCGATCCGCAATATCAAAACCATCTTCATTTACTATCCAATTGCATACATTTCCGCTGTATTTGTTACCACAATAAGTTGCCAAATGCCCATTAAAGACATCAAAGACTTTATCTTTTCCATTCCAATAGAAATGGCAAAAGAATAGAGTAGTATGCAAGAAATTCATGCGAAAACTAAAACCATATTGTTCATATGTTGCAAGATTATGGTATCCAAGATCATCATCTCTAGATTGACAACGAAATGTTAAAATAGGGGAATTTTCAGGAAGATGATTTTCTATAAGAACCTCATATTTTTCAAATTCAGCTGTGACATGAACAAGATGAAAAACTATGATAGTTAAGAAGAAAAAGCTTTTGAGCATACCATAGTTACTCATGTTTAAGTTACAAATATTTAGCTTCACTTTCATGTTGTGATTCCAACTTCCAAGCTATTTATACAAAATCATCCACAATAAAAGTTAGTAGCTAGCAATAAATATACATCTTGAATGAGTATATTGGTAATAATGTTTTGAAAATCTAGTCAGAAAGAGCATTTCATGCATATTTGGAATTATGTAAAGAAATCAATTATTAGGAAAAATCAGTTAGGAAAATTTAATAAAGTTCTTGAGGTGATTAATTGACTGCTTAACATTTTTTTTTTTTTGGGAGGTGATTAACTGATTTTCTCAACAGACTAGTAAGAAATAAATTAGGGAAATCAATTAATCACTTCAAGATTTTTTTTTTTCTCCATAGACGAATGTTTTCTTTTCCTTGAAATTCGTCCTTAATAAGGCCATTTTCTTTTGGAATTTTTTCTAATTTTATTGAAGTTCGCCTGTTGATTTTTTTTTATTTTTTAAAATAGGAGTACAAGTAACCATGATATTGGGATCAACATCAGTATCTCTCATCAATTACAACTAAATAAAATGACAACTAACACATAAATAATGGAATAAATATAACATAATGTTAGACTAAAGTAGAAAATAACCCACAAATGCCTAATTTTTTAGTTGTTATACCAATAGATGAAGGGCTTTGATTTGAAAAAGAATGTCACTGATTCAATAGGCAAATTTCATCTCTGATATATAATTAGAATGAGTTAATTATAAATGTGAAACTCAAATAACAAATAAAAATAAGCTATTAGATTATTATTGTTGATGTTGTTTGTACGTAATCATTTTCTAGCAAAATCTTAAATAATTTTTGCAGGATTTTATACCATAATAGAAAATAAGGTTATGTAGTAATAGATGTATTAAAATGATTAGCATACCGCTAATAATTTTTGAAAAATCATATATACAACAGTAAGATCACGCCCACACTTTGACATAACATAACTATATTAAAGGTTCATTTATTTTGTCTACATAGAAGAAAGTGTGTGGAAATAAAGTAAAGAGAAAGTGAAAAATATATTCTTATAGGCGTGTGTTAGACAATAAAAATGATTAATTGTTTATTATTGAAGCTGTTTCTAACTAATGCTTTCTACAAAATCCTACGAAGTTTCAGGAGATGTAGGAAACTGTGTAACTTACCTAAAAACCAACAACGCACAAAATAAAATTTTAATTAGTTTCTCCAAATTTTCCCACATGTTTTCTTGTAATAAACCTATTTAATGTGACAAAATTTTCAAATGTTTATCACTCTACGTAGTCCTGCAACACTACTAGCACTCTTTGAGTCTAGTTTTGACTTTTCAGATTTTCATCATTACTTGCATTCAACCTTATCCTTGTTCAGTCTTAGGGTGTCGTATAAAATTGAAATTTGAAATTAGGACACTAAAAAATTAAATATTAAAATTTTAATTTATTGAATTTATAAATTGTATCACATCTAGATTTAAATATTAAATTAAAATATTTTATCTCTTCTATATTATATATAGTTGAATCTCAATAATAATATTATTTTTTATTGTAAGTTAATTTTTTAATAATATATTTTGAAAATCAATAAATAGTTTGTTAACATACAGTTTGTATGTATGTGAGAGATATTACATGTAAGTGTGTATTTATATATGAGATAAAAAGAGAAATAATGTGTTTTTATATGGAATATAGTGTGTGTAAGTGTGATTATGTGTTAGAGAAAAGAAATATCATGCGTGTAAGTGTGTGATTTTTGTGTAAGAGATAATGTCTATAGTGCGTGCAAGTGTGTGTTATATGTGAGAGAGAAGGTAGTGTGTTCAAGTGTGTGTTTATCAGGTTATGTGTGAGAGAATTAACATAACATGTGCAAGTGTGTGTACTTATTTGTGAGAGAAAATGAATATAGTATGTGTTTGTGTGTGTTTATGTGTAAGATAAAATGAATATAGTGTTTGCAAGTGTGTGTTTGTGTATAACAGAGAAGAATATAATATTTGTAAATATGTGTTTACGTGTGACAATAGTAACAAAAGAAATATAGTATTTGCAAGTATGTGTTTATATATGATAAATAAATAATATAGTGTGTGTAAGTGTATATTTATATGTGAGAGATAATAAATATAGTGTGTGTAAGTGTATTTTTATAAGTGTGTTTATATACATAAAGTGTGTGAACGTAATGAAGAAAAATTGAGTGAGTTTTACTATACTAGTAAAGAATTCAGCAAATTGAATAATAGACTTTTTACTTAAAATTTTGCATAAAAATTAAGTGACACTTAATGTATTTAGAGATAGTAAAATTTCTTTATCAAATATACTTAATATAGAAAGCACTTAATAAATTAAATTTAAACATTTAATGGAGTTATCAATCCGTTAGTCTCGTGCCTAGTCTCCTTGAGAATTTTAAAAATTACAAATTTTTTCTTATAAAAATAAAAATGTTTAATTTGGCATCTTTAAAAATGTAATTCTTTCCTTTAAAAAGTTCTTGATGCCAAAAAAAAAAAAAAAAGATTACATGAACACTTACAAAATGTTTTCAAGTTCTTTATCCGCTCTTGCAACATATGATACAAAAAAAGTACTATATTATATCACTACAAAAAGATTTTATACATTGATAGAATAACAAAACATAATTTTCAAGTAATGAATTTACTATTTTCATCATTTTATTCAAAATCCAACAATATATCTTAACAAATATTGTATTACTATATAGCCTAATTGTTGACCATATTTAAGCACAATTGTCAAGAAGTTTATCTAGCTTTGATATGACTCCTTTCTTCCAAAATTTCTATTTTCTGTTGGTTAGCTTTGAAGAAAATAATAATAATTCGACATTTTATGCAAATTTATACTCTCTTTTTTTTAATAATATGGAATATTAATATAGCGAATTAATTAATTAATATGCCTAGAGGGTTTTGATTATTGCAGGCTAGTAGGCAACTTTCACTAAAAATTTTGGAAAATATTTAAGACCTGATTTTTTATAGACCTGGCATTTGACAACACTTGCCAGACTATGTGGCCATGATTAAATCTTAAATAATCTTATTTATATCAGTTGATGTTATAGGTTTTCTAAAATTTAATTCACATCACAGAATCTATAAGTGGATCAAATATCGGGACTGTCTAAATATTTGCCAAAAATTTTTATGTGCCAAAGATAGTAAAAACCACAAAGAAAACGACCAATAAAATGATGGCACGTAAGCAATTAAACTTATAGCCCCGAATCAAATTACTTTGGCAGTCTTGGCCACCAAATAAATTCTCAGCCAAGAGATGTTGTTGAATCATCGAGGAAATTGGGTCCCATTTTTACCCCGCACCAGCAAGAGATCTCCGGAGAATACCTGCTAGTTCTGTGTGTCCAATTCCGTATTTGTCCCCATACCAAAAGATCTTTTTGTTCCCATAAACCTGATTTACAAAATACCCTTTACCTTCCCAAGTCACAACTATAGGCTATAGCATATAAAATCCCAATTTGAGATTAGGAATTAGTATGATTTTATAGTTGGGTAAATCTAATTAATTTACACGTACTTTATTTTTTATACTTCTTGTAAATTTTATAGTATAAATTAAATTAATCTTATGAAATAAATGAATTAAGACACCACAAGATCAATAAGTAGAGATAAATGTGATTTTTGAGTCCCTTTTACAATTTTTTTTTTTTTTTTTTTTTTTTTGCATATTTTATAGCTAATAAGAGTATAAAGTACTTATTTGAGATACCATAGAAGCTATTTATAATTTACCTATCATAAAATACTTTATATCCTGCCCTCCTTCTCCTTTTATTTTTACTTTGCCCTCCCTTATTAGACATTTCTATTATAATTATTGATCTTTGTCATCATAATCTCTTATTAAAAAAAATTAAAATTTTTCTACTTTCTCCTATAATATAAAACTACATACTAGTATAGTTTTATATTCAAAATAATAAATAATACCGAGATATATAAGTTGCCATTGCATTAAAAATCTTAGTTCCATCATTGTAGGTGATTTTAATCTTATAGTTTAGTTTTGTAATAAGTTCATTCAACATTTTTTCTTTGAACTTTGAACTAGTTTATAAAAGTTCATGTACAAGTCATCTATCTAACTATTTTTTGAAAGTGCAAATGTTGTACTATTTATATAAGTTTCTCACCTTTTAAAGTTTTAATTAGGCACCTATAAAGCAAATAGATGCATTATGTGTACTTATGATTTTAAAATAATATACTCTTGCGTCCCCCATTTTTTTTTATCGTAATCTGATTTTTTTTGTTAATAGAGTAATTATATAATTAATAATTTATATATTTTATCATATTTTAATACAAATTTTGTTCAACAAAAGTAAAATTTGTATAACACATTAACACATATCAACTTACAATTTTAAAAAAATTAAAGAAATCTATGCAAGATTTAATTATGAATACTAGATGTATTGATTAATTGTTAAATAGTAACAATTTCAATAAAACAGATATAATAGTAAAAACTGTCAAAGCTCATATATTTTCATTCATTTAAAAAGAAATAAAAATTATAATGTAAACTTTCCGACAATAGGGGCATTTTTGTCTTTTCAAGTAACATGCACGTTTGTCACAAGTGCATATATTAAATTCTTAATCCGCACACTGAAACCTCTGACTTTCAATTAAATCCGCTGTTTCTCCGTCCATACCGACGAACCAAGACCTCCTCTTCTCCTCCTAAAACCTTCTTTAATACAAAGAATTTTTTTTTTTTTTTTGTAAATAAAAATAAAATAAAATCGGTGGTCTCACTGATTAAATCTGCTGGCTGCTTCTTCCTCTGATTTCATTTCCCAAGGTATTTTCTAATTTTATAATTTTTCGCCTCTGAATAATTACTAAGTAATTTCTTTCTTTATAATTTTATATGAATAATTTCATTTGCTCCTAATTTTTTATTGATTAATTTTCATCTGGGGTTCTGTTAATTTTTTTTCTTAGCTAAAAACGAAAAGGGTTTTGTTTAATTTTTTTTTTTGGGTGAAATTATTGCAGGGTTTCTGTTTCAATCGAAGATGGAGACAGCGACTGCTTTTCGGTCTACTTTGGCCATGCCTTCTTTTTGTAACGTTCGATCGGCTGTAAACGGACCCGATTTCTTGCGGTTCGGATCCATATCCCGGGTCGAACCCGCTTCAGTTAAGGTAGAGGTTTTTTTTTATTTTTTTTTTTGGGAATTTGTGTTTCTTAGTTTGACTGGAGGGAGTTTTTCATTGTTACTTGACTGTTTATGGTGTGGCCACACTAGTTTGATATTTTTTGAGATTTTACTTTCTTTTTTTTTTTTGTTCTGTTTGTTAAAATTGATGAAGTAACCCTTAAAAGTTATAAAATTTATCCTTGATGGCAAAAAAATCCTAGCTTTAATAACAAATGATATCGATGCTAGGAAAAGAATGCCAAATACATAATGTTAAAAAGTTGTAGAGTAATTTACGCCTCGTTTATAAGTTGTTGATTTGCTTCTTACTTTTTTTTTCTTAACATTTTGTACCACTAAGAATTTACGAGAAGTTATAGTAAAGTTTTAGGCTGTTTAGATATTAAAACATATTTGCCTCGTAGGTGTAGTATTTACAATGTAGTTATGTAGAGCAGGGAAGTTAAAGAAGGAAGTGCTAGTAGCGTTACTATGTTTCTCCTACTAGTAAAGAAAAATTAGATGAAAATGAACAAAGAAAAATGAGGACGATGGATAATAACTTTCAATGCAGTGAAGGGTTTTGTTTTTAGCTATATTCAAGCGTTCAGTTTTGTGGCGTTACTGCTATAGCTTCTGAGCATTTTATGAATTTGACTTGATTTTTAATCGAAAGCATACTATATTGAACAAATTTGGGATATGGATAAGAATTTTCATACAAATCTTTTCTGGTTGGTATTAGGTCACTGGTGAAAGTTGTGAAACATTGTTTGTTTTGAAAATTCTACTCACGACTTTAATATATTTGAGAAAAATGTGAAACTAGCATCATAAGTTTTGATTAACTGTAGATTATGCTTGGAGATTTTAATGAGAAAGAAAAATGATCGTGTCATAACTTTACAACTTATAGACAATGATGGTTGTTTGTGGTGTAGTAGTTCAACTGGTTTTGATTAGTTGTCTTATAAAAAAACTGATGTTTAATTGGTCTGATGGATGTGCAGCAGCATCCTTTAATTTCTCATGTGAAGTTGGGCAAGAGTAGAGTAGCTCTCAAGGGCAGGAACTGCACTAGAATCCAAGCATCCATGTCCTCTTCTTCTGATTCGGGTGGTTCAACTGCTCCTATTGCTCCACTTCAGCTGGAGTCTCCAATTGGACAATTTCTTTCTCAAATATTGGTTAGCCACCCACATCTTGTCGCCGCTGCAGTGGAACAGCAGCTTCAGCAGCTTCAAACGGATCGCCATGCTGAGAAACAGAACGAGGAGCCCCCTGCTTCTGGGACAGATTTAGTTTTGTACAGGTTGGTTCCATCTTTGAGACCTAAGCTGATGTTGCTGCAAGTTTTCTTGAATGTGGGTTAATTTAAAGAAGTTCTTCTCTGGATTAATTGAAGAGACAAGATTTGCATTAAACATACTTACTACAAAAAGAAACACTGTTTAACTAGATAACAATTTTGTGATTGTCCCTCAACTAGTTGAGTCATTGTTTTCCCTTTAGTTGTAGTGTATGTCAGCTCTGAGAGCTTTAAATTTGGTTATATTGGAACTGATTGTTATATGGTTTTAAAAATCATACAGGAGAATTGCGGAGGTGAAGGCCAATGAGAGGAGAAAAGCACTGGAAGAGATACTTTATGCCTTAATCGTGCAAAAATTTATGGATGCCACCGTGTCTTTGATTCCTTCAATTGCACCATCTTCAGATGCTTCAGGCCAAGTTGATAAATGGCCCAATCACGATGAGAAACTTGAGAGGCTTCATTCTCCTGAAGCTTATGAGATGATCCAGAACCATCTGGCCCTCATTCTTGGGAACAGAATGACTGATTGATCCTCAGTAGCGCAAATCAGCAAACTGAGGGTTGGCCAGGTTTATGCAGCATCAGTGATGTATGTCATAGATATTTCCTAAAGCGGGTTGACCAGAGGTTTCAGCTGGAAAAGTCAATGAGAATTCTTCCACAGGGCTCAGATGATGAAGTTCTGAATAATACACAGCAAACAGTGGAGCAGGAAGGTAGACCTAGCAGTAATGGTGCTGCCAATACATTCAGCAGCGTACAACCCCACCCTGAGGTGACATCATGGTCTGGTGGTGTCATTAGCCCAGGAGGTTTTGGTCATGGGATTAAGTCTTCTCGGTTGCGAACTTATGTGATGGCATTTGATGGGGAGACACTTCAGAGATGTGCCACCATCAGGTCCAAGGAGGCTGTGAGTATCATTGAAAAACATACAGAAGCATTGTTTGGAAGGCCCGAGATTGTAATCACACCCCAGGGAACAATTGATTCCTCCAAAGACGAACAAGTTAAAATTAGTTTTGGTGGTCTGAGGAGACTTGTCTTGGAGGCAGTGACCTTTGGTTCCTTCCTTTGGGATGTTGAGAGCTATGTGGACTGACAAGGTACCATTTTGTTGCAAACTAAGGCTTGTCCATATTTCCCTTGGCAAAGCAGGATTAGCATCTGAGGTTAAATTATCCATTAGGTACAAAAATGCACTAAAATTTGGAGGGATACCTAGATCATCATATAGATATGCATCTCTTTTGAAACTGATGTAATGACTTCTGACAGGAATAATTGGATGTCTATGACTACATATTAGCACAACTTCTTTAATTTTCTAATGGCTGAACGAAGTGTCAAACTCTGGGTATTACTTGTCATTTCATTTTAATGCTTAATTTGGATTGTTTTCATGAAGAATTTGGATTCAGGTCCTTATTTATTTTCTGGGTCAGTGAACATACCTTTTTGGTGCACGTGCACCATTTATCCTTTTATTTTTCCTCTATAATTTTCTTGAATAAGAATTGAGGTGGTTGTACAGTGCATTGGAACTTTACCTCTCTCACACCTCATGTGCTAGTGGAAAGCCCATTGTCAACTTGCTAATTAATTAATATCATTCTGGACTTGTGATATGGATGACATATTGTTGTGAATAAAATGTGATTGTTCTGAATAAGTGAACTCAGAAGTGTATTATTTATGCTACTAGATTTGTCATGTTCTTTCATATTTCCTTCAGAATGATAACAAAGTTTTATCATGTGTATAATGTTTGAAGGTTTTCTTTATTCATTTATAAATTTATTCGTTAGCATGAAATTGATATCCTCTCCTTTTTTCCTTATTGTGTATGTCCAAATTTGATCTCCATAACAATGTTTTACACGTAGTACAGTAGGGATGATATTCTGTGCCATAGACCTAAGTAAATGCTTTCTTACTCTGTATTTTAATGTTAATTCTGATGGGGGATTGTTATGCTAAGAAATCCGCATCCTGGCATATACTTGTTTTGCGGTTGGAGTAGTTTGGAGATCAGACTCAAAGTACGTGGTAGAAGCGAGGTAGAATGGTAGATTAAGAAAGCAATGTTTTTACATGGAACTCTGTGCACTTTCGAAGTAGTAAATTCTGAGTCTTCTTGTCACAATTTGATGTCGGTGGTATGATTTAAGTATCGCAAATTCATCTAAATTCGTAGCAATACTTATTGTATGCAAATACAATAATTATTGACTTTTCCATACTGAACTTAAATTTCAAGAACCTTTCATCTTACAATGACAAGATCTTGTGCTTATGCTTTCGAATGAGATGTGGTTTAGCATCCCAGATTATATCATGCTTTCATTTTTTGGCAAAAAGAAAGAAAATGTGGAACGAGACATCTCACAACATTGGCTTGGCAGTTCATTTCCCAAATAAGGCGTGATTTGCATACCTACCTATTTGTCAAGATTCTAGATTATCCATTCCCAAACATAGCTTTCAGGACAAATTGTTATACTGTATTAAAGTCGCCAGAAATGAGCTCCAAATATAGATGTAGGTAGCGAGGAGATCACATATGTTGTTTTTAGATATATCCTGGATTCCCGTCCTTTGAATTCCATTGGATCTATTAATTTATGAAAAACATTACCGATTGTCTTCACTAATGCAACTGGACTAGTCAGAAACGTTATCTATTTATGAAAAACATTATCGTAATGGCGCCTGATTAGTCAAAACCGTTAAATGTTATGAAAAATGCTATAGATTTACTCGTAACAATCTACGCCAAAAAATTTAGGATAAATTAAAAGTCTTTTTGCGATTTTTCTAATCTTACACCCTTATATTTTGTAAATCTATTATTAACTCCTTTGTGGTTTGAATTAAAAAAAATTATAAAAATGCAAAATATAAAAGTGAAACTTGGACATTAACCAAATCACAAGGAGTTTTCTCGTAACTTAACCAAAGGTTTAAGGTTCCAACCGAAGCAGCCAAGTAGCCAACAGGGTTTGGAGGGTCCCATGCTTGAGTTGAGACATCCCTCGAATATTCTGATTCTCTGTTAGAACTTGGGGCATATCCGAATTGGGTTCTCATGGCATATTCCCTTGTTCGCATAAACTCCCAATTAATTCCATTTTTTATATTTCTTTTAACAGAATAAAGAATACTAATGAGGCTTTTGGCAACTTTTGGAGGACTTGTTATTCCTACTCAATTACTTAATACATCACTCTCTTCACCTTAAAATGCGGAAAGTACACTAATCCAATTTATGGGCTAAAACACTTAATCAAGTTGCACCATATTTCACATCCATATCTTGGTAACATATGAATTTAGCTTTCTTTGGATTCTATTACTGGTCAAGTGAAAAATTGTTATACTACACATTCCAAACAATATCACAGACAGTACTCTAAGTAATTTATACTGTAGTAATATTCCAAAAAAACACGTATATGGTAGGAATCAAATTTATCCATTTTGAGGTGTGGATTACCATCTGTTACTTATATTTTCGAATTGAATTAATCTTATCCTATTATCCAAATTCACAATCCAAAAGGAATGAATTAAATTAGCACAAAAAATGTGTAGATATGGGATGGCAACTATTTGGTATCTTAGTAATTGTTAAAAAATCAATGAAAGGTTTTCATTTGGACAATTAGTAGTTGTTAAAAAATCAATGAAAGGTTTCTATTTGGACAAAGCATGACCCTTTAATTTGTAATAAAGTAGACTATTCTGTACAAATAGTTCCCTCCTATTGATTTATTGAGCAAAGAGGTCAATTACCAACATAAACCTTTTCGATATAGAATTTGTTTTCATAGACTCGAATCATCAAATATTATGGAAAAATCATTGAAACATTCTCTTAGATTAAAAAAAAAAATGGAGTTTGTTTTCATTAATTGCTATTAACACACAGACTTCTGTGTCATTGCGCCATTATCGGGTCCCACATTTCTATATATATGCACGCGTGACATGATTAACTTCAAACACATTGTGTATCTTAAAATCACCCCAATTGGCAAAAGCCATTGAAAATTCTCTGGTTTACTTTTCATTCTTTCCATTCATTTCATCTTATTATATTATAATCATTCAGAGCCATGGCTATGGCCAGATTATTACAAGTTCTCAAAAATCCATGGTTCTGTGCCTAGCCATTTGTTTTGTATTTGTTTTGTTTCTGTATTTGCTGAGCTTCAAAGATTTGAACATCCCACAAAGGGTGGTGGGATTCTCAGCTTCCTGGTTCTTGGAGATTGGGGAAGACAAGGAGATTTTAACCAATCTGAAGTTGCCTATCAGGTTGCCTTTCTTGAATGTTTTAGCCCTCTTTTCCCTTTTTTTTTAATTTATTTATTTTACTATTCTGCTTCATCATATATAATCTTGCTGGTCGATTTTGTGTCAATTTGATTGGTTGTATCATTGAATAGTTTCATAGTCAAACAGATGTTTGAAAGGATTATTAATTTGACACAGAAAAATATATAAAATTTAAATAATAATTACGTGTGTCTATACGTGTCTATACTAACTAGTATAAAAATTGTGTATGAAAGACTAACTAATGAAAAAAATTGTGTATGAAAAATTTACACTTTTTTAAATGAATGACATTTGGCGAAAGTTAGAAGTGACCAAATGTGAATTTTAGTCTCAGGAAACTAGTTATTTGGTTGGCAAAAATGTTATTATATTAACTTATCATGCTATAAACTTTGTTCATTAATGTGGTCAACTTTGATAGTATCTGATTTCTTTTATTTTTTTTCAATTAATTATTGCCACAGATGGGAATACTGGGAGAGAAACTAGATGCAGATTTTGTAGTTTCAACAGGAGACAATTTCTATGATGATGGATTAAAAGGGGAACATGACCCTGCATTTATAGATTCATTTGTGAATATTTATACAGCAAAAAGCCTTCAAAAGCAATGGTATAGTGGTAAATACCAAAAAAAAAAATCCCTTATTATCCATCTCTTTTTCTTGTATAATTTTTGTTTAATTTTTTAATTTAATTTGTCACTATTTCCATGCAGTTTTGGGGAACCATGATTATAGGGGAGATGCAGAAGCCCAATTGAGCCCTTTTCTTAGGACAATTGATGGCAGGTGGCTTTGTCAAAGGTCATTTATATTACCTGTAAATGCAGGTGAAAAATTATTTTTGATCCCTATTAATAGAAATAGTTATAAATTATCAAATGCTCTTATACAATTTTAATATAATAACCATTTTCCTCTAATTTTTCTTCAGAAATTGCTGATTTGTTCTTTGTGGATACCACTCCTTTTGTGAGGGACTATTTTGATGAGCCAGAGAATCATGTTTATGATTGGAGAGGTGTAACCCCTGTGGAGACTTACACAACAAATATACTAAATGTAAGTGTCTCTTAGTAACTTCTCTCTTTTGTGGTTTGTTAGTATATTCCTGTGTTTGGATGGAAGGATTCGGTAAATCTAAATTTTTTCTAATTTATCTAAATAAATTGAGATATTTAGACGAGTATCATAAATTGAGAAATTTAGACGAGTATCTGAAATTTAATAAGAAGTGAAAGTGTGATTTTAATTATTAAGATGTGTGAATTTAAATTTATTTAAATTTTAAATCATTTCAAAACCGGCCTCAAATCCTTTCATTTAAAACACCTTTCTACAAATCAAATTCAATAATCCAAACGGACCCTAAAATTTATTTAATGTGATGGACTATAATTTTGTTTACAATTGTTAATAGGATCTTGAATCAGCACTAAGAGAATCAGCAGCAAAATGGAAAATTGTTGTGGGACATCATGCAATTAGGAGTGTTGGTCATCATGGTGATACCAAGGAACTTGTTGATAGGCTTCTTCCAATTCTTCAGGTAATACAAAAAGGTCAAAAATCATCATCATAACACAATAAGGAATTGATATACATTTTCAATTTTAATTTTCAAGAAAGTTATAATTTGTTGTTTCTGTTTCTTAGTGTACATTTTCAATAAATTTAAGGCCAATAACGCTGACCTTTATATGAACGGGCATGACCACTGCCTAGAACATATCAGCGATGATTCAAGGTAACATAGGAATGGATATAGTATATATTTGGATAAATATTATTTGAGATATTATTCTAACTATTATTTGGAATAATATTATTGTTATTTTTTGAAATGTAATTTATGTAAGAAAAAAATAGTTAAAAAATATTTTTTAGTAATGATTGTGAAGTATCATTTGCAGAATAATAATAATAATAAATAGTTTGATCATCTAAGACACTAATTAATTTTTTTGTTTTTTTTCTGGGTGACAGCCCAATTCAGTTCCTAACTAGTGGAGCTGGATCAAAGGCCTGGAGGGGAGATCTCAAGGAAATGAACAAACAGGGCCTAAAATTTTTCTATGATGGGCAAGGTTTTTTGTCTGTGAAGTTGAGTCAGACTGATATGGAAACTGTTTTCTATGATGTTTTTGGATGTGTTTTACATAGATGGACCACCTCCAAGCAACTTCATTCAGCAATATGATCACAAGGCTTCAAGGCCCATTTCTTTTGCTATGTGATTTTGTTGGGTTATAGATTTACCATTTTCAAACACTCTCTCCGGCAATTAATGTAGCAATTTTGAGCCTTTTGTTTTCTATATTTTAGGTGGACATTTTTTGTAAAAATTGAAGAATATGGATTCTTGCACCCAATACTTGATAAATTAGAGGTGAAAAGGCAGTTTAGCTAAGAAAGAAGTAATCGAGTTATATATATTTGTTGCCCGATAGAGTCAACCTTCAAGCTACAAAGTCATTAAAGGCCTTTTTTTTTTTTTTTTGCGTGTGTGTTAAATTTTAGTAGTAAATTTTGAAGAATTCACAACAGAAATATAGATAATAATAAGGAGAGTTTTGTATCCTTAGTTGGGCATGTATTAATAATATATTAAATTAGTCAATGTATTCATCATTGTTATCGATAAGAGTTTGAATCCATCAATTTTTCAACCCAAATCCAATTTTTGTAGCACAAATGCCCATATATTACCTGGCTATGGATTAAGTTTGATCTACCAATTAGCAATCCAAACCGAATTTTCGTAGCCCAAATACCTACGTTACAAATAGATAGTCAAATGTAACTTAGTCCTTCGCGTTTGAGAGGATAACAAGTTATTATTGCAAAAAAAACTAGTTGAATATGACAACAATCATTAAGAATTTAGTCTTTGAACAATATGAGCTATAAACTTTCTTCACAAGGATGTACATGCACATACGATTACTCGGATTCGATTTTAGTCTGTTCATGCATTATGAAAATTTAGTGAACCTAAACCTTGCCAATGTGGTAAAGAGCCAATGTAATTAAAAGTAATTAAAATATTCATGGGAACTACCTATGTATTTTTGTATACATATATAAACTAGACAATGTATGACTCAAAAAATGGAACAATAGACTAGACAATATATGACTCAAAAAATGGAACACAATTACTTTGGAATAAAAGACATTACAAGGACAAAATAAGATACTCGATTCAAAAATTCTAAATTTTAACACTAATATGTAAGTTGTGACAAGGAGACCCAATGCAAAATTCGAATTTAAATATAAATCTACTAGCACCAATGAATCTTACGAGGTAGGCCTATAAACAAATCGGAACTAATATATTCATACTCACATCTGTTTATTAGTATATTCGAATTGAGATATTCGTCAAATTTACAAATGTAATACTTTAAGGATTTGTTGTAAAATTTTAAGGACAAAAAATGTAATAGTGAGTTATAGTTCTATTTTAGTTTAGCCACTTAAAAGAATTTGATTCAATTTGTCTTGAACTTAGTCTATATATTTGTGAATAGTATAAAAGAATCATCAGATTACAAATTTATATAAGAAGGGAGGACCTTAGCGCAACTAGCGTTTCAGTCTTTTGTTTTGAACACTAAAATTCTTCGATTATGTCAATTCTATATTTTAACAATTCTAATTCTATTTTTTTTAATATTTTTTTTTATTTTTAATTTATGAATCTATTTTTCATTAAGCAAAAAATTTATTCATGCAAATTTTAATTTGAAAATATGCAAGTTAATTTGGGTGTATTTGGTTCCTTTCTAGTCGGAATTAGCTAAAAAATGTGACATAAAATAACCGTTATTATATTTTGAGCACTAAAACTCCTAGATTGATCAGATTGTACCTATTAGAATACAAAAATAACACTTTTAAAGAGAAAGAAAAAAATACATTGCATATTCTGATGGTGTGGTGCTCATCGTGATTTGTAAAAGATTTTTACATGAACGCGATTCATGGTTTTACTTGTGCATCTTGTTATTTAAACAGAGTGCACAAATGTTAAATGATATGTATGAATACAAAAAATGCGAGAATGTGACTATTATTTTAGAAAAATTCAAGAGTCTCGCAACAAAACTTTCTTATTATACTTTAAAAACTTGAATCGTACGATATCAAGTTCTTTAAAAACTTATATTGTACAAGTCTTTAAAACTAACGAGATGGTTATCTCAACACGACTGTAGAATTCTCCATTATTTTAACCACAAAATTCACAAGTAATATCATAAATTGTTCCAAATAAAATTTTTTCATAATTAGTGAGAAATTTAAAAAAAAAACGGAGAAAAAATATTAAAAAATGAATTAAAATAAAGTTAAAATGATCAAAATGTGAATTAACATAATTAGGTAACATTAGAGACTCTAAAATTTAAATGAATAAAGTTCAATTAACAAAAGAATATATATGTTTATTTAGTCAAATTTGTATATTCCTCTATAATTGATTATTAATTCAGAGACTTTAATGCTAAAAAGATAATGTTAGGTACTTAAGTGATAAGATGCTAAAGTTTAAGACATAATTTATTTCTAACTATTATTTATTGAGTTAATCTTTTGAGTAAATTTTCCCAACACTATTGGTGTAAATTTTATTTATATCAACTGCTAACTAAATTGTGACGCATCATAAAAACATACCAGTAACATGTAATAGCCAAACTCACTACCAATTGAGTTTTTTTTTAAAAAAAATTTACTACTGAATGAAATTCTTTTAATTTTGATAATAGATTCCTCTACTAACTCAAACTCTTTTTTCTCTATCTTCTCTTCATAGAAAGCCATATTAGAAAAAACTTACATAAATACAATTTTTGACTCCACCTATAGACCTTGCGGTCAAAATTAAATCTTTATAAAATATTACTTACATCAGATACATTTCATAAATTTGGTAACATTTAATCTACACCACAAAATCTATAAGTGGGATCAAAAACCAAATCCACCTAAATCTTTCCCCAGACTATTAGTCGAATAGTTCCACGGCTGTTGCAACTCCTTCCAATTTATTAGCAAAAAATTGTCAATCTTTTCCGTCTCCGAAAAGGACACAAAAGACTCGTAATCGTCAATACAATAATAATTTTATCCCAAGCCGAATTGAAATTGCAAGTAGGTTCCCATTATCTTTTTTTATTTTTTTATTAAGAGTTTTAGTACACTTGTTCCCATTTTTTTTTTTTTCTTTTCTTGAAAATCTTATTTGATGTATTAACTTTTAATGGGGAATTTCATATATGTACATAAATGGTAATTTATAGATTGCTTATGCCAAATTTTCTTATTGGTTGAGTATAAAATTGTACAACCAAAGAATGGCAATTATATCACAACAACAAGATAGGTACTGCTGCAAACCATGGGACATTAATGCATGCCCAGCTTGTGAATGGGTTTGCTGGAGAGTAGATAAAGGAATCAATTCTTTGCCACACCAATATGCATGTCATTGACTCAAATTTTAGGGGTTAAAAATATTTTTTATCTTTTTTTAATGCAATAACACTTGTAATTATAAAGAATTTATTATAGAAAAAATTTTATTACTCATTTCGTAATGTATAATAAATATTTTAAAATATTAAATAACTAAAAATAATAAAATTTTTATTTTTTAATTATTTCAAATATTAAAAATTGTAAAATATACCTATGAAACACAAATTTAAATTTATAAGTCTGCCCAAACCCAATATTTATTCCGTCAACAATCGAATGAAAATTCTAGAATAACCTACAACCTAATCCAAATTAGTGGAGTTGAGCAAACCTACTGTCAACGTACACGTGTCAACCTATCACCAAAGTATCTATTAAAAAAAAAAACATGTTTGAACATTGAATTCATAAGATAAATAAGAAAAAATATTTATATAAATTCGATTTTAAAGTGTATTTCTTATATATGTATAATTTGTAATTAAAATTAAATTTTATAAAATTTTATTTACATTTATTAATATGATAAATTTTATAATATTTAATTTCTATTATAAAATTTATAAATAAAATTATACACCAAATTTATTTAAATATTCCTGGATGATAATAACCTCACATTACTTGACTTCTTCAACAGACTTCCCAAATAACACCAAAAGAAAAATTGGCTCCAATTGCCGCATAAATCTTCATCAATATTTTTATATATTCAATACAAAAATGCCTTCCAATTTCCACCTGTCTTTCTCTCAATCGTTCGCTCAAATTTACAGTATAAACTTTCCCGCATTTCTTTCTCCCTATTTATTCTGCGCCACCCCTTCCATTTCCACCTTCTTTCCTTAACCAGAACAGCAGAATTTCTCAAAAGGAAAGAACCCTTTTTTCAATTCAAGAACCCCTTTTATCCCTTGCTTCAATTCATTTTGTTTTCCAAAAGAAAAACAAAAAAAAAAAACGAGAGCTTGTTTGACGGAATACAGAGATTTTGATTTATGATCTGTTTGACGATTGATTATTTGAGTTTTCGGGTGAATTTTGAGAACCCATATGATTTTGGAGCTGGAAAAAGGTTTAATTCAAAAAGGCCGTCGTTAAAATTACGAAGATTTGGGTTGAAGTCGTTGATAGGTACGAGGAGAAGAGGAGAAATGGCGATGATGGTAGCGGCGGTGAAGGGGAAGGAAGCGACGGCGACGGCTCCGGTGATGTTAACGTCGGGTGCGAGTGGGAGGATTAATGCTTTGTTGTCGTTACGAGCTTGGAAGAGCTTGTTAATGGTGATAAATGCTTTTGTTTTGTTGTTATTTTTGCCGTTTCGGAGGCGGAGGATGGCATCGCCGGCGTCGGTAAGTCAGGGAGGTGGTGGGAGTGGGAGCGGCAGCGGGAATGGGAAGGAGGAGAAACAGGGGGAGAAAAAGGGTGGTGTGCCTGTTGTAAGGGTGCCGGCGGCGATGGTTCCTTAAGAGGAAGAGTGCTGCGGCGACGGTGGACAAGGAGGTGGCGGAGAGGAGGGCGTTGGCTATCAAAAGGGTTTTGGAAGATGATGATAAAAGGTCGGTGAGGGAATTTGATCTTTTTGGGACGTCCAGAGGGGATACCCTTTTCACGCAGTCATGGACTCCTCCTGTTGACACTCAAGTCAGGTAATTTAATGATTAATGTTTTTTAAGGTTGTTGAAGCTTTATGTTTTAGTCATTTTAGACAATTATAGAAATAAAATATGAATGTGTTTTGTATTTCTTTTTATGTAATCTGTTGTATGGATTCTTTCTTTAGAAAAAATTTATTTCTTTTACCTTACTGGATCTTATTTGTTCTTTTGTTGTGGTGAATTTTGTATTTTTGTATGCAACTGAACAAAAAAGAAAACTTCCTATTCTTTTATTTCTTGTATTTGGAATGTTTGAGATTGTTTGGGTTTTATTCATTTTCTTTTGAGGCTTTTTTTTTTTTTAATAATCTTTCTACTTAATTTTGTATATGTTTTTCTTCAAAATGTTAGGACTTGTTATTCACAAAAACATACTAGTAATAGGTATTCTGAGTAGTTTAAATAGTTTAAATACTTAGTTTGTCTTCTCTTTAGAGTCAGACAATGATGACGTTTGTTACATGCATTTTAAATTTAGCAGTAGAAGATTTTCTGCAATTTTGTATCTTTTGAACTTTAATCTTTTTTTAATCCAAAGAGAAATGCACTGAGCTTTTGAAATGCAAAGTAAAACATGAATTGTTAATTTCAAGTTTAAAACTTTTTCTAGGTTAGGTAAATGGTATATAGTCCTTAATCAGCTTACACAGGCAATTGTTTTGAGGATTCATGTTTTCATTTTGTCATTTCACTTTAGATATTATTCTTTGGTGAAAACAGACAAAAAATTTTAGTTCTTGTTCGCATCTGAATGCTCAAGGTGTGACAATTATTATTCTTCTTTATATTCTGGTGTTTGAGTATGACAGCTCAAAATAAAAAACAAAAAAAAAAGGAATTGGTAACAACAATGAGTATCTTCTTTGTCAGTATTCAATAATTCGATAATTTTGAGAATAATTTACCACGTATCATGAAGGGCAGAGTTCAAAGAGTGATGATAAGGCATATTCTCCTCTCACACCCTTTTCAGTCTGGTCATTTGTTGGTTGGTATGATGTTCCTTGTTGTGCCCAAAATGGAATCATTTAGTGTATATCCTAAGTGGGATCGCATCCCAAGAGTCACAGAAACCAAGTGTCTTTGGTGAAAGGGACTCTTTTGTTTGTTATCTTTAACCTTCATTATTGTCTTTTGGTAGCATGGGAGAAATCTGTTTCATCTGTGCAAGTGTATAGCTCCCATATTGTTGCAGCATTCTACCCTCATTCCTCATGGAATTTGAATTGACAAACATATTATACCATCCTTGTTATGAAATGGACATCTCAAAAATGAGTTTGTAGATAGTGTCACATACATGGATTGCAAAGTATCATCATTGCATAAAAGATAATAATTTGGTAAAGATTGTAGATTAGCACACTAATGACAGACTGCGCTTAATATCTTAACCTTCACATGAAGTCCATATTTTCTTCAGCACTGCTTCATTAACTCAGTCTTCTGTTCAACACTGCTTAATTTACTTTAGGATTTTTATTGGTTACTATACGATGAGTGTAATTAATGACTAGAAGTCATCCTTCCAGCTACTCGGGTAGTTGAGCTTTAATTTGTTATGGGTTTTCACTGTTGTATGATGAAGATAAAATGGGGGAAATTAGCAATACTTGGTGAAATAGGTTCCCTATGTTCGGATCAGACAATACCATACCATAATCAAAAGGTAAAAACAGCCCAAGTCATGTTTAACATGCGTCATATACTAGCCTTTAAGAATTTACATTTTTACCTTTAAGGGGGGCTAAATTTATTGTCTAACTTACAAAGTTCTTTGTTTTTGGTCTGCAAGATACACAGCATTGAGCAATCAACAGGTTCAGTGTTCTCTAGTTTGATGAGAAAACTAATGTGTGTGCAATTTTAATGCTGAGTTACCTGCAAGATAAGCTAGAACTCGTAAGATTCAACATCTTAATCAAGCCTTGGCAAATGTCTAATTATATTTATTTTGGATACAGTTTTAAACTTTTGACACAAAACATAAATAATAACCAAAATTTTGCAAACTGCTGCATTGCATTGTGTTTTGTTTAATTACTTGAAGATCTGCAAACAAGAAATCCCCAATAACTATGAGGAGCTCAACATGACACATAAACTAGAATTAATGTACATGCTAATGTATTTATCTTATTGATAAGTACGACTTTTGTTTTCTGTGTTTTCTGCTTGTTCTAGTATTTTCTACGGTAAGTGACAATTTTATTTACAGAATGTAGTAATAGCTAAATGTTTACTTTCCTATTCACATATTATTCAATAGAGTATTTTGCTCTGGTCTTGTAATTGGTCCAAGCCTAACTGTCTTCCTTTTAAGTATTTAACAATTTCGGGAGAGATAAAATGTATCTAACAGTGCATATTTTTCATATTTTTCTTTTGGGGGACAAAAGGATAATGATGTGTATCTCTTTGTTGCAGGGGTTTGGTTGTTCTTCTACATGGCTTAAATGAACACAGGTTTGTTTGTGCATTTCTCTTTCAAATGTAAATTTTTTTGATGTTGGTTTCTTTCTTTTAGATTCCTGAAGCAAATATGGTGTTCTTATTACAGTGGCAGATACACTGATTTTGCAAAGCAGCTGAATGCAAATGGCTACAAGGTCTATGGAATGGATTGGATAGGTAATGACAAAGTAGATTCTTAATTAAGATGATTTCTGTTTTAATCAGGATAAGTTATATGAGCTAGTTTTATTTAATAAGTTGTTGTTTGAGAGCATTATTGCAATTAATTAAGGCGCTTTTCAAGTTCAAGGGCTCTAATTCTGTTCTTCGTTAAAAACTACTTCAACTTAAGATGTCTCAAATGGTACATTTGGTTTTATTTACCGTATACAATCTATTTTTTGTTCATTTCAATTATTTTTCCTAAACTCTATTATGTCTTGAAAACAATATCTTATTTTTCAAATTTATGTAGAATATTTTTTCTAAACTACAATTGCTAAGGCTACTTTACCATGCCTTAGTAGTAGCTGTCTACAGGTACTCTTATATATGTAAGATAAGATAACAACTTTTCTCTTCTACTGCTTGATTGAGATTTTTGGTGGATTATAAAATGCTTTTGAATGAGAATGTGAAAAGGGAGAACAATTAAAAGTTTCGTTCCAGAGAATATGATATAATGATTTCGTTCCAAAAGATTAGCAAAACTATCTAAATTGTTACAAAAAAAACCCTAAATAGTGTTATCTTAGTATATGTATTACCTCAAAGCACCTTTCAAGCTTGCTCAGAAGCGTTGCATTCCCAAACAGGCTTCAAATGTCCATAAGTTATTAATTTTCTGTTTTATTGTTTGTTTCTGTTATGTTACTGGAACTGAGAGGTAGGCTCCATGGTTCCCAGGGGTTAGGTCTGGAGATCCTCCTTTTTTTTTTTTAATTAATAAAAAAGCTTCATGGTTAAAGTATTTTTAAAATTGTTTTCATGTTTGATTTGTCTTTTTGTTGGTTACATTCTAACAGAGTAGCAACAAAATTTGACCAGTGTAATACGTATTTCAGCTTCATTAGGAAATGGTTTTCTAGTTTCAATTTGGAACGTTTGGCTACATTTTAATTATTGCTATCTGAATACCCTGCCAACATTTCAATGATATTAAAGCTTCTCTCCTTGAACCTACTTTTGCTGTGAGCTGGGATTACTCCACAAATGCCAACTGCATCTGTTTCTTTTCTTCTGGAGTTTACATAATAATTTCAGACTGAAGTTGAATTTTAATAAAAATCTCATAAAATTTAATGCTAAAGGAATCTGACAAGTCCATGGTAATTGATTTATCCAGCTGATATTTTGCTGATGCATAGAAACTTGTTGTAACTCCGTGCATTTGATTAGCATGAGATCGAATCAGTGCCAACATATAATCTGGAAAACAGTTCTTTCCTTTTGGCTGTTGTCCTATAAATATCAAGTGATTAAGAATCATTCCATTCATAGAAAGGGAACTCAACAGGTCCTAAAGGTAGTGCATACTCAATCTGATGTTGTTAGCTTCATTTTCAAGTTTAGAAAAGTTAGGTACATGTACATGATTTTCCTTTGCTTGTGCCTGAATGCCTTTGTTTTGGATCCAAATTTGATGTCTAAGTACATACTAACAGTGAAACATAGAAGGTTAACCTTAGAACTCTGATATTGATTTGCACATTTTTCCTAGCAAGCAAGTTGAGCAATCACATGAAAATGGAGGAAAAGACTGAGGGACGTTGAAGTTGTATCTTTGCATCAAAGGTCAGAGGGAAGAAATGGAGATTGGGGGAAAAAATTAAATTATTCTAGAGAGGGGAGAGAGAGAGAGAGAGAGAGAGAGAGAGAGAGAGCTTAAAGACAAGAAAAAGCGTTAGCTGACATACTTTCTGAAAAGCATATCTTACCACATGATTTCCATGAGTTTTAGCGTCCAAGGCTACAATCAATTCGTAGTTCAAATTTTAGTTTTCTTCTTTTTCCTTTCTTTTACAGGAAAAAGAAAGCACCCCAAGAAAGAAAGAAAAAAAAAATTATATTTGTCTGCTGGAAATCTTCAGACGGATAATTTTTCTACTTTTGTAGTCTAGAGTTCAGTCTTCAACTATGCATGTATATTTTTTGGGTGTTGCAGGAATGAAAATTTTCCAATGCGGATGACATTGGTGCGAAAAAGTACCATGTGACGCTCCTCCTCATGAGTAAGCTTATTATTTGAGTCATTGCATCTGTCCTAACAAGTAGAAGAATGCTAAAGGGAGGAAGCATGTTTTCTGAAAGCTCACTATTTAAGTCTTAAATTTTCTTTACCAAATCGATCAGTTTCATACTCCTCTTTCAAGTTGAAGAAGAAAAGAAAACAATTTTATAGGATGTATATTGACAAATATACTGTCTCTCTACATACATACAGATGTGGCTTTTTCCCTAAAATTCTCACTTCCTTAGTTCCATGGAATCATTACGGTGCCGTCAGTGCTTCATATGAGTATTGTGTATTACGAGTCCCAACCTTGGAAAGAGACATCTGTTTTGGTGCAAAAGGCAGACATTCCTCCTGAACAATTTACCCAGATCAGATATTAAGTTCGAGGGCTGACCATTATTCATCCAAAATTTAGCTCATACATGTAATCATGGCTAGGATTTTCGCTTCAAGTTCAAACATTCATTTCCAAATATTTTGACCTCATATGAGCTAACTTTTGTTATTCGTTGAAACAAAGTGACATAGGTAAATTAACTTTTTTAGTGACTTCGCATTAAGTCTGAACACTCATTTCACATATTCTGAGTCAAAAAATTTTAATCTCTCTCTCTCTCTCTCTCTCTCTCTCTCTCTTTCTCTCTCTGTTTCCTGCGAGTCTGTTTTGGGAAATGTATGATATCTAAGGCATCCTATTAGACACTTCTTGTTTTTCTTGTGTTCTCAAACAAAGATCATATGTATAAAGTTGATTATTTTACTTCTAGGACTCTGACATCATATTTCTAAAATTTGCTTGTAGTCTTCTGTTATCCGGTTGCAACATGTAGATTCTCATTTAATTGTTTCTCCTTCCTGTAGGACATGGTGGAAGTGATGGACTACATGCTTATGTTCATTCACTTGATGATGCTGTTAGCGATATGGTACATTATTCACAAAACAGATGAAATCACTATTGCTATGATGTTTGTAGTAATTTATATTGACTGTTCTTCATTTCTTGTAGAAATCATTTATCAGGAAGGTTTTAGCTGAAAATCCAGGTCTTCCATGTTTTTGCTTTGGACACTCAACTGGTGCAGCCATTATTCTGAAGGTGATGTTTCTATGCCACTTATTACTAGATACCTCTGTGTATATGATTTTTTTTACTGATTCATGTTTTGATCAACAAATTCAGGCAGTATTGGATCCAGAGATCTTAGTTAAAGCTCGCGTAGCAGGAGTAGTTGTGACTTCACCTGCAGTGGGAGTTCAACCTTCCCATCCAATTTTTGCAGTAAGGATCACTGCCCTTTTTGATCAATAATTTTATGCTTGCTTGCACTTTTTTAGACACCTATTCAGAATCCTATGCAGAATATTTGCTCAGGAAACTATATCATCAACATTAAAATGAATTTATTGCTGCTAAAGTAATATAAATTATAAAGTGATAAGGCCTGTTTTTTTTATTTATAGGTACTTGCACCTGTTTTTTCCTTCTTACTGCCAAGATATCAGTTAAGTGCAGCAAACAAGAGAGGTGTCGCAGTTTCTAGAGATCCAGAGGCATTACTGGCCAAGTACTCTGACCCTTTAGTGTTCACAGGCTCTATCAGGGTAAGAACCGGTTATGAAATACTGCGGATTGCAGCCTATCTCCAACAGAATTTGAAGAGACTGACAGTGCCATTTCTAGTTCTTCATGGCACTGCTGATGCAGTCTGCCTGCACTGATCCAGAGGCATCTCAGAAACTTTACGACAAGGCCTCCTCAACTGACAAAACTATCAGGCTCTTAGGAGGGCTTTTACATGACCTACTCTTTGAACCCGAAAGACAAGAAATTATGAAGGAAATCATTCAATGGTTGAACCAAAGATTGTAGGTTCAGGAGTTAAAGACACCTGATCAATGAGCATTTTTTGAGACTTGCTCGTTGATGATTTGCAGTGAAGCAAGCAAGAAAACCTTAATAAAGATTGTATTTAGGTTCAGGATCTCTGAATCTTGACCCGTGATTTTGAGACCATTTGTCCCAAAACCCCAATACTGAAATTGCAGATGCCTCTTGGCACAAATTGTTGTACTTTCGGCTCAAAGCTGAGGAAATTGAATAGTGCTAAGCATTTTGAAACCCCTTTCTGTTATAAACTTGCTTCCAGCTGCAGTATGTTGTACAACATTTTGCACAACAATAGTGGAAAATGATGAAAATCTTGTTCAATCTTCCTCAATTGTGTTATTATTAAAATTGTCCTTTATATTTGCCATGCAAAATCGCGTGATCTGTTATAATGCTGTTTCATAGCTTTTCATCTTCCTATGTTTCCCTAACAAATAAAATCTTATACCCTATGTTTCCCTAACAAACAAATAAAATCTTATCTCCACTAAGTAGAGTCGATTACATGAATTTTTCTACACCATTACGTTTTATCATAGACCATATCTTCTTTAATTTCTAGATAGGTTATATCTTACTTACAAGATCAATAAATTATCTCAAACTTAATCAACAAATCGAGCTTAAAACACGGAAGGTATAGATGGAGTACATGCAGATTTTAGGACAGAAACGCAGAAATCCTACATAGAAGAGATTGCTTAAAATTGAGCTTGCAATATATAAGAACTGTTAGCATGAAGGTATACAACTACTTGATAAAAATAAAGCCATGTCAGTAAGAAAATCAATCAATCTACACGAAATGGCATTTCCCCTCAGGATTAAACTTTGCTGAGCTACCTCCAGAGATTCCTTCCATCATCAATCAGGAGGGAAGGGTGAAACTTGACAAAAAGAACATCGCAAACTTGAAGCAATTCCAATATGGCTGGCCTTCAAGTCATTGGCTCTCCTTCACAAAGTCGTAAAATAATTCGTTAGGGGTGAATAAAGGCTTAAATTATGATAATTGAAGTCTCAAATATTCACACATGCCTTGAATGCAACCCATTCACAATTAAGTATGCAATCTCTACATTGCGCAAGGTTTATCATGGATCTTTGTCATTTTCATGCCTTTCATCACAAAATACTGGGACAAATATACAGTGGCATAAGCATGTATCTTTCCCTTCACGCAAGCTATTTACCTTGAAATAGAAAATTATTACAAGGACGCGAAAAATGCCGAGAATCTAAACTGAGGGATAGCTTAGTGCCAGTAAACAAAACTTTTATATAGTTCCCCAATGAATTGTGAACTTTTGAAGGTGTGAAACAATCGTAGCTTGGCATATTGAATTAAAAGATGTCTAGGCGTAATAGCTTTTATTTATTTTCTTGAGCAACAAACTTTCCAATATAAACCATCTACAAAATGCTTCAAACCATTTGCAAATAATCTTCCACCATAAAAATCTAACATCATTGAATCCTATTCTTTAAAAGGCCAATGCTAACAATAGAATGTTGTCTGTGATAATCCTGTCAGCCTGTCCAGTGGCCAATATTCCACAATCCTCCATATCAATATTTCTTAAATATGGTTAGATAACAATAAAAGCTAATGCAATTACATATGCTCATAGGCTTCAAGATGTGTATACACAGATTGATTATATGTCTTCAGAAACACTTAGGCAAGAAGTTGTCTGCCAAAGTAATACCTTCTGGGTTTTGTATGTTGTACCTTTGTATCTGTGTGCATACATGTATTCGGGAAACTATGCATACCTCAAAAGCAGATTTAGCTTCATGGTCAAATGCTTTACAAAGAATCTCATAATTCATCTCCATCCCTGTCTGCATTGAAGGAGGCCATTAGAATCTAAAGAAACTATAGATTGCAGGTAAAACTGAAAGAATACATACCAAAGGATGGACTCTAGATGGTGAAATTGCAGATATAATGTACCTGGACAAGTCCACATACACGAATGAATCTTTAGCAATAGGAAGTGATCTACAAAATTAAAGATGAACTTTGTTCCTTTGAAAACCAAGATTTAAGGAGAGCAATAATGCTAGAAGATTTTAGTAGCAATGATTTTCTCAAAAGAAAAATAATATGGATTATTTTTCCACTTTGTTTCTTCAGTAACAAATCAATGAGTTTATATTGTTCCACTTATCTCACGGGAGTGATTAGACAGTTGAGAAGAATAATAAAACAACATATCTTAACTTCTCAAGAGTAGGTGTTTTCTATTGTTAAAATTAGGAAGTGGAGATGTTCCTCATAAAAAGTATAGACAGGTCATGGAAAAAAATGATTTCTTAGACAAGCTTTTATATTTTTCATGCACCAAAAATGAACTGCAGTGCTGGTTAAGAAGGGGAACACATTGCACAATTATAATGGTTCTTCAATTTCACAATGTCTATACAGTAACTACTACAGAGGACAGCAAAAGAAATGCAAAAATGCCTAATCTAGTTAATCAAAATCTTTTGACAGTTCCAAGAAAAAATGTACACCTTTCTGATATTTCAAGCATTTACATTAGTGCAGTTGTGAACTCCTTACTTTTAGCTTCAAATTGTTTTTTTTCCCCCATTTATTGCCTGTGCCATAGAAACACGCTTAAGGTGATTAGGCTATGTGTTAAGACGGCCAGTAGAAGTGCCTATCAGGCGAGTAGAATTTAGAGAGAGCAGTCAACATAAGAGGGGTAGGGGAAGACCTGGAAAAAGACTTGGTGGGTAACTTGTAAGAAAGATATAGCCCATCTAGGAATTAAGGAGAATATGGTCCATGACAGAGTGCAATGGCGTAGCAAGATTCATGCAGCCGACCCTACTTAGTAGTAATAAGGCTTGGTTTGTTTGTTTGTGTATTGCTTGTGCCATGATTATATTGGCTCTAAATAAGTTTGCAGAATATCATCAGAAAAGGCCTTTCTGTAAATCTTTTTTAAACATATCACAAGCAGGATACTAACCTATTAATAGCTTAAGGATTCACGTTTGTATTATCCTTAGTAGATGCCATAGAAATTTTCTTAGGCAATCAGTCGGACAAATATATTTGTATATGCATGGGATAGTCAGTAAATAAAGAGCATTAGAACTTCAAAGATAGGCTCTCGCCAATACATGTAGATCAAAAAGATGCAAATAGGAAATAACAAGTCCTTTTATGAAAACCAATACATTTTTACTGAAGAAGCAGAACTATGAATTACAAGAATTAACTGCAAATTGGTAAGAATAGAGCTAAATTACTTACATGTGTAGTGCTTCATTTGTTCTCATAAGTCATAAGCATTGATTAATGAGTATCAAACTCTCACAGAAATGCAAGATAAAATTAGGAAAGAAAAAGAGTATTCAAGTTTACCCAAGTTTACTCATATAAAAGTCCATTGCTAATAAGTTTTTCTTTTGGACTGTAAGCATCACTGCACCCATTCTATTCTGCAAAGAACCATAACCTTGAGTTAGACAATAATACATATAGACAACTTTTTCAACCTAAAATAAGGCATGCCAATAACCAAAAAAATCTTGCCATATCTTTGAAGCAAGTAAACTTCTTTTTGTTGCTTCTGAAATCTGTATAAACAACTCTGCTAATGTAACAAAACAAAGTTATGCTTGATTCATTTTCGGAAAGACTTATTTACTTAAAATTGCATCATCCTTATCCACTTTAACATTTGAAATTCCTTAATAATGTATGCACTGAAAAAAGTTAAAGAAAAATGACATGGATCACCTTTTGAGCAATATGCTCAATTAGCTCCATCAAAAACTTCCCAAGGCCCTTCCCCTGAACACGAATTTCGAGCTGTAATTCATACACGTAAAGAACCGGTAATTCTTCCTCCACAATAAAACGGTAGTGTAAAAATCCAACAATTGCACCCTTATTACTTAAACTCTTTTCCCTCTCTGCAAAAGAAGACATCTGATTGCCATCGGCATTTGGATCCTCGTATACAAAGATATAACGTGCTTCTGGAGCAACCATTTCCTTACTCTTCACTTTTTCCTCTGTTGGCCACTCTGATCCATATGGTCCCTCCATATTTACCTATAACACTAAATCTACAAAATCAACAGAAAACAAAAAATAAAGAAACCATCTTGCCCCATTCAAAAATTCAATAGAATTAATTAATTAGACCATCCTATTTCTGCTACCTTAAGAAGCTTTCGGATATACTTCTTTAGATTGGACAACAGTTTATCCCCACTCTAATTCGTCCAGACTCCAAATATACCGACAATCCTGAACACAAATTCACCAGCCACTTTTCCATCATAAACAAGGTAATCAAGCAATAGATTAACACATATACTTTTTTGATAGCTATCTCCTACTTGCCACCTTAATGGGGAAAAAAAAAAAAGTATACAAGATAAAGCTTCTAGCACTAAAAAGGGATGAAAATAATGTCAAAAGTATAATCAATTTCAATATTCAAAGATAGAATGAACACACAAACTCTATTGAAATTCCAAGGACCCGAACTGAAACATTAAAAATGGAATCTTTTACACACAAAAAATAAAATAAAATAAAATAACTGACCATTTTTGTGGTAATGGCAGAAAGGCAGAAAAGCAGAAAGAGGGTCTTTTTGTGAAGAAGCAGCTTTGATTATATCATCTACTGCCTTCTTTTTCTCCAGTACCTGCCTTCATAAACCCCAGTCAACAAAAACCCACAAATTTAATATACAAAAAGAGTAGTTTTTGCAACTGTCTTCTCTCTTACCTCTTGCCTTCTAACCCTTTTTGGTTTTTGGCCGGTGGGTTGGATTTCCTCCGCATCCATAGCTGCTCAAATGGCTTCTCCTGTCTGTCTCCCCCCAGTTCTGCTTCTGTAATTTTTTTTTTTTCCTGCAAATGTTGTTCTTCGGAGATTTTCACATTGTACCCTAATATTATGCGAAATGTCACGAGTACCCCTATAGGTTGGAAAATGAGTATATTTTCCAAGCAAGTCTTGGTTACTCACTCTGTAATGCGAAATGGGTATAATAACCATCGACATAAATGAAAAGCAAGCGTGTCTTATAACTTTTCAATTGTCCAACAATTTATAATACTTATTTCGCATTGCAGAATGAGTAGCAAACAATTTTCACTTGGACACGACCCATTTGGATTGCAAATAATAGGTTATTATTTGGCAAATAACATTTTGGTGTTGACTTTAATATTTTTGGAAATAATTCTGACTTTTAAAATAATAAAATAATTATTTAGTATAGGAAATAAATTTGCAAATAACCATTTGGATTGCAAAAAAATGAATGAATATTATTTATTTTTCCTTTTTTTAATATCGTTGTCCTATTCTTTTGCATTGAGATTATACATGGCAGTTTTGTTTTTGTATGTCAGATTTGTATTGTTCAAATGGCCGAACTACTTCTTCATAGTCCGAACCATACAATCTAAACTCAATGTAGCACTTTCTGGTAAGAGTTCATAGGTTTGTGTTTGTGTTTGTGCTAGTTTGGTAGTTCAGTTTAGGGAACGGAAGTCTAAATTATGCATTGAATGTCTACATGTACAACATAACTAATACCTCTTGTCAAAATATTTATCAACCAATAAGCTACCAAAAAAGAAAGAAAGAAAAAATTGTATTCTTTAATTACACTATGCGGATTATTAAATCTATAATACATCATGACAGGAGCATACAAATACATCAAAACTAAAGAAATAATATACAAATGTGTACCCAAATAAATAGTCATTAAAGTTTTTTAGTACAACACGACTCATAAGCCAACGAAAACATTTAACAATTTAAACAAAGTGGAAATGGCAATAGTTAGGAACAGATTAGTTTCCTCCATATGTCTTTCTCCTTATCCAATCTACCACTTCAATTGTTCATGACATTGATACCTCAAGAACATCTTCCGATACTAACCATTTAACATACTCTCCATAAAGTCCGACTTCAAATCCATATCTTTCATTGACAAATAGTTAATCCTATAAAGAAGTTTTGAATCATATTTACACTTTTTGGAAAATCTTATAATGAACAAAAATTAAAAACAAGCCTAATTCAATGTTATCATGGACAAACCATATATAACAAATTATTACCATTCATGGTATAAACCTTTCATGTCTAAATTGTTAAGTAATAGAAATAACAAATTTAGTACACAAACAACGAAGTGAGTTCAAAATTATTCTCAAAAAATAAGCACAAGATATAAACAATAGAAGTCATTTAAATCCACAAAAAATACAGCCTCATTACTTACAAGTTCACAAATTTAGTATTTCAAATTTAAAAATATTTATAAAGCTTAGAATAATTTTAGATTAAAATTTGTGAACTCTAACCACCATTTTCATGAATATGCAAAAAGCATATCCAAGAATCAACAAATTTGAGCAATACATATGCCAATATGATAGATCTAATAATAATTTATAAATATTAGAAAGGACAAAAAATTAGAGAGAAAGAAAAAGAAGGAAGAATATATACCTTTTGGATGAAGAATTTCATTCCACAATGCTAACTTTGTAGCCAAATTTAAGGAGAAACTCCTTGAAATTCACTAGTAGATGAAGGATTTATTTATCTAAATAGGTGAGGGTTTAATAGGCACTGAAATTACAAATGAAGTCTAAAAAATAAAGGAGAAGTTTTAATGCAGAGATTCTATGTGTCGTTCGGACTAAGACTTTGGAAAATGGCTCAAGATCATATATTCAGTCCTAAATTTTCCAATTTATAACCATTAGGTTTCAATTGGGCTAATTTAAATTATTAGTTATTAGTTCAGAATATGTAATTTAAATATAGTTTGGATGTTGCTAGTCGTTTAGTTATCCGAACCTGTACTAGAAACTCAAACTTGTTTTAAAATTTTTTAGATTGTTTAATTTTTGTTATACTTAATATACACTGAAATATATGATGAATAGTACACAAATATTCTAAAAAATTGATAGGGTGAATAATGAATAGGACAAAATATGAATCGTATAAAATATTATTTGTCAAATAATGGCTAAATAATATTTGCAATCCAAAAACATATTTTGTTGGTCAAATAATATTTGTCAAATAATGATCATTATTTGGTATCTAAAAATACCCATCGATATTATTTGAAACAGTTAAGGTGACAAATTTTGGAATGTGAAAATGTAATTACAAAATACATGTTAAGAAATGATTATACAATATTATTTAGAAAATAGTGAATAATTTTATTTGTCAAATAAAATCACTTATATTACAAATTTCTCACTCAGCAACCTCGCAATTTTTTTAGAAAAATCAACTATCCTCTACAAAATCATCCCATCGCCATTTACAGAATCATTCCATTATGTTTAAACTAGCAAAGAAACCCGTATAAATAAATATATTTAACTTGTAAAATAAAATAATGTTAGTAAAATCATGATAATGACATGCAATTTTTAATAATTAAATCAAATAAAAATAAATAAAATTAAGTAACAATATTTGTAGTAGTTGAAGATATTATGAATCTTTTACACTATTTAATTTTTATTTATATAGATAATATAAGTAATAGTTGATTTTTATGATATTTACAATATTATGTGTTTAAAAATTTATACTATTATATAAGTTTTATCATGACCATGACTAAACGAGGTCTATTTTAGTTTCTTACCAAGTCGGAGTATATATTTTGCAAACATTTTGTCATGATTTGTTTACATATTAATCTTATATACATATCATTGGTGTAGAAATATTTTTACACTATCAGGTCTAGATACATATTATATATGTGCATAATTAACTTTTAAAATTTAAATAATGTATAAATAACATACATCTAAACTCGATACTGTAAAAAATTTTATACATCGATGGCATATGGTTTACATGTGTCAAAATATGCATGTTGGCTTGGGCACACTTTCTATGCAAGCGAAATGTTCTGGATTGAGTGTAATCTTGATTGCAATTTGTATTTATTTTCCATAATTATGGATCCTCTGAACAATGGTAGATGATACTTAACTAAAGAAAATTGAGGCAAGCAGATTGAGAGAGAGCTAAGTCAATATTATTTATTTGTATTGCTAGCTTGTGATCTAGTTTCTTGATTTTTCCACTATATGTATGGTGTGTGTTTTCGGGGAAGTTTATCTACAAAAATAATTACTTGAATATACCACATGGATTCTTTAAATTTGTTGAATATAAGTTCCATTTGGATAGAGGAATTTGAGTGAAAATTGATAAAATTGAAATCCAAATTCCTTTTAAATTATCCAATCTTGGAACTTAAAGGGATTATGGTTAAAACATTTAAATTTCAAATTTACTTATAATTTCAAGTCACTTAGAATACACACTTAAATCCATTACTTTTTCCTACAAATCAAATGTGATATGAGAATACTTGTCCATGATAAGGCAAATTGTTTTTTTATATTATAATACTAATAAAAAGAATTACTCCATTTACATTACCATTACTATTTTGGATACAGTATTATTTGGGTCCGTTTAGTTCATGAGGTGATATGAAATAGGACTGTCAATTGAGTTTTTTGAGTCAGGTTTTGCAAAACCTAAACTCAGTTCACAAAATTAGTTGAGGTATAAGATTTAATTGAGTTGAGCTAAGCTCACAAATATACAACTCATACTCGACTCACAAAATTATTTGGATTTCTGGTCTTAATTGGGTTGGCTCAAACTCACAGTACATACATCACTGAAAGTTAAGAAATTGAGAGACAAAATATAAAAAGAGTATCTCTAGTCTCAACACTAATAATTAAAACATGAATAAGAAACAATACTTTCTCATGAATTAATTATATATACACATACAAAGGTTGAAAAAAAAAGTATTTCAAATAAATTATTATGACTATCATGATAAGAGTTTAATAAATTAATTAGTATATATATATTTGTTTATTTATTTACTTATTAGGGTATTATGACTATCATGACGAGAGTTTGTTTATTAATAGATTAATTTACTTATTAGGGTATTATGACTATCATGACGAGAGTTTGCTTATTAATAGATTAATTAGTATATATATATATATATATATATTTATATATATATTTGTTTATTTATTTACTTATTAGGGTCAAGTTTTATTCTGATTGAGCATTGTGAAGTCTAAACTCGTCTCACATTTAAATCACGTCTAATATTTATGCTCAAATTCAGCTCGATTCACTTTAATGCAAGGCTCGACCTTTTATTCGTCGGGCCGGCCTAGCCCATTAACAGTCCTAATATGAGATTGGATAACTAATCTCATATTATTTTATGTTTGGTTTTTTTTTATATATGAGATTATTATCCCAACTAATTGAATTAATCGTTTATAGAAGGGATAAAATAATTTCATAGTGATGACTCTTGATTGGGATAACAAATTTTTGGACTAATGTACCCTTAATAAAATTTATATCCTTAATCTATCTCTCGTAATAACAATCAAATTGCCATGATTAATCAAATCCTCCGAGACTACTATTGTTTTTCTATTTTTTTTTCCTTTTACCAATTATGAAACAACAGATTGGGATAACAATACTCGTATTTTGATTGGAACTTGAAATATGCCAAACTTTAATTTTTTTAATACTATGATATGATTAGAACTTTGAATCTGCCAAATTTTAATATTGTGTTTGCTTTCCTGTTTCTTATGCATCAGATTCATTTACGCCGGAAGAAGATTGAACTTTTTGTTATGTTTTTATTATTTATTTGTTTATTTAACTAGTATCAGATTCAATCAATATATTGTATAAATTGAATATATTACGTTATATTAGCTTTTTCTTTTTTAGAAATTTATTAAATATTTTGTCTCAGTAGTGTAAAATTTTCAAGGCTATTATAGTTTTTTTTTTTTTTTTTAATTTGTTTTGGCTCACGATATGTTTTACCAAAAAAACCAAATAATACACTACCAAATATTTTAATACAATGCTTGAATACTTAAAAACTAACCAGTTTTATATTTAATTTTCGGATTGCAATTTAGTTTACTTTTTTGTTTATATAATTACTAGAGTATCAATTAAATGTTATTTTTTAAATTTTTAAATAAAAAAATATTGCAAATTCAACGTTGTTTCTATCACTAAAATAGTAATTTTACCCAATTCGATACTCAACCAAACACAGTTAGGACTATTTTAATGATATTCCATAAAATCACTTATCAACTAAATACTAGATACGAGTCACAATTAATTTGAAAATGACTCATCTAATGATGAATAATTTAAGAATGAGGTATCCCACGTACTCATGCAATTTGTGAATCAAACGAAAACTTATTTTAGGTTATATGTGAGTTAGAAGATAGTTGGGAAAATGTATTAAAAGAGTTTTTGCAAAATATTATTTTAAGAAGAGCAAGAGCAATACAAGTCTCTCAACTTTTATAAGTTACTAATTTTTGTCATCAAACAATTTTTCTAGCTAGATTAGTCACCCAACTCTAAAAAAAAATAACCAATAGCTCATTAGGCAGATGGTCATGATAAGTCACCCCTGGAATTGGAGGTGCAAGAATCAAATCCTATCACCTGCAATCTACTAATTCGAAAAATTTGCTGAACCGATCTGATCTAAATAAAAAAAAAGGAGTACTCGAATAGCATTTTGAAAGTGGATCGGGTAGAGGTTTGAATCACTTAGGTTGAGGGTCGGGTAGCAGGTCATTAGAAGTTAAAACTTACTAAGATTATTAGTAGCCTCTGTCCTCTTATTTTTCAGTTCTTTGTCTTCCCTTCTTCTTCCTCCTCAACTCATCTATTATCTTCCTCTTCCTCACATCCTTATTTCTCATACTCGCGTCTGTTGAGATGTATTTTATGACTTAAATTGTTGTTGCTATTGATCTGTTGTTACTTGTTAGTTTGTTACTATTAGTATGTAATATTGGGTTATATTTTGTGACTTAAATTTAATTGTGAAATTAACTTGTCTCACTATCATTATTTAAATTTTTATATTTTGTTATTAGTGAGGATCGAGTATCTGGTCAACCCAACCTGAATTTGCTGTTATCCACTATGAATACTGATAGATGGTTGGAATTTATTTGATCCAATCAGTACCCAATCTATAAACATTTATAAACACCCATAATCGTAGTGTTTAAGATTATATTCAATCCCGGAATTATAAGCATATATAATCATTAGGCGTCAACCCCAAAACGTGGGAAGAACGACGCCTGAAAACATACTAACACGTTACCGTTCATCTTCTTACTCACATTTTTTCTACTTTTGTGATTTTTTTCCCCCTTTTTTGTCAAAACATCACCAAATCAGGGGGGTTGGGTGGGGGGTGGGAAATCGGGTTTATTCTTCCTCTCAATTTATGTTCAAATAATCTCTTGTCAAACTCACTTTCTTTCACTCCAAAGAACTACCGCCAACCATTATCATCACCAATATTTAAAAAAAAAAAAACATATTCAGATTTTCTCAAGCAAATTAATCCACAAAGAAAGAAAATAAATTTTTTTGGCAATAAATCGATATTTTGAAAAGATATCCTTCTCAAGTATTAATCTTGAACTCGTTGATCGTTCAAAATCTGGAGGCAATGGACCAGAAACATAAAATCCGAATCCTCACTTCAACAAAATTCTTCAACTGTATTTATGCTCAGAAACATCAATAATTATTTATTTATTAATTTTTTTTTATAAATTTTGGACCGGGGAAGGGGAAGAGAGGGAATATTGTCAGTCTCAACAATAAGAATTCCTTATAAGTTTGTGGGTTTTTTTATTAGAAAATTTATTTGGTAGTTTTAAAATTTAATATTTGTGCAATATAAGTTTTTAAAATTTGTACAGTATAAACTTTTAAAATACATAATACTGTATTGTACAATAATATAAAGTACAAAGAAATAATTATCTCAAAGGTACAATAGAATTTTCCTAAGTTATGTTTGGATAAGTGGATTTAATTTCAAATTTTTAACCCAAATTTCAAAATTGAAATATATTTTAACTATTAAAAATCTTAAATTTCAAATCCACTCCAAAACCTATTCATTTCAAATTCATTTTTAAATCCAAATCCAAATCCAAATCCAAATTCATCTATCCAAACACAATGTATAGGTTGTGTTTGGACGGGTAAATTTGGGGAAAGACTTGAAATACACTTTTTTTTTTTTTTTTTTGGAGGGAATTGTAAGGTTAAAAATGAATGAATTTCAAATACACCCAAACTAAATTTTGTGAAATGAATGATTTTAAATAATTTTCTATTTCGGATGGATTTGAAATTCACTTATTTGTTATAACGATTTGTAAGGTAGAAATGGATTTAATTTTAAATTTATCAAGATGTGAAATGAATTATTTCAAACAATTTTTTTAATTTGAATAAATTTAAAATTCATCTATTATTAATCCTATAAAACTTTCCAACAAACAGATAATTTTTAAATCCTTACTTAAATACATCGATCCAAACACAATATAGGTTCTTTGAAAACCAAGAATATGGATGGTAGATTAGTTCAGGTAAAAAAAAAAAACTAGAAAAGTTTACACAATAGGAATCCCTTTTGATCAAAGTTAAAGAGACAGAGAATGGCAGGATGCTTGATATTGGATACCGATGGATATCGGTGGTAACAGTTTTGGGGGCATAACGGTGGCCATCTAATCTAGGATTGAAGAAATATCAAATAGGTATGGTTTGACATTTTTACCCCTTTTAAAATCACGTGTCTAGCACGCTTTCTTGACTAAAGGTTTGTAGAATCGGAATTTTATTTTTGATTATTTTGAAGTTTACATAATTAGGTCGTAAGATCGTAAAATTTTATCAAAAATAGAAAAAAATAATTTTTATTTATTTTTAAAATTAATATTAATTAAAAACTTATATAAATAAATATAAAATTTTAATATTATCGTAAAATAAGTTTTTTTAACTTAAAGATATAGTATTTGGCATTATATACTTGTAATGTAAAAATTTCTACATCATTGTAAATTTAATACTTTTTTTGATTAAAAATTAAAAAAAATATAAATAGTCTAAACTCATGAAATATAGTATTTGAATGAAAAATTATAAAGAAAACTAACTTAATTTAGTAAACAAGCATAAATCAAGATTTTAGTAGTGCAATTAGTGTTTATCTATAATAGCAATCTTATCTTAAGAATCGGGATCAATTTTATATCAATTTTATAAATTTGGACTTATTTTATAAATTTGAATCAATAATCAGTAAAAATATAAATGTAAGATCGAGATTCTAACCATTATGGGTGGTAGTTTATGTTTTATCGAATTGATGGAGCACCAGAACAAAAGTTTAATGAGTAAAGTTAATAACTTGCTAAAGTTGAGCGACTCTTGTATCACTTTGGCCTTGTAATAATTATGGAAAAAAATTTAAAAAAATATATAACAAGCCAACAGAGAACAAGTTTCCCTATCTTTATAACTGTATTACAACATTTAATGGAATTACATTAATCTATTCCTAATCATTCTTTATACTGGCACATCGGATAAACATCCCAAAGGTAAAATAAATAGCCATATTTAAAAGTAGATAAAGCAAGCCATCTTTTTTGTATTCATTTACATTGTTTTTGGATGGGTAGATTAGGATTTGAATTTGAAATAAAAGAATTTGGAATGACTAGATTTTAGAGTGAATTTGAAATTTAAGATTTTTAATAATTGAATTCTATTTTAATTATAAATAAATTTAAAATTTGAAACTAATATTTTATTCAAATAATAAAATAAATTTGAATTGAATATTTAAAATAAAATCCACCCATCTAAATTGGCTGTTTGTTCTTCGATCTTTTGGTGAAAATACATTGTAAGAACTCGTTTTTAGTATCTAAATTGGTTGTTGGGACACCAATCTTTTCTTGGTGTTCCCCTCAAAAAATGGTAGTATTATAGTAACTGGACAACTTCCTTCATAATAAGATAAACCATGATCCAAATAAGATAACTTCATTACTAATTTATCACTTCCAACAATAAAACAATGGGTATAAGAGACAGTTTCTTTTAAGAAATTATTCTCTTGCCTTTGAAAACTTGTACAGTAAATAAAACATAATGTTGTGTTGTACAAGTATCTAAAATACAAGAAAATGATTCTCTGAAAAGAATTGTAGAATTTCCCTAAAATAACACCTCAATTGCTTATCTTAAACTACCATCGTTACGTTAGAATATAAGTAATAGGTAACTCTCTCCTAAAGGTTTCAAAATCAACAATTAAAAGCAACTCATCCAAATCCTTTAAAAAATTTGCTGGAAATACAAGTAATAATGCACTCTTTTTTTTTTTTGGCTTGTCGAGTACAATGTAAAGATATTTAAAAATTAACGATAGTTTGATGTATCAATCTAATTTGTTGCACATAGATTCAGATTGTCAGGAAGAACTTGTGATCTTTGTAATTGTAGTGATACTTTTTAGAGACAAGACCTTAGCCAAACTTGTAATTAAAATTAAAAAAAAAAAAACAAAATTTTAGTTTTACATTTAAGAGAAAGGCCAAATATATATGTTTAGAATGTTGATGAATTGATATTCAATCCATAAGATTTGTACCCGACCAAATTAGGTCATAAGATATCTGGTCATACGAATGTCAGCTCAAGTGAGTCAAATGGTCGAGTACTCGACCTTGTTTTAGACTTTTTTTTTGGTTTTTAAAACTTTAAAAATAAAAAAATTGTTTTGGGTAAATATTGTAAATCCTGTGTAGTATGGTGATCCGATCTATAACATCCACGTGTTTTAAAAATATAGTTTAAACCTCTATATGATTTGGACTAAATGGTAAAGTGGACACAAATAATCCAAATCACATCTCACGCTATTTGAAAAGCATGTGTTCAGAAGCGAGTGTTTAATAAAAAAATATAATTTTTTTTTCAAAAAGTTTAAGATAAATTACCTTAAACCTCTATGTAGTATATATCTTGAACTCATAACCCCTAAATGTTATAGTAAATATATCCTAAACTCTCATATGTTATGGACTAAATGGTAAAGTAGATATAAATTATCAAAACTATTCATATTTACTGTACATGCACCCCTATTACGGTTGTTACCTAAAAATTCGTTTTTCCTCCCAACAAATTTAAAATTGTATGCCTAACCTACACTTATTGTTGTTTACATAAACTTATTCTTAAATTTGCTATACTTATCTATAATTTACAATCAAAAAGCACAACTACAAGGATGCATAAGGTATTTTTTCGTAGTTTTTTCTTTTATTTTATGCATTAATTTATAGATTTTTAATTGTAATAATAAACTAATATCATTTTCTTCATTTTTAATTATGCTAATGATGAGTTATAATTTCTGAAAACCCTAGAAATGAATTATCTGAAAGTTTTGATATTAAATTACATATCGGGTAAAAATATAATTTCAAAAATCATGAATTTACATGATTTTTGTCAGTTTTATCATTAATCCAGGCCACATAGGGGTTTAGGTTATTTTTTTTTTTATAAATATATGGGGTTATAGATTCGAGAGTAATACCACATGAGGATTTATAGAAATTTAATTTAAATATATGTTAAGAACGTAATTTAAACAAAAATTGTTAATTTATACCACATATGGATTTAAGATATATTTTCAAAACACATAAAGGTTATGAGTTAAATCGTTATACGGTAATTTTTATCTAATTATTTTTAATTATATAAATAGCATTGTAGATGGAAATGGAAAGAGGAAAAAAAACAAAAACTACTAATATTAGGCATAACATGTAGAATTACATTATTAACCCTAAATATGGACTAGGCCGGTACTCGCCAAATTGTAAATTATCAACTTGTTATTCGACTCGATAATTTTTAAAATGCAACCTACTACATGTATTTTTATTGATATATATAAATAGGCCAGCGCCTCAAAATAAATACCCCATAGTTTGGACCTCATCTGTTTATTTTTTATTAAAGACTTTTAAAATTGTTATTAGGGAAAATCGCTGAAATAGTTCTTAAACTTTTTTATTTTAGCCAAAATAGTCCCTCAACTTTTTTAGAATGGTCCTCAACTTATTTTTAGCCAAGATAGTCCTTTCATGTGAAATTTATAAAAAAAAAAAAAATTATGGTGACTACATCATAAATTTTTTTGGCTAAAAAATAAAAGTTAAAGGACTATTCTTAAAAGTTGACTATTCTGGCTAAAAATAAAGTTGAGGGACTATTCTGGCTAAAGTGCAAAAGTTGGCCTATTTATTTTGGCGATTTTCCCTTGTTATTATTATTTAATTTCTTTTAAAAAGAAAAATCTCATCACCAGTCAGCCACGTGTTCCGGGTTCAATTATATGGGTCTACCCAGTTCAACAAGTAACTTCATCATCCACTATAATTGAACTCAACCTCACTGCTCCCCCGAATTCTCAACCCTTCTTCTCTCCCTCCTCAGTTGACTTTCTTCTAATTTTAGAGAGAAGAATAATTACAGCAGCAAAAAGAGACCATTCTCCACCCAAATTAGAAAATCAGAAAAAAAAACCCCAAGATTCATTTAAAAAACTAGGGTTTTTTGGGGCTAAATTTCGCTGAATTAACTAATTGAATTTAACTACTAAAATCACTCACATTTACTGTTCCTTTTATTAAAATCATGGCTTTTCAGAGCAAGAAACTCATCAACGACCCTAACGGTAACGCGCATTTTAGCCCATTTTTTATTTGATTTCTCATTTTTTGTGTTATTATTATTATTTTTTTTTGGGGTTTAATTTCCAGTTCGTAGAAGTTCTTTTGGGTTTAATTGTTGGAGATTGGATATGTACATTAATGCCTTAATTTTATAGTTCAGTTTTATGTTTTATTTGGATGCTAAGAAATTTTGATGATTAATTTATTAAGGGGGAAAAAAAAAGAAATTATAAAAAAGTGAAGTTTTTGTTTATTTTGCATGTCGTAAAACAATTTTCACGTTTTATGCAATGTAATAAGAATACTGAAAAGTTGCATTGTATACTGAGGTAAAGCAAGGGCACAAACAAGGGTGATGGATAAGCATATTGTACCTTGTGCTCATGGAGTTGTACGTTTCTTGTTCCTTTTTTAGATTGAGATAATTGGTACTTCAATCCAGTATAGAACCATTATTGGGCTTATGTAACACCCCGATTCAATAATAGGGAGCAATAATGTTGGGAAAAGAAAAGATTTTTTTTTTTTTTTTGTTGGTGAATTTTGGATTATATGATATTTAAGGATTAGCTTGTCCTTTATGTTTGAAATGACAGATGTTGAAAAGGTGTTTGTGGCAATATTTATTTTTTATTTATTTTTCTTTTGTTAGTAAATTTTGGATGTGATATCGAAATTAGCGTTGTCGTTTATGTTTTTCAATGACAGATGTTGTCATGGGGTTTGTTGCCTCAGCATTTTTCTGTTGTTGTTAACTTTTGGATATGATATCGAAAATAGCGTTGTCGTTTTGCAATGACAGATGTCACTGTATTTGTTGCATCAATTTTCTGTTTTTGGTAAATTTTGGATATGATATCGAAAAATAGCGTTGTCGTTTATATTTTGCAATGACAGGTGTTGGGAGAGTTTATTGCAGTATTTTTCCTGTTTTTGGTAAGTTTTGGATATGATATTAAAAGGAGTGTATTCGTTTACGTTTTGCAATGACAGATGTTGTCACGGAGTTTATTGAAGGTCTTGTGGAAACTTACCCGGGTCTGCAGCACTTGGACGGTTTTCCTGAGGTTATTTGCTTCCATAGTCGCTAGACTGTATATATATATATATATATATATATATATATGTATATATATATATGTATATATATGTATATGTATATGTATATATATGTATATGTATATGTATATGTATATGTATATATGTATATGTATATATATATATGTATATATATATTCGTATATATATATGTATATATATATATATATATATATATATATATATATATATATATATATATTTTTTTTAAGTTTCTGTTTTATTTTTCTGTGGGAAATGAATTTGTTCCCTTAGATCCACATTGTTCATAATTTTGTTTTACTAATTGTTAATTGAATATGAAAATGTAGGTTAAAGTTGTGTTAAGAGCTGATGTTTCAGGTGCAACTTACAATAAAGTTGCAGTCATATCAGGTCAGTCACTTAGTTGACTTATGAAATTTGGTTGTTTTGCAGATCTTTGTATGCTTAACTGAATAGGCTTATTTCCGTTATTTCCTCAGTTGCTCTGATTAATAATATTCAATTGATGCATTAGATTAGCATGTGAGGAAGTGCTGTTACTAGCTTATAGAAGATGTAACTATAAACATGAAGTTGCTGAATATTGGCATGGTTTGGAATAGCTATTTGTCATTTATCTTTTGGGTTGATAAAGGAAGGGTGAAATGGTGTATTTGTTTAAGAGTTCCTATTTGTCTACTATGTACAAAACAAATTTGGGGGTTTGGTAGGTATTTTACTCGAATTACTTGTGTTATAACAGTTAGGAACCTAGGAGCTCTTAGCAGATTGGATGATATACACAAGCATTTGGACTGATATCGAGCATAATTTCAGAAACCAGGTTTAACTGTAGTGCAACTTAACCTGGGCTTCTGAATGTTGGTAATTTCATGATACAGGCGGTGGAAGTGGCCATGAGCCTGCTCATGCGGGATTTGTAGGAGAAGGGATGCTCACAGCAGCCATTTGCGGCGATGTTTTTACCTCCCCACCTGTTGACTCAATTTTAGCTGTACGAGGCATTCCCACTTGGACAAAATAAAAATCTCCCTTGTTATGTGTGAACTTGAATTACTTTTATTTTACTTTGGTAGACTTACCCGACTTTACTCAACTACAGGGCATCCGAGCAGTAACTGGTCCAATGGGATGCCTCTTGATTGTCAAGGTATCATAACTTAAGTAATGAGATAGAATGTTACTGCCATAGGTGATTTCAGCTGGATTTTATTATCTTTGTTGTGGTTTAATATGTGAAACTGGATATCATTACCAGATGAATACTAGAATAAGTTTTGGTTATGCCATCTTGCTTCTATGCATAATTTGTGTGGTGAACTGCTGGAATTTGAAATGTGATCTTACTTCCAAGTTTCCTCTCTTGAAGTATAATAATGGTCTTGACAGAACTACACTGGGGATAGACTAAACTTTGGTTTGGCTGCTGAGCAAGCAAAATCTGAAGGTTACAAAGTAGAGGTATCTGATTATGTGAATTCCTTGCTTACAAGATTTGTTAATTTTCTTAGGAAAAATGAAAAGTAGTTAGATATTTTTTAAACAGTATCTACTTCTTGTGTTCGTAGATGGTAATTGTTGGGGATGATTGTGCTTTACCCCCTCCCAGAGGAATTGCTGGACGAAGGGGTTTGGCTGGGACCATTTTCGTTCACAAGGTTTATATCTATCTATCATAATGCATGTAGAGTCTATGAAGCCCAGGCATATTGGTGCTAACTAGCATTTGTTTCTTGGTTACACTCTCTTCTGCTTTCTCTCAGTATTGGATTGTGGAACATGGAGGATAGATTCTATGATCTTTGTTTCTGTTTTTTCTTATTTCTTTTGTCACAAGTGCAGACTTATTTCTTTAATTTGTTATATGCACTCATACATGTTGATAGGATGTTTTATATCTTGGCTTTATATGATTAGAATTTGTATGCAGAATGTTAGTATTTCATTCACTGTTATTGTATATCATTTTTGTAATCACGAGTGGCTAAATCTTGTTGGAAATATAGTAGGATAATACTGCTAGCATTGTTTGGATTTGAAGAATGTGACTCAGGGCTCTGAATAAATATCCTTACATTCATTTGTTGTTTGAGTTCTTATATTGCAAAGTTATATCCATCATCATAAATCAATTGGTTACAAGATTGAGGCTTATTTTAGCATATATGAGTATAAAATCATAAGATAATTTTCAAACACAATGGGCACATTTTGGTGTGTAGCTTTCGAGGCCGTTTGCCGTGTGGAATTCTCTTTCATGTTTGCAACTGTCTTGACAATTCAAGTCAGATAGTCTATCTATTTGCCAAAATTCTAAGAACCCCATTTGATTAAGTTATTGACCACTGGCACTTGTGAAACATAATTCTTGAAATGTTAACTTTCTAAACTCATGTCTTAAATTTGAATGTCACTGGCATTGAATGCTCTAAAAACCAAACTCATTGATCCACAAAACTAAGGTATTTTACACATCATATTCCTTCAGTTCTTGTAGAGGTAATTTAAGTTCACTAGATTCTTGGTTGCCTTCAATGTCCAAAGGAGTTAGAGAGGAGCTTTTGTCTCGAACTCAAGTTTTGCTCCTCTTTTACAGTTTGTTACCTGTAACTTGGACAGGAATAAAGAAGTTCTTTCAACTTCACTGTTTAACTGTTGGTAAATATTGTTTCATTACTCTTGAAATAAGTTGAAGGGTTCATATCATCTGGGAGATTTGACTACCTCGGTAGTAAGAAGAGGTGTTTGAATACTTGACTCTAGGTGTTGATGTGTCTCTCTATTATCTGAAAAGAGAAATTCAAGGTGGTCTCAGGGAAACACGTAAACTTCTTTTTCTGTGGTTTATTTTTATTTCTAGGGTAATAGTACAATCAGTTGGTGATTCTACAAATTTGGCATTAAGTAATAATTGTAGGTGTAACTTCATTGAGTTATTCTTTCCTTCTGTTTGACTAGAAGTTTAAAGGTTCCTTTTCTTGGAATTGTGTTAATCTTTCTTATATTTATGTTATCTGATCTTGTACTCGTTGAGTGAACTTGATTGTGTCTGATTCTTTTAGTGGAGTTAGTTTTCCAATTACTCTCTTTATTAATTTTCATACTACTATTTGCAAAATGAAGGTTGCTGGGGCCGCAGCAGCTTGTGGTCTTTCTCTTTCTGCTGTTGCTGCTGAAGCAAAACATGCATCCTCAGAAATGATTGGAACAATGGGTGTTGCATTGTCTGTTTGCACTTTGCCAGGTCAAGTTACATCAGATCGTTTAGGCCCAGGAAAAATGGAGCTTGGTCTTGGAATAGTAAGTTGTAGTCTGTTATAGATGCATTGCTTAATGTTTATTGTTTGATGCATTGCTTAATGTTCATTGTAGTACATTTTGCTCACTATTTTAACTAACTGAAATGTTCTTTGAGATTATCTTGTGCTTCATATTTTTCTCCAGCTTATCATTAATTATTGCGATTCACTAGTAGACGTTGCTAATTTTAGCTTCAAGGTAACCCATGGGACTACATATCAGCTTCTTGTAAGAATTAATTGGAAAATCACTAAGACACTTGTTCATTAGTTTGGACCAGTGATACTAAATTCAGGGGGCACCCCTGCGTTTTCCGATCCGGTATGTGCGTTCCCAAACGGGGTACGTTCGCGTACCGGAACGGAAAAAGAAGTGTTCAGCTGTCCAGCTGATGAAGGAAGAGGAGAGGAGATATGATCTGATGGCAGTTGGGATTAAGAAGATGCATGGGTTGATTCTCTTTCCTCCAATGAAGATGAAGGGGCCGAGATTAGTCTGATATGATGAGTGATGGCGGTTAAGATGAAGAAGATGAAGGGGCTGATAGAATGCTTTGGTCTAAGTTGTCTGGCGGAAGAAGAAAGGCGATGACTGTGGAGAGAAAAGAGATAACACGTGTAGGGTTTTAAAATGCCTTTTCCAATAAGCCCCAATGTTTGATAATATTCTGTTTCAACTCCACAATTCAAATTGCAGAAGTCATGGTCCTTATGTAACGTTTTTTTGGTGGGCCAAGAAATCCCAGCAAGCCACACTAAATTAACCCATAAAAGGGCTAGAATTAAAAAAAAATCCTAAACATTTGGTTTTTAATACTAGTTATATATATATATATATATAACAAATTAAATAGAATAATACGACGTATCGCGAATCAAAAATGCGTACCGATTAAACCTACCCCTACGTAATATTACGAATTATAAAAACTAGCATACTCCGTTTTCGTATTCATATCATATCATGTACCGCGATGAACCGCGTATTGTGCAACATTGGTTTGGACCATTCTGGTTAAGCTCTATGTCTCAGGCTCTTTGGACCATCCAAAATATTTCAGCTCAGGCTTAGTTCGGTGGAAAAAGCTATTGGATTACATAGTCCAGATATTGGCTTCCCCAAGGATGTATCTAAATGCCTATCATAGGCTTGTTGAAATTTGATCTGCTAGTTTTCCTGATCAACAAGCCAGCAGATGACATTGACATCCTTTTGAGTGAAATAACAGTAGTCTTAATTCAAAGGTTACATGTAAATGAATGGCTTGGCATCCTTGCATTTATAATCACTTGGATTTTGGATGATTCTAGATAGACATTTTCCATAGCATGGTAGATTTTTGAATGTTGAACTCTGAAGTTAATGACAATGTCATGAGCTTGTTTGGTTGGCCTTGTTAGATAAGTTCATTGTCGTATGGGTTGTAAGCTCAATTCTTTTATGAGCATTTGATTTTAAACAAGTCTACAAATTAGATTAGCACAACCCCTATAAGTGCTTACAGATTTACATAGCACCATGTATTTTAGATGAAGGATTATGCCATGGATTTTGTTTTGACTTTGAGTAAGTAAAATGCCCTACAATTACAAATTTTGTTTTTAAGATTTGTGCTTGAGTTTTAACATTGTAGCTTTTACTCAGACGCTCAAAAATCCTGTCAATCCGCCTAGATTATTGAAAGACTGAAATTGAAGGAAACAAGTGTACAATTTAGAGGTAGTTTCCTTTCTTCTTTGTTTAGTCTTCATAAAGTTAATTTGTGAGGTCTTGCTTCAGCACGGAGAACCAGGTGCTGCCGTAGCTGAGCTTCAGCCTGTGGATGTGGTGGTCTCTCATGTTCTGAATCAGATATTATCACAGGTATGTGATTATGGCTTGACACATATAAAACTGATTTTTAGGTTCTGCTGCTTTCTTTCTAATTGCAACAAAAAAAGAAAACCTTGATGCAACTAGGAAAAAGTTGATTATATATGGTGTATATGGCTATTTCTTTCACATAATGTGTATATACCGATTTTGGATACAACTGTGGAACTAGTTGTATATTTCCTGGTAGATGAATTTTTATGGAGAATTTTGTATTGATTTGCTAGATTATTGTTGATTGTAGGGTAAGAAACACTGGACTCTATTAGGTGTTTCAAACTTGGCTAAGAGAAACTTTTTAGCTAACCTAAAGGTGCACAAGTATATTATTGAGGAATATGTGTAGGATTCAACACACTTGACTTTAAAGGTTATTGCTTTCTTAGATAGGATCAAGGGCAGTACATTTTGGCAGCAGATGTAGAAAGCTTGTTAAGAGGTCAATAAAAGTGGGATGCGGTAATACAAAGTTGAAGAGAGTGTTGGACTGTTAGAGTAAATCATGATTTTCCTTTTTAAGTAATTTTATTTCTCAAGAGAGTGATCTTTGGTTAGGATTCACTCTCATCTAACAGGAAATCTACCCTCAAAAGTTAAATGAACAAATGTACAAAATTGAAGTCCTTTAGATCTAAAGTTTTAAAATTTCAAAAGCATTGTATTACGGAGGACAAAAAATTAGCATTTAAGTTTGTAAGGATTTCTTGAAATTTTTTTTCCTTGACATTTAGAGGCCTGTTTGCTGGAAAAATTTGGATAGCTTTGTGTCTGTATGGAAAATTGATAAATGAAGTCTTAGCATTTACACCTTGAACATGAATGTAATTTTTCAAATTGATTTTGTATGTTGTGATTATTGAATGAAAAAAGACATGTTCATCTCTGGTTGTATATGGTGTGTTGTGCTTTCTTTGCATTTTTCCTCTTCAACGTCAACCTACTTTTCCACTAAAAAAACTAACAGCAATGGATAAAACAAATTTTCATTTGGAAAGTTCTCTTATTTGATATTCTGTTAAAAGTTATTATATCAATTGATGCTTTTTCTGATTTTCTTTTTCCTCTACTTGTAGTGTCTTGTGTACCTTTTTTCTTGTTAAGCCAATGGAAGTAGTTGTGCCCCTGTTGAATTTGTTTTTATTTGTAGCTTCCATAATTTGAAGATCAATTTCTGATTATTATACCAATATCATTGTAGGAGACAGACTATGTTCCTATTACACGTGGAAGTAGAGTTGTGCTGATGGTTAATGGGTAAGAAATATTTGTTGTTGGTTCCTGTTAAAAGAAGTTTGCTTATACTTGTATATTCCTTCTCATCCTGTGTCATTAAAAATTTCCTGCTTAATTCGTGAAATGGCAAGTTTTTATTGAAGATTGGATTGCTTGAAGTTGGGAATATCCTTTTTCAACGTGTATCAGTCTCTTTTTAAATATTTTTTTTTTCTTCAGAATTAAATAAGCATATCTTTCTTTGTTTCTTTCTGAATAGTTCTCTTTATTGTTGTTATATGGTGTTAATTGGGAAATTGCCAAGCACCAATAATTCCTACTTTGGTCAATAAAGTCTAATGAAATTTGTGTTCTGGACCAATGTGACTTACTTTTAACATATAATTCTAAAGAAAGTGCGAAAATTCTTTATTTGAAAGTTCTTGTTCCTATTCTAGTTAAGTTTAACTAGTTTCTTAACTGTCTCTGTGAATAGATTAATTGGAACATATGATTCATTCTCTTCTTAAATTTTCAGTCATATGATTTATTCTTATAACTACACAAGGTCAATAGGCATTGAGAAACTTATAGATCAAATTCCATTTGAAGATGTTACTATTTTCCAGATCATTAAGCTTTACATAGTGCCATGGAATTTTCTTTTCAGTTGATTTTGAGCTTCAGACATTTAGTAATTAATTTGATCTATTTTGACCAATATCGGGTATCTTCTTTTTGAAATTTTATATTTTCTGTTGATCACTTTATTCCTTTGAGCTGCAGATTGGGAGCCACTCCTGTAATGGAATTGATGATTGCTGCTGGGAAGGCAGTGCCTAGGTTGCAGCTGGAACACGGACTGGCTGTCACATGATAGGGTGTATACGGGCTCATTCATGACTTCTCTTGACATGGCAGGTTTGATTGTATTTGTGTTGTCCATTCTTTACCAAATATGTTGCTTTTTCTGACCTGTGATTTTTTGTCAGGATTTTCAATTTCTGTGATGAAAGCAAATGACGAAATTTTGCTTCGCTTGGATGCCCCTACTAAGGCTCCATGTTGGCCAGTTGGTGCTGATGGTCAGTGTCGTATTGACGTATCAGCATATGTTTGTTTATTTGTCTGACATATGTATTTTCATATACTTGACAATCTTCCAAGTGATCATCTTGAGTAATTAAGTCATTTTTAGTAGATATGTATTTATATATACGAGCAAGGTATCACTTCAGATTGGTTTATTTAATTATTTGACTGGAAAATTAATATGGCTTATAGGTAACCGTCCACCTGCCAAGATTCCTGTTCCACTTCCACCATCACTATCGGGAAAGAGTGATGAGGTCTGTTGAATACTTCCTTCCCGATTTCAAGCTATTGTGATTATGTCTTGCATAGTGATAATTTCCTTCTTTATCTAGTTGTGCTACTTTCTGAACTGGAAATATTGGATGGTTAGGTTAGTGGCAAGAAAGAAAGCACATCAGTATTCGACTGAATTATTTTTTAGTTGAAATGAATAAGATTGATTACAAGTTGGTTAGTGATGGCTACAGCATGAGAGAGGACATTGTAAGTGCTATGGTCTTTTTGGCTTTGAAAGGCATTTTGAAATTTACACCAATGGTTTGGGTATGTTAGGTGGCTGTGAGCTCTGATTTTGGTGTAAATTACAATGCATTCACCATGTTAGCTGAATTTTTATAGATGATATTTTACCCCCTTTGAAGAAAACTGTACTGAAAACAAAGCCTTTCTAAGTCTTTTGCATTTTACAAACTGCTATCCCTTTACAGTTATGGTGCCCCTTTATAGTTATGGTGCCTTGCTCCTGCTAAGGAATGAGGCATGAGCCACATTAGCAGCAAGCGAAACAAGTCATTTATTTGTCTTGGATCTTTTATTACCTGTAGTTTCAGTCTTCTGGTATTCTTTTACTTTAAGTTTGGAAAAAAATGAATTCTATCACGTATGAGTACCTTTAACCAGGAAAAGTTTCATTATGCATTTTTTACGAGGTTGGGACATGATAACAACCTTTTATGTTTTTCTGGTCATCCTAAATCTTTTCATTTGTTTTGTCCTTTCATCAGACATTGAGTCGTCCCGAAAAGCTAAATTCTCAGGGTTATATTCTTGAGGTGGCTATTGAAGCAGCGACAATGGCAGTTATTAATCTAAGGGACAGGTTAAATGAATGGGACAGCAAAGTGGGTGATGGAGACTGTGGTTCTACAGTAAGTCACTTTCAACTATCTGTTGTTTCCATTTTAAAATGAGTTGATAGCATAAGTGGTTTTGTTGGATATATTCAGATGTTTAGAGGTGCAACTGCGATACTCGAAGACATGAAGAAGTAGTGAGTCTTCTATTGCTGCTCTCTTCCGTTTTGCCTTACTATGCTTTCAAAGGAAGTTCGTGATTAGTTTGATATGGACGTGTTTTATGATGACTGTGAACACAAGCTAATAAATTTATTGTTTAATGATTTTAAAATTTTAATCAATATGTATAGAAAAAACCAATTCTCATTCGTTATCTTCATCAAGCGCTTCACTTTTCGTGACTGCTATGCATTTCAGTTATCCGTTGAATGACCCTGCTGAAACAGTTAATGAAATTGGATCTTCTATCAGAAGAGTCATGGGAGGAACAAGTGGTATCATGTATGTAATACCCGCTGTCTTTTATAATTTGTTGTACTCTCTTTTGAGTTTTTTTCACTGTAATGTTCTGTATCCTGAAAACTCTGCCTTGTGTGTCAAATCCCTGCGACAGATATGATATATTCTTCAAGGCAGCATATGCTCAGTTGAAAGCAAACAGCATATTGGTTATAGCGCCACTGCATTGTGAGATGTCTTTTCATGCAGCTAGACTTCTGATCTCACATTCCTTTGGATTATGTTCTTTAGCTTAATGACTTTTACGGTTCAGGGGCTGGTGCTCTTGAAGCTGCCATTGCTGCAGTCAGTAAGTACGGAGGGGCTAGTGCAGGTTACCGCACCTTGCTGGATGCGCTTATTCCTGCATCAGCAGTTCTTAAAGAGGTGGTTAATAATTTTTTATTTGCTTTCGTGTTCTTTGTTTTTGCCTATGAATACAAAATTCTGTAACAGAGGTTAGCTGCTGGGGACAATCCACTGGATGTTTTTGTTCTTTCTGCTGAGGCAGCAATGGCTGGAGCTGAGTCAACTAAGCACATGCAAGCTCAGGTGAGATTAATAATCCTTGTTTCAAAATTGAATTGCTGCTGATTGGATATATGAAAGTTTGTTTGCTGCTGACCACCATTCTGTTGAATTATATACTAGTGATTAGAAAAGCTGAGAGATATTGTGCAGTTGAGTTATGCTTTCTTTTTCCCTGTTCATCAGACTAATTTCTGTTTCCTTGAACTAGAGTCTGTTCTGCACTACATTGTTCTTTTGGTTCTTGCCTTTCCCTTCCCCCCATAGTAGCCTTCAAATTACATAGTTCTTTTTTTTTTTAATAATTCCATACACCTCTAATTGAATCGTCTTGTAGGCTGGTCGTTCGACATATGTATCTGCAGATATTCTTGCATCAGTCCCTGACCCAGGTGCGATGGCCGCAGCTTCATGGTATAGTGCAGCAGCCTTAGCTGTAAAGAGCAAGTACCAGGCCTCATAGTTGCCGTGATCCTGCAATTAACCATTTTTTGTTTTGGGGTTTGTTTTTGGTAACCAAGCAAATTTTTGGTCAATTAACTTTACATTGCTCTAACAAAATGCCCTTCCGCTTATGTTGTCTGTGCATGAAGCTGTGAGAGGCAAGTCAATACAATTGCTATCTGTTATACACTTTATTTGACCATGTAATATCATGAAAGAATCAAAGATGTAGAATGAAACATGAATATTTAATGGAGCATATTTTCGTGACTTATTGTAATAATATCATAGCCTTATATTTAGCATATCGGAATGGTGATGTCTTAAATTCGATTTGTATGCTTAATATTTGTTTATTTAGTTGTGATCTTTCCTTTAAGTTATTATTAGTATTTTAAGGACGAGTAGTTTGACTTTACAATGTAGTCGTGGGCATGTCCTTGGTTGCTAGCATCAGTTGTTTCTAGCTTTGTTGTGCTAAAAGTTCTTGTGAAATATATGCATGAATCTTTTCTCTCCATGTGTTTCTAGAAATAGCTTTTAGATTTTAAAAAATTTCAAGATGGCGGCTCCGTTTGGACGGTAAACATTATTTATTATTTTTTAAATAATATTTTGTAATTATCATTCACACACTTTCCCTCACCCTTCCATCCACTAAAGAACTGTCTTTCCACCAAGGCTCCAAACTCCGCAGCCAGCCACGGCTGCCCTACCACGCCCGTGGCCGTCTAAGATAGAATAGATGGTAGTACAATTTAGTAGAAAATTTTATAATTTCGTTGAAAAAATTGTCTTATTGTGCTTTAAGGGTTTATACAATACAATATAACGTATTTTAAAAATTTATATTATATAACGAATAATTCCCTTAAAACCATCAATTAGCAAAGTTGATTGAATGATTAAATCTGCGGTAGAAGTCCTCGTGGAGGGTTGTCAAGCCTGAAGGGGTCGGATATGTTGGTTGCCCTATTTAATACGTTAAATATTTAGTTATAAAATTTATAAATATTTAACTCTATAATCAATTAGAACGCACCGTAAGTGTATGAGATAAAATATATATAATGGAAGTAGGAATCTACGAGTTGTTTGATTTGAATGCTATTTCAATAAATCGACAATGAGGGTGGGAGTTAACTAAACTAGAATTAAAGATTCAATTAGTGAAAATGATGGAATAGGGTTAGACTAGTGAATTCTCGACTTTGATTAATTTATTCAATTAATTGGTTCAATTAAACATATTAGAGAGTCAATCCCATTATTAACCTAATCGGATTTCTAGATGTGTATAATCAATTAATCTAAATGAGGATTCCTTCTACCGCCTAGAACTTAACCAAATTATCCATTTACCCTATAGAATTCTAGGCGACCAACTAGGTAATTTAGTCCGTCAAAATCATAAATTAAACCTAGCCCAATTACTAGCCAAGTCTAAAATGGAGATTCAACTTTCATTCTCGTCTCGATTTACTAATCAATTAATTAAAAGAGTGATCAATTCCCTAATTATTATTCTAGTTTATTATAATTGTCTAATTGTCAATTTACCATTTAATTAATCAACACCACATGAAATTGACATTACCCAACCTTAACCCATGATAAATTAGAACATGGATGAAAGAAATAATACAAGAGAAATAATGAAAACAAATGAATTATTCTAACTGTTAATTTAGAAAAGCTGTAAATTGGAAGTATAGAAGATGAAAGACAATGAAAAAAAAACTAAAGTATATATAAAGTGCATAAGAAATTGAGATCTAAGGATGTTTAAGAATGTTTCTCTATTGAAAAATCTCAAGTTTTCGATCCAAAATTGTTAATCTTGAATCTCTTCTTCAATTCTTCTTGAAAAAAACTATGATAACCCTAGTCTAATTTGCAACCCCCAAGGAAGACTAATTAGAACATGTTTTTTAAATTCTAAAAGCCTCTATTTATAGTTTCTAAGAGTAGGGTTTGAATAAATTTTGAAATGCACTATTATAGATTTAAAACGGACACCCAAAACCCTAAAAACTTTACAAAATCGTGAACATCTAGATAAACAATCTAAACATACACACACATAAATATAAGTTAAAGAACATTAATTAAATACTAAAACACAACACTAAACATATCTTAAATCATAAAAACATTGCATGAAAACGAATATATAAATATTAAAAATACTGAAATTAGTGCAAAAATTGTATGAAAAATAGTAAGAATAACCCTAATTTCTGAGAGTTATCATTAATCTAATAAAACTAAAACTAATTAAAGATTTAATTTTATAATTGTTTTTCCACTGTTCCAATTATCTTGTCATGAATGACTTTTTATGAAACGGATCTATCTTGTAGTAATTAATAATTGATATTTTCTATGATTATTTTGCTCCTGTGGAAGGACAATAAAATTCATTTTACATTGAAAAAGGAAGATCCACTAGGCTTGTTAATAGATTGGATCTAAATCCGATTCTAGTTATTTGGATTTGGATCTGTGTATATTCCATAATTCGTATTCAATCTGAATTTATTTACTTATTATAATAAATAAATAATAAATCAGATATCAATTTTATTATTTCAATTCGATTACGATTTGGACTCGATTCAAATATTTGATAATATATAATAAAATTATATATATTAATTATTTTACAAGCACATATGTGTTGAGCAAATAATTAATAATTTATACTTTAATATAAAACACATGAATGAATATTAATTGGAACTAAATCATTTTTACAATTAACAAAAAACTATACAAAATTGACACTTTTATATTAAAATTTAAATTTATAAAATAATAGCAAAATTCGGATATTACAAGGATTATAAACCGTCATATCCAAATTCCATCCAATAATAATATGATCCATATATGGATATTCGATCCGATAATCGGATCCAGCTATTGATATACAGTCCTAATTTTGATCCGTTTACAAGCCTACTAGATCCAACTTGATACAAAAGATCCACTTTCAGTACGCAATGTCTTAAAAGACTCAAAAGCCACCTACCACTAACATTGAAGTAAATTGAAATGTACAAATTTAATCGTTTATGTACAATTGATGTAAAAGATTTTTCATATTATCATATATAAATATATATTAGATGTGTATTATTTAAATTTTAAATATTATTTTTATATATACAATATACAATATATATTTACATTTGATTAGTAGTGTTCATGTGTCATATTTTTTGTATTTTTGAGTTCGAATTTTTGGATTAAGCAATTAAAACTCAATCCAACATAATTAATATAATAATTCAACTTAACTCAAATATTAATCGGACGAATTTTTGGGTTAACTGAAACCCTAAACTTAAAAAAAAAAAAAATTCATGAAAGAAATTCAGACAACAACAAAAATCCATTACTCGGATATTTGAGTTTACTTCAGTTAGGTTGGGTTATAAAAATAATACTCAATCTAATATTATAAAAATCGGATAATCATACTCAAATAATTTGAAATCCAAAAATTTAACCCATTTAATCTAAAATCTATTCGAGTTGAGTTGGATTTGAACACCATTTTATTTGATGAAGTATATAAAAAATTTACTACAATGAATATATGATTAACTCAAATTAAAATATGTAAATGTAATAATACTACGTAAAGTTTACGCGGTCAAATAAATTCTGGACCCCACAAAACATGGAAAATTCACCGCATATTTATACAGACAGAGAATCGGTTTCATTCGATCAAAGCTGAAAGAGAAACAGTGTAGAGAGAAATCTCATCTTCTTCGAGACTTTTGTAGCCGTTTTCTTAGGGTTTCGACGACGACAATGGCTGAGCATTTGACGGAGGAGCAGATCGCTGAGTTTAAGGAAGCTTTCAGTCTTTTCGACAAGGACGGCGATGGTATATTTTCTTCTCCATCTTATTTATGAGTATTTATGGCGATTTTTCTTTTTGTACTGTTATTTTTGCAAGTATTGGTTGTTTCTTGGTTTATTTTTGAACCAGATCTGTTCTTTGGCCTGTTCTTTTTTGTTTTGTTTTGGTTGAGGTGCTCTATGTTAGAGATTATTCAAAATTTGACGAGAATAAGAAATGACATTTTATTTTATCTTCTTTTTATTTTTGATTTCGGTAATTTCTCTTGCCATTTTAATGGTTTTTTTTGGGGTAAAATTCCTTTGGAATGGAATTATAATGCTTGATTTATACGCAAATTGTTTTGTTTATTGCGATCGTATTCTATGCTTCTTTGTATGTATCGTTTTCCTTTTTAGAAAAAGTTTCATCATATTTTACCTTTTGAGTTCAATATTGTTGTATATCTGTAAGAATCTGTGGTGAAAAGGTTTATTTTCGAAGTGGATCTGTGCTTTGGTGGTGAAAAGGTTTATTTTCGAAGTGGATCTGTGCTTTTGTTTTGTTTTTCTTGGGCTTGTTTTTTACTTTTATCAGTTAGGTGATTCTAAAAAAGGTATTGAAATAATTTTTTATTCTGTTAGTGTTTTTTAGAAGAGGAAAAATGAGCTGTTGCAGTTAAACACTCACACATGTTAATTGAACAAGTTTTCTTATTATAACTGTTTTAGTCATTATATGTGTTAAGATTTGCACAGAAATTTCAATTAAGCCATTAAGGTGTCACACATTATCATATAATCTAAAGCTATAGAAGGAAAAAATTCATTATATTTCTCCCTTTTTTATGTCAATTGAAAATTGTTTAATAACTTCTTCCTGTATATTGTATATTGTTTGTTATCCATTATCTGACAGAGTGTTGCATGTCTTTGATATGAAGGTTGCATTACTACTAAGGAGTTGGGAACTGTAATGAGATCATTGGGCCAGAATCCTACTGAAGCTGAACTACAAGATATGATCAGTGAGGTCGACGCTGATCAAAATGGGACCATTGATTTCCCCGAGTTCTTGAATCTTATGGCACGAAAGATGAAAGTAAGTTCCATATTATGTCTAATAGCGGTGTTTAATTGCAATTATTGTACACTGATGTCAAGTTTTGAGGTGTAATTGTCTTAGTTGAAGGTCGCTTTGTTTTGATTTCATCTAGTATCATGTGTTTCTCAATAAATAACTACAATTTCATGATTTGCCTTCACTAATCCATTTTTGTTGAAATATCTAGCTACTTACCTGTGTGTATTTCTGGCTTTTTATATTTAACTTACCCTATTTGTGGTTTCTTCTCACATATGGTAGGGGTTTTAATTGAATGAATTATTCCTCCATTTTCTTTTGATTAAATGTTTCACATCAGGTTGTCTGATTGGTTTTAGTTGATGACCTATCTGTGTTGATTTTTTGTACAAATTATTGTTCCTCAGTCGTGCTATTAATTTAGATTTAAGAGTAAAATCACTTGGTTGATGGAAAGATTTGCATTTAAAGTTTGATGGACTAGGTTGATCAACCAGCTCAACTCTTGGTCATAATGCAGTCTGGAGAATTGTATGGGATTATTCATTATCCTATTTGTAGGCAGGTCGAGTGTATGATATATTGGCGTAAAGGTGCACTTGCCTCTGCCTTCATTGCGTGACAGGCACTCATGGTGCTATTGAGTATAGACACTTTATTCATATTCTATAACTGCCCTGATGAGAAATTATTTACCTGTTGTGCTATAATGACAATGCAGTGATGTATTACTGAAACTGTTATTATTATTATGCTCTGTGGCTATAAAGGATACCGACTCTGAGGAGGAACTCAAAGAAGCATTTAAGGTCTTTGATAAGGATCAGAATGGCTTCATCTCAGCTGCAGAGGTATCTGCAATTTTTTACTGTTGACTAATTTTGCATTCCTTTTCTTGTGTATGTTATTTAATAAGTGAACAACACACTGGTGACCCTGATGCATATCATTCCTCTACCTATTAACATTCTGCTCTCTAAAATTTTTGCAGCTTCGTCATGTGATGACAAACCTTGGGGAGAAGTTGACTGATGAAGAAGTTGATGAGATGATAAGGGAAGCAGATGTAGATGGTGATGGTCAGGTGAACTATGAGGAGTTTGTGAGGATGATGCTTGCTATACAGTGGAGATTGTTTAGAAGTTCCCAGTTAATGTAGTTTTACTAATACAATCGCACCTTGTTCTCTAGACAAAAGATATGTATTCCTACATTTACAAGCTTGAGCATATTTTCCTGGGATTATGATCTTTGAAATGATTGAGCTGAATATGAATCTTCTGCCTTGGTTTATATAGCCCTAATATCAGCAGCTGAACCAGTTCCAAGGACTGGCATTATGTGTCCTGCTTCTGTTATTGTTTACTGCAGAAGTTAATCTCACAATGTTGAATTGATATACTGGTTTTTATGTTTCCTTTTAGGCAGTTTGTGTCCCTTGAGGATTATAATGGTTGGTCAGAATGAGTGATTTGCTATTGATGCCTTGGGTTGGACGTTGAGGAAAGTAAAATGGTGGCAAGAAGAGAAAGTAAGAGGAAGGTGGGGGGTGGGTGGTCAAGTACCGCCAAGGATGAGATAAGAAGGAGAGGATAGGAAACCAGTGCCTTCATGTGGGTTTCCTTGGGTTGGAAAGTGCGGATAGGAAACCAGTGCCAAGGAGACAGTGAGAGAATCGGAAAGAAAAAAGGGGGGGGGGGTTGGTGGTCTGGGGGCGGTACTTCACTTCATATGTGTAGCTGTTAAAGTTAGCCTCGGGGGACGCCTGGGGGAACCGTGGTCTGGTCTCGGTACTTGACTTCATATGTGTAGCTTAAAGTGAGCCTCATATGGTCAATATGTATTTGGTGAAGGGAATAGAGTGTCCTCTAGAATTTAGTCACGAGTACCCTGCCTTGGTAGGCTACCAGGGCATTTCTAAGATGTGAAACTGGTCCAATGTCGATGCATGGGAATGGACCAGTTCTCTCCTCTGCCCGTGTAGCATCTCAAGTGGGCTAATGACTTGTATTTCTTGTAAGAGGAGGGCGACAAGATTCTTGGTGGGAATTTTCTGTATCTAGATTTCTTGGACCCATTGGATCCTACAAAATGATTTTAGGCTTTGGTCAAGCAGGGTGGGTGGTAGAGGTAAGTAATTACTGGGTGTAGCTCTATATTGTATTGAATTAGTAAAAATAATTGCCAAGAGAAAAAGCGGATTCTATTGAAGACACTCCAATGTTTACCGTCTTGGAAAGTTTAGGAACTACTTGGAATAGTCTCTTGTTGCGTGACCTGATGTTCAATAGTCGTTGCTCCTGGTAATTACTGTGAATAGTTTCTTCGCAGTTTGCACAATAAATGACTCTAATTCCTGAACACAGGCTCCTCTTTTCATATATTCTGTTAGCAGGAAGCTATATTTCAATCTTTACATAATGCTTTCTGTGTTCAGGGGTGGTTTGGATAGCTTACTGGTATACTTTATAGGGGGTTTGGTGCTCCAAATACGAGGCATTATGAAAATATTCTCCCAATAGAAATTCTGTTGGCCTGCAGTATGGTTTGTTGTTAGCCCATCTTTTACTTGTTCTATTGGCTAAACGAATGTGCTTTTCCAATAGGTAGGTCATTCAGGCAGAAGTTATATTCAAACAGCGAGGGTTGGCACCTAAATCTGCAATCGGGCTCGCATATGGGGTGTTGTCACGGTGTGGCACGCATCGACAAATTCTTCGACACACTTAGGTAGCAAGGGTATGCTTTCCTTGGGAGCAAAAGTGTGGGGAAATGACGAGTGTTGGGTGTTGGCACATAACCTTAGTGTTTAGTGTGGGTAGTCTAGGCACACACGTTGCCATCGGCTGGGCAACGTGCTGTTGGGTGGTAGTCGATAGGCAAAACATGCACACTCGGGAACAGGGATTGTCGGATGTGAGGCCTAACCGTTTCCCACAACTGTCCAGCACATAGGCAGCTCGTTGCCTACGTTCCTTAGTCAACTTGTTTGCCAACAAACTTTGCTACTCACAAGACCTTACTTGAGCTCTCAACAATGCCCAAGAATGCCACAAGCTATGTCCAACTCGTTTGTATGTGTGCACGAGTCCATTCGTGCCACTGCCCGTTTGCCAACGTTCACTCGATAGCCGGCACGATCGTTCTTGCCAACGGGCCATGAAGAAGGGTCCTAGGCAATGCCCAAGGCATGCCCAAGTCTCCTAGCCCCACCCAATCCCCTAACTAGTCGTGTGAGACTACCATACCTTCTTTATATAAGGTTTGGAAGAAAAATCCCAAATGATAGCAGTAGACATCATTTTATTGAAAATCACTAAAACTTCTAGGGTGTCCCCAGTATGCCCCCAGCGTGCCCCAATGTGCACCAAGGTTTCCCAAGTAATTTTTAAGGTGAAATAAACCTCCATTACAGCGTGCACGTTGGGCAAGTATATACGTATTGGAATTGGCAATCAGTTAGAAGTTGGCTTCGTGGGGCTGAGGGTGGTTACTTGGCCGAGCTGGTTGGCAACATGTGCGAGGAAATAGCTGGAAATGCTGGCAGCACATTGAGATGTGCTTAGTGGGCAGTTACATGCTATTACCACCTTCTTAACATGTGCATGCCAGGCATGCCGCTAGGTGACTAGGCAGCCTAGTTGTAGGCATTTTACTTGTCCATCAAAACTAGGCGGTTGGGCTTATAAACGTCATTGCCCCTATAAAAAGGATGGATGGATAGTCAGAGACTTGGCAAGCCATATGTTCATGGTGAGGTATAGACCAAGAGTGTTCTGCACACCACCCGTTTGTGTAAATTTCTATTGTAAGCTTTTAACGAAATAAAAGTGTTATAAAGGTTGGGCTCGGGCCATAATTGCTTGTGTGCTATTTACTTTCGTGCTGGTTGTATTTTACTCTTATTAGTTGCCTATATTTCCTGTTTGTGTTTGAGTGAGTGCTTGTGTATGCAACGGTTGTCTAAAACGAGTGAAAACTAAGCATGAGTGTTGTGTGGGTTGGCTGATCAAAGTTCATGGTCGAATTTTGATTCACAAGCTTCTTCTTTCGCCTTGGCATGTTGGTTTCGTGTCAATGGAAGTCGTGTGATAGTTGTCGAGGTAGGAAAAAAAATCGTTGATCCAAAGATCTGCCAGCCTCGCTCCGTTTTGACTCAGAAAAGGTAGGTATTTGACCCTTCTCAGAATAAAATTCATAATTGAGGGTAGGGTACCAGTATTTTTTAGACTATAATACGGATACGGATACGGATCACAAATTTAACAACCCGCGGGTACCCAACCTTAGGGATATATATGTAATTTTATAACAAAACCATACATTTACTACTAATTTCCCACAGGCAACCTACTGGCTCCTTCAACCTCTCCAGCATCGCCTCCAGCGCATTTTCCTAACAATCCCTTTTCTTAAAGCCTTGTTTCCCTAGCATCTCTGCCACTTTAATCATTGGTGACCACCAATCCTTCTTCTTCCTCTTTCCCTTATGACATTAACCTGCTTCTCTTTCTACCAACCCAAACCCCAACACTAGTGAACCCCATTCCTTATCATCATGGCGAGCCACCTTTCTTTCTGCCATTCTCTGCCCAACAACCTGCCCAACGATTAGATCCATGTGTTTTTGTGTATTATTTTTGGGTATATTATGATATGAGTATGTTAGAGTATGTGTTGTGAAAATTGGTGTATATGGTATGTGAGAATAAAATTATTCTAATGGATTTTTTTTGGAGGGAGCGTAAGAAATTATTTTAATGGATGATAATGAGTCTAGATGGGTATAAGATGCAGTTTATCCTTCTCTAGTGGGTATACACATAGATGAGGGACGAGACATTAGCATCGAAAAATCATTGACCCGTATACACATCAAGTGTGGCAAAAGGCTTGAGAGGTGGGTATCCCTCCCATGTCCAACCCTAATGGTTTGCTTCGACTTCTTTTTTTTTCCTCATTTCTTTTTCTAATTAGGGTTACTAACACTTTCCTTCCCTAAACTATGTGAGTAATTACACTTTATCATTCTGAACTATAGAAACATACACTTTGCTCCCATTTGACACTATTCGTCTATTATTAATTTTAAAATCTTTAAGGGAATTTAGTTAAATGACTAAAATATCCTTGCTTCTATATTATAATTTTTTATATATTTAAATTTTGATAGTGATGTGATAATTAGTTAAAAATAAGAAAAAAATAAACTATATAATATTTCAATAAAATTTATATCAATATTTCTTGGTCAGAATTTTTAAAATTTTTGAATTTCATTGTATATTATTTCGAATTTGAGTGTTTAACTATAGTGGTAGAACAATTCCCACATGGGTTTATTTTCTATTGAAAAATTTTCTTTAAAAGTATTGTACGAAAATATATTTTCTATAAAATTTTGTGATTTTTTGACATCTCTTAGTATTCTACACATTTAATATTTGACTTAACCTGTGCAAATTACGATATCGGATATATAATCAACTGTTTCTCACATTTTTACCCTTTAAAATCAAAGATATTAATGTGTTATTATATTTTATTTTTCCTAACTCTTTTATAATTATCAAAAATTAATTAAATACATGAAAAATCAAAATATAACACTAAGGGTATTTTAGTCATTTAATTAGATTTTCTTAATATTTTTAAATTTTTAAAGAATGAATAATTTGAAAGGGGTCAAAGTATATATTTCCATAATATAGGTAGATAAAGTGTAATTATCCATCTAGTTTGGAGGGACAAAGTGTTAATTAGCCCTTCTAATTATACTACCAAGAATCTTCTTTGTTTGAACAAAGAGATCTCTAGGGAAGTTGTTGGAAATTGGCAACTTAAAAGTTGCAGCAAGAAAAATAAATTAAAAGTTCACAAAAATTGCATTAGGGAATATTCTGGGGTGGAAAGTTTTAGGATGTAGGAAAATCCTTTTACCATTAGCAAAATGTTTAAATTAATATGAACAATAGAAAATTAATTTTGAAGAGTAGTAGCTGGTAGATATATATATGTAATAGACATGGAATAGAGGGGCTTGTTGTGTAAATATGAGAAGTAAGGTAGTTACAATAAAGGAAAGACTTAGGTAAATCCAAGATGTTGAGACAGGCTTTCCTGAGTGGTAAACAACTGCTCCAGCGCGCAGTATAATAGCCAATGATTGGGCTGTACGGACTATCCAAGTGGAATAACGACAAAATCATTTCCTTCCAACCAATTCCATCTCTCTTTCTTGCTGCCTACTCTGCCTCTTAAATCTTTTCTAGAAGCTTTCCTAATCTTTCTTTTTATAGTCCATTACAATATACTACTATTAACCAATATTTAAATATCTGTTTAAGTGACCACATAGCATTAATTGTAGCAAACATATTAATTTCCTATATATAAATGGAAACAAGCCTCAGATAAAAAAGCATTATCCAGTACTAATGATAGGAAAATTATACAATCTTTTTTAGAAAATAATTCTTTTATACTTTAAAAATTTGTACAGTACAACATTATATATTTTAAAAATTTATATTATACAAATTGTTAAAATTAAAAAAATAATTTCGAATCTCTAGAATTTTTCTATATTATATATAAGAAGCTATATATGTGCAAAAGAGTATACTGCCTGATAACGCCAATTTGCTTGAACTTCCAACAAGGATGCATGTGCAAAAGAGTCAATCTTGCATAGTATGACTCTCCAATTTATTCTACATCGAAAAAGGAAGACCCACCCAGGCCTATAAATAGACGGGGTCGGTTCGCTTATTTGAATTCGAATTTGTGTGTATATCCAATAATTTAAATGTGATATAGCGTTTAACTATTATAATAAATGAATCATATATGAATTTTATTTTTTCAATCTAATTATGATTTGAATTCGATAAAATTATTTTTCTACCGATGGTGTATATAAGATTAATCTATAAATTATATACATTAGTTATTTTCTGTACACATATATGTTGTGTAAATTATTAATATAGTTTATACTCTAATGTAAAATACATGTATAAATAATATATACTCTAAATTGTTTTTTTACTATTAAAAAGAAGGGTTAACTACACTATACCAACCTCAACTATACCCTAAATTGCACTTAACCCCCATTTTTGTGTTGTTGGAGCAAAAGTACTATTGCTAACTTAACTATTTTAATTTTCTTTTTACCCTATTATTTTCTCTTTTTCTTCTTTTTATCTTTTTATTATTTTATTCCTTTTTTTCCCTTTTCTACTGTCATTAGCTACATCGTTTGCTCTGTTATAAATAATTATACACACAAATTGAATTATTTTAATCTTTAACTAACTCTTTATTTTTGTTAGACTTTTTTGTTTGTTAATACTTATTTTAACAAGATATATATTTGTTATATTAAAAGACATTTTAATCCAAAATTAAATCATAAAAATTACATAAACAAGCTGGACTTATAATTAGACAACTATAAATAGCCAATAAATCAATTAGTAATATTTTATCTATTTTTTACATTGGTAAAATCTCTTAATTTTACTATGATCTATTTATTTTTTCTTTTTAACTAATATTTGATTAGTTAAAACTCAATTTTTTAAATTATTGAAACATTAATTTCTTTCTAAATATATACATTTAAATAATTTAATTACCCTTGATCAAGTATGCTTTGCAATGTAATGACATATATCCTATTCTAAAAAACTTTGTAAGAAATTAACAACAACGAAATTTAACAAAAAAATTACAAAAAAATAAAAGAATTAGTTAAAGTAAATTAAAAATTTTACACGTCCTACATATACAAATAATAACATTATAAGAAATGAAGTAGCTAGTGATCTAAGAAAAGAGCGGAAAAAAGAAGAAGAAAAAAAAAAAGAAAAAAAAGGGGAAATTAATAAGAAAAAACAAATTAGGATAATTAACATAATATATTTTGATCCAAAAATATCAAGAAGAGGTCAAGAAAGAGGTTAACTACATATAAAACGAGGGAATAATTGTAACTTGAGATATAGTTAAGAGGGTTTAATGCGTTTAACCCTAAAACTAATTGTATAAAATTGTGAAGTTTTTATATAAAAATTCAAATCTATAAAATAATATCAAAACCCACCTCCAAATATAAGGACGGATCGGAATATATATAATAAATGGACAAATGGCTCTTATATCTAAATCCAAATAATCAACATTTGACCGATAATATAATCGAATGGAAATATGAATACACAAGTTCCCGTGTAAATCGAATCCGTTTACATGCTTTCATGCACGCAACGTGTTACAGCACCAATCAAGTAAATCAAAAAAAACTAAATTAAAAAAAATATTTAAATATATTCGATTTTGAATCTCACCTAAAGAATTTACGGTTATAATTAACTTTTAGGGAAAATCGCCAAAATAGTCCCTCAACTTTTTTACTTTCGCCAAAATAGTCCCTCAACTTTTTTTTTTGGCCATTGAATAGTCCTTAAACTTTTATTTTTTTGCCAAAATGGTCCTTTTTAACTGTAAAAAATTCAGAATTTTGTCCAGGTTCTGTTTTCCATATAAAAACAAGAAAATACTTGTTAATTAGACAACACATGATATAATCTTTTCATTTTGATTAAAACTCATTTCAACTCAGCAATGAGTGATTAGCTTCCATTTTTTGGTGTAAGAGGAAGAATTTGAAAGATGGGGTTTCTCGGACAGATCATGGTAAGTAAACACCTCAATAATTAACTATTTCTTAAATAATTTGTCATGTTTTGTGACTTTATGTGTGGCTTTTTGTGTTTGATGTGTGTTAGGTATGTTTATGTCTATGATGTGGGGGTTTAAGTTGTTTTTTTTTTAGCATGAGATGTAGGGTATTGGACCATAAACTGATTTTTTATGTTATAAGAAGTGTTTTTTTAAGATCATGTGGTCCCCTAGCTATGGTAAAAAAAAATATTAGTAATATCTTTCATGTTCCAAGATTTGCAGACATAAGTATCCATCAATGAACATGTGTTGTCTAATTAACAAGTCTTTTCTTGTTTTTATATGGAAAACAGAACCTGGACAAAATTCTGAATTTTTTACAGTTAAAGTCCATCATGGTGGAGTATTCATAGGAGATTAACACAGAAAAAATATGTTGGGGGTTGCTTGAAATATTTTGGTAATTGTAATCCTATTGAAATGAAACTTTCAGTTCTAGTTCAAAGAATCTGTTGGACTTTTGAAAAGGACCCCAGATACTGAATACAAAATTCCAATGGTAGAAGGTAAGTTTAGATTAAGACAAATTGGGATAGAAGATGATGTGGTGGACAAGGCATTGGGAAACAAAATGGAAGTGTTGAACTTTATGTCGAAGAAAATAATATTGCATTCTTAGATTTGGGTATTGGACAAATTGAATTGGCAACAAAGAAAGTAAAAAATTAGATGTGTATAAGAGACAGGTTCTACACGACCAACCTGTTCAGGACTTATACGATTGGATAAAGCTCTGATATTTGCCACAAATTCATTGTATACAGCTGTCTCTGTTACATCCTAGATGTGTATAAGAGACAGGTATATTGTAAGTTAGAATGTTCATTCATTGTAGATGTGATTTCATGAATGAAGATACACTGTGAGACAATGACTGCATGTTATTATTTTTATTNTTTTTGTTAAATTTCGTTGTTGTTAATTTCTTACAAAGTTCTTTACCTGTCTCTTATACACATCTAGATGTGTATAAGAGACAGCTGTCTCAACCATCATCACACTTTTCTCCTGTGTATACAATGACATCAAGGAACCTTATCTTGAATGTCTCCTAGGAGCTTAATGTAAACATCACTAGACATCAAGTGCACAAGACATTTTGGCTAAAGTTGATATATGGAAAGTACAAGGAGCAATACACTAAGTTATGGGACTACTGTGCTGAATTGTTGGGAAAAAATCCAGGTTCTACAGTGGATATTGTCACAGAAGTTGATGCCATGTCATTGGTCACAATATCAGAAGATGTCCTGGTAATCAAGTTGAAATGGAAGTGAATCATGAAAATAGTGAAGTCCCACAAGCAAATGTTGAGGTGGCTATACAAGCAGCTCAACAAAATCATAGTAGTAAGTTTCGTTCATTTGTGTATTGCTTTTATTTTACATGTAATTTCATTTATAATTGTGATGTCATTGTTGCCACAAGAAACCAATGATGATGGTTGTCTAGTACAAGGAAACAATGATGTAGAAGATATCAATGAAAACAATGAGGGCCCAATTGGTATAAGTTTGCTAAACTTAATACTTAATCAATAATGCTACCATTTGCAGCATAATGAAACTTAATGATTAACTAGTAAATTTTGCGTTTGCAGTTATACATGCATCTCAAGTTACTCAGGAGGTTATTACAGTTCCTCAACAAAATGTGCAGCCAAAGAAAAGTGTTAGATGCTATTTCTGCCAACAATAACAACACATGCATGTCACAGCAAGCACAAGATTGGAGGAATAGAAAAGCTGAAATTTTGTTTCCAACATATGTGCCATCTAGAGAAATAGGAAAGAACAAAGCAAAGTTAGTTGCACACCTATTCTTTCATATTTGTTCATTTATCTTAAAAAATTCTTACTTGTGTATCTTGTTTAGGCACATAGGATCTTAGACTAAAACAGAACCTCGTACAGTACTTGGTAATTCGTAGTACATGTAGGATGATGATATCAGAAGATGGAATGAATTCTGTTTTTGATCTTTTTGTATTTGGCCTTGTGTTTTTTGAATTTTAGTTGATGTAACTATTCCAAATATTGGGTACTTAGTAGTTGGATGAAGATATGCTTAATGTATTTGATGGCCCTCTTTGTTTAATGGCCTAAAAATTATGGCCTTTTATGGTTGTTCAATGGTCCTTACATTAATTGGAAAAATCGCAGCTCTTTAACTGTTTAATGTAAATTCTGAATTTGGATTATTGACAATTGTTGTTGGTGTTACGCATAATCTTGGTATTGGATTATTGTTATTTGTTGTTGGTAATCTAGTATACTTTGTTACAGGTGTGAAGTATCTAGAATATGTCTAGATATAATAATTTGAAATGATGTGGTTGAAATAATCGAAAAAAATTTGACTATACTTGCAAACCAGAAATTGGTTAATGTTAATTTACAATGTTGTCCAGAACCAATTATAAACCAGAATTATTGGTTTATAATTGGTTTTAGCACCTTCAAGGCATAATTACTTAATACTAATTATAAACCAATTACTAATGAGTAAAACCAATAAAAATAATAACATAAAAATATCATTGTGCAATCACAACAATATCATTTTGCAATCACAACTAAAAACCATGAACATAATAACTTTCAAATACTTGGCACTTCATACTACAAACTCCTTCAAATGCCTAATTGGACACCATAATTAGACACCTAATTTACCTATCCAGATCTACAGTGACATACAGTATTACTTACAACAACTTATATCATTTGTTCTATAAAATTAAATCTATATCATTTAGTTTATAAATAGATATTAAAAATCAGATTTACCTAATTATTTCATAAATTAAAATATCTAACTGTAATAAGTAAAATTTAGGCGGTCAAATAAATTGGGACCCTTTCACAAAACACGGTAAATTCACGGCGCCGACTTTCCTGTTGTATTTAAAGAGGCAGGACAGAGAATCAGGCGGTTTCATTCACTCATTCAATCATTGCTGAAAGAGAGAGAGAGAGGAGAGAGAAACAGTGTAGTGTAGTGCAGAGTAGAGACAGCTCTTCTTCTTCCACACTTCTGTAACCGTTTTCTTAGGGTTTCGAGGACGACAATGGCTGAGAATTTGACTCAGGAGCAGATCGCTGAATTCAAGGAAGCTTTCAAACTTTTCGACGACGACAACACTGGTATATTTTCTTCTTCGTCGTCGTCGTTTTTTTTTTTTTTTTGGGAGAATTTCAGGAGATATTCTTTTTGTACTGTTATTTTTTGTAAATATTGGTTTATTTTGTAACCGCATTTGTTCTATGGCTTTTCTTTTGCTTGAGGTGCTTTATATTAGCGATTATTCGGAAATGACAACTTATTTTGGTTTTTTATTTTTATTTATTCGTGTTTTGGTAATTTTTGTTGATTAACAGTCATTATAATGCATGATGTGTCGTGAGTTCAATGCCGTTGTTTATCGGTAAGAATCGATCGGCTTATTTCGAAGCGGATCTGTGCTTTTCTTTTCATTTTTTTCTTGTGATTGTTTTTTTTTTTTTTTTTTTGTATTGAAATAATAATGTTTTATTCTATTTTTTGCAGAGAAAAAATGAGTTGTTGTTGTTGTTATGTGTGTTTATATATATATATGTGTGTGTGTGTGTGCATACGCATACATGTTAACTGAATTTCTTGTTATAACGTACTGTTAAGTTTTAGTACTAATATGTGTTGAAATTTTCGTAGAAATTCCAATTAAGTTATCACACATTATCGTATAATCTAAAGCTATAGAAGGAAAAAATTCTACATATATAGTTTCTCGTCTTGAGAAGTAGTTTGGATTCTGAGATGCATTAGTAGTCCTTTTTTCTGTTAATTTATACTTGTCCTTTTGGGTGTCAATTGGAAAATGGTTAAGAGCTTATTCTTTGAAATGAAGGCTGCATCAAGTATGCTACTAAGCATTTGGGTACTGTAATGAGATCATTGGGCCTGAATCCTACTGAAGCTGAACTACAAGACATGATCGATGAGGTCGATCCTGATGTAAATGAGACCATTAATTTCCATCACTTCTTGAATCTCATGGCACGAAAGATTGAAGTAAGTTTCATATTGTTATGCCTATTATTAGCTGCGTGTAATTAATGCATTTATTTGTAGACTGCTATGTCGAGTGTATGATGTATTATTGGCAAAAAGGTGCGAGGTCGAGGCTATGAAGCATAGACACAATAGTCATATTCTTAATTATTAGAAATTATTTACCTCTATGTTTTGCTCTAAAGACAATGCAGTAATCTATTATTGAAACAATTATTCCTATGCTCCGTGTCTATGAAGGAAACTGTCTCTGAGGACTTACTCAAAGAAGCATTCCAGGTCTTTGATAAGGATCGAACTGGCTTCATTTCAGCTGCAGAGGTATCTACAATTTTCCACTGTTGATTAATTAATTTTGCTAGTGATCCTGTTGGATATCATTTGATTCATTTCTCTACCCTATTAACTAACATCCTGCTCTCTAAAATTCTTGCAGCTTCGTCAGGTGCTTACAACCCAGGGGGACAAGATGACTGATGAAGAAGTTGATGAGATGCTAAAGGAAGCATGTATCAGGGTCAGAAACTATGCGGAGTTTGTGAAGAAGATTCTACTTAAGTAGTGGAGATTGTTCACATGTTCCCAGTTAATGAAGTTTTAAATACAATCCCACCAGCTTGTTCTGTAGACAAAGATATTATTTCTTCCTGCATTTACAAGGTTGAGCATATTTTCCAGATTATGAATTTTAACAATGGTTGAGCTGAATATGGATGGTTTCTATAGCCCTAATATCAGCTGCTGAACCAGCTCCAAGTTCTGGCATTAAATGTCCTGATTCTGTTATTGTTTACTGCAGAAATGTTGAATTGATCATATGCAGGTTTTAATGTTTCCTTTTATGCATTTTGTGTTGTCACTTAAGTGGATTATAATTGAGTGATTTGCTTGCTTTTGATGCCTTGGGGTGTTGTGGTGATGGTCCTTGGCTTCATATGGATGGTTGGTTAATATAATTTGCCTGATGTGTACTTGGTGAAAAGTGTCCTTTAGAATTTAGCTTTTGCATCACAAGTTCGCTGCTTATAGGCTACCTGGGAATAGACTAGTTCTCTACCCTAGTAGCATCTCAAGTGTGATATTGATATATGCTCTGTTGTTTCTTGGTAAATACCGATTCTTTTTGGGATTTTTTTTGGGTTTTAGGCTTCATTCAAGCAGGGTGGTAAGTGGCTAGAAATTACTAGGTGTAGCACTCTATAGTATTGAAGAATAAAAATAGTTTAAAAGTGGATTATGTTAGGTTAATCCGACAAAGTTTTTTATTTGAGTTGCTTAAATCTTGTTATTTTACTAGAGGAAAAAATGTGGGATTATAATTTTTTGGGATAGTTATAGATTTTTACAATAGAGTTATAATGGGTTGGAGTCATACTTCTGTTACAAGGAGTGAGTTTAAAATAATTATATGATAAATTTTGATTAATCATCTGAATAAATCCTTTGTCAGGTTCATCCTAATTTACTTTAAACTATTATTATTTTTTTTTTTGGTATTATTTATTACTACCAAGAATCTTCTTTTTTTTTGAGCAAAGAGATCTCTGGGGAAGTGGTTGGAAATTGAGAAAAATAGATTCCAAGTTCACAGATGCATTATATTTTCAGGGAACATTTTGGGGTGCAAAGTTTTATGATGTAGGGGATTCCTTTTCCCACTAGCATTGAACAAGGGCAAGTTTGAAATTAATAATGAACAATAGAAAATTAATTTTGAAGAGAAGTTGCTAGCAGAAGATATAATACTATTAGCCAAAAGAAAAAACATTATTGACTCTCTAATTAAGTGACCACGTAGCATTATAGCAAACATATTGCCTATCTATACATGAAATGCAGGGAACAAGCCTCAGATTAAAAAGATTTATATATCGAGCATACTAATTATATAGGAAGCAAAACAATAAATGCTTTAGTAACTAGAGTTTTTATCTTCACACAATCTATGCTTATGATATACAAGGAAGTCATTAACTACGTGAACATAATTGCAGTTTAATTAGCCATTTTTTGCTTTGGGCTGCGTCTTTGGTAACCAAGCAAATTTTTGTTGAATTAACTTTAAATACTCTAACAATATGCCCTCCCGCTTATGGTTGTCGGTCCATGAAGCCATGAGAGGCGAGGCAATACAATTACTATCTGTTATACAGTTTATTTGACCATCTAAAATTATTTTTATGGAAATAATTAACTTTCAATCTACAGTCGATACTGAAATACTACCATATGACTCATATGAGGACTGGGATTCAGTAAACCTATCAAAGAGTGTAAAATACACGGGTGAAAACGGTATTAGGTATTCTGTTATATTTTTTTCCGTTACATTTGTATTATTTTATATATGGGGGTGATATTTATTTCTCATTTAATATTTTTTGTAAAGATATATTAAAAATACACATGTCATTCTATCACATAGTAGAGCATAAGGTATAACAGAAAAACCCAAAGCCGGTGAAAACGTGATTTTTAGTAGCAGCTCATCATTCTCTTTTTTTATGTAGGTATTGAAAAATGCATTTTCTAAACATTTTTTTTACATGCCTTTCCAACCGTCGAACAACCGTCAAACTCCCCAGCCAGACAAGGCCGCGCGTCCTAGGCACGCCCAGTGGATTGTTGAATGATTCAATGTGGTAGTAGTCTTCGTGGGATGTGGTCAAGCCTAAAACGGGTGGATATTCTGGTCGCTCTATTTCTTTTTTTTTTCTTTTTACAAAAAAAAAAAAAAGTTTAATTTAATAAACTCTATAATTTAATATATACCACCTGTCTTAAGTAACTATGGATTAAAGCTTTAATTTTACAATTGTTTTTCCTCCTTATCTTGTCATGAATTACTTTTTTATCAAACGAAACTTTCTTGTAATTAATAATTGATATTTGTTCAATGTCTATTTTGCCCACGTAGAAGGACAGTACACTGGAAAAGGAAGACTCAAGTAGGCCTGTCGTCAATAGACCAAGTCTAAATCCGGTTTCATTTATTTAGATTTGAATTGAAATTTGTGTATTTATCTGATTATCTAAATGCGATTTGTCATTTAACTATTATAATAAATGAATCATATATAAATTTTGTTTTTCCAATTCGATTACTATCCGAATTCAATAAAAATATTTAATACTGTATAATAAATTATATACATTAGTTATTGAAGAGTAGTAGTATCACGTTTGAAAGAGTTTTTATTCTAATGGGTGCGTGTCTATAAATTAAAGAATGAGATTAACTTAAAGTATAAGAATGAGAGATAAGCATTACAAAGTGTGTGAAATTATAAATTATTCCTTAGTTATTTTATGTGCACATATATATTGTGTAAATTACCATAGTGATATGAAGTGGAGTGGAAGTAACAGCGTGAAGTGTTGAGAGCTCGTTCGTCTGTTAAAGTTAGTTTTTCTGAGTAAGTGAGTCTGTTGAGTTGGCAGTTATTATAGTGGAGGCAGTTATTGTTGTTAGCTTTATTATTAAGGAATTAGGCGGGAAAAATAATTACGTGACTTTTGCCAATTGAATTCTTGGGCTCTTGATTTATGTAATCTTCTCATTTGGAGTTGTTCATTGTAAATGCAATTTGCAGCTCATCATTCCCTTGTTAATCCTCGAATTGTGCTTCAGGAATCAATAAAAGTCTATCATTTTCTTCAACAACTTCTCAATTTTCCTTTTTTAATTTGTCACCCTAACGTTAAAATACATGTATAAATATTTGTTAAGATATAATTAAAAAATTGAATAAAATTATGAAGATTTTATATAAAAATTCAAATTTATAAAATAATATCAAAATCCGCTTCTATTTATAAAGACAAATGTGAATATAGATATCCGTTTATAAATTGATTAACTCTCTTATATCTGAATTCAAATAATCGATATTATAATTGATCTAAATACAAATATGCAAGTTTGGTTCTAAATCAGATCCGTTTACATGCTTTCCGTCAATGCAACGTGTTACAGCACCTACTTACGAAGGTTTTTTATTTTTTTTTATTTTTTTTTATTTTAAAAAAAGCTTTAAACTAAATTAAAATATCTAACAGTCGTACCTAAAAATCAAGTAAATTGCGGACCCCACCAAAAAAAAAAAATGAAAAATCACCGCGCCGACTAACTGAAACAGTATTTATGCAGACAAGACAAAGAATCATACAGTTGCATTCATTCATTCATTCAATCAATTGCTGAAAGAGAGAGAGAGAGAGAAACATATCTTCTTCTTCCAGACTTCCGTAACCGTTTTCTTAGGGTTTCGACGACGACAATGGCTGAGCATTTGACTCAGGAGCAGATCGCTGAGTTCAAGGAAGTTTTCAACATTTACGACAAGAACGGGGATGGTATATCTTCTTCTTCTCCTCCGTCGTTTTTTTTTTTTTTTGGAGAATTTCAAAAAACGGAGATTTTCTTTTGTACTGTTATTTTTTATTTAATTTTTTTTGTAAATATTGGTTTATTATGAAACTGCATTTGTTCTTTGGCTTTTCTTTTGGTTGAGGTGCTTTATATTAGCGATTATTCGGAAATAACGACTTATTTTGTTTTTTATTTTTTGGTGTTTTGGTAATTTTTGTTGTTATTTAACGGGTTCTTCTTTAGGAGTTATATTGCATGATCGCATTCTATTCTTCTTCGCGTGTATCGTTTTCTTTCTTTCTTTCTTTTTTTTTTTTTTAAAGGAAAATTTCATCATATTTTGTCTCGTGAGTTCAATCCATTCTGAAAAAATTTCATCATATATCTGTAAGAAGCGGTGGCGAAAGGGTTTATTTTCAAAGGTATCGAAATGGAGTAATGTTTTAATTTATTCTATTGTTTTGAAGAGGAGAAAAGAGCTGTTGTTATAACTGTTTAACTTTTAGTCCTTATATGTGTTAAGATTTGCATAGAAATTCCATTACATTAATTAATTTATCATACATTATCATATAATCTAAAGCTATAGAAGGAAAGAATTGTATAAGTACTTTGGATTATCAGATGCATTAGTATATCTGTAAGAATCGGTGGTGATGAAAAGGTTTATTTTGGAAGAAGATCTATGCATTCGTAAATATATAGCTTCTTCCTTTTGGTTGTCAATTGAAAAATGGTTGTATATTGTTGATTATCCATTGGCTGAAGGAGAGTTGCATTTCTTTGAAATGAAGGCTACATTACTGCTGAGGAGTTGGGAACTGTATTGAGATCATTGGGTCAGAATCCTACTGAAGCTGAACTACGAGAAATTATCAAGGATGTTGATGCTGATGGAGATGGGACCATTAATTTCCCTGAGTTCTTGAATCTTGTGGCAGGAACCACGATCGTAAGTTTCATATTGTTATGTCTAGTATTAGATTTGTAATTGCAGTTATTTATTGACTGCTATCAAGTTTTGAGGTGGCTTTGTGTGGGTTCATGTTTGCACTTAGATGGCAATATCATGTATTTCTGGCTTTGCGTATATAATTTACCACTATTTGTTGATTGAATTATTCCTGAAACAATTATTACTATGCTTTGTGTCTATGAAGGATTTAAACTCTGAAGAGCAACTCAAAGAAGCATTCGAGGCCTTTGATATGGATAAAGATGGCTTCATCACAGCAGAAGAGGCATCTACAATTTTCTACTGTTGAATAATTTTTCTTGTGAACCTGTTGGATATCATTTGATTCATTTCTCTACCTATTAATTAACATCCCGCTTTTTAATATTCTTGTAGCTTCGTCAGGTGCTGACTATCCTTGGGGAGCAGGTGACTGATGAAGAAGTTGAAAATATGATAAGGGCAGCAGATGTAGATGGCAATGGTCGGGTGAGCTATGTGGAGTTTAGGAGGTTTATGCTTGCTAAGTAGTGGAGATTGTTCACAAGTTCCCAGTTAATGTAGTTTTACTAATACAATCCCACCAGCTTGTTCTCTAAACAAAGATATTATCTTCCTGCAAGTACAAGCTTGATCATATTTTCCTGGGATTATGAAGTTTAACAATGATTGAGCTGAATGTGGATGGTTTGTATAGCCCTAATATCAGCAGCTGAACCAGTTCCAAGTACTGGAATTCTGTTATTGTTTGCTGCAGAATTAATGTTGAATTGATCATATGCTGGTTTGAATGTTTTCTTTTAGGCATTAATTTTGTGTTGTCCCTTAAGGATTATAATTGAGTGATTTGCTTGCTATTGATGCCTTCGGGTGTGGCAATGGACTAGTTCTCTGCCCTAGTAGCATCTCAAGTGTGATATTAATGACTAGTGTTTCTTGGTAAAGAGGAAAGGGACAAGAAGATTCTTTTTGGGAATTTTCAGTATGTCTCTTTCTTGGACCCATTGGATCCACTAAATGGTTTTAGGCTTCCTCAGACGAGCAGGGTGGTAGATGGTATGAAATTATTGGGTGTAGCTGTAGCACTCTATTGTATTGAATAAAAATAATTATTTAAAAGTGGATTATGTTCGAGACACTCCCACGTTTACAGTCTTGAAAAGTTTGGAACTCCTTGGACTAGTGAATTGGTTTTGCTGCTGATTTTTCTGTTGAATATATGAAAGTTTGTTTGCTGCTGACCACCGTTCTGTTGAACTGTATACGAGTGATCAGAAAACTTAAGAGCTAGAAGTTGAGTAGGCTTTTGGCAAATAGAAAATGTTAGTATGCATCTTGTTTGGTGTCATACCTCATCTAAAGGAACAAGCAAATGAATAGAGTGTTAGTAATTTCGGTTTTAATTATTAGTATGAATTTCGGCTAATAGAAAGTGAAACAAAAAGAAAATGGAGAAAGATACAATCTTAATAGCTTCATATGAACCATTTAGGCACTTGCTTGGACTTCCAACAATTACAAGCATGTGTAGGAAACCAAGTGTCAAGTTTGGTCAAGGAAGTGATCAACTACATGGACATAATTGCAGTTTGACTAATCAAATATCCAAAGGAAATTAAGATCCTCATCATCTAAGTTTATGAATAATAAGAACTTAGCTTCCGATTTGAACTTCTTTTTCCCTGTTCATCATTTTCTTTTTCCTTGAACTTACTTGGGTCTGTTCTGCACTAGATTTTTCATTTGGTTCTTGCGATTTTACTCCCAGATAAGCTATATCTATATATACTATAGTATTATTAATGTGTATGTATGTTTTTGTATTTAGGTGTTTCTTCTTATTTTGAACTATCTAAATCACCCACTAATAAAATATCATTCACTTCATAATTAATGAATGGATAATTAAGTCTTATTTTAAAACTAAACTTATCTTATATAAATAATTTTCAAATTATTTATTAAAATTTGATTTGGGAAAAACTTATGCTCGATAAGTACCACCACAAACTCGATAAGTACCACCACAAACATATACTTTTACTCTCCCTCTACGCGCAATATACTAACCATGTTTCATCTAAGAACAAGAAATTTATGCTAACACTAGAGAAAAAAGAAAACCAAATTGAAAGGGTTTTATATATTTCTTTTTCAAGCTTCTAATCAAAGTTCTGAACAAGTAATTTATTAGACGTCAAAAAAGTAACAACGCAACTGATTGGATTTCTTTGTTTCTTGGAGCATAAACAGGGAATCGAGAATTGAGCATATGTATGTCCAAGAAATTTCTATTAATCTTTTCATGTTTTAATACTCTTTTACACATTAATTTTGTTTTTTGTTTTCTATATTAGTTTAAGTTTCTAAACTATGGCTTCCATTCTATTTTAAGCAAATACATGATATTGGGAGAACATTTTGTGGGTTGAATGTAAAACGATTCATGTGTTTGGTCATAACCTACTAGATTAAATTTTTTGAGTGGTACTTTTAAATTCCAACCATTCAAGAAAATGAATCTAGAATTACACTTTTCGCAAGGTAGTAAGAAAACTGAATTTTCCAATAAACTTCTTGAGAAGCTATTTTTGTTAGAGCCATGTGATCAAGGCATAACAAAAATACTCCAGCTTTAAATATTGGGGACAAAGCCACCTGTTAAATTACCAAGATATGTGAATCAGAAATTAGTGATGCCATCTAAAACCCCAATTTCACTTTATTTGATTTATTAACTTACTTTTGTTCTTCACATCACCTTTTAAAGAGAGGTTGGCAAATCTCATCCAATAGACAGTTCTGACAGGTACTAGGTTCCTTACATTTAGTGTTAATTGACCATATTTATTGGTCTAATTTATGATGTATAGAATCTGATTTTGGATCTCATTTATAGGTTTTGTGATGAGAATTAAATATTAGGTAATTTTATACTCTCTTCGTCCCACTTATTTTGTCACAGTTTGATTTTTCTGGTCAACTAGATCAATTTTGTAATTAAGGATTCATATAAATTTATTTAATTTTTAATAATTTTTTTACAATAAAAGTGAAATTTACATAAAGTATTATGACATGAAATTTAAAATTTATAAAAAAATTTTAAAAATTTATAAAAGATTGACTCTAAAATTTGATTCATTAACTGAGTAGACCCAAAAAAGTCAAATGTGACAAATAATATATTGAGACAAAGGTAGTATCATTATTCTATATGGCCGGAGCCAAGAGTTGAACTCTAGAGAGAGGGGGCAAAAACTATATATTCATATCCTTAGGGAGGGAGTTTTATGATTTTTGCAGAAATTTAGGTGGTAAAGTCTAAATTTTTTAAGGTGTTATTGAAATTTTTACAAATATCAATAAAAATAATATATTTTTGAAACTCTTGAGAAATAAGATTATATAAATACATATATAGAGCACAATTTTTTATATTCTCTAAATTATTTTTGGGGAGGAGTAAAATCTAATTTTTATAATAGTGTAATAATAATTTAAAGAATTTTAAAAGAAAAAAAATATAATTTTGCAAAATATGGGGATCGGCTGTCCTTTCCCGCCCATATATCTATTCATGTTATTCTATATATTTTAATCCACATTGCAAAACTTATAAAGAATATTAAACAAAGGATGTACTTAAATATTTCCCTAAATGTTTGTGTGGAAAGATGGTGTAAGAAGGTAGATATGAGGACTAAAATAGAAAATAAAAGTGGTGCTGAGAAGGTCTGTGAAGAATAAATTGGAAATAAATAAAACATTGTTGCAACTATTTTTATTAAGTTTGCACAACATAGATAATATGATTAGAATAAACATGAGCTCATTCAGCATGCCTAACCCTCAAGTCATGTTTCGAGTAATATTTTTTGGATGCGATAATTATTTAATTAAAATTATTTTTAACATTTAAAAATCTTTTCCTCTCTTTTAAAATCTCGATAACGCTAGTTACTTTGACATTGAAACTTTTAGAATTTTTGCCTTTTTTTTTTTTTGTCTTTGGGAACCAATTTTACACTTTTGGGAAATTTCAGGGATTAGTTTTGTACAATTCTTTTAGAATTTAAATTAATTATTTATTTTTTAAACTTAACGGCCACGTGACACACACGTGGCCATTTTCTGTTAAAAATTTAAATTTTTCGTCAATTGTCCTAAATTTGTTCAAATTTTGAAACATTAGAGACTAAATTTGAATTTTGTCCAAAATTTAGAGTACTAGTTTCTTAAATATCCCAAACAAGAGAGACCAAAATTGTATTTCTCCCTCTCAAATATATACGCACACATATTCAGCAATTTTTTCTTCCATTATTTCAGTTTATTCTCCTATTTCCTTTCCAAAGCTTAAGCTTGATAGCCACGTATATGTGGTCTCTTTTTAAGTACTTGATCAGAATACTCGATAAATTTGTTATTTTGGTATACTTTGGCCGTAAAAAAAAAAATTTATTCACTCCACAACTAATGTTATGTTATGTAGATAATCTTCAGATCATTCGAATTTACACCTATTAATTGGCGTAAGGAAGATAAAGAAACAGTAAAAAAAACAAATGATTCTGTACAAGAAAAATGTCAGAGAAGGAAACTCAATGATACAGAGATGCACGCACATGGATAGAGAGAGTTGACTGTAAGATTAACTGCATCCTCGTCCCTCTAACCCATCATCCAAGACCTTTGAGAAAGGGAATTTACATTATTTTTGAGTCACAAATATAATTATTTTGTAGTATCAGAATAAAATTTAAGTTACAAAAATTAATAATTTAAAGTTATAAATGATAGTATGACCTCATTTACAAGTCGCAAATAATTTTATAACTTTGTAGATGATGATTTTTTTTTAGATAGCTAGCAAATATATATCAAAGCAAATAAAACTTGTATTGAACGAATTTAAATATAAAACTAGGTTTTAAGCTACCATTACCAATTACTAATAATATGCTCTGTTTTTTAGCAACAATTGACGAAAAGGTTAAAAAAGAGAAGTATGGTGAACATCTTGTTCAATGACAACATGACAACATTTATGTTTGTTTATATGAGAATTTAGATTTGATACTAATTAATTTACTGTAGAAACTTAGATAGCTTATTTGTAGGACTAATTTAATTTTGTACCCCTCAACTTATATCCAAATTTTATTTTGCACCTTAAATTTTAGTTTTAGACACTTTGCATCCCCAACTCTCAAATTTGTCTTACTTTAGTCCCTTTTTTAACATCGTCAACAAAGTTAACAGAATCTTTATTTTTACATCCAAAAATATTGTTGTACATTTTGTTGAATTTGTCGTACATATGAAATTTTTTTATTAATTTTTGAAATGATATTAAGGAAATATTGAAGTGGGACTAGTTTGATAGTTTGGGGTGCAAAGTATCTAAAACTAAAGTTTAAGATGCAAAGTGAAAATCGAGTAAATTGAGGAGAGTAAAATAAAATTAGGACAATTTAGTTCTTAGACTTTTTTATTGGGCCAAGTCCCTATTGGCCAATACAACCATAATTATTAGAATTTCCACCCAAATAGCCACTCATTTGAGGGCCATTCAGTTATTTAATATCTTTTATGAAATGGCAATACAAGTCTTTACTCGGATAACATGGCAAAAAATTAGAAAAAAAAGGAAGAAGCCAAATTGGGACAAATTGGAATGCTAATTTTTTCAGAGAAGGCAACACAAATGTCTACTTGATTTGGTTTTTATTCTTTTCCTACTTTTTTTGCCACTTTTAATTGAACATAAATTTATATTGCCTTAATAAGATAAATGACTGACTTGCCCTCAAATAAGTAGCCATTTAGGTAGAGATTTTAATAATTATATATATTCTGGGGTGGAAAGTTTTAGGATGTAGGAAAATCTTTTTCGGATTAGCAAAATGCTTAAATTAATACGAGCAATAGAAATTTAATTTTGAAGAGTATTAGCTGGTAGATATATATGTAATAGACAAGAAAAATTTTCAACCCATCTTTTTTTTTCTTTTTTTTTTCATCTTTTATCATTTCTCGCAGAGATTTCTTCTTTTATCACTATTCTCTGATTACACCAACTTGCTTGAACTTATGCACGAATTTCAAATGGTAGCTGAAAAGGAAGATCCAACTAGGCCTATAAATAGATGGGATTGGTTCCGTTTATTTGAATTCAGATTCGTGTGTATATGCAATAATCTAAATGTGATATAGCGATTAACTATTATAATAAATAGATCATATAAGAATTTTATTTTTTCCAATTTGATTACTATCTGAATTCGATAAAAATATAATACCACATAATAAATTCTTAAATCTTTCATAAATAGTAAGATTTTTGCACCAATGGTGCATATAAGATTAAATTTTAAATTGTATACATTAGTTATTTTATGTGCACATATATGTTGTGTAAATTACCAATATAGTTTATACTCTAAAATAAAATACATGTATTTTTAATTTATACTATAAATTTGTTTTTTTTTTTAAAAATTAAAAAGAAGGGTTAAATACACTAAACCCACCTCAACTGCATCCTAAATTGTACTTTGCTCTTTTTACTTATTTTAAATATACTTAAAAGAGTATTGTTGGACAAAAGTACCCTTGCTAACTAAAATATTTTGTTTTTCTTTTTAGACATTATTTTCTAGATTTTCTTCTTTATCTCATTTTACTCTTTTATTCCTTTTTCTCCCTTCTCTACTATCATTAGCTACATCATTCCCTCTGTTATCAATAATCATACACACAAATTGAATTATTTTAATCTTTAACTAACTCTTTATTTTTGTTATACTTTGTTATTTGTTAATACTTATTTTAATCCAAAATTAAATCATAGTTGGACTTATAATTAGGCAAAGTATAAATACACAAAGTATGTGTATAATAAAGAGTTAGTTAAAGATTAAAATAATTCAATTTGTGTGTAGTTTGATAGTTTGGGGTGCAAAGTATCTAAAACTAAAGTTTAAGATGTAAAGTGGAAATCGAAGATAAATTGAGGAGAGTAAAACAAAATTAGGACAATTTAGTTCTTAGACTTTTTTATTGGGCCAAGTCCCTATTGGCCAATACAACCATCATTATTAGAATTTTCATCCAAATATAATAATTATACGCATACAAGTTGAATTATTTTAATCTTTCAGAGAAGGCAACAGAAAACTAACTCTTATATTGCCTTTTGTTATACTTGCCCTCAAATAAGTAGCCATTTGGGTAGAGATTTTAATAATTGTAGTGGTATGACCTGGTGGGGCCAAATTAATTAGCTCAGTAAAAATAGACCAAGGAACAAATTGTTCCAACTTAAAATTGGGAGACTAAGATTGAATTATTAAAAAAAATTATACACATGTAGATGTATAAAAGAGATTTTAATCCAAAATTAAAATCATAAAAATTATATGAACAAGCTGAACTTATAATTAGACAACTATAAATACACAAAACAAATAAGCCAATAAATGAGCTAGTAATTTTTTATCTATTTTTTACACTGGTAAAATCCCTTATTTTCATTGTAATCTATTTATTTTTTGTTTTTAACTAAAACTTGATTAGTTAAAATGCAAACTATTTAATTTCTTTAGAAATATATATATTTAAATAATTTAATTACTTGTTCAAATGTGCTTTGCAATGTAAGGACATATATCCTATTGTAAAGAACTTTGTAAGAAATTAACAATAATGAAATTTAACAAACAAATTACAAAAAATAAAAGAATTAGTTAAAGCAAATTAAAATTTTTATTTGTCCTACATATACAAATAATAACAATATAAGAAATGAATAGCTAGTAACATGATAAAAGAGAGGAAAAAAAGAAGAGGAAAAAAGGAAAAACAAAAAAAGGGAAATTAATAAGGAAAAAAAAAAGATAAACTAGGATAAAATTAACATAATAGTGTTGTTTTGGTAAAAAAAATATCAAGAAAATGTTAAGAAAGAGGTTAATTGTCTATAAAATGAGTATGAGGTGATAAAGTGCAATTTGAGATATAGTTAAGGAGGTTTAATGCATTTAACCCAAAAAGAAATATATAAAATTGTTAAGTTTTTATATAAAAATTCAAATTTATAAAATAATATGAAAACCCGCCAAAAGATATATGGACGGATTGGAATATAAATATCCGTTTATAAATAGACCGACAATCTTATATCTAAATCCAAATAATCGATATTCAATCCAATAATATAATATAAATTTAGTCACACAACGTGGTGTTACATCACCTATTAAGTAAAAAAAAAAAAAAAAGAAAAGAAAACACAATAAACTAAATTAAAAAATAGATACATTTGATTATGGATTGTATTTGTAAAATTTGTAATCATAATTAAAATTTTATAATACTTATATCAATTTATATCATTTTGTTTCATAAGGATAAATTTGCTATACCATTTAGTCTATAAGTAGAATAAAGATTTTTAAATATTTTTCCAAATTAAAATATCTAATTGTAGTAAGTAAAATTTACGCGGTTAAACAAATTGCGGACCCCACAAAACACGGTAATTCACCGCGCCGACTTTGCTGTTGTATTTATGGAGACAGGACAGAGAATGAGACGGTTTCATTCATTCCATCATTCCTCAAAAGAGAGAGAAAGAGTGTAGTGTAGAGTCAGCTCTTCTCATCTTCTGTAACTGTTTTCTTAGGGTTTCCACGACGACGACAATGGCTTCGCATTTCACTGAGGAGAAGATCGCTGAGTTCAAGGAAGCTTTCAATCTCTTCGACAAGGAAAACACTGGTATATTTTCTTCTTCGTCGTCGTCGTTTTTTGTTTGTGTTTTTTTTTTTTGAGAATTTCAGGAGATTTCTTTCTGTACTGTTATTTTTTGTAAATATTGGTTTATTTTGAAACTGCATCTGTTTTTTGGCTTTTCTTTTGGTTGAGGTGCTTTATATTAGCGATTATTTGGAAATGACGACTTATTTTGGTTTTTTTTTTTGTTTTAATTTATTCGTGTTTCTGTAATTTTTGTTGTCATTTAACGGTTTCTTCTTTAGGAATGGAATTATAATGCATGATCGTATTCTATTCTTCTTCGCATGTATTTTTTTTTTTAATATAGTTTAGAAAAAATTTCATTATATTTTGTCTCGTGAGTTCAATGCTGTGGTATATCGGCAAGAATTGGTATATTTTCTATGCGGATCTGTGCGTTTCTTTTGTTCTTTCTTGTGGTAGTTTTTTTGTGTATTGAAATAAAAATGTTTTATTCTACTTTTTGAAGAGGAAAAATGAGCTGTTGTTGTTTTGTGTTTTGTGCGTGCGCGTATATGTCTGTGTATACACACGTTATCTGAATTTCTTGTTATAACGTACTGTTAAGTTTTAGTCTCTATATGTGTTAAGATTTGCGTAGAAATTCCAATTAAGTTATCACACATTATCGTATAATCTAAAGGAAAAAAATTCTATATATATAATTTCTTGTCTGAGTAGTAGTTTGGATTATGAGATGCATTAGTAGTCCTTTTTTTTCTGTTAATTTATACTTGTCCTTTTGGGTGTCAATTGGAAAATGGTTAATAGCTTATTCTTTGAAATGAAGGCCGCATTGCTACTAAGCATTTGGGAACTGTAATGAGATCATTGGGCCGCAATCCTACTGAAGCTGAACTACAAGACATAATGGCTGCTGATGGAGATGGGACCATCGATTTCCCTGATTTCTGTAACCGTTTTCTTAGGGTTTCCACGACGACAATGGCTGATCATTTCACTGAGGAGCAGATCGCTGCGTTCAAGGAAGGCTTCAATCGTTTCGATAAAAACGGCAATGGTATATTTTCTTTTTCGCAGTTGTTTTTTTCCGAGAATTACAGGAGATTTTCTTTTTTTATTGTGATTCCTTTGTACATATTGGTTGTTCTATGGCTTTTCTTTTGGTTGAGGTTCTTTATATTGAGCGATTATTCGGAAATGACTACTTATTTTGTTTTATTATTATTATTATTATTATTTTTGTTTTGGTAATTTTTGTTGTTATTTACGGGGTTTCTTTTTTAGGAATGGAATTATAATGCATGATGTATACGGAGATTGTTTCTTCTTCGTGCGTATGTATCGTTTTCTTTTTTTAGTAAAAATTTCATCATATTTTGTCTCGTGAGTTCAATGCTGTTGTATATCTGTATTTTCGAAGCAAATCTTGCTTTTGTTTTCGTTTTTCTTGTGGTAGTTTCTTATTTTTATCAGTTGGGTGATTCTAGAAAAGGTATTGAAATAATGTTTTATTCTTTTTTTTGCAGAGGAAAAATGGGCTGTTGTGTGTGTTACACAGACACATGTTAATTGAATTTCTTGTGTTAAGCGTTTAAGTTTTTATCCTTGTATGTGATAAGATTTGCAAAGAAATTCCAATTAAGCTATTACACATTATCATATGATAATTTAAAGCTATAAAAGGAAAAAATTCTCACTATATATATGGCTGCTTGTCTTTGGATTACCCATTGTCTGACGGAGAGTTGCATTTCTTTGAAATGAAGGCTGGATTGCTGCTAGGAATTTGCGAAATTTAATGAGATCATTTGGCCTGAAACCTAATATAGCTGAACTACTCGATGCTGGTGAAAATGGGACCGTTGATTTCCCTCAGTTCTTGAAGCTCATAGAACAAAAGATTGAAGTAAGTTTCATACTGTTATGTCTATTAGTAATTAGCTGCGTGTGATTGCAATTATTTGTAGACTGCTATCAAGTTTTCAGGTCGAGTGTATGAAATATTAGTGGCATAAAGGTGCTCTTGTGAGGCATCTGCCTTCATTGCTATAGATTATAGACACTGAAGTCATATTCTTATTAGAAATTGTTTACCTCTTGTGCTATTACTGAAACAATTCTTACTATGCTCTGTGTCTATGAGGAGATAACCAAAGAAGCATTCAAGGTCTATGATAAGGATCAAACTGACTTCATTTACAGCTAAAGAGGTATCTACAATTAATTCTCTACTGTTGACTAATTAATTTTGCTAGTGAACCTGTTGGATATCATTTGATTCATTTCTCTACCCTATTAATTAACATCCTGCTCTCTAAAATTCTTGCAGCTTTGTGAGGTAATGACAAACCTTGGGGAGAAGATGACTGATGAAGAAGTTGATGACCTGCTAAAGTTAGCAGATGCAGATGGCGATGGTAAGGTGAACTATGTGGAGTTTGTGAAGAAGATGATGCTGTATAAGTAGTGGAGATTGTTCAGAAGTTCACAGTTAGTTAATGTAGTTTTACTAATACAATCCCGCCAGCTTGTTCTCCAGACAGAGATATTTCTTCCTGCATTTACAAGATTGAGCATATTTTCCTTGGGTTATGAATTTTAACAATGATTGAGCTGAATTTGGATATAGTTTGCATAGCCCTATATAATATCAGCAGCCAGCTGAACCAGTTACAAGAACTGGGATTCTGTTATTGTTTACATCATGCAGAAGTTAATCTCACAATGTTGAATTGATCATATGCTGCAGGTTTTAATGTTTTCATTTAGGCATTAATTTTGTGTTGTCCCTCAAGGATTATAATTGACTGATTTGTTTGCTATTGATGCCTTAGGGTGTTATAATGGACTAGTTCTCTGCCCTTGTAACATCTCAAGTGTCATATTAATGACTACTAGTGTTTCTTGGTAAAAAGGCAATTAAAGGGAAAAGAAGATTCTTTTTTGGGGAATTTTGATCTGTATGTCACTTTCTTGGACCCATCGGATCCTACTAAATGGTTTTAGGCTTTAGTCAAGCTGGGTGGTGGATAGTAAGAAATTACTGGGTGTAGCAGTAGCACTAGATCTAGCTATTGTTTTGAATTAGTAAAAATAATTTGAAGGTTGATTATATTCAAGACAGTACTCCAATAAATGTTTACCATCTTTGGAAATTTAGGAACTCTTGGAGTAGTCTACATTGCTGCATGATATGCTGTCCACTGTTCGCTAATTGCACCAAGTAATTACTGTCGACCATGTGAATAGTTTCTTTATGAATTTGACATCCAATATATAGTTGTTGCGCAATGTATATAATTGTTTTGCGTGCGCACACATACACATATAGTATAGATCTTATGAAATATATGATATAAGTTGATGAAAATAAAATTTTATAATATTAAATCTAGATTACAATATCTATAGGTGGAGTTAAAAATTGGATCTAAGAAATCTATTTTTCAATTTCGACATAATGCTTTCTAAGCTCAAGGGTAGTTAGGATAGCTTACTATGGTGCTTCAAATACGAGACATCAAGAAAATATTCCCCAACAGAAATTTATTGGCCTTCAGCATTGGTTTGCTTTGATTTTAATTTTTTTTTCATTTCTTTTTCTAATTATAACTTCCAAGAATCTTCATTCTTTGAAAAAAGAGATCGTTGGGGAAGTGTTTGGAAATTGAGAAAAATAAATTCAAAATTCACAAAAAAATGCATTATGTATTTTCAGGGAATATTTTTTGGGGTGCAAAGTTTTAGTATGCAGGAAAATCCTTTTCCCATAGCAAAATAAATTAATACGAGCAATAATTTTGAAGAGTAGTTGCTGGCAGATATATGCAATAGACTAGGAGTAGGGGGGCTTGTTGTGTAAATATGAGAAGTTTGGTAGTTATAATAACAGCTTAAAGTAACTGCTCCCCTCCAGCAGTCATAAATAGCCAATGATTGGGTTGTACGAACTATCCAAGCGGAATAATAACAGAAAATCATTTCCTTCCAACTAATTCTCTCTCTCCTCTCTCTTTCTTGCTGCCCACTCTTCTTCTCAAATCTTTTCTAGAAGCTTTCCTAATCTTTCTATTCTTTCTTTTTCTAGTCCATTACAATATACTATTATTAGCCAAAACAAAAACCAATATCAAATCTCTGTTCAAGTGACCACATAGCATTAATTATAGCAAACATATTTCCTATACGTAAAAGGAGCAAAAGTCACTAGAGTTTTTATCTTCACACATCATAAACTATAAAGCTGAAACTTAGAATACACAAGTAAAATTTGATAGAGGGTCTCTATGGTTTCATGTAATTTTTTGACCTCAGAACTCTAGAAGAATTCATCTTTTATCTTATAAGTAGACTGGCTTAGAATCGGTTCTATTTATTTGGATTCACATCTAAATTCGTGTGCACAGGGGTGAAACCAATACCCCATGATCAATGGGAATAAGAATGTTTTTAGTATATCGTAAGGGTAAAAATTAAGTTAATGATAAATAAAAATACGATTAGATAAATTCGATAAGTTATATATTCAATATTATAACTCAATTAAATTTGTAATAAAACAAGTCTAATGGACCTTACATGTAGAATTTGTGATTATAATTAAATTTTAAGAAATTTTATCTATATCAACTTATATCATTTGCTTCATAAGATAAATTTATATTATTTGATTTATAAGTAGAAATTAAAAATCGAATATAACTAAATATTTCTTAAATTAAAAGTATCAAAATGTAGTACGTAAAATTTACGCGGTCAAAACATTAAATTCACCGTGCCGACTTTCCTGTTGTATTTATAGAGACAGGACAGAGAATCAAACGGTTTCATTCATTCCGTCATTCCTCAAAGAGAGAGAAAAGCAAAAGAGAAAGAGTGTAGAGTAGAGTCAGCTTTTCTCATCTTCTGTAACCGTTTACTTAGGGTTTCCACGACCACGACAATGGCCGAACATTTCACTGAGGAGCAAATCGCTGAATTCAAGGACGCTTTCAAAATTTTCGACAAGGATAACACTGGTATATTTTCTTCTTCGTCGTTTGTTTTGTTTTTTTTTTGGTTTTTTTGGAGAATTTCAGGAGATATTCTTTTTAGACTGTCATTATTATTTTTGTAAATATTGGTTTATTTTGAAACCGTATTTGTTCTTTGACTTTTCTTTTGGTTGATGTGCTTTATATTAGCGATTCTTCGGAAATGACCATTTGTTTTTTTGTAATTTTTGTTGAGACTCATTTAACGGTTTCTTCTTTAGGAATGGAATTATAATGCATGATCGCATCTATTCTTCTTCGCATGTATCGTTTTTTAATATATCTTAGAAAAAATTTATCATATTTTGTGTCGTGAGTTCAATGCTGTTGTATATCGGTAATAATCGGCTTATTTCGAAACGGATCTGTGCTTTTGTTTTGTTTTGTTTTTTTTTTTTTTTTTGTGATAGTTTTTTGTGTATTTAAATAGTAATGTTTTATTCTATTTTTGGCAGAGGAAAAATGAGTTGTTGTTGTTGTCGTCCGTGTTTATATATATATATATGTGTGTGTGTGCAAAATGCGCGCGCGCATACACACACATGTTGACTGAATTTCTTGTTAAAACGTACTGTTAAGTTTTAGTCCTTATATGTGTTAAGATTTGCAAAGAAATTCCAATTAAGTTGTCACACATTATCGTATAATCTAAAGCTAAAGAAGGAAAAAATTCTGGATATATAGTTTCTTGTCTGCGAAGTAGTTTGATTGCTTAGATTATGAGATGCATCAGTAGTCCTTTTTTCTGCTAATTTATACTTGTCCCTTATGTCAATTGGGAAACGGTTAATAGCTTATTCTTTGAAATGAAGGCTGCATTGCTACTAAGCATTTGGGAACTGTAATGAGATCATTGGGCCAGAATCCTTCTGAAGCTGAACTACAAGACATGATCGATGCTGATGGAGAAGGGACCATTAATTTCCATCACTTCTTGGATGTCATGGCAAGAAAGATGGACGTAAGTTTCATATTATTAATTATGTCTATTATTAGCTGCGTGTAATTGCAATTATTTGTGGACTGCTATCAAGTTTTGAGGTCGAATGTATGATAATGTTATCTGCCTTCATTGCTATAAAAATATAGACACTACAATCATATTCTAAATTATTAGAAATTATTTACCTGTATGTTTTGCTGTATTGACAAAGCAGTAATCTATTATTGAAACAATTATTACTATGCTGTGTCTATGAAGGATACCGTCCCTGACAGGAGGGAGGCAGACCTCAAAGAAGCATTCAAGGTCTTTGATAAGAATCAAACTGGCTTCATTTCAGCTGCAGAGGTATCTACAATTTTCTACTGTTGACTAATTTTGCATGTCCTTTTCTTGTCTCTGTTGTTGAATAAAGTGAACAACATGCTAGTGAACCTGTTGGATATCATTTTATTCATTTCTCTACCTATCAATTAACATCCTGCTCTCTAAAATTCTTGCAGCTTCGTCAGGCGATAACAACCCTTGGGCATGTCATGACTGATGAAGAAGTTGATGAGATGATAAAGGAAGCAGATGTAGATGGCGATGGTCAGGTGAACTATGCGGAATTTGTGAAGAAGATTTTGTTTAAGTAGTGGAGATTGTTAAGAAGTTCCCAGTTAATGAAGTTTTACTAATACAATCCCACCAACTTGTTCTGTAGACAGATATTATTTCTTCCTGCATTTACAAGCTTGAGCATATTTTCTAGGGATTATGAATATTAACAATGATTGAGATTAGCAGAATATGGATGGTTTCTATAGCCCTAATATCAGCTGCTGAACCTGCTCCAATTACTGGCATTAAATGTCCTGATTCTGTTATTGTTTTCTGCAGAAATGTTGAATTGATCATATGCCGGTTTTAATAATGTTTCCTTTTATGCATTTTGTGTTGTCGCTTAAGGATTATAATTGAGTGATTTGCTTGCTTTTGATGCCTTGGGGTGTTGTGGTGATGGTCCTTGTCTTCATATGGATGGTTGGTTAACATAATTAGCCTAATATGTAGTAGGTGAAAAGTTTCCTTTAGATTTAGCTTTTGCATCACTAGTTCGTTGCTTATAGGCAACCTGGGAATAGACTAGTTCTCCACCCTAGTAACATCTCAAGTGTGATATTGATATATGGACTGCTGTTTCTTGGTAAATACCGATTCTTTTGGGGATTTTTTTTTGGTTTTAGGCTTCTATCAAGTTGGGTGGTAGATGGTTTGAAATTACTAGGTGTAGCACTCTATTGTAATAGACATCTGGTGCNATTGAATAATAAAAATAACATAGAAGTCGATTATGTTGGAGACATGCAGTCCAATGTTTACAGTCTTGGAAAGTTTTGGAGCTCCTTGGACTAGGTGGTTGCTGCATGATCTGATATCCAATACTTGTTGCACAATAAATGATTTTTCTTTAATTCCTAAAAATACAGGCTCCTCTTTTTCACATGCATATTCCATTAGCTGGAACTGGAAAGCTATTTTTCAATTCTGACACAATGCTTTCTAAGTTCAAAGGTGGTCACGAATCAGGTTTTCGACATTTTTTTTTTCCCTTCCTATTTATATAACTACCAAGAATCTTCGTTGTTTGAACGAAGAGATCTCTGGGGAACATTTTGGGGTGCAAAGTTTTATGATGTAGAGGATTCCTTTTCCCATTAGCATTGAACACGTGCAAGTTTGAAATTAATAATGAACAAGAAGAGAAGAAAAGATTAATTTTGGGATATGAATTTTAACAATGATTGAGCTGAATATGGATGACATATGGTTTGTAAAGCCCTATATAATATCAGCAGTATTGCTCTGTTATTGTTTACAGCAGAATGTTGAATTGATCACATGCTGGTTTGAATGTTTCCTTTTGGCTATAATTGAGTGATTTGTTTGCTATTGATGTGTTGGGGTGTGATAATGGACTAGTTCTCTGCCCTAGTAGCATCACAAGTGTGATATTAATGACTACTAGTGTTTCTTGGTAGAGAGGAAAGTGACAATAAGATTATTTTTGGGAATTTTCTGTAAAGCCCTTTTTTTTGTAAGTAAATTTTGACTATTCACTCTGCATTACAGAGTAATTATATGACAGTTATTAAGATGATTGAAAAGTAGATAAGTTTTATTACTTTTTTAATAATTCAATGGTCTATAATACATATTTAATACAATGTTTTCTGTGCTCAAGGGTAGTTAGGATAGCTTACTATGGTGCTCCAAATACGAGCCATCATGAAAATGTTCTCCCAACAAAAATTTTGTTGGCTTGTAGAATTGGTTTAGCGGTCTGCTTTGATTTTTAATTTTTTTTTCGTTTCTTTTTCTAATTATAACTTCCAAAAATCTTCATTGTTTGAAAAAAGAGATATCTGGGGAAGTGGTTGGAAATTGAAAAAATAAATTCTAAGTTCACAAAAAATGCAATATATTTTCAGTGAATATTTTTTGGGGTGCAAAGTTTTAGGATGTAGGAAAATCCTTTCCCATTAGCAAAATGCTTAAATGAATACGAGCAATAATTTTGAAGATTAGTTGCTGGTAAATATATGTAATAGACCAGGAATGGGGGCTTGTTGTGTAAATATGAGAAGTTTGTTAGTTATAATAACAGCTTAAAGTAAATGCTCCAGCAGTCATGAATAGCCAATGATTGGCTGTATGAAATATCCAAGTGGAATAATAACAAAATCATTTCGTTCTTACTAATTTTCTCTCTCCTCTCTCTTTCTTGCTGCCCACTCTTTTTCTCAAATATTTTCTAGATGCTTTCCTAATCTTTATATTCTTTCTTTGTCTTATATCTGTCCATTACAATATACTACTATTAGCCAAAACAAAAACCAATATCGAATCTCTGTTTAAGTTACCACATTAGCATTAATTATAGCAAACATATTTCCTATACATAAAAAGAGCAAAACAATGCTTATGTCACTAGAGTTTTTATCTTCACACATCATAAACTATAAAGCTGAAACTTAGAATACACAAGTAAAATTTGAAGAGGGTCTCTATAGTTTCATGTAATTTTTTGACCTCAGTTATTTTTTCATATTTTATCTATAAATACACTAGATTTAGAATCGGTTCTATTTATTTGGAATCGGATTTAGATTCGCGTGTACAAGGGCGAACCTAGAACCCCATGATCAGTAGGGGCAAGAATGTTTTTAGTATATAGTAAAGGTAAAAATTAGATTAAAAATAAATACAAATGTGATTAGATAAATTCGATAACATATAACTTAATTAAATTTACAATAAAACAAGCTAAAATAAATATTAGCAATGGTAATTATGTATTACGAATACTTTTTCATGATCAAGTAGCATATTTTGTACGTGAAATGTTTATTCCTGATTTGAACTAAACGGGCAATTAAACATATTTTAATTTTTTAGGGGGTAATTCATAGAAAGAGTACAATTTTAAGAAATTTATGGGCTATTGTACATATTAAAAAAATACTAGACTTGCCTAGGCTATTTTACAAAATTTCAAAAGTTGGGAGAGGAGGCAATTGCACACCCTAGAGTGTCTATATGGCTCCGCCTATGTGTGTGTAATTATCCAAATGCGATATCGTGTTTAATTATTATAATAAATGGATCGTATACGAATTTTATTTTTCTCTCATTACAATCCGAAATTGATAAAAATATTTAATACTACATAATAGATTATGAGTGCACTTATATAAAGTGGCAAATACAAAGTAACAAGTAAAAACTACTAATGTTTATTAGATCCAAAAAAGAAAGATTGAAATTCAACCAAAGAGTTAAAATCAGGGAATTAGGCATTCACTTAATAGGATTTTGACACGTAAACTGACTTTGAAAAATGGGTTTGAAATGTGATTTGTAAAGTATTTTCCATAAATTTTATACATTAGTTACTTTATGTGCACGTATGTGTTGTGAAGCATATACAAATAATAGACACTCTAAATTGTTTTTTACAATTTAAAAGAATTGTATAAAATTGTGAAGCTTTTATATAAAAATTTAAATTTACAAACTAATATCAAAACCCTCCTCTAGAATGAAGGACATATCCAAATATAGAATTCATTTATAAATAGACCGATGATGTTATAAGTGAATCCAAATAGTCAATATTCATCATTTGATCTAGTAATATGATCTAACTATGAATATACAAGTTCCTTCCTAAATCGGATCCGTTTACATGCTTTCAGTCTCAAAACAATGTGTTATAGCACCCATCAAAGTTAAAAAAAAAAGTAAACTAAATTAAAATATCTAACTGTAATCAGTAAAATTTACGCGGACCCACAAAATACACGGCGCCGACTTTCTTGTTGTATTTATAGAGACAGGACAGAGAATCAGGCGGTTTCATTCACTCATTCAATCATTGCTGAAAGAGAGAGAGAGAGAGAAACAGTGTAGTGTAGTGCAGAGTAGAGACAGCTCTTCTTCTTCCACACTTCTGTAACCGTTTTCTTAGGGTTTCGACGACGACAATGGCAGAGCATTTCACTAAGGAGAAGATCGCTGAATTCAAGGAAGCTTTCAATCTTTTCGACAAGGACCGCGATGGTATATCTTCTTCTTCGTCGTCGTTTTTTTCTTCGTCTTTTTTTTTTTTTTCCGAGAATTTCAGGAGATTTTCTTTCTTTACTGTTTTTTTTTTTGTTGTAAATATTGTTTTATTTTGAAACCGCATTTCTTCTTTGGCTTTTGTTTTGGAAATGACTACATATTTTGTTTTTTATTTTTTATTTTTATTTGTTCGTTTGTTGGTAATTTTTGGTGTCATTTAACGGTTTCTTTTTTACGAATAGACAAGGAGTTATAATGCCTGATTTATGCGGAGATTGTAGTGTTTATTGTGATCGTGCGTACTCCATTCTTCTTCGCATGTATCGTTTTCTTTATTTAGAAAATATTTCACCATATTTTGTCTCGTGAGTTCAATGAAGCGGATCTGTGCTTTTGTTTTGTTTCTTGTTGTGAGAGTTTTTTTTTTTTTTTTTTACTTTTATCAGTTACGTAATTCGGGAAAAGTTACTGAAATAATGTTTTATTCTAATTTTTGAAGAGGAAAAATGAGTTGTTGCGTGTGCGCGTGTCCTAAATTTCTTGTTATAACGTACTGTTTAAGTTTTAGTCCTTAGATGTGCTAAGATTTGCGTAGAATCTAAAGCTATAGAAGGAAAAAATTCTATGTATATAGTTTCTTGTCTGAGTAGTTTGGATTATGAGATGCATTAGTAGTCCTTTTTTCTGTTAATTTATACTTGTCCTTTTGTGTGTCAACTGGAAAATGGTTAATAGCTTATTCGTTATCCATTGACTGGACGAAGTGTTGCATTTCTTTGAAATGAAGGCTACATTACTCCTAAGGAGTTGGAAACTGTAATGAGATCATTGGGCCAGAATCCTACTGAAACTCAACTACGAGAAATTATCAAGGATGTCGATGCTGATGGAGATGGGACCATTAATTTCAATGAGTTCTTGAATTTTGCGGCAAAGTTGGAAGTACATTTCATATTATGTCTATTATTAGCTGCGTGTAATTGTAATTATTTCTAGACTGCTATGATCAAGTTTTGAGCTGTAATTGTCTTTTTAGTTGAAGATGGCTTTGTGTTGATTTTTTGTACAAATTATTTCCTCAGTTGTGCTATTAATTTAAGAGTAAAATCATTTGGTTGATGGAACAATTTGCATTTAGAGTTTGATGGATTCGGTTGGTCAACCAGCTCAAACATTGGTCATAGTGCATAATGGAGAATTTTATGTATGGGGTTAATAATGAGCCTAATTGTAATCTATTACAGAATCAATTATTACAACTGCTCTGCGTCTATGAAAGATACTGACTCTGAGACAGAACTCAAAGAAGCATTCAACCTCTTTGATAAGGATCGAGATGGCTTCATCACAGCTCCAGAGGTATCTACAATTTTCTAGTGTTTTGACTAATTTTGCATGCCCTTTTCTTGTCTAATTACGTACTTAATAAAGTGAAACATATGCTAGCTAGTGAACCTGTTAGATATCATTTGATTCATTTCCCTAAAATTCTTTCAGTTTCGTGAGGTGATGACCAAACTCCTTCTGGAGAATTTGACTGATGAAGAAGTTGAAGAGATGATTAAGCAAGCAGATGGAGATGGCGATGGTAAGGTGAACTATGAGGAGTTTGTGAAGATGACGCTTGGCCCTAATATCAGCAGCCAGCTGAAGCAGTTAAGTATACTGGCATTCCTGATTCTGTTATTGTTTGCTGCAGAAATGTTGAATTGATCATATGCTGGTTTTAATGTTTTCTTTTAGGCATTTTTGTGTTGTCCCCACCTTAAGGATTATAATGCATCGTTGGTCAGGTAGAATGATTGATTTACCTGCTTTCTAGTGATGCCTTGGGATGTTGTGGTGGTAATGGTAGTGGTACTTGGCTTCATCTTGGTAAATTCGCCTGATATGTACTTTGTGAAAAGAGGAGTGTCCTTCAGAATTTACTAGGTTTTACATCACGAGTGCCCTGCAGGGCCAAGTACAATGTCAATGCAAGGAATTTTGATATTAGTGACTACGTACTAGTGTTTCTTGGTAAAGAGGAAAGGGACAATGAGATTCTTTTTGGGAATTTTGATCTGTATGTCACTTTCTTGGACCCATCGAATCCTTCTAAATGCATGGTTTTAGGCTTGATCAGTCAAGCAGGGTGGTAGATGGATGGTATGAAATTAATGGCTGTAGCACTCTATTAATAGAATTAGGAATAGGGGCTTATTGTGTAAATATTAGAGTAAGGTAGCTACAGCTTAAGAGCTGATATCAGTTGTAGAGGCTCCAGCATTTACTTGTCATAAATAGCCAATGATTGGGCTGTACGGACTATCTTCTTAAACTTTTCTGGAAAGGATACAGAAGCTTTCCTAATCTTTCTTTTTCTAGTCCATTACAATATACTACTATTACCCAAAACAAAGACCAATATTGAATCTCTGTTTAAGTGACCGCATAGCATTAATTCTATACGTAAAAGGAAACAAGCCTCAGATAAAAAGCTTTATATAGGAAGCAAAACAATGCTCATGCATGCATGTTAACTACGTGAACATAATTGCATGCAGTTTGAATCAAACTGTCAAGTTTTTTTGCTTTGGGCTTTATTTCTGGTAAGAAGCTGTGAGAGGCAAGGCAATACAATTACTACCTGTTACACATTTTACTTGACCATGTCATATCATGAATGTAATACGCATTCCCCTCCCACTTCCGATGTAGGACGGAGCGTCACAATCACCTCTCGTTAAGACCTTGCGTCCTTGCAAGGTTCATACCAGACCATACTTGGTTATGCAGGATTCTAGAGGTGGCTCCCGCCCTTAGATTGACGCAGCACACTTAGTCCCGCACATCACTTAGTTCCTAGACTCCCTTTTAGTCGCTGCCAATACAAATCTCACCCTCAGAGATCAGACACGAGATGTCTGATACCAACTGTAACACCTCGGATCCTGGGCTGACCGACAACTTTTGAGTAGAATCACCGGGTTCAAAATGTTTAAGCCAAGTTGTTAATAACCCACAATTCAAGATGTTATAAACAATATAATATGTCTTCCCACTTTCGATTTGGGACAGGGCGTCACAATAAAAGAATCAAAGATGTAGAATGAAACATGAATATGTGGAGCACATGTTCGTGAATTATTGTAATAATATCATAACTTTGTACTACTATACAGCGTATTGGAATGGTGATGTTTTAAATTTGATTAGTGTATGCTTAATATTTGCTTATTTACTTGTGATTTTTCCTTGAATACGATTAGTATTTTAGGAACGAATTAGCAAAAGAGTCAATCTTGTATAGTATGACCCCCCAATCTATTGTACACTGGAAAAGGTATATCCAACTATGCCTATAAATAGACCGGGTTTAGACCAAGCTTCATTTATTTGGATTCGGATTCGTGTGTATATCCAATTATCTAAATACAATATGTCTTTTAACTATTATAATGAATAGATCGTATATAAATTTTAATTTTTTTTCCAATTTGATTATAATCCGAATTCAATAAAAATATTTAATACTATATAATAAATTATAAGGCGGAAAATGTGTATGGCTATTAAATCATTCTCATAGTCAACTTATGATCATTCAACTTTTTTGGTTTTAAGTTGCCCACTAAACTATTTTGAAGATCTACTTATGGTCGCTCAACTATTTTCTATTTCAAATTAGCCATTGAACTTTTAAATGAGTACATTAATGACCAAGTAGAGCACTATATACATATTACACTCAACTATCCTAATGGTCAAAAGTATATTTTTTAAAAGTTTAATGGTTGATTTGAAATAAAAAATAGTTAAGTAACCATAAGTAAACCATTAACATAATTCAGTGGACAATTTAAGATTCAAAATAGTTGGATGACCATAAGTGTATCATGAAAAGAGTTTAGAGACCATGTAAGTGTTTTGCCCTAATTTTATATACATTACTTATTTTCTATTCATATATATATGTTGTGTAAATTATCAATATAATTTATACTCTAATGTAAAATACATGAATCAATAATATATATTCTAAATTGATTTTTACAATTGAAAAGAATTGTCTAAAATTTTGAAGTTTTTACATAAAAATTGAAATTTATAAAATAACATCAAAACCCTCATATATAAATATTTGCTATAAATAGAATGATTACCAATAGTCTTATACCTAAATCCAAATAATCGATATTTCATTTGATGATCTAATCGGATCCAAATATAAGTATACAAGTACCGGCATAAATTAGGTCAGTTTACATGCTTTCGGTCAACCCGCAATGTGTTACGTTTTCTATTTTTTAAAAAGAAAGTAAACTAAATTAGAATATCTAACTGTAATAAGTAAAATGTAGGCGGACCCCACGAAACACGGATTATTTACCGCACCGACTTCCTGTTGTATTTATGCAGACAGAAGATTGTAGTGCAGTGTAGTGTAGTGTAGTGTATAGTAGAGTAGATCAGCTCATCTTCTGTAACTGTTTTCTTAGGGTTTCGATGACAATGGCTGAAGGTTTCACTGATGAGGAGATCGCTGACTTCAAGCAAGCTTTCGATATTTACAACAAGGAAGGCGATGGTATATTTTCTTCTTCGCCGTAGTCTTTTTCTTTTTTTCAAGAATTTCTGGAGATTTTCTTTTTTTACTGTTATTTTTTGTAAATATTGGTTGTTTCTTGGTTTATATTGAAACCGCATCTGTTCTTTGGCTTTTCTTTAGGTTGAGGTGCATAAGTCTTTATATTAGCGATTATTCAAAAGTTGACGGAATTGAAAACTTATTTTGGTTTTTTATTTTTATTTTTTTCGTGTTTTGGTAATTTTTGTTTTCATTTAACTGTTTCGTTTCGTTAGGAATGGAATTATAATGTATGGTCGTATTCTATTCTTCTTTGCATGTATCGCTTTCTTTTTTTTCTTTTTTTAGAAAAATTTTCATCATAATTTGTCTCGTGAGTTCAATGCTGAAAAATTTTCATCATATATCTGTAAGAATCGGTGGTGAAAAAGGTTTATTTTCAAATTTCGAAATGGACTAATGTTTTATTTTATTTTTTTGAAGAGGAAAAATTAACTGAACCAAGTTTTCTTGTTATAACTGTTTAAGTTTTAGTTCTTATATGTGTTAAGATTTGAGTAGAAATGCCAATTAATTTATCACACGCTATCATATAATCCAAAGCTATAGAAGGAAAAAGTTCTATATAGTTTCTTGTCTAAGAAGTAGTTTGGATTATGAGATGCATTATAATATTAGTAGTCCTTTTTTCTGTTAATTTATACTTGTCCTTTTGGGTGTCAATTGGAAAATTGTTAATAGCTTATTCGTTATCCATTGACTGATGGAGTGTTGCATTTCTTTGAAATGAAGGCCGCATTAATACTAATAAGTTGGGAACTATAATGAAAACATTGGGCAAGAACCCTACTGAAACTGAGCTAGAAGACCTGATCAATCAGGTCGATCCTGGTGAACGTGGGACCATTGATTTCCCTGCGTTCTTGAAGCTCATGATGGGACAAAAGATGAAAGTAAGTTTCGTATTATATATATTAGCTGTGTATATTTGTAGACTGCTATCAAGTTTTGAGGTTTAATTGACTCAGTTGAAGTTGTGTTTTTTCAAGAAATAACCACTTGTGGTTTCTTCTCAATTATGTTAGAGCTTTATTGACTGAATTATGACTTCATTTTCTTCTGATTAAATGTTTCACATCATGTTTTGTGGTTAGTTTTAGTTGATCATGACCTATCTGGACATCATGCTATTAATTTAGGTTTAAGAGTAAAGTCACTTGTTGATGGAACAATTCGCATTTAAGCTTTGATGACATGATTGGGTTGGCCAACCAGCTCAACCCGTGGTCATATTGCATTCTGGAGAATTTTATTGTATGCAGGTCAAGTGTATAATATATATTGGCATAAAGGTGCACTTGCGAGGCCTCTGCCTTGTAGTCATATTCTTATTGGAATTATTTACCTGTATGTTGTGCTATAATTAATGACAATGCAGTAATCTATTACTGAAACAATTATAACTATGCTCTGTGTCTATTAAGGAAACTGTCTCTGAGGCAGAACTCAAAGAAGCATTCAAGGTCTTTGATAAGGATCAAAATGGCTTAATTTCAGCTGCAGAGGTATCTACAATTTTCTACTGTTGACTAATTTTGCATGTCTTTTCTTGTCTATGTTGTTGAATAAAGTGAACAACATGCTAGTGAGCCTGTTGGATATCATTTGATTCATTTCTCTACATTGACAATTAATTAGTTGACATCCTGCTCTCTAAAATTCTTGCAGCTTCGTCGGGCGATGACAACCCTTGGGCAAATCATGACTGATGAAGAAGTTGATGAGATGATAAAGGAAGCAGATGTAGATGGCGATGGTCAGGTGAACTATGCGGAGTTTATCAAGAAGCTTCTGTTTATGTAGTGGAGATTGTTCAAAAGTTCCCAGTTAACGAAGTTTTACTAATACAATAATCCCACCATCTTGTTCTATAGACAAAGATACTATTTCTTCCTGCATTTACAAGGTTGAGCATATTTTCCAGGATTATGAATTTTAACAATGATTGAGCTGAATATGGATGGTTTGTATAGCCCTATACAATATCAGCAGCCAGCTGAACCAGTTCCAAGTACTGGCATGGGATTTTGTTATTGTTTACTGCAGAATCAATGTTGAATTGATCCTATATATGCTGGTCTTAATGTTTCCTTTTAGGCATTAATTTTGTGTTGTCCCTTTATTAAGAATTATAATGCATGGTTGGTTAGGTAGAATGATTGATTTGCTTTCTATATATTGATGCCTTTGGGTTGTTGTGGTGGGGGTACTTGGCTTCGTGTGGGATGGCTTGGGTTGGAATGTGAGGATTGGAAATAAATGACTTTTCTTTAGCTCCTGAATACAGGCTCCTCTTTTCTTATATATATTCCGTTAGAAGGAAGCTATTTTTTCAATTTCAACATAATGCTTATTTCTGAGTTCAAGGGTAGTTAGGATAGCTTACTTTAGTACTTTTTAGGGGGGTTTTTGGTGCTCCAAATATGAAGTATCGATCATGAAAATATTCTCCCAACAGAAATTTTGTTGCCTGCAGTATTGGTTTGCTTCGATTTTTTATTATTTTGTTTGGTTTATTTTCTAATTACAACTTCCAAGAATCTTCTTTGTTTGAACAAAGAGATCTCTGGGGAAGTGATTGGAAATTGGCAACTTAAAAGTGCAGCAAGAAAAATAAATTGAAACTCCACAAAAAATGACATTATATTTTCAGGGAATATTCTCGAGTGCAAAGGTTTAGTGTAAGGTGACTATCACTTTAATTTATAATATTATTTTTTTACGTACTTAAGTTCCTAGATCAACGGTCAAATTTAACAATTTAAATTTTTAGTTTAAAATGACATTTTTATGCTCAAACTAGACGTGTGAACAAATTTTTCCATGAAACCCAAAATGTCTTACTTTTTTTTTTTCCATAAATAGATTTCGATGAAATTTAAGATTTGGAGATAAATGATAAAGAAATATTGAATAATGTCAACAATATAAGAGAGAAAAAAATAAATCAAGTAAAAAAGGGAAAGAATAAAGTTATTTTTTGTCAAAAGGAAATTAATGAATGTTGAATTGAATTTAATAGAAAAATTTAAGTGGTTAAAAAATAACGTTATGGATTAAAGTGATAGCAATGTTTTCAAAATCGGATCGGATCGGCCGGTCGGACCACGAACCGGAAGAGCCACTAGTCCGGTCCATCTATATGTCCGGTTTGTACAACAACCATCGGATAGAACCAGTAAAAAGCCGGTTCAACCGATTTTGTTGGTTTTTTAAATTTTAGAATAAAAAATTATTTAAACAAAGAGAAAAATTAAAAAAATCGTGAAATAAACTTCAAAATGGTTTAAACATTGAATATTAAAATTTAAACTATTAATTTATTATTTTTTTTGATCTTTTGTATAAGATATTTTTGTACTAATTTTATTTTTCTTATTAATCACCGATTAGTATTTTTGGATATTAGGACTATAATTCTCTAAAAATAGTGTTTCTTTTCTATTTTAGATTTTATATAAATATATTTTTAGCCATTTTAAATTATACTACACTTTAATAAAAATATTAAAAAAAAAAACCTAAATTAGTAAACCGGTCGATTCGATCAATTGAACAACAAACCAAATAGACCACTAATTCAATATCCGATCAGATTTTCAAAACATTGAGTGATAATAATCCAAAATATTAAAGGGATAAAATGAAATATGAGAAATAAGGATAGTTACAGTAACATTATGCAGCTTAGGAGCTGAGTCAGTTGTAACGAAATAACTGCTCCAGCAGTATAAATAGCCAATGATTGGCCTGTACGTACTATCCAAGTGGAATAATAACAACAAAAAATCATTTCCGTCCAACTAATTCTTTCTCTACTCTCTCTTTCTTGCGGCCAGCTCTTCTTCTTAAATCTTTCTGAAAGTACACACAAGCTTTCCTGAAATTTCTATTCTTTCTTTTTCTATTCATTTTCATTATGTTTTTAAACGATAATAATCTAATCTACTCTTATCTATCTACTATTAAAGGAAAGGAGAGTTCTAACTGAAAAACCTAACCTCTATCTTAAAAATGTAAAAGAATTTAAACACCTAATTTGAGTTGGTTTCTAATTCATTACATTAGACCAGCATCAATAATCCAAAATAAAAAAAACATTGAATCTCTGTCTAAGTGACTACGTAGCGTTATAGCAAACATATTTCCTACACATAAGAGGAAACAAGCCTCAGATAAAAAGCAAGCTTTATCTCTATTTCAACATAAGTAAGTAATCCTCGGGCATTATATACATTAGTGAGGAAAGGCAAGGTGTGCAAATGAAAAACAATTATACAATTTTTTTTAAAAGTAGTGAAAATATTAGTAAATAAAAATTATTCAAATTTTTTTTAAAAAAATATTATTGGTGATAGAGATGAAATGAAGTTATGGGTTGAAGAAAATTATGATTGGTTACACGTATAATAAATATATAAATAGCGTAACAAAATACGACGGATACTAAACTCACCCCTCTCTCCTTATGTGTAGTATAGATAAGAAGCAAAACAATGCATTGTAACTACAGTTTTTATCTTCACACATCAATAAACTATAAAGCTGAAAACTGGAATACAGAAGTAAAATTTGAAGAGGGGTCTCTATAGTTTCATGTATTTTTTTTTATAGGAAAAAGATTAATTTAATTTCTTATCTTTAGGATATTTATCAATGTGGTTTTTCACCTATCATAACAATAGTAATTTGGTCCCTTATCTTTAAAAAAAATTTAATCAATTAAGGCAGCATGATGAAAACCATATACAAATTAATAGACCAAACCATGTGATAATTATGTGGCGGTTAACATGCAATAAATGTGTTTTCAACGACTCTGTTAATTTTTACCAAGCCTTAAATTAGTTTCCTTTCTAAGGATAGGAGACCAGATTAGTCTTTTTAATAGATAAAGAACTAAATTGTATCGATACTTAAAAAAGAAAGGATCAAATTGATCTTTTTTTCCTTTTTTGGACCTCATTTCTTTTTTTTCATCTCATCTCCTTTTTTTTTTCACCTTTTATCATTTCTCGCAAAGATTTCTTCCTGGATGTTGATGTCTAGTTTCATTGGTAAACTCTGATTACACCGACTTGCTTGGACTTCCTACAAGCATGCATGGGAAACTAAGAAAAAATTCTAAGAATGTGTCTGTTTTCTAAATTTGTATCTATTTGTATGTCTATTTATCAAGAGGCGGGTTTGATATTATTTTATAAATTTGAATTGAGACCTCGCATGGGAATGCGAGGTCCTATTTTTGTTTGTTTTTTCAAAAAATGCGTTGTAATAATTTTGTTTTGTTTTTTTGTTTGGTTATAGCTAATTTGACTATATATATATATTTAGGTTAAATTTGACTATGTATATTCGAATGGAAATTTCACTATTACAAAAATAGAAAAATGAATGATTTGGAAATTGACTATGTTTAATGGAAATTGTGAACTATTACAAATAAAAAAAATGAAGGATGTTTAAGATAAAATCGCTTAAATAGTAAATCGTAAATTATAAACTATAACATTAACGATTGTAGGATATTGGGAATAGTAAACCATTATCTAAATCATAAACTATAACATTATGATAGTACGCGAATGAAATGTGTAAACCGTTAATTTATTAATTTATCGTATTTTTATAAAATTTTGAGAACCTCTCCTATTTTAGAACATTCTTCAACAACAAACCCAGGGCAAGAAACATCCATAAAAGCCCGACAAGGGCTAAAAACATAAATACAAACCTAATAACAATAAAAACTACCCGACTAGCGACAATGATATAGGAATAACATACATCAATCACTTATTAATAAGGAGGAGGAGGAAGGAGGAAGGAGGAGCAGGAGAAGGAGGGAATTTGGGATTTGGAATCCTTATCTTCGCGAGGCTCGGAGCCTCCGATAAGTTTTTGCCATCGCATTCCCGAATCGCAACACTAATTTTTATTTTTTATTTTTCAAGATTTTTGGAACTCGATTTCGGGAATGTCTGGTCCATCTCGTACAACTTGAATGATAGGCACTTGATTGAACTTACTTTGATTTTTCATATGTGTTCTAATTTTTCGGATCTAATCAGTCGTGTATAAGGAAGCATATTATGTCTCGTTAACATAATAGCGATTAATTAAGAATTTTTTGCTTTGCGCTTTGTTTTTGGTAACCAAGCAAATTTGTGGTTAATTAACTTTACATTGCTCTAACAAAACGCCCTTCCGCATTATGTTGCCTGTGCTTGAATCCGTGAGAGGCAAGGCAATACAATTACTATCGTTACTGTGTGTTTTTTTCATATACTTATCAATTTTTTGAAATAGGTATGGAGAAATTTTAAAAGATTTAATTTTATTCTAGAATTGCACCCTTAAAATTTGTAAATTGTTTCTTTATCTTTACCTTTGACCTCATAAAAATTTGAAATTCTTAAATTAGACAATTAAAAATAATAGCATATTCAAAATTAAAAATAAGTGTCATTTATAAACATAAAATTTCAAAGACTATTAACGTTTAATAAATAAAATTGACATATATTTTCATTTTGAACTCATTTTTCAAAGTATATGTTGTATTAAAATTGAACACAGTGTAGTTTTCATCGTTCTAAAAACATCTGTAATATTATATATGTATTTTTTAATTTGTAAAAAAATTAAGATAGTCACCATCTGATTCCAATATTGCATTTGCGACATAAAAATATCAATTATATTTCAATAATGACTTTTAAACACCTAGAAAAGACGGTGTCCCCTAATGTCAGGTCTTGGCTCCATCCCTGATATGTTATACAGTTTACTTGACCATGTAATATCATGAAAGAATCAAAGATGTAGAATGAAAACATGAAAGATGGGAGCACATGTTCGTGACTTGTTGGAATGGTGATGTTTTAAATTCGATTTGTATATATGCTTAATAGTATTTGTTTATTTACTTGCGATCTTTCCTTGAAGATGATTAGTATTTTAAGGACGAATTAGCAAAAGAGTCAATCTTGCATAACTCTCCAATTTATTCTACACTAAAAAGGAATTAATATCCAGCCCTATAAATACACCGGGTCGATTCCATTTATTTGGATTTAGATTCACCGATTATCCAAATGCGATATGGCATTTGACTATTATAATAAGTGGATTGTATATGAAGTTTGTTTTTTCAATTCGATTACGATCTGAATTTAAAAAATATATATATAATACTAAACAATACATTATATACATTATCTAGTTATTTTAATTATATGCTCATATATGTTGTGTAAATAATTAAAATAGTTTATATTCTAATGCAAAACACATGTACAAATAATATATACTCTAAATTGTTTTTTTAAAAAGAACTGTATATATATATAAATTTGTGAAGATTTGATATAAAAATTCAAATTTATAAAATAATATAAAAACCCGCCACTTGATATAAGGACGAATTAAAATACATATATTTGTTTATAAATAGACCAATGATGTTATACAAACCCAAATATAAATATACAAGATCCGACCTAAATATAATCTGTTTACATGCTTGGAGTCTCAAAGCAATGTGTTATCGTATCTACCAGGGTCCCAAAAAAAAAAAAAAAACTAAATTAAAATATTTAAATGTAAGGTCAAATAAATTACGAACCCTACAAAACAAGGAAATTCACCGGGCCGACTTCTTGTTGTATTTATACGATCAAGCTCCTCTCCAGTATGCATCCTTTCCAATTTCCCTCACAAGATAGAGATGAGGATTTTTTTTTTTTTTTTTGATTATTAACGTTGTTGATTACTTGTGCTTCAACTATGGTTATTTTTGTTAGAAAATTGACATTTCGATTTTGGTATACTGTAAATCATGATTAAATTTTAAAAATTTTGTTAGTGTGATATCAATTTTATAAGTTTAATCACTACTTTTTAAGTATCTAAGTGCCATACCATTTGTTAGTTAGCACACACAATTTCTGTTAATGTGGTGAAAGTTTCCTACTTTTTAAGTGCTCAAGCCAACCTACAAGATATTTTGTCATTTTTTTTTATAAAAAAAGAAAGAGTTCTTCCATACCACGAATTGGACACATATAGAAACAGAAGTATAAACAAAACTTTTTATACAACTCAGTTATACAATGTATAATTTCTGTTATGGTTTTTTTCTCTAAAAAAAATTATCGTGCATTTAGGATTAGTGTAAAGTATTAAAAAAGGGTATTTTTTTTAGTTGTTTTCTTAATTTTAATTCTTTTTTCAAAATTTTATTCTTTACATTTATGAATTTAGCGAATAAACTTCAACACACTTAAGGGGTAAAATAAATCATTTTTTTTTATTAAATGTAATGACTAAAATTTGGGATAATTTCATAAACATCACTTGAGGTTTATATTAATATCACTTAGCACCCTTGAACTTTTAAAAAAATCACTTTCTTCCCCTCTCTTGCCAATGGGTACCTTTATCGTACTAAAATACATAAAATGACATTTATACCCCATATATTTTAGCCATATCATGAAAGGATAGTTTCAAAAACTACCCCTGAGATTTTTGACAATTTTCACTTGACACCCTTTTAATTTATAATAATTTTTTATCAACTTATTTTTTTAAACAAAAAAATATATATATTAATTTGATATCTTCTATATGTTTTAATAAAAATCTTCACCACATAAAAACGCATAATTAGTATTTTGTTTGGAGAATCAAAAACTCGTAAATAAAAAAAAATATCTCTTAATAAATTTGGTGGGCAATAAATTTATGAAAATATTGCGCATATTAATGTATTTTCGATGGGCATCGATTTGAATAAAAGTTTTGAATATGTAAAATACATCATATGATATAATAAATAAATATAACTAGTACTATTTTGTTTGTAAATCAAAACTCGAAATTGGAATATGTTTTAAAAAAAAATTTAAAATTATTTATTTACAAAAAAAAATATATGGTAATGTAATGTGCTAGTATGTGTTGATTCGAACAAAAATTTGAATGCGTATAAAAATTACCATATATTATAAAAAATAAATATGATTTGAATTTGTTTAGGAAATCACAAACTCTTAAAAAATTAAATGAATTTTTTGATAAAGTTTTTGGCCAACTTATTTACTAATAATTAGGAACATAATAATGTGTTTTCATGTGTCATTTTGAACAAAAATTTAGAACACATAAGTATACATAATATATAACAATAAAAGATGTTATTGGTATTTTATTTTGGAAATAGTTAACTTGTAAAATTAAAAATAATTAAAATATATTTTTTGACATTAATTGGTGAAGGATATGAAAGTAGTTACAACATATTGTTACTTGTTAATAATTATTTTATACATTTTTTTCCTTTCCTTCCAACCATTTTAATCAATGAAAGCTTTGAATAAGAGGTAAAATTGGGAGGAAAATAGTCTCTCTCCATGGCTGAAAATGTTACAAAAATTTTGAAATAAGGAAGGTAAGTGATATTTTTTAAAATTTAAGTATACTAAGTGAAATTAGCTTAAATCTCAGGGGTGCTTTCTGAAATTATCCCTTAAAATTTTGAAACGCATAATTTTCTAACAAGACATTTTAATTTTTTGACAAAGTTTTGTGTAATGGGAGAATGATTACTTTGGAATCATATGTGAACAGTTTTGCTCGTTGTTAATTTATTGAAAATGTGATTTTGTAGAGTAGGTTAGAATAGATTAGGATGTTGTGGATTTGAAAAAGAATTTTTTTTTTAAAAAAAAGAAAAGAAAAAGATTAACTAGATTTTGCATAAGACTACAAATTAGATGGCACCTAAAAATTTGTGAACTTTTGGGTGCTAACTAGAGTAAGGATATTAACTATGTTTAAAGCTGAAATAATCTACAAAGTTGAAGTTCAAAAAATACAAATGGCATAATCCTTAATGGAGAGGAAAATTGGAGAGAAAGTATATCGGAATGGAGATTGATCCTATTTATACAGACAGGACAGAGAATCGTGCAGTTTCATTCATTCAACATTGCTGAGAGAGAGAGAGAGAGGAGAGAAGAAACAGTGTAGTGTAGAGTAGAGACGGCTCTTCTTCTTCCACATTTCTGTGACCGTTTTGCTTAGGGTTTCCACGGCAACAATGGCAGATAATTTGACTAAGGAGCAGATCGCTGATATTTAATTAGTAATGAATAATGTGATGGTTTAGACACAATTTTATAAAAGTAGTTAAATTAAGTAATTTTTATGTGAAATATTTAAGTACATTCGGATTTTGGTTTCACTTGTAGATTCAGTAGTTTGGATTAAATCTTATAGAATAAATAATATCAGGTGATGTAAGTAAAATTTTATAAAATTTAATTTTGATCAAAAATTTATATATGAACTTCAAAATCAAATCTACCTAAATAATTTTATTTTTTTTATAAGTGGCTAAAACTTAAAGCAACGCCTATATTTGATATTTTGCCAATTGATTAGCCGCATATGTGAAGATCAACATTCTATGCGACCTATGTAAACTGTAAAGACTGGGATTCAGTTCGAAAATAAAACATCGGAAAAAGGTATAACAAAGGTCAAACTTGTCAAAGAGTGTAAGATATGGGTGAAATTGAAAACGTGATAAACAGTTGCATCTCGTCATCCTCTTTTCATGTAGGTATTGAAAAATGCATTTTCTAAACATTTTTGTGGAAAAAGATAGTTTTAGTCCCCACAGTTTGGAGTATTACGTAAATTGATTTCCAAAATTTTAGCCAAAACAGATTTAATTAGTCCCTAAAGTTTCAGAATTTAAATAAAATCAGGATAATTAATAGGAAATTGAAATTTTTAATAGAAATAGGCCACTGATCATGTGGCTTTTAAATAAATGCTCCAACACTTAAAAATTATTAAAAAAAAACGCAGATAAAAGCCTAAAATCTTTAAAAATTAGAATAACAACTTAAAAAATCTCATTTAACTCTAAACTCTGATTCTCTCTCACACAATAAACTGTCTCTCGCTCAACTTTGGTTCATGCTACTCCACATCATTCATATAAGTGATGTGGTGTGATGTGAAACAATATAGAGTAGAAATTCATGACGTTAAAATTTTTATACTTCACCAGAGTTCATTGGAAAAGGAAAAAAACCAATAGCAGTGGTAGTTGTGGAAGACAATTGAACAAGAAGACAAAATTCATAATTGCAATCAAACTCCCAACTTTCTTTACCATCTATTTTGACCTTTAGCTTTTGGTAATTCTCATATTAAAGTCCCTAAGTTTTTAAGTTTAATTATTCTCTTAATTATTTTTTCGTGGACAAATATGCCTTTGAATTTTGCTCTCCCTAGCTAGTTTAACTCCAAAATAAGACGAAATGGCCGCAAGCATATTGCTTAAATAAGCTTTGATGGATAATTTGAATCTAAAAAGTTTAATGATCGAAATCTTACCATTCAAATAGTTTAGTTTTTGCCCAAATTTTTATATATAAAAATTTAAATTTATAAAATAATATAAAAAATAGGATATAGATCTCTGTTTATAAATAGATCCATGTTTAGATATCATAAGTTATGTTTGATTCAATAATATAATTAGATCCAAATATGAATATGTAAGTTCCAACCTAAGTCAGATTAATTTACATACTTTCATTCAACACAACATGTTACATGTGTATATATATGGAAAATACTTAAAAGATTCGATTTTTAGTTTCATTTGTAAATTTATGTTGTCATGATTAAATTTATAAAATCTAGATTACTTACAAGAGAATTGATGTCATAAATTTTTTAAAGTTTAATTCACACTACAGACTCTATAAGTGTGAGTCTAAAGATCTAATTTACCCAAATATTTACAGTATATGTTAATTCGAAAGAGTAGTAAACTAAATTAAAATATCAAAGTGTAGTAAGTAAGAATTTACGCGGTCAAACAAATTGCGGACCCCACAAAACACGGTAAATTCACCGCGCCGACTTTCCTGTTGTATTTATACAGACAGGAAGGAGAATGAGAATGAGACGGTTTCATTCATTCTCAATCATTCTGTCTCTTATAGAACATCTAGATAGTGTATAAGAGACAGATCTAGAGCACTAAGCTCAGAGTCACTTAGTTCTTAGGGTTTCGACGACGACAATGGCTTCGCATTTCACTGAGGAGCAGATCGCTGAGTTCAAGGAAGCTTTCAATCTCTTCGTCAAGGAAAACACTGGTATATTTTCTTCTTCGTCGTCGTTGTATTTTTTTTTTTTTTTGAATATCAGGAGATTTTCTTTATGTACTGTTATTTTTTGTAAATATTGGTTTATTTTGAAACTGCATTTGTTCTTTGGCTTTTCTTTTCTTTTGGTTGAGGTGCTTTATATTAAGAATTATTCGGAAACGACGACTTATTTTGTTTTTGTATTTTTATTTTTTCGTGTTTTGGTAATTTTTGTTGAATCATTATAATGCATGATCGTATTCTATTCTTCTTCGAATGTACCTTTTTTTTTTAAAAAAATATATATTTTAGAAAAAATTTCATCATATTTTGTGCCGTGAGTTCAATGCTGTTGTATATCGGTAAGAATCGGCTTATTTTCGAAGCGGATCTGTGCTTTTCTTTTGTTTTTTCTTATGATAGTTTTTTACTTTTATCAGTTAGGTGATAATTTTTTGTGTATTAAAATAATGTTTTATTCTATTTTTTTGAAGAGGAAAAATGAGTTGTTGTGTATATATATATATGTGCGCGCGCGTATATGTGTGTATCCACACACATGTTAACTGAATTTCTTGTTATAACGTACTGTTTAATTTTAGTCCTTACATGTGATAAGATTTGCGTACAAATTCCAATTAATTTATCACACATTATCGGCTAAAAAATTCTATATATATAGTTTCTTGTCTGACAAGTAGTTTGGATTATGAGATGCATTAGTAGTCCTTTTTTCTGTTAATTTATACTTGTCCTTTTGGGTGTCAATTGGTAAATGGTTAATAGCTTATTCTTTGAACTGAAGGTTGCATTGCTATTAAGGATTTGGGAATTGTAATGAAATCATTGGGCCAGAATCTTACTGAAGCTGAACTACAGGACACAATCGATGCTGATCAAAATGGGACCATTGATTTCACTCACCTCTTGAAGCTCATGGCACTAAAGATGAGCGTAAGTTTCATATTATTATGTCTATTATTAGCTGCGTGTAATTGCAATTATTTTGTGGACTGCTATCAAGTTTTGAGGTCAAGTGTATGATTGTTGTTGGCATAAAGGTGCCCTTGCGAGGCATCTGCCTTCAGTGCTGTAATCTATTACTGAAACAATTATTACTATGCTCTGTCTATGAAGGATACTATCCCTGAGGATTTACTCAAAGAAGTATTTGAGGTCTTTGATAAGGATCAAACTGGCTTCATTCCGGCTACAGAGGTATCTACATTGTTCTACTGTTGACTAATTAATTTTGCTACGTCAACCTGTTGGATATCATTTGATTCATTTCTCTGCCTATTAATTAACATCCTGCTCTCTAAAATTCTTGCAGCTTCCTCGGGCTATGAAAAACTTTGGGGACAAGATGACTGATGAAGAAATTGATGAGGTCATAAAGGGAGCAGATGTAGATGAAAATGGTCAGGTGGACTATGTGGAGTTTGTGAATAAGATTATGTTTAAGTAGTGGAGATTGTTCAGAAGTTCCCAGTTAATGTAGTTTTGCTGACACAATCCCACCAGCTTGTTCTCTAGACAAAGATATCTTCTCTTCCTGCATTTACAAGGTTGAGCATATTTTCCAGGGATTATGAATTTTAACAATGATTGAGTTGAATATGGATGGTTTGTATAGCCCCTATATAATATCAGCAGCCAGCTGAACCAGTTCCAAGTACTGGGATTCTGTTATTGTTTACTGGAGAATTAATGTTTGAATTGATCATATACTGGCTTGAAATGTTTCCTTTTAGGCCACATTTTACAATGGTTGGTCAGGTAGAATGAGTGATTTGATTTTGGGCATTTTATAATGGTTGGTCAGGTAGAATGAGTGATTTGCTTGCCACTGATGCCTTGGATTGTTGTGGTGGTGGTACTTGGCTTCATATAGATGATTGGTTAATTAGCCTGATATTTACTTGGTAAAGAGAACAGTGTCATTTAGAATTTAGCTTTTACATCACTAGTTCGCTGCTTATAGCCTAGGCTACCTGGGCATATTTTTTTAAGTCCAATGTCAATGCGTAGGAATGTACTAGTCCTTTGCCCTAGTAGCATCTCAACTGTGTAATGACTTTTGTTTCTTGATAAAGAGGAAAGGGACAAGATTCTTTTTTGGGAATTTTCTGTTTGCACAATAAATGATTCTTCTTTAATTCCTGAAAATACAGGTTCCACTTTTCACATATTCCATTAGCAGGAACAAGGATGCAATTTATGAATTTCGACTTCATGGTTTCTAAGCTCAAGGGTGGTCAAGCACTGTATGGAATCAGGGGAATTTGCAACTTTGTAGTGGGGTTTGGTCATTGGTGCTCCAAGTACGAGCATTATGAAAATACTGCAAATAGAAATTCTGTTGGCATGCAATTTGGTTTGCATCAACCTTTTCTTTTCTTTTCTTTTCTTTTCATTTTCTAATTATAATTTCCAAATATCTTCTTTGATTGAACAAAGAGATCTCTGGGGAAGTGGTCGGAAATTGGCAAATATCTTCTTTGATTGAACAAAGGACGTAGGAAATTCCTTTTCCCATTAGCAAAATGCAAACTCTGATATTTTAGGTGTAAGTAATGATTAAGCATTAAACACACGTGCAAGTCCGAAATTAATATGAGCAATAGTAAATTAATTTTGAAAAGAAGTTGCTAGTAGATATACTATTAACCAAAAGAAAAAACATTGGTTCTGTTTAAGTGACCACATACCGTTATAGCAAACATATTTTCTATACATAAAAGGAAACAAGCCTATAATAAAAAGCAAGCTTTATCTCTACAACAAAAGAAGAAATCCTGGAGCATTATATCTATAGGCAGCAAAACAACGCATATGTAACTACAGACTTTATCTTCACACATCAATAAACTATAAAGCTGAAAGTCGAATACACAAGTAAAATTTGAAGAGGGGTCTCTATATTTTGGTGTAATTTTTTTCGACCTCATATTTTTCATCACCCTCTTCTTGCCTTTTCTCTTTTTCTTTTTTTTTTTTCATCTTTTATCATTTCTCACAAAGATTTCTTCCAGGATGATGATGCCTCACTATACAGGTAGTCTGATGCTCCTTGGAGGTAATTAGCTCTTGTTGGCTTAATAACCTTTTCACCATCTTTCAGCAGCTTCGGCTGGACAATCACATTTTGTTTCTATACAGTCCTCTTTAATGCAACTCTTGCAGCAATCTCCCTTTAAGTTTACCCCTTGCAACAACCTCCAATGGGACTAAACTAAGACTCCCTTCTTGAACCTTTTTTATTGCTTGTTGAAGCTTCTTCGGTATCCTTTCCCACTCAGTATTCTCATCAATATGTTCTGCTCCATGAAAAATTGATGCCAGAACTTCTACCATTGTTTAACAGTTCTCATATGTTTTCATCTTCAAAGCCTCCAATCCTGGAAAAACTCACTAGTTTACATCTCAATCTCCTCAGCCCCCTTATCAATCTTCCTCTCACGGCAAACTTCAGGTTATTTCCACTAATTTGAATTGAATTTTCCCAAAAAACCCAGTTTGGAATGTTCTTAAAGTTGCATGATTCTTGGGTTTTCAACAGTCTCATTTTGGTAAGTTCCTGGAGGCACACAGAAGACTAAAAGGAGGATGCCTAGAAGTAGAGGACACATGTTTTCTTTACTTGAAAAAGAAACAAGTCATTCAGATGGTTTCCTGAGAAGGGTTTCAAAGGAGACATGTTGCTCTAATAGTTGCCGATTGGTCTTTGGATTCTGCATTGCTAAAAGCTACATTATTCCTTCAATGTAGATCCATTTAATGCATACCTTCTATGTTGGAAGATCAGTAATCTCGACATAGAGAGAGGTGGCTGTGGCTCTGATGCTTCTGCGCATGACTCTAGATACTGAAAGAGACTATTAAGGAGAGAATGTTGTGACCATTGCGAGGCCTAAGGAAGATTTACCAATAGTCAAAGCAGGAACACTTCCCATCCTTGAAGTGATGAAATCTGGTTCTATCTCGTATTATAATCTCTCTTTCATATATCCTTGAAATAAGTTTAGTACTATCATGACAATCACCACATACTCGAAGATTCTTTATAATTCTAATGGGTGAATCAAAACGACATTCAATAAGAGCAAAAGCAATAGCTAACCTTTCACTATGATACAAAAGGTGACCTTCCTTCTCTTCCTCTTCAATGTCAAACAACACTTCTCTAGTTCTTGGCATATAACCATGCTCCTTTAACCTTGTGTTTATGTCATCCAACTTCAAATATATCTCTTTTGCTTTTGGGTGTTCCTTGTCACCACTAGAAAACTCATGCATGCTACCCCATCAATTTCAAGAATACTAGTTCCGGGTATTTTATTTATGTCATGCTCTTTCATCAACTTCCTCACATCCTTCATCTCATCCCATCTATTCATGCTAGCATAAATGTTCGACAGCAGCACGTAATTCCCACTAGCTTCCGGCTCTAGTTGTATCAAGTGCTTTAGACCAATTTCCCCCACCTTCAAGTTCCCATGAACTCTAGCTGCTCCTAGTAATGATCTCCACAAAACTGCAGTAGGCTTCATGGGCATGGCATGAATTGTTTCCTCAGCCTCCTCCACCCGTCCTGCTCGACCCAAGATGTCCACCAGGCAACCATAGTGCTCAAGCTTAGGTTCAATTCCAAAGTCCCTCTGCATTGAGAGAAAAAATTTACACCCCTGGTCCACCAATCCCATATGTGAGCAAGCACACAAAATGACTAAAACCGTTACATCATCGGGAACCAACTCCTCTAGCCTCATTTTCTCAAACAAATCAAGTGCCTCTTGTCCATGATCACCATGAACTGCAAGCCCTCTAATCATAGCATTATAACAAAATGTATCCCTCTCAGGCAATTCATCAAATAACTGGTAAGCAAAATCCAGATACCCACAATTTACATACAGAGTGATTAATGCAGAACCAAGAAAGCCATTAAGCCTAAGTTTCTTCTTTACTACATAAGCATGAGCCCACATTCCTTGACTGATTGCACCTAAATCAGCACAAGCACTAATCAAAGCCACCAGGGTTACTTCATTTGGCCTAACTAAAGACTTCTTTTGCATTTGGCCAAACAAATGCAAAACCTCTACCAATAACTTCATACTATCATGAAAACTATTCGCATTGGCATCAAAATCCACACTAAAACAACGTGCATAAGCCGATAATATAGAGTTCCAGGCAGCCAAATCAGGCTGAGTAATTTCATCAAACAAATATCGTGCAATACAAATTTTGCCACAACTTGAGTAAAAACTAACCAATGAGGCTTGAACAAACTGATCATGAGGCTGTTTGAAGAAATTTCAGAACGTGGGCATGCAATGCTTTTCCGCATTGGATCCAAATCTGGGCCCCACAAGCCTTGAAGAGAGATGGGTACGTGTAGCTATTGGGTTTGAGGAGATTGTTCTTTTGATCAGTGAAAATTCGGGTGTATAGTGAAAATGCCTCGTGGGTTTGGCCTCTCTTGGTTAGGCAAGAAATGAGGATGTTGTAGAGGAAAATTGTTGGGTTCTTGACATGGTTGAAGATGGTTAGTGCGTAAGATATAGTGGTGGTGATGGAGGAGGATACGAGGAGTATGCGGCTTAAAGGGTAGGTATGGAGGATGAGCCCTGTTGTGATCATTTGGGCATGGATTTGCTTCATGGAATCCAATGTTTTGCATTTTTGTAAGAGGTGGAGAATTGGGTAGTTTTTCAAGGAGGTGGTGTTCATCTAATGGTGTTGCTAATGATCAAATGGTGGTGTTGATTTGCTTATATTCGACTTGCAGTGACTTTCAGTAGTTTGCAGTTTTTTTGAAAGTGATTTTCTTCATTTTTAAAGCTTGTGATGTTGTTCTTATTGTTGGCATAATGAAAGTGGAAACTGCCTATGTGGGATTTAGGCTACATGGTTTAGAATGTAGTATTCTATTGTAGCGGTCATCGGTCTTAGCTTTGGAAGATGCTTGTCACGTTGTTTTTGATATACGAAACACTCTCTTTAACTTTCTAAATTGTCCACTAACTCACAATACTTATTTTTCGGACGTTGAAATGACAGTTATGAGCAAACGTGATTTATACATGAATGAATTTTCTGAAGAGTAAAAAATCATTAAGATAATTAATTTGTTTAATAGGTCAAACTAATATTTATAAAATAATTAATAGATCAAAATAAAATTTTAAAAAATTGTCTTCTTCCTCAACTATCTTTTCCAGTCACTTGCTCCTCCACCTCTCCTCTATCAAGAACCTTCTTTTGCTTCTCCTCCTCCTGTCCTCTACCTTCTACTCCTCTCTTTCTCACCGCCACTCACTCCTCCTCATTTAGTTCCTACTCCATTCCCACTACTAACACTAGTCATTCAGTCCTTCCGCCACCTCTCTACCAATTAGGGGTGTTTATCTTGATCTGCTAATTTGAAAAATCTATTGAACCGTTTCGATTGGAATCGAAAAAAGTGGGTACTCCGAACCGCATTCTAGCCGAGGGGTCACAATTTGTGATCTCGAGTATCGATATATCCATTGGGGATAATTTTGTCTTTATACACATCTAGATGTGTATAAAGTTAATACTTAATAGGGTTATTAGCAATCTCTCACGTCTTCTTTCTCAGTTCCTCGTCTTCCCTTTCTCTTCCTCCTCAATCATCTTTTCCCTTGCTTTTCCTCGCATCTTCATTCCTCATACTCGCGTCTGTTAGAATATATTTTGTGATTTAATTGTTGTTGTTATTGGCCTGTTGCTACTTCCTAGTTTGTTACTATTGCGATGTAATATTGGGATGTATTTTGTGATTTAGACTTAATAATTATTATTGATTTAATTATACAATTAACTTGCCTAACTATCATTATTTAAATTTTTATATTTTGTTACTAGTGAGGGTTTAAGGACTCAAGTGACCCTAGTTTGCATGTTTATTTTGTATGGATTGAGTAGAGGGTCAAAATTTTCTTGATCCGATCAGTGAAGGTCGAGTACCTTTTTTTAACTCATGATCCGGGTACCTAGTCCATTAACACCCCTACTACAAGTTCTTCTGCCTCCGTCTCAACCACCTTTTCCTTCTTAAGTTCCTCAGCCATGATATTTTTCAGATCTAATAATTTTCAAAATCTAACAATTATTTTTCAGATCTAGCAATGATGAAATAAATGAAACCCAACACCACAAGTGAAAAGAAACTTCAGAAGGTATAAATTGGCAAATCTCATTTTTACAGAGCTATAAATTCGCACATCTTATTTTTTATGAGTTGCAAATTTTCAGATCCCATTTTTTGGCAAGAATTATGGTTTATTATTTCCGAATCTCTTTTAATTTAAGCAAAAGTTTTCATATCTCTTTTCTGTCTTTGTTGTTTTTTGTTGGGTTTTAATATGAAATTTTGGAGTATAGACGGATTTTTTTTTATTTTTTTTTGTTGGGATCTCTTGTTTTTTTGGGTATTTTTGGTTGGATAGGAATTTTTTTTTCTAAAATTTCAATTCGGGAATGGCTTTATGTAAAATTTGGAACTGTTTTATGTATTTTTTGACTAAAAGCATCAGAGAGAGTAAAAGAGACCAACGAGATAGTGGCAGAGAGAAGAAGGGAGCACCAACATCAGATAGGGTTGAGAAGGAGGTGGTGGGGAGAAGTATGGAAGAAGAAGAAGAATTTAAAAATGTTTTAAAATTCTTAAGAAGAAGAATGAGGGTTTGACAACAGTGACTCTGCCAAGTTGGAATTCATATCAGGGGAGGGAGGATTATAGATGGGAGGCGTGGTGATGGCAGCGACGACAGTGGCAATGGGATGGGATGGGGTAGGGATTGATGGATTCAAAAAGAAGAAGAAGAAGAAGAAGATGGTGGCTAAGGTTTGGGGAATGGTGGAGGGGTTTAAAAATATTATTATTTTGACATTTTTGTCCCTTCAAAATCATTGCCCTCTTAAATTTTGATTTTTAAATGGCAAAAGAGTGAAGTAAATAGTGGTTCCACGATTATGTCCATTCAAATATAACGTGAATGTAACGTTCAAAATATTAATACCTCACTTAACATTCAAAATGGATGGAAGGGCCTTTACAAGATAAATTTGATAGTTGAATGATCATTTCAATCATAAAAAAAATTTAGTGGACAACTTAAGTAACATTTAAAAGTTAAAGGAGGTATATGACTTTTTACCTAATAATTATAATCAAAGCACACATAGCAACCATACATGGTTTAGATCGAATTAGTACATGGGGTGAGGTCTAGACCTTATAATAGTTTAGAATTCAATTCATTGCTAAGTAAAACTGATTAAGCAAGTCGATCTTTAGAGCTGTAGTCAATCTTTTGGAACAATAAATATTAAGGGAAAGAGAGACCAATTAGGTAGACCTCATCGGCTAGGTGAAACAAAAGTATCACCCCACAAATGAGGACAATTATTTCTTCTTCTTTTTTTTCGGTTTCATTATCTATTAGTCTATTTAAGTCTTCACTTAAATGACAACGGTGGCATGTAAACTATAATTTTCTTAAATTTTAATGGTAAATTAATAATTTCATATCTTCTTCAAATTTCTCTATAATTTTTCTTGGGACATTTCGTTTTCATATATATTTTTGCTTCAGAGAATGGTTTTCATATTTATGCACATTCACACGAATTTCAATACATTCTTAAGATATTGATATTTTATTTGCAAATTTTAGATTCAAAGGTTTACATATCAAAATTCACTGTTCAAACATTTTCACGCTTCAATTTTATTATTTATTTTCTATAAAGGAAGATATTCCTCGCAAAATTTTCTCTTTAAGTACAAAAACGAAGGTGATACACCAATAAAAAACATAATCACATAACTTCATCGATGTTTTGCGTCGTATAATAGTCAGATTGCGAATTGAACTCATTGAATTCATCTTTACAATACTGATAACATCCTCAGATAGAATAAATGAAGATGTGAACTTTTAAATGTGCATTTTAATTTTAAGCAATATATAACACATAAGTTGCACTGATGATGAAAGTATTCTTTTAGGTAAAGAGACAAAAAGTTCCCTCAGATTTGCAAAAAATCTTTATTATGTCTCCATGTTTAAAATGATTATAACGGCCAAACTTTATATAAAAAAACTTATGAAATGTGTACATATAGCGTACACTCAAACTTTCAATTGTAAAAACTCATAATAAATATAATAATTTTTGGATAATTTGAGGATTCTCAAAAAATAAAAGTAGGATTACAAGTGCAAAACCTTTTAAAGCTTGCAATAAAAGTTTGCGTCTAATAATTTTTCACATAGCATTACTATAAGTTTCAATAACTCACCATTATTATTTATTCTATATAAACCCCAATTCAGTTATATTCACTAAGATCAAGTAATAGTAATAAATATGCAAGATAATATTGATTATAAAAAATCATAGTAAATTAAAATACAATTAATTGATAAATTAAACTACAATTAAATCATGCCAAATGAGTTGTGTTATATAAAAACAAAATTAATATATCCATAACTATCGTTCTTTTTTTATTTAATTAAGTATAGGCTTTTGTTTGTTTCATTATTAAAAACACTGCATAAAACCCTACTCCTTATATACTTCATGTTCTATCCCTCTTGTGCATTTTCTAGAAAAATCTATCTCCCTAGCAAAGACCGCCTTTGTCTCCTAGATATGCCTTCTATTTAGACCACTGGCAAAGCGCTTCTTTTTAATACAAATTAGATAAGCATACTATCTGAAGATCAGTGACTCCTAGCATCTCCGATTGTTAACAGCGTATGGGAGATCACTAGATATGATTCAAATCAATTTAAGTGCAAAACCATAGTGACATACCAACAGAAAACATAATCACGTAACTTCATGAATGTTTTGCATATACAATAGTTAGATTGTATCCTCCCCACCACCTCCTTCTCAACATAAACCAAACACCTCCTTAGATTGTGAATAGAACTCACTAAACTCATCTTCAGAATACTGATGACATCCTCAGATAAAATAAATGAAGATGTGAACTTTTAAACGTGTATTTTCATTTTAAGCAATATAAAACACAGAAGTTGCACGGATGATGATGAACGTATTCTTTTAGGTAAAAAGACAAAAAGTTCCCTCAGATTTGCAAGAAAATTTTATTATATCTCCACATTTAAAATGATATAGATTTGTCCCTTACATTTTTTAACGTATAAATTACAACGGCCGAACTTTATATAAAAAAAACTCTTGAAATGTGTATATATAGCATACATTCTATAAGCTTTAAATTGTAAAAAGTCATAATAAACAAAATAATTTTTTGATAATTTGAGGATTCTCAAAAAATAAAAGTATTAATACAAGTATTAAATCTTTTTAAGCTTCCAATAAAAATTTGCGTCTAATGGAATTTTTAAACGTATCATTATTATAAGTTTCATAAGTCAACATTATTATTTATTCTGTATAAACCCCAATTTAGTTATATTTACTGTCTCTTATACGTAAAATAATGTGGTTATAAAAAATCATAGTCTTTTTAAACTACAATTAATTGATAAATTAAAATACAATTAAATCATGCCAAATGGGTTGTGTTATATAAAAACAATTTAATATATCCATAACTATTGTTCTTTTTTTTTTTTTTTTTACTTAATTAGGTATAGGTTTTTGTTTGTTTCGTCATTAAAAACACTGCATAAAATCCTACTCCTTTTATACTTCATGTTCTATCCCTCTTGTGCATTTTCTAGAAAAATCCATCTCTAGAAAAGACCACCTCCTTTATATGCCTCCTATCTAGACCACCGACAAACTCACCTTTTCTACACTTTGAGCAAAACCTCCATCCTCTATCACCAAAAAAGAAACCAATCAATAATTAATAAAGCCTGTACTCAGCTAATGGTAAATATTTTTTAGGATTTTTTGTTTAATACAAATTAGATTTTATCTCACCTAGTGTTTGTCCTATTTCTCTTTTCTCAGCGACTCCTAGCATTTCCAATTGTTACCAGTGTATGATAAATTTACTAGATATGATTCAAATCAGTTTAAGTACAAAAACGATAGTGACACACCAATAGAAAACATAATCACGTAACTTCATGAATGTTTTGAGGTGGATAATATGAATATTGAAAATTGAACTCGTTAAACTCACCTTCACAATACTTTAACATCCTCAAATAGAATAAATGAAGATGTGAACTCTAAAATGTGCATTTTCATTTTGAGATATAAAACACATAAGTTGCCCGGATAATGATGAAAGTATTCTTTTACGAAAAAAGACAAAAAGTTCCCAAAGATTGCAAAAAATCTTTATTATGTTTCTCTACGTTTAAAATGATATAGGCTTGTCCCTCACATTTTTTAAATGTATAAATTATAATGGCCAAACTTTATATAAAAAAACTTATGAACTGTGTACATATAGCATATACTCGAGCTTTAAATTGTTTAAACTCATAATAAACATAATAATTTTTTTGATAATTTGAGGATTCTCGAAAAATAAAAGTAAGATTACAAGTGCAAAATCTTTTAAAGCTTCCAGTAAAAGTTTGCGTCTAATAATTTTTCACATAGCATTATTACTATAAGTTTCAATAACTAACCATTATTATTTAATCGCATAAACCCAAATGCAGTTATATTCACTAATATCACAAAAATATATATGCAAGATAATATTGATAGTAAATTAAAATACAATTAATTGATAAATTAAACTACAATTAAATCATGCCAAATGAGTTGTGTTATATAAAAACAAAATTAATATATCCATAACTATTGTTCTTGTTTTACTTAATTAGGTATAGGCTTTTATTTGTCTACTTTGTTATTAAAAACACTGCATAAAACCCTACTCCTTATATACTTCTTGTTCTATCCCTCTTGTGCATTTTCTAGAAAAATTCATCTCCCTGGAAAAGACCACCTCTTTCTCCTATATATGCCTCCTATCTAGACCACCGGCAAAGCTCTCATTTTCTATACTTTGAGCAAAACCGCCATCTTCTATCGCCAAAAAAGAAACCAATCAATAATCAATAGACAAGTCTGTAATCCACTAATGGTAAATATTTTTTAGAATTTTTTGTTTAATACAAATTAGATTTTATCTCACCTAGTGTTTGTTCTATTTCTCTTTTCTGGCATACTATCTGAAAATCGGCGCCTCCTAGCATTTTCGATTATTACCAGTGTATGGTAAATTCGCTAGATACTATTCAAATCATTTTAACTAATTGTATGAAAATAACTAAATCCATCTTATATCAAACATTGTTTTTAATAACTATCCATTATTTTTGGTTAAATACCTAGAGAAATGTGAATTAGTCTTCGGTGACTAAGTAAAATTTCAGTCTTTGCTTTTATAACTATAGAAATTAGAAAGATATTTTTCCAAATTTCTTTTGATTAAGACAATTTTAATGTTTTTAGTACCATAATTTGTGATATCTTTTATTTGTCTATCTAATTCGTTTTTTATCTAATAGTTCTTAGCTTAAGAGGTTAACTAATTATGGACTTTGCAATCTGTTCAAAGAAAATTTTAAAGGTTGAGGAGTTTAAATTGAGAAATGTGGAGTGAATGTGTTAAAGAAAATTCCAAAAATTCAATTCCTACACATCTAATTTAGAGCATCCATAAACAGGGAAAGTTCTATAGCACCATTACAAGTATTAAGATTTGCCACCAAATAATATGTTCTTGCCACAAACAGGGATTATGTTTCATTATTAATGGGAATTTATCATGAAAGGGAGTGAATTAATTTATTACTATGTTCATGATAAGCTTCGTTTCCACATATCTTTATTTCATTCGATTAAAAATGTCTTAATGAAACATTCAAATAAATCAAAATATGCCTAAATTGCAAAATTCTCAGATGTCAATTTTAATTGCTAGTCTAAGAATATTGCTCATTTAATTCATCTTCACAAAATTGATATCATCATTAGAAGAATATGTGTACCGATGAAGATATGATCTCTTAAATATGTGTACTTTCATTTTGAGTCATGTATAACACGTTTAGATAAATTAATCGAATTTGATGTATTGCAATAGGGCAAGAAATTTCTGTGAAAAGTTAAAATTTTTACTAATGGTCTCTATAGACAAATCAATATAACAAACTTGAAACTCTAAACCCTAAACAAACCAGATACTAAATTTGAAAATAAAACTAAAGAAACTTTACCTCAAAGTTTTGCTCGCCACAGTGATTAAGGCAACTTATTTAAAGAGACTTCAAAACAAGACATACTTAGAACTAGGACAATTATAAAAAGAACAAGACAAAAAAGAAAAACGAGATCATTGTCTTATATTGTTTATAACTTGAAAATTTTATGACATTAACCAGGTACAATTTCATTGGGCATGTTGGAACCCCCAAATCCAGGTGCCTTAAAATCAATAATAACCAACAAAAAAAAAAATCTATGTTATCAGCAAATTGGGTAAATCAACTAGCCCAAATGCCCTAACACCATATGGGACATTCATTGCATTATAAGCAGTTAAGCACCAAAATTTCTTCCAAAAGTATCCATCTAAAAGAAGTATTGAGAGAAATTTGTTGCCAAAAACATGTGCTTACGGACTATTTCTAAAGGCCTTCCAATGTCTTCTCTATCATTTCAAGTTGTTGATTATACAAATTTGATATTCTTATTGTGCTACATCACATAAGTTTAATCCTTACCAAACCTTTTTTTTTTTTTTTATGAAATATGAAAAATATAATTTACTAAAAGATAGATTTACTACCGCATCATATGGTTTATTCCATATTCTAGCATAATATTATTAGAATGTCATATTTTGTTATATAAGTTTTGCCATATAGATTTTTGTTTAGTAGAATAAAAAAGTCACCCCAATTCTACTAACCGTTGTTTTTTCTATTTTTCATCATTATTTGTAAGTTTTCAGGATTATGTTTCATTGTTAATGGGAATTTTATCATGAAAGGGTGTGTATTAATTGATTACTAGGTATTTCATGGTTTTACTTGCTTCAATCCCATATTCATTTTACTCAGCCGAGGATTCAGTTCAGCCACATGCACGTCTCTTTATTTCATTATATTAAAAATGTCTAAATTTCAGAAAATTAAATCAAAACCTATCTAGATTGCAAAATTTCTCAAATGTCAATTATACTGGTTAGTCTATGAATATAACTCATTAAATTCATTTTTACAATATTGAAAACACCGTCAGAAAAATAAACCCGCGTTCGAGCTACACCGATGAAGATGTGAACTCTTAGATATGTGTAGTTTCATTTTGAGTCATATATAACAGAGAAAGATGAATTACACATAAGTTGCACGGATTAATGACGACGAATTACACACATCCACAAAAATGAAAAATTAAAGATTTTATTAGTAGTCTTTTTAGAAAAATCAATGTAACATACTTGAAATTTTAAACCCTAAAAAAACCAGATACTAAATTTGAATATAAAACTAAATAAACTTTAAATAAAAATTTTGCCCGACATATGCTTAAGGCAGGTTAGTTAAAGAGATTTCAAAATAAGACATACTTAGAACTAGGACAACAATAAAAAGAACAAGACACAAGAAATATTATGAGACTATTGTCTTATATAACTTGAAGAACTTGTGAGCATTACTAGGTATGTTGGAACTCCTAGATCCGAGTGCCTTAAAATCAATAACAATAGCAAAATCAATGTTAGCAACAAATAGGTAAGTCCACTGGGCCAAATGCTCTAGCACCATATGGGACATTCATTGCATTATAAGCACCAAAATTATTCAAAAAAGTATCTATCTCAAATAAATATTGAGACAAATTTATTGCTGAAAACATGCGCTTGCAAACTTCATCATCAACCTTTTTCTCTTCGTGGCCTTCTAGTGCCTTCTCTAACTTTTCAACTTGTTGATTTTACAAGTTTGCTATTCTCATTAATTATGTAACATCATATAAGGTCTTTTTTTTCTTTTCTTTTTTTTAATGAAAGAAGAAAAATATAATTCTATAATTTGACAAGATAGATTTACCACTGCTTCATAAGTTCATTCCATATTCTAACACAATTTATTAGAATGTTGTAAGTTTTGCCAACTTTTTGTTCAGTAGAATAAAAAAGTCTACTCAATTTTACTAATCATTGTTTTTTATTTTTTCATCATTAATTACAAATTGTTGGGATTATATTTCATTATTAATGGGAAGGGTTAAATTTAGTAAACCCCTTAAATTTTGGCTGTTTGTACTAAACTCCCTAACACTATTTTTTTCTCACTTTGCCCCTTTTGTTAGTACACATCTACAATTTGACTATTAAAAAGTCAAGAAAGACAATTTTACCCCTAAACACTATAAGAAGACATAAAATTAACCCTTTAAAGTTTATTATATTTGTTATTTTAGTTCTTCATTTTAGTTTTGTATCAATTAACCTACTTTAGTTATTAATTAATATAAAAATATTGTCAAAACAACTAAACATATAATGATACCCATCAACGCTACTAGTTATTTTTTTAAAATACTTGTGTTGTGAAAAAAATTTAAATACAAAAATTCTCTAATACTATCTATATTTTTCGGTCTTTTTATCATATTTTATTTTCATGTAAGAGCAAATTTTTAAATATACAAGATCTATTCTCATATATAAAAGTTCCATTATTCTCTTTTCTTTTTGCTTTTCTTTATTTTATTTAAAATAATTTTCTTCTTTCTTTTTTTCTCTATTAATATAATTCAACTATCACCTAAAATTATATGAAGTAACTTTATTCATATAAACTAAAATTCAAATTAAAATAATTTACATGAATAGCTTTAATAATTCATCAAAAATTTTAAAAGTAGTTTCTTTACCGCATTTCAAAATTTTAAATATTAAAATAAACATAATTATAGAGAATTATAATATTAATTAATTTGGAGCATACTGATATTTTTAACAATATTGACAACTAGGGATGTTCATTTTGACCCGCAGACCTGAAAAATCAGCTGATCCGATCCAACTTGATCCGAACCCAAAAAAAGGGTACCCAAATCGCATTATGAAAGCGAGTTAGGTAGAAAGTCGGGTCACTCAAGTTAAGGATCCGGTAGTAGGTCACATTTTTGTGACCCGCCGGGTATCCGACCTGGTCCATTTCATGGGTAATTTTGTAAATTTGATTAATGAAGTTTCATTAAAAATTAATACTTACTAGGCTTATTGGCAGACTCCCACCTCTTCTTTTTTCAGTTCCTTGTCTTTCCTTCCTCTTCAGATTCAATCATATCTTCCCTTTCTCTTCCTCGCATCATCATTTCTCACACTCTCGTCTGTTGAGATGTATTTTGTGATTTAATTATTGTTGCTATTGACTTGTTGCTACTTGCTAGTTTGTTGCTATGGGGATGTAATATTGGGAAGTATTTTGTGACATTTAAACTTAATTGTTATTGACTTAATTGTGAAATTAACTTGCATAACTATTATTATTTAATTTTTATATTTTGTTAATAGTGAGGGTCGGGTTCGGTCAACTCGACTCTCTTTTGTGGGTACCCGACGCTTTGTATGGATCGGGTGGAGGGTTGAAATTTTTTTGACTCGGTCAGTGAGGGTCAAGTTTTTTTTTTTTACCTCATGGACTGGATACCCAGTCCATGAACACCCCTATTGGCAACATTATTACTTTTTATTTTTATCCCAAAGCATTAAATGATGCAAAACTTACATAAGGGACTAAAGTGAAATATCGGGGGTTTGCGTAGTTAACCTTTAGGAGTATAATTGTCTTTTTGAAAAGACTAAAATGAAGGAGTTATATTTGATAGTTAGTCAAAGGGATAAAGTGAGAAAAAAATAACGTTAGGGGGTTTAGTGCAAAACAGCCCAAATCTTAAAAGGGTCTACCGTAAATGATACATTATTTATAAGACGGATAAAAGTGAAATCTTACTTAAACCTTATTAGAGTGGGTTTACTGCAATTAATCTTTAAGGGTAAATTTATCTTTTTGAAAAACATTTGTTACATTTGACCGTCACCGAGGGACCAAAAGTGAGAATAATTGGTAGGCGTGCCTTTTCTAATCTATAGCTTAAAGGAATTTATTGTATTTAACCCTAATAGGAATTTATAGTGAAAGGGTGTGAATAAATTTATTACTGTAATTATGATGTACTAGCTTCAATCCCGTATTCATTTTACTCGCTAGAGTATTCATTTTAATCGCACACACGTATCTTCATTTCATTCGATTAAAAACATCTGAATTTCAGATAAATCAAAATTTTTCTAGATTACAAAATTTCTCAAATTTCAGTTATATGGCTAGTCTAAGAATATAACTCATTTAATTCATCTTCACAATATTGAAAACATGGACAAGTTACACCGATGAAGATGTGAACTCTTAAATATGTGTACTTTTATTTTTAGTCATGTATAACACTTAGAGATGAATTACACATAATAGTTGCACGATCGATAATGATATATTACAGATAGGGAAAAAACTTTCAGTGAAAAATTAACTATATTACTAATGGTGTCTATAGAAAAATCAATATAAAAAACTCGAAATTCTAAACCCTAAACAAACCAGATACTAAATTTGAAAATAAAACTCAAGAAAATTTGACTCAAAATTTTGCCTGTCTCATGATTAAGACAACTTAGTTAAAGAGACTTTAAAACAAGACACACTTAGAACTAGGACAACAATAAAACAAACAAGACACACAAGTAATATGAGACTATTGTCTTGTATAACTTGAAGAATTCGTGAGCATGACTAGGTTCAATTTCATTAGGCATCTTAGAACTCCTGCCTTAAATTAATAACAACATCAGAATCTATGATATCAACAAAATGGGGTAAATCCACTGCCCCGAATGCCCTAACACCATATAAGAGATTTGTTGCATTATAAGCACAAAAATTTATACCTAAAGTATCCATCTCAAAAAAGTATTGAGGTATATTTGTTGCCAAAAACATGCATTTAAAAAAAAAAAAAAAAAACAATCTCTCCCATCTATCATCTAGTGACTCGAATTTATGACCAATAGATTGTAGGAGAAATATCTTACTACCTGAACTGTACTTCATTGTCAAATTGTATATGTGCTTGCGTACTTCATCATCAACCCTTTTCTCGAGGCCTTCCAGTGCCTTCTCTAAATTTTCAAGTTGTTGATTATACAAATTCATTATCTTATTGTGCAATATCACATAAGTTTAATCCTCATCAAGCTCTCTTTTTTTTTTTTTTGTGAAATAAGAAAAAAATAATTTAAGAAATTACACAAGATAGATTTACTACCGCATCATAAGGTTTATTCTATATTCTAACATAATATTACTAGAAATGTCCTATTCTGTGTTGTAAGTTTTGCCAACTTTCGTTCAGTAGAATAAAAAAGTCTAGTAAAATTTACTAAACATGGTTTTTTTTTTCTTCATTTTTCATCATTAATTATAAGTTCTATATGTTTCACTATTATTAATGGGAATTTATCATGAAAGGTTGTGTATAAATTTATTACTAGGTTTATGGTTTTACTAGCTCCAGTCCCATATTCATCTTACTCGCCAAAATATTCATTTCAGTCACTTGCACTTGTCTTTATTTCATTCTATTAAAAATTTCTGAATTTTAGATAATCAAATCAAAATCTATCTAGATTGCAAAATTTCTTAAATGTCAGATATAATGGTTAGTCTATGAATACGATCATTTAATTCATCTTCACAATATTGAAAACATCGTTAGAAGAATAAAATGGTAGGCAAGAAACATCGATGAAGCTATGAACTTCTAAATATGTGTACTTTCATTTTTAGTAATTTATAACACAGAGAGATGAATTACACATAGGTTGCGCGGATCAATGATGATGAATTACACATAGGGCAAAAAAATTCAATGAAAAGTTAAAGAGTTTACTACTAATGGTTTCTATAGAAAAATAAATATAACAAACTTGGAACTCTAAACCCTAAACCATCACCAGATACTAAATTTGAAAATAAAACTACGGAAAATTTAACTAAAACTTTTGCCCTGACACATGATTAAGGCAGTTTATTTAAAGAGACTTCAAAACAAGACATATATACTTAGGACTAGGACAACAATTAGAAGAACAAGACACTACAAGTAATGCGAGACTATTGTCTTATATAACTTGAAAATTTTGTGAGCATGACTAGGTTCAATTTCATTAGACATGTTGGAACCCCGGATCCAGGTGCCTTAAAATCAATAAGAACAATAAAATTTATGTTATCAACAAATGGGATAAATCCATTGGACACTATGTGGGACATACATTGCATTATAAGCACAAAATTTTCTTCCAAAAGTGTCCATCTCAAATAAGTATTAAGAGAAATTTGTTGTTTTTATATCCATGTCAAAGAAGTATTAAGAGAATTTATTGTCAAAAACATGCGCTTACATACTAAATCAGCAAACCTTTTTCTCGAGGCCTTCTAGTGCCTTCTTTAACTTTATTTTCAAGTTGTTGATTGTACAAATTTGTTGTTCTTATTGTGCAATATCATGTAAATTCAATCATCATTGAGTTCTTTTTGTGTGAAATAAGACAAATATAATTTTAGCATTAGACAAGATAGATTTACTATCGCATCATAAGGTTTATGGATTAATCTTATATACACTATCAGTGTAGAAATATTTTTATACTATCAGGTCTAGATGCATGCCATATATGCATAACTAACTTTTGAAATTTAAATAATGAACAAGTAACATGCATCTAAACCAATGGTTTAAAAAAATTTATACACCAACAGTGTATGAAAGATTTACTCTAGGTTTATTCCATATTCTAACATAATATTATTAGAACTGTCCTATATTGTAAGTTTTGTCAACTTTTTGTTTAGTACAATAAAAAAGTCCAATCAATTTCACTAACTATTATTTTTTTTCATCATTAATTATAAATTGTCAGGATTATGTTTCATTATTAATGAGAATTTATCAACTTTTTGTTTAGTGCCCACAATAAAAAAGTCCAATCAATTTCACTAACTATTATTTTTTTTCATCATTAATTATAAATTGTCAGGATTATGTTTCATTATTAATGAGAATTTATCGTGAAAAGGTGTTCATAAATTCATTACTAGGTTCATGGTTTTACTAGCCTAAATCCCGTATTTATTTTACTCGCCGAAGTATTCATTTTAGTAGCATGCTTTTGTCTTTATTTCATTCGATTAAAATTTCTGAATTTTAGATAAATCAAAATCTGTCTAGATTGCAAAATTTGTCAAAGGCTAGTTATAATGGTTAGTCTATGAATACAACTCATTTAATTCATATTCACAATATTGAAAATATCATTTGAAGAATAAATCCTCAGAAAAGCTACACCAATAAAGATGTGAACTCTTAAATATGTGTACTTTCATTTTGAGTCATGTATAACACTTGGAGATGAATTACACATAAATTGCATGAATCAATGATGATGTTTTACCACACATGGCAAAAAATTTCAATGAACAAATTAAATATTTTACTAATGGTCTCTATATAAAAGTCATTATAACAACTTGAAACTCCAAATCCTAAACAAGTCAGATTCTAAATTTGAAAATAAAACTAAAGAAACTTTAAATCAAATTTCTGCCCTAACACTTGATTAAGGCAGCTTGTTTAAAGAGATTTCAAAACAATACATACTAAGAACTAGGATAATAATGAAAATAACAAGACACAACAAGTAATTCGAGACTATTGTCTTGTATAACTCGAAAAGTTCGTGAGCATGACTAGGTTTAATTTTATTAGGCATGTTAGAACCACCAAATCCAAATGCCTTAAAATTAATAACAACAGCAAAATTAATGTTTTCAAAACAAATGAAGTAAATTCACTGGCCCAGATGCCCTACCACCATATGGGACATTTAATTACATTATAAATACCAAAATTTCTTTAAAAAAAAATTCACCCCTCTCTCTATCATCTAATGACTCCTACACATGACCAATAGGTCATAAGAAAAGAGGTTTTACTTAAACTGTATTTTATTGTCTAAGCACGAAAATTTCTTCCAAAAGTATCCATCTCAAAAAAATATATAAAGAATTTTGTTGCCAAAAAAATGCTTTACAGATTTCATCATGAACCTTTCTCGAGGCCTTTAGATGTGTAACTTCAGAAGTTATTGATCATACAAGTTCGTTATTCTTATTGTTCAACATCATATAAGTTCAATCCTCATATGCTTCTTTTCATATGAAATAAGAAAAATGTAATTCTAGAATTAGAGAAGATATATAGATTTACTACTGCATTGTAAGTTTATTCTATATACTTATAATGCAAGTAGTTTATTCCATAAGATAATGAAATACAAATTGATTAAGTGGTAAGACGTTTCCTTATGATCTATTGATCATAGGTTCGAGTCACTAGAGACTAAGGGAGAGAAATAAATTTTTTTTTTTTAAAAGAAAGTTTATTCCATATTCTAACATAATATTGTTACAAATGTCCTATATTGTTAAGTTGTTTGCCAACTTGTTGTTCAATAGAATAAAATAGTGCACTCAATTCACCAATATAAAAATGGCGATTATCTTTCACAAATTTTTAACTACCAATACAAATGTGAAAAATTATGTAATGCCTTATTAAGTGCAATAGCTTAATAAGTTAGCAGAGTTAGTTGGGGAGTTAATTGACAGTTGTAATTAGCTGAGTCAGTAACATTTGTACACCTCAGCTGACTATCATAACGGCTCTAGAAGTTGGAGGGAAGGGGGATAAAAGATGGTAATGATTGGGGATTAGGCAGCTTGGAAGTTGTATTGTCTGATTCTTTCTCTCTCAATAAATTTCCCTCCAATATCTCTCTCTATAATTGCCTCTTCTTCATTTCCATTTCTTGATTATTCTTTAGTTGTCTTCAATAGTTCTTGAAGCATTACAAGTGGTATCAGAGCTATCGATCCTCAGATTATGAGCTTCGATACACCAATTCTGGAATGGCTAAAGGAACTAGAATGAAAAACTTCGTGATTAGGAGAACAACTTAGGAAACAAGAATCCAAGCTGTAGGGATTTATGAAAGTTGTGCTTGTTGATCAGAAGGGTCTCGAAGGCAGAATAATGGCATTGGAAGAAAAGATTTATAGTAGCAATGCAGAGATGAAAGCTTTTATGGTTGCTATGACCAATCAATTCAACAACATGTGCAAGAACTTGAATTCTATAAAAGGAATTCTGGGAAATCACCCAGGATCAGCAGAGAGGAATTCTCACATGAATGGACCAAGGATTTCTCTTAGAAGGAAAGCTACACAGAGCTACAAGTCCTCTCAATACCCAAGACTTCCCCAAATAAACTTTCCAAGTTTCAATAGGATGAACCCAAGAGAGTGGGTACAGAAATGTGAAAAATGTTTCCATCTATTCAACACAAAAGAGGATCAGAAAATGGATTTAGAAAAGCTTTCCTTGGAAAGAAAAGTAGATCTTTGGTTCCAAGGATATAAAGTGAGTTGGGGCAAGATAAGATGGACGGAATTTTCTAAAGTTGTCTATTGTGTAGAAGGTTTGGTGAAATTGGAAAAATTGATGCACTTGCAAAATTTAACAAATTACAATTGACCATTATTTGTTGGCTTATCTTGAGAGGTTTGAAAAATTAAGATCAGAAGTGATGATCAAGGTACCTAATCTGTTTGAATCTTACTACATATCTTGTTTCTTGAGTGGACTACTTGAAGAGTTGAGTTTAATGATACTCACAAGCCTAGCACTCTGTTAGATGTGTTTGACTTGCAAAGGCTTCAAGAACATGCATTTAAGGCTTGTTTCAAAAAACAGAAGGGAGGATTCAGATCTGTTCAATAGGTTACTCAAAATCGTGGATCTCAAATGGTTTGAAGTTCCAATTCTAGCATGGCAACAACTTCAAGATCCAAGGCTTATGTTGACAGTCACAAGAAAGATAGTCAATCCACATTCAAGAAGACAACACCTGAGAAGATTCAGTACAAATAATGGCTCACAATCTGTGCTTCAAATGTGGAGAGAAGTATGGACCTAGACATCAGTGGTAAAGCCAAATGGATGCACCTACTTCTTTGTGTTGAACAAGAAGAGGAAGGAGAGATTGAAGAAGAAGTCATTGAATATCAGGGGACACAGGTACGAAGTGAACATGAAGTGGAATTCTCTGTGCATTCCTTGACTAGCAAAATGACATGTAGTACCATCAAAATTCTTGGACCATTCTAGGGGAAAGAAATCACAATCCTTCTGGATAGAAGGACTACACACAGTTTTGTCAAACCCTTAGTGGCAAAACTGTGTCCTAAAAGGGTACAAAAGATCAAACCTTTCAAGGTTAATGTGGTCAATGGTGAATCCCTCACTTGCAACAGTCAAATTCCCAAGATGACTTGGAAAATGCAAAACTACACTTTCACTCATGATATGCACATCATTAAGTTAGAACCCTATGACATGATTCTTGGAGTTAATTGGATGGCTGCCAATAGTCTTATGACTTTTGGTTTTAACAAACTGAGTTTGTCCTTTGACAAAGAAAGGGAGCAAATTTGTCTTATTACAAGGAAACTCTCAAGGTCAGGACATCAAGATGAGGTAAGGAACAGGAGTAGGAAAGTACATGAGAAAGGTAATGCAATACACTTGTGCAATCAAAATGTCTGATAGTCAAGTACTCCTTCAGTTCTAAAAATCTCTTAATGCTCTACTTGAGGAATACAAGGATAAATTTGAAGAGCCAACCACCTTTCCTTCAACCAGAAACTTAGATCACCAGATTCTATTAAAACCTGATTCCAAACCCTTCAAAATTACACCTTATAGATATCCTCATTTGCAAAAAAAATGAGATTGAAAAACAAGTTAAGGAAATGCTCAAAACTAGAATAATACAAACAAGTCATAGCCCTTTTACTTCCCGAATTCTCTTAGTTAAAAAAAATAGCACTTGGAGATTTTTCATTGATTACAGGCAGCTCAATGACTTTACCATCAAAGACAAATTCCTAATACCTATCATAGATGATCTCTTAGATGAGTTTCATGGATCTAAGTGTTTTTAAAAAATTGACTGTTCTTAGGTCAGGATATCACCAAATAAATATGAACCTAGCTGATATTTAGAAAACTGCCTTTAGAACTCATTTAGGCCTATATGAATTTGTTGCGATGCCCTTTGGGCTCACTAATGCTCCACCCACCTTCCAAGCACTTATGAACACCATATTTGAACCTTACCTAAGGCATTTTGTTTTTTTTTTTTTTTTTATGACATACTCATTTATAGCCTAGATTGGCCTACCCATCTAAACCACCTCAAAACAAGTTTTGAGAACCCTTAGACAACACCATTTTTTTTGCCAAACTCTCCAAGTATGTTTTTGGATAGACTTAGGTGGAGTATCTAAGGTACATTATCACTGGGGAAGGGGTCATGGCTGATCATTCTAAGGTGGAAAGCATGACTCAATGGCCAACACCAACATCTATGAAAGGTCTGAAGGGGTTTTAGGCCTCGCAGGGTATTACAGAAGATTTGTACAAGGCTATGGGTTAATTGCAAGGCCACTAATTGATTTACTCAAAAAGGATGCATTTGAGTGGGGAACCCGAGGCCGATTCTACCTTTCTGAAGTTGAAACAAGCTATGTCTTCCATTCTAGTGCTAGCTCTACCAAATTTTACTGAGCTTTTTATTGTTAAGACTGATGCTAGCCACAAAGGACTTAGGGCATTACTTATGCAAGCTGGTAGACCTACTGTGTTTCTCAGTCAAACATTGGGACCAAGAAATCAAGGGTTGTTCGTTTATGAGAAGGAGTTACTTTCCTTGATCAATGCAGTAACCCAGTGGAGACATTATCTTCTAGGATCTTACTTCATCATTAAGACAGATCATCAGAGCCTAAATTTCTCCTAGAACAAAAAATTACAACCCCTCTCCAACAGAAATGGTTGGCTAAACTCCTAGGTTTGGATTATGAAATCCATTACAGAACAGGTAAAAAGAATGTGATGGATGATGTTCTTTCTAGGAGGAATGAATGCAATGAGAAGGGAAGAGTTGAGCTAAGTGCTATTTCAGTATTAAAACCTACTTGGTTCACTGAGGTTAGTTGAGATCAGTTGTGTCATTTCTAGTAGCTATAATGGGGATGAAAGAGCTAAGGAACAATTAGTAAGTTTATCTCTCTAACCTGATACACAACCTGGATACTCTTACATTCAAGGAATCATTAGGTATCAAGAGAACTGTGCATTGGGAGTGCAAATGAATTAAGATCCAAACTCATAACTTGTATGCATGAATCCACTTTGGGTGGACACTCTGGGATGTTAGGCACTTACCAAAGGCTCAAGAGGTATTTCTTCTGGCTAGGAACAAAAAAAATGAGTGGAAGGTTATGTGGGGGAGTGTGATGTGTGTAAGAGAAGCAAAGCCGATAAGTGCAAAAGTCCAGGATTACTACAACCATTACCTATTCCTTCACAAGCTTGGCAGCATATATTAATGGACTTCGTTGAAGGAATGCCAAGATCAGCTGGTTGTAACACTATATTTGTGGTTATTGACAGATTTACAAAATATGGTCATTTTTTCCCTATCACTGCCAATTATACAACTCAAAGTGTGGTTATGGTTGTTAAAGGGTCCCAAAGAGCAACCTAAGAGGGGGGGTGAATTAGGTTGTATCTAAAACAAATCTTTTTATGTGCTTAATAGAAATTCAAACTTTATGCACCAAATAAAAACTTAAGCACAAATGAATACAATAGATATTCAACTATTTAAGCTTAAAGAACAAATAAGAATATTGAGATATAGAGAATCAAACCAAACTCCCAAGCTTCTCAAGTTTGGAGCTTAGACACTGCAAAGAATTTCTCTTTCAGACAACTACCAAGTTCACAACTTGAAGTTTAGCCACTAAAAATCTCTTCAAAGTAGGTGAGACAATAACCTCTTGTACACAAGAAGAGGATTAGGGTTGTTGGAATAGGGGTGACTGAGGAGAAGTGGTGAGAGAGGAGTTTGTAATCAATGTAGAAGTCACCTTTTAATTAATTCAGACCTAGGGGTATTTATAGTTGCCAAATATCGCTTCCAACTTCCTTCCGGCTTACTTTATTTCTTAAAAACTAGCCGTTGGACCTTCTGACGGCCGATCGGCAAGAGTGTGTCGAACAAACTAGCCGTTGGACCGTCGGACCCTTGCCGCTCGCATCCGACTCAGCGTCCGCTTCTGAGGGTATTCGTCGGACGTCAGGGATGCGTCCGAACATGCCAATCATCGAAACAAAGTCTCCGGAAATATGATCGGATCTTGTTCTTCGTCGAGACTTGCTTCAAATTCTTTGTGTGGACGATTACCATCGTCAACTCTATCATTCATTGAGAGCTCATTTGCGTCTGTGAAGTCTTGTGGTTGTTTTGTTCGGACGATCATTTGCGTAGGAACTACCTGTTTGTACTGTAGACTTGTTATCAAACCATTAGTGCGATTTGGTCATCATCAAAACATGATTAACATAACTGGATATCAGGTTCAACAATGGTGTTCTTTGACAATGTCTACAAGCTACACAATTTACCTAAGACCATTATTTCTGATAGGGACTAAACATTCACTAGCTTGTTTTAGCAGGAACTGTTTAGAAAATTGGGGACAGAACTACAACTTTCATCTGCCTACCATCCTCAAACAAATGGTCAACAGAAAGATTGAAGAGGTATCTTGAAACCTGTTTAAGGTGTCTCTATTTCCTTCCGCCACATAAGTGGAAGCATTTGTTGACTGCTGTAGAATGGTGGTATAACACCAACTTTCATACAGGCTTGAGGATGTCTCCTTTTCAAGCTCTATATGGCTATGCACCTTCTCAGTTGAGTTTGGATTCATAGCCATATAGCTGTAGAGGATTGGATCTCTGAGAGGAAAAAATGCAATTAGCTACTCAAAAATAATTTGGCTACTGAAAGGAATTTTGTAATGCTTCAAGAACTATTGAAGACAACTAGAGTATAATTAAGAAATAGAATGAGGAAGAGGCAGTTATAGAGAGAGAAAGTGGAGGGAAATTTATTGAGAGAGAAAGAATTAAAAAGCTACTTTAATTCCCCAATAATCACCATTTTTTATCCCCCTTCCCTCCAACTCCTAGAGCTATTATGATAGCCAACTGAAGTGTACAAATGTTGCTGACACAACTGATTACAACTGTCAACTAACTCCCTAACTAACTCTGCTAACTTATTGAGCTACTGAACTTAATACGGCTTAAATTACACACTAGTTGCAAGCACGACCATGAGGCTAAAACATTTCTATGTTAGGGCATGGTACATGGTTTCATTGGTACTTTTCATAGAGATTATTTATGTTGTTCTTAACCTCTTATTTTCGCTTATGTGCTAATCAACCATCCCGTTGGTTTTAAGAGTTTGTACAGTATAAATTTTTAAAATGTATGAAATATTGAAATTATACTATACAAATTCTTAAAGTATAAGTTAATGGCTTCCCCTCAATAGGATTGTAGAATTTTTCTACATATTTATTGGCACAATCTATTTAAAATAAGCTCATGGAAAAATTTTATTTTGATCTTTAGGTGTAATGAGTAAGCTAATTCCAAGTAGTATATTTAAGCTCAAGGTCCTCTGTTGTGAACCATGAAAATCATGACTTAAACACAAAAATTGAGAAAATATTTTAAATAATTTATTTACTTGGAAAGACAATAGCTTTAAGAGTATAATTATGAACAAGAGAAAATGAAAGACTTTTTTAAAAGCTAAATATTTCTAGATGTAAATCTCTATGTGCAAATATACTTGTAATCAATATAAATGCCTTGGCATTTGACAAGCCGAACAACAAAAAGGTTAAGAAACCATAAAACTAACCATATAAGAGAACTGTGGGATAAAATATATTTATATAAAATATCATGAAAAAAGACTCTTCACATTTTTAATTTGAAATTTTTTAGTTTTTTTTACATTCAAAATAATGTATTTTCGTTTTTTACATTTTCAAATCATACTATTTTGCTCCCTCAACACAATTACATATCATATATTGTGACCTAAAATACTCATATAAGTATCACATAATTTTTCAAGAGTAAAATTGACAACAACAAATTGTAAACATTAAATGTCACTATCTAAAATTTTCTTCATCTACCATCCTAAAATTATCACCCACTATCACTACCCCATTCTCCTCTCTCACCACTTCTCCTCAGTCACCCCTATTCCAACAACCCTAATCCTCTTCTTCACATCTCGTAGCACTAACCCTACTTTGTCTCTCTAGTAGCCTTCCCTCCTATAGCCCCTCTCCCTTCCCCAATTGCTTTCCTTTTCTCTTCCCTTTTCCCTTCCTCATGCAACGCAACCCCTAGGGATAGAATGGAGGGTTGGTGATGCACTAGTTGGGCGGTAAGTGATTGTGTTTATTTTTTATTTTCCTTTTGCACAATTTAGTGTTTAGTGTTTAAGTTAGGGTTAATTTTTTCATACAACGTCGATATAAAAAAATTTCTACATCATTAGATGTAGATACATGCCAAATGTGTAAAAATAAGGACATTTGAAATTTAAACAATGCACAAGTGGTATACATCCACACCCAATAGTGCAGAAAATTTTCTACACCGATAGTGTATGAAAGATTAATCCAGTCAGGATTAGGTATTGTCAATTTTGTTCCTAAAAAAATGTGACATGGGATGCACATATAATTATTTTAGGCTAAATTATGACCATACTTGTGTTAAGGGAATAAAATGGTATATTTTGAATTTGTAAGAGACGAAAATGTATCATTTTGAATGTGAAGTACTAAAAATAAAAATAAAAAGGATTAATAACACACTGCCCCCTAAACTAGGCGAATAATTACAGTTTGCCTCCCTAAACTATAGAAATATACACTTTACCCCTCATTCATTCATCCTTTAAAAATTTTAAATTATTAAGAAAATCTGGTTAAATGACTGAAATACCCTTAGTATTATATTTTAATTTTTCATGTATTTAATTAATTTTCAATAGTTATAAAAGAATTAGGACAAAATAAAATATAATAATTTCTACACATTGCTATTTTTAACTTTAGGAAGTGAAAATGTGAGAAAATGTTAAATTATATTATATTCGACATTGTAATTTGCATAGGTTAAGTCAAATATTAAAAGTGTAAAATACTTATAGGCATAATAAAATTACAAAGTTTTATAGAAAATATATTTTCATACAATACTTTTAAAGAAAAATTTTCAATAAAAAATAAGCTTATTTGAGAATTGTTCTACCACTATAATTAAATATTCAAATTCGAAATAATATAAATAAAATCCAAAATTTTAAAAAATTTGACCAAAAATATATTGATATAGATTATATTAAAATATTATATAGTTTATTTTGGCTTATTTTTAAATAATTATCATAATTTAAATACATAAAAAAATAAAAATATAGCACCAAGGGTATTTTAGTCATTTAACTAGATTGTCTTAATAATTTTAATATTATTAATAGATGCATAATGTCAATTAAAGGTAAAGTGTATATTTCTATAGTTTAGAAAGACAAAATAAAGTATAATTACCCACCTAATTCAAAGAGATAAAATGTTATTAATCCAAATAAAAATGTAAAATGTAATAGTCAATTAGGTCATTTTCCTAAAAATCATTTTGCGTAGTTTTTAAATTGTGTGACTGCATCAATAATGAAATATTTGGATATTAGTAATTAAACGCAATATATAGTTGTTACAATTTACAAGTAGGCCTGTAAACGGGTCGGATTCGGGTCGGATCTAGCATATCCAGACCCGGATCTAACTAATATAACTGAATTTGGACCTGATTCTCCGACGGGTCTACAAAAGTAGATCCATAACCGGATCCGTCGAGTCTTGTCGGATCCGGGTCTTAAATATTTTTTTATAACTTTTACAATTATATATAAAACTATTATAATTTATTGATTTTTTTTTTATTATAAAAAAATATTTAGTTTATAATTAATATTTATGTATGTATTCTACCGTAACTATAAATTACATGAGAAATTTACACAAACACAAAAACACACACACATATATATATATATAAATATAATAATAATATATAATAATTTTATTATATATTAAATATTTTACTCAGGTAAAAACATCAAGATCCAGATCCGATCCGTTTATTATAATAGTTAAACGGGTCCGGATCGGATCGGATCCGGTCTCGACCCAGGCGTACTTACAAGTCCAACATTTTGCTATTGCCCAAAATAGGCATGTATTTTAAGAAATTGCAATTTCCCCCCTTTTATTTCATTTCCAAATTCCTATGCAATTTTCTTTTATTTGTGTTGTCAAAGCCAAATTGCCCATTCTTTCTTCCCACACTCTCATTACTCTCAGTCACAGGCACAGGCACAGGCACAGGCACAAATCACAAACCCTAACTAGCCTCCTCTTCCTCTGTTCTCAGTAAGCTTTCTTTTCTCCTCTTTATATTTCAATTCATTGCCAACCCTTTTATCATTTCACTTCAGTGTATGCATTTGTTTGATGAATTGCTGCAGAGATCTAAGATTGAAATCCCCAAAAATTTGAAAAAAAGTTCAGATAATTTTTTAATTTTGCATTATTTTACTATCATTTCAACATGCCACATTCACACAAAGAAGCACATTGCTGTTATTGTATGGATTTGCATCTTTATTTGCTCTGATTTTGCTTCAGCAGGGTTTATTAAAGATTGGTTTTTTATGTGGCTTTTCTAGGGTTTGTAATGCTGATTGATAACTTATCCTGTGGATTTTCTGTTTGGGGGTGAAAACAAGTGAAACTAATAAGTGGGTTGTTGAAAAATTGAATCTTTTTTGAAAAATCTGGTGGTATTGTTGGTTTTGTGATGGATGGAAATGGCAGTCTGAATATGAGAAATTGGGAATATTTTGGGCCAGCTACAACGGTCGCCGTGAAGGGAGGTGGACATTTAGGCCTGCAACTTATGCCCACCATGACTGAAAAACCCCTTTTTGGTGGGGGAAGGGATAATCAGCATTATCAGCATTACCAGCATTACCATCCCCATCAATCTCATGCGTCGATATTGGCAGCCTCCACCAATGGGGGGACGTATCACCATCATCGGGTTGGTGGGATTTCAGAGCCCACAATTCCGATGGAGTACATGAGGGAACTGTGGCTTAACAATAGAGAAAGATATCTGAATGTCTTACCCAACAACCAGCATCAGCACCATTTGGAAATAAATTATGGTGTCTTGCCAGAGACTTCTTCAGTTCATTCTGTTCAAATGATTCAGCCCAACAACTTGTTGAATAATGAAAATATTCCTCTTCCTGTGGAAGAAAAATGTGAGGCAAGAGATGTTGGTGAGATTGTTAAGAAGAGGGGAGGTGGTAAAGCCCCAAAGTCTCCAAAAGCCAAGAAACCTAAAAAAGCTCCTAAGCCTCCAAAAGAAGAATCTACTCGATCGTCACATCGAGCAAGGGCTCCTGAAAACTGCAGAAGTCATCATCAATGGAATCAGTATGGATATTTCTGGGATTCCTATACCGTTTGCACATGCACTGGGAACCCTCAGCAGTGCTATAGGTGGGGTGCTGGTGGGTGGCAGTCTGCTTGCTATAAGAGACAGGCATGTCTGTGTACCCATTGCCTATGAGTATAAAAGGCGCTCTGCAAGGATTGCTGGGCGGAAGATGAGTCTGGGAGCATTTAGGAAGGTTTTGGAGAAACTAGCTTCTGATGGTTTTAACTTCTCTAATCCTATTGACCTGAGGAATCACTGGGCAAAGCATGGAACAAATAAGTTTGTCACAATCCGCTGAATGTATGGTGGAACTGCTGCAGTTGGATTCCAAAATGCATACAGTCCATTTCTGCTGTACATACATGAGTATGACCTGAAGTAGAGGCTTCACAGGTAGAGTCTAACTGGTGAAATTTGGGAATTGCATGGCTCATTCTTTGAAATCTGCCATTTGAGGTTCTTCTTAAAAAAAAAAAAAAGTTACAATGTTCTTTCTTTTGTTTCCTTTTGTAGTTAGAGGAAATTTTGTCGTAGTGACAAGTTATGATGATCTTTATGAAGATTTGTGTGCTATGTTCTTGGTTATCCTCAATTAGATCTTATAAATAGTTTTAATCTTGGTATTATATATAGTGTATTTGTTTCTCTATTGCTTCCTGAGATTGATCTTCATAGCTTCTTGTTACTCCTAGTACTGTGCATTCCTGTTTTAGACTGAAACAACATTTTGCATGAAGAACCATAACCCTGTGATTTGTGTCGCTACAGTTGTCAGTGCTTTTGACCTGCGTTAATCATTTTCATTTATTGAAAATGATTAGGGCAACTTTCTTGATGAGTCAGTATTGTAATCTTAAAATAACTGATTAATGTTGAATGGCTAACAATAACTATAACATGAAATATATCATGCTTTGTTGAATATCAAAATGATTTTGAATAATTTTCTGGATCTGTTATAAGAGGGTCCTGAGGTTGTTTTGACACAGTGAAAGTCGTTATAGTATTAGGTACTTCCTCACTCCCATGTGGAATGAAGAAGTTTCTTGAGATTTTGCCTTAGAACTAAAGGCCAAAATAGACTTGCAGGATTAATGTGTAAATTTGACATAAAGGGTTTAAGGCTGCCTGTCATCTTTTAGAACAGCTAAGAAAAGTTCATGTTGACTGTTATTAAGTTAACTCTAAATGTTGTTAACGAATAAGTTCAAGGTAGATCTCTAGCAGAACTCAAGAAATTTGTTCCCATTAGGTGGCTTGTTCAGATCTTGTAATTTTCTTCAGCCCCATGAAAATAAAAGAATTATTGTTGAGGAACTTAAGAAAGATATCTTTTGGAAATAAAAGCTCACTGACCCTACCTAAAATAAAATAAATGAAAAGGAGAAGAAAAAGAAGAACAGGAAACAGGAAGAACAATAAGCTTCTCCTGTATCCGTAGTGCCTCTTCAGTGGATGATTGAATAAGCACTGGGGATGGGAAGAGATGATGGTCATGAACAATTCGTTTGTACGGAGCCGAATAGGGAATGGAAGAGAAGGGAAGGAGACACGTCTAAAGGATTAAAGAGGTAATGAGGATGTTTCCTTACAAGTAATCTATTCTTTGGTAAGATTCTGTGAGGATTCTTGATACTGAATTTATTCAATTATCAAGATTCAGTTACTATTAGAGTTGCTGGACATAAGAACTTGGCAATTTTAATGCAGAAATTTTTGAACCAAAAGTTAAAAGTAGAAGGTAATCTACTTTTATTCCCCCAAATAGAAGGTAATCTACTAGTATCTACATTTAGGCACATTCAATGGTGTTAGGTGGAAGGAGAGATCTGGGGTTGTCATAGCTAGGATTTTAACACATCTAGATGTGTATAATAGACATCTTATAGATGTGTATAATACGTCATCTATTTTTAGTACTTACTTTTTACAGTCAATTTCATATCAAACTATCGGATTGGACCTGGAAAGATGAGTTTCGAAACAACCATACAAATTTAAGTTTGCATGGGGCTGTTGAACCCCTAGATGGTAGGTCATTTGGAGACGGTAAGACAACAAATACCTCTTGAATTGTGAATTTTGGAAGATATAAATGAATCATATGTACCCAAAAACTCATAACTCTGTGATAGAGGGACAGATGCAGAAATAACAAGCAGCCTTACCATCCAGAGAACACATGGGATAATGTTGATACTTGATGTAGATGTGTATAAGCATTAGCTGTCTCTTATAACACATCTAGGATGTGTATAAGAGACAGTCTTATGCATTATCAATATCTTGATTTTCTCTTTTTGGCAATTTGGCATAGACATCAGTTACACTTTAAACTTGTACACAATTGTATTTACTTATTGATTTTGAAGGAATGCATACACTCCATTAAAAAAGATCATGAACATAGTTGCATACAACTCTAGATGCTTACCTGTAGACAGGTAAAGTTGCTTGTGCGACTTGACAAGACAGTTCCCTGAAATTCAGTTTTCAATAACTAAATTTGATCTTCCCGGAACCATACCACGAAGTTTCTCATCCATGGTTACATGATCACTTTGCTTAATTTGATGGAATTTGCACTGCACAAAGGTGCTTACAACCATCAGAACGAGATGCAACATATGAAATGTGTAAAAGACTTGGAAAAAGTATATCAACAACTTTGAGGCTTGAGCAGTTTCAAAATGGTCAAGCCTCAACACATGTAGATAATTCAAATGAGTACAGGGCCAAGTTTTACACAAAAAGCTTGTGTATTACTTTGCCAATGCTTTTGAGGGTCTTGCTTAAAACTACTTGGAAGCTTGTAGCACTGGTCTCTCTCTCTCTCTAAAATACATACATGACACACCCACAGGAGAGCACACACTTTTGTCAAAAGAACAATGCAATTCCTTATGTGACCTAATTTTGTATTACCCTAACAGCATTTATGGTAAATGTGTGTGGTTTATATTGGTCTGTCTGAGCTATATATTGTACATAAAAGCGTTGAGTGAATACACTCGTGCTGTAAGTCGAGCACTAATAAACTTTTCAATTGATGCAATTTATGCAGTTCTTTTTTTTTTCTGTCTTATAATCCCACTCCACTTGGTAACCGGTGGAGCTGCAATGTGTATAAGATGTACTCTCAAGATTGTAGCTATTATCTCTCTCTTAGTGTCCAGGTGTACAGCTAGAAGTTAGAATAATTTTGGTTTTTAAGATTGTTGCTATAATCTGTCTCTTCCGGCCTAGTTAGAAGCTCTAAGGCTAGATATGCCTTACATTGACAACTTACTACCCATAATTTTGAAAGAGTTCTGCAGCCTCCAGGGTAACGTTAGATTTCTTTAATTTGCTTAAGTTAATTTGGAATGCATTTTTACAGCAGCTCATGTGATGCGCTCTCTTCTTTTGTAAATTCAAATTTTTATAATTTTGATACTAACAACCTTGTAGGTAGCGGTGGCTCATATTACCTTCCCTTGAAAGATGGATCGGATGGTGAAATATGAGTATGCCAAACTGATATCCCTAGATCCCCAGTTTCTGAGTATTTCTTCTGAATTTAAGTAATAGTGATACATTCTTGGTAGGAGAAATTTGTGTTTGGTTTATGAAAACCTTGACTCTTTCATTTTTTATCGGTAAATAAGTATGATCTATATTCGTTTAAGTGTTTCTTACGGATAAGGCAATAAATTTTGTAATTAATTTGTCATAATTGGATGAATCTTAGTAGTGTCTTTTTAATCAGATTGTGTTTGGGGAGATTTTTTTTTTTTTTTTTTCTATGTTTGCTTTGTGGTTTATATCATTCTTCTCTCTGCGGAAATAGAGCTGGGATTCATACAATTTGTAATGGAAATTCAACAATTTCAAACGGAACAATCATTTAAAAAAAGGTGAAATGTCCCTATTATATATATATATGAGTGTGTATGTGTGTGGACTGGAAAAAATATGTCTGGGAAATACTTAGATTTAGTCTACAATATCACTTATAGACCTTGTAATGTAGATTAAATTTTATAGAATAAATAATATCAGCTAGTGTAAATAAATTTTATAAAATATAATCTCAATTGTGCTTGTTGCCAACTCTTAACAATATATAATTATGATAATCTCAACCAGAATGGATCAAAAGTTAAAGGCCAACATCCCTATTGAACAAAATATTTTACTTCGAGGTTGGATTTGGAGGCTTCGCTTACTTGCCTGTGATATGGCATGTTCAAATGATTTTGTATCATTTACAAGCTAGATTTTTGTATAAGGTAGACAATTCTTTTGAACAGCTCTTAAATTTTTAGAAAATCATACTTTCATTGCCAGCTATTCGACAAAATGTGTTATGTTTTAATGTCTCTTGATCTCATCTAGATGGTATCCTTTAGACATTGTACTAGCTAACTTACAAGGCCTTCCCAATATTGTAGACCTGTCTCTTATACACATCTAGATGTGTATAAGAGACAGGTATAACATTGTTCGTTTTTGTAAAATTCAGTTATTTTCATCTTGAAAATTTTTTGTTATGCAGAGTCCTTTTTATATAATGAAAATTGGAAGATTCG